>JBAMMX010000006.1:0-1200000 GCA_037126225.1 Dillenia turbinata
ATGATGTGAATGATCGGATCTTTTAAGGGGGAAAGGATGTTAGACCCTCTCTTGAAAAATCATTAATACATGCATTTGTTTTTGTATTATTATTTTTTGAATATATTTAAATTTGTTTCACATTACATTGTGTTAAAATTGTTGAAACTTTTGTGTGCAATGCATGCTTAAGTTTTATATTTGTGGTTTGACTATAATTCAAGCACATTAAAATTAGTATAGACTAATGGAACATGTTGGCAAATGAAAATGGTCAGAATAAACTAACAATAGAACCAAATTAGAATTTGGTATCGGAACCATGAAGGGTTTGATGTGAGAACCACAAAGGGTTTGGTATGGGATCCACAATGAGTAAGTGTCACATAATTATAAGATATAGATTGGTTGATTTCTAGATATTATATATGTTGGGGGTAGGGGTGTTCATTATTCGAGTGAATCTATTCACCCGTCCGATCCATTATAAATTTGGGTTATTCGGTTCGGATTAATAAAAATCAAGTCGGGTGAATAGTTTCACCCGATTAAAAATTTAGATAAATGATTCCGGTGTAAAAATAAGAATTTTTATTCGAGATCCGGCCAAAAATCGAATAACATATCCCCACAGAATATGTCATACCTAATCCGATTAAAATCCAAACCATTTAATCCGATTGATTAGATGAACTTTTTTCATATTATGTGATTATTTAGATAAATAAAACCCGAATTTAATTTAGGTAAATTAGTGTGGGTTTTATTTTATTTGATTCAGTTTTTTGTTAGATTTTTTAAAATTCAAAACTTGAAAAACCAAAACCGAATAATCCAAAAAATCGAAAACCCACCTGAATGAACAACCCTAGTTGGAGGAGAGTTTGGTGTGGGGCCCACAAAGGATTAAGTATATGACTTATAATGAGCACATGTCGTACAACTACAGGACATAGAATAGAATAGTTGATTTGTAGGCATGACATATGTTTAGGGAGGATTCAATTGGTAGGGTTTAGTGAGAAACGCTATAATACGAAAAATTGATGTTAAAAATTTTGTAAATATTTTTAAAATATAATAGAAAATTTTAATACCGTGTCTACGATTCGTAATGAATCCAATTTTTTATGAAATTTAAAATCTAGTAAAAAGTGGATCTAAATATATATATATATATATATAAACATATTTTCAAAAATAAAAGAAGAAGGAAGCACAGCGTTTTGGCCAAAACGCTGCGCTCCCCTTCCCCAATTCAATTAGGGTTTGAAACCCTAATTTCATTTCTCTCTCCCTCCCGTCTCTCTCTCTCGATCGAACTCTCTCTCTCCGCCTCCCTCCTCCGCCGCGACACTCTCTACCTCTCACTCACCGGCGGACTCTGCCGCCACCGTCTAGCCACTCATCTCTCTCTCTCTCTGTTTCTCTCTCTTTTCTCTCTCTCCCGCGTGCGATAGGGCTTTCTCTTTCTCTCTCTCGCTCGCGGCAGTTCTCCCTCTCCCTCCTTTGTTCGATCGCGCAGTGCTCGTTGTGAGCACTTCTCTTCCTGCAACCCCTGCTGCGGCATCCATTTGCTGACCTTCGAAGACCCAGCCCGCGAACGTGCACTCCTTTCTCTGCGCAGGTAAGGGCGAAATAATGGTCAATAACTTTAGGGTTTCGTTCTTTCATAGTGATCGAGTCTAATTACTGAACTTTGCTTCGGTCTAGAAACACTGCAGGATTCCGGACTGAACTGCGTATACACGGAAGTTAGGTCTGCGAGTTGCGAAAACCCTAGGTGAGGGAATTCTTAATCCATTCGATAATTGAATGAATTTCGGCTGAATTTAGGATGAGAGTTTTGTATATATCGTGAAAATATGTGGAATTTGAATAAGATGCATTTCTAAAATTCTATATGTGATTATTAGAGTTAAGTCTAAAATTCTATAGGAATTTAGGTTGTCTAGTATGAGAGAGCATGTTATTAACCTTGTTGGGTGGATTGGGTTAGCTTTCCTTGAAATTTGATTGGAATGTACATGAAAAATATTATGATTAAATTCAGAAGAAAATTGGGCAAATAATCTTAGGTTGATGAAATGAGAGTCTAGAATTTGTGTATGTGCAAATTAAGGCTATATTAAATTAGGAAAAATTTGAAAACCCTTTGATGGAACCTTATTTGATGGTAAATTGTGATGATTGATCTAGGTTAACCTTTTGGAGACTTGAAAGGAATTAATTCGGATTAGATTGATGAATTGAGAGTGAATACCCTCTCTAGATATGAGTGGATGGTTCATTGTGTTCTTAAATGAGTAACTTATTTTAAAATTTGTTTTATAAATGATTTTGAAAAATTTTTACCTGTTTTATAAAAATTGTTTTGTGATTGTGGGATGTCTGAATTGGATTGTGAAGTATGAATGCATCTACTGTGTTTATGAATGCATGTGTGTCATATATTATTTGATATTGCTTTATAAATTGTTGTGATATGAAATTGATGATTATTTGTTAGAAATTATGGCACATGATTTGTGAAATGAAATGTTTGAGAAATGAAGGGTGTTGGGTGGCGTGGTTGGGGTTGGATGTGCAGGGGAGATAGACGTCCCTCCTTCTACCGAAGTCGTACCATATCTGGTTAGCACCCCGTTGAGGTACGAGCCAATGTCAAGGAAGGGGGTGTGTTTTGAAACATTGGATTGAAAAACCCTTAGCGGGCTTTCGTCTGGGTTCGGCCAAACCTAAGATGGAAGTGTTTTTGATGGGACCCCATGATTTTCTGAAAGAATAATTGATGTGGATGCATCTTTTGCGAATTGTTTGTTTTATTGAAAATGCTTTTATATATATAAAGTGTTGTTTATGAGATATGTTTTGACTGCCCCACATTCACCCTTTATTTTTTGACACAATCACATCATTGCACTCCACTCACTGAGTATTCCCAATACTCACCACTCTTTCCACATTTTTCTGAGACTACTTAGTTTGGAGACTGGACGTTGGAGCTTGCGAAGGATATTTCGCTGATTTGCATAGGCATTTAGTAGTGTAGAGTTTTTGGGAGTTGTAGATTGTAGATCCATGGAAAGAAGTACTGTACATCTCATACCGGCCGGATTTTACTTATATTAGTTGAGTTTTTCAGCAAGTATTGGTAAAATCTGATGATTATGATTTGAGACTTTATTATTTTGATTGAACTGTTTTTGGAAAATGTTTTATCTTGTATTGGAACATTTAGATTAAAATGTTGAATTTCAATATTTACTTTTGGTATTATGAAGTTTTGTACATCTCATACCGTTTGGATTTTACTGATATTGACTTGTTTTTTTAAAGCAAGTATTAGTAAAATCCTACGACTATGATTTGGGATTTCTTTTATTTTGAATGCTTTATTTGTACTGAGAATTCTGGATTGGCTGGGATGGTCACACTACATGCATGCGTGTACAGGAACCTCTTCCCAAATGTGTGCCGACGCATGCTTGTGTGTACAGGGATGGATGAGATGGGTTCTTTACATGTCTATTGTTTCATGATTTTCTTATCTTAATAGATTTGTGTATCGGAAGATTTATTGTTTAGTAATATAGCCTTGTGGAGTCCCGGTATATGGGGAGCTTCTGTCCGTGTGCCGAGACAACGCGGCGGTTGTTGCGTGCTCGATTCGAGGATCGGGACGTGACAAATGCTACGTTAGCCTAGTGCTGTCGCAGTCGCGGTTCCACTGTCTTCTTCACTCTCTGGGGTCACTCACATCATATTTGAGAATTTTCGGTGAGGAATTAAAAATATCACTTTTGATCTAGGTTTGTTTTCTAATGCGAAAGGAAGTGGGAATTCAACAAGCATTAGTAAAATAAAAATGGCATCGCTCGGAGATCTAGGGAGGCTGGTGAATGGTTTCTCATTGATTGCCAAGGAGCTTTTAGGGCGTTCTGAAACCCTAGAACTTGCCAAGCATGCCCATGTCGACAAGCTATTATCCTCCTCCGCTAAGAAAGCCATCCTCACTGCAACCGATCTCTCTGGACTCACCCGAGGCAAGGTCTGCCTATTCCAAAACCCTTGCCCTGCCTCCAAATCCCAAGCCAAAGAGAATGGCGAAGACAAAGGCTCCGCCGTGCGTTCCACTGCGACAACTGTGAAAAGACGAAAGCCTAGGGAGAGGAGAGTTCCTTCTACCCCTTTCTCCAGAGCTCTGGGGTTAGTGTTTCCATTTGCTGCATCTTCTTTTCTCATGTGCTTTCTTCTCATTGTTCATCTCTTGCTCTAAATGCATCTAATATTCATTATGTTGACTATTCATCA
Organism: Dillenia turbinata; assembly: GCA_037126225.1. Classification (NCBI taxonomy): domain Eukaryota; kingdom Viridiplantae; phylum Streptophyta; class Magnoliopsida; order Dilleniales; family Dilleniaceae; genus Dillenia; species Dillenia turbinata. The sequence continues at coordinate 4,294 of JBAMMX010000006.1, forward strand.
ACCTTGCGATTTGTTTCATTTTCTTTTACTGTCCCATAAATTCAAATAAAATGCACTGAGGAAGAATACTTGCCTCAGAGGTCTCAGGCGCAGCATTCGTTCTGCAAAGGGATGATAATTGGAATAAACACCAAGCCCTGCAAATAAAAGGAGAATCCCTGACCAATCTAATTATCTTTCTAAAAGTGGTGTGCTATTTGATATTGAAGTAAATGAAAAAAATTCAGTACAAAAGAAATGTATTTCAATGAAGGTGGCTGATACCCTCGGGAGAGTTTCATGAGTAACTTTCTTTTCTGGGCAGTTTTGGATAGGAATGATCACCTAGTGAATTGAAACCTTGTTTGTAGGCCTAAGCCTAGAGGGGGTTAAGGAATTGGGAATTTGGTACATGAAAATAGTTCACTAGCTTGGAAGTATGGCGTTGATTTGAGACTGCTCATTGATATTACTTCAACAGATTGATTGAAACCCAAGTAAGTTGTGACAATTTGGTAGGAACTTGATGCTATTGTGATAACCATGTGCCAAATGCTAAACTACGACACTACATGATGACTTGCTATGAAAAGTTTAAGATGAGCTTCTACATTGTCACTGAGCTTTAATCAATTGATATTGCCTCATAGCTCAACTGGATGAGCAGATAGTTGAGCCGTTTAATTGCTAACCCCCTTCACCTTTTGGTTTTGTCACATTTCTAATTTGTTGGTTATGGCTTTCTATATGGCACCATATAACATCAACTTCTTTGAATTGACATATGGCCTCTCTTCTTGAGTACACCTAGTTTGTGACCTGTAGTTGTCTCTTTTTGCAAACTTGTTGGTTATACTATTTTGTGATGATATGTGGCCTCGTTGTGGTTGGCGCCCGGTAGAAGGCAAATCTTGGGGGTGTCAAGTTGGTTTCCAGGTTGATAGGATGCAGTGTGCTTATGCTTCTAATTTGGTTCAAATTTGCCACTTTTGGGGCTACATCTAATGCCACGGTTATTGCAACTTCTGTCGCGCCTTGAAGAAAAGGGTTATGAACTTGCACCAAGACTGGATGCTTGTTGAGCGACTGGTTTTTCTTGGGGTCTCATGTTATGCCTTGATATTTTCAAGAAAGGCATTTAGGTTGTTGGTTTATGTGCAACTTATATTGAGAATGCTAGCTTTCTGATTCATGTTTATTCATGCCAATTTTACTTGGTTGCATTGGCAATTTAACCTTGACGAAGCTTGGATTATTCATATTTGCAATTCCTGTAATCTCTCCTCAGAATCTCTCTTTCACGTTTTCTTGGGCTTAAATGTACAAATGGACCATATTCAGTAATACAAGTAAATCAATGTAGAGCTTCACTAACATCTTCTGCAGTTATTTCTCCGTGGATTTTTCTCTTCCCTTGGGGTGTCTGCTCTATATTTGTTTTAATCCTTAATGTCAGGTACTTTGTTTACCTTTTCTGGCCCAGCTGAGAGTGTAGGCTAGAGTTTTTGTCTCTATTAATTATTGTCTCTTACTTTTAAAGAATAACTAAGCTGTCTCTTGCTCTTAATTTGCTTCAAAATTTTATTTGTGAATTTCCAAATAGCTATAATGGGCCCAATCTGAAATTGGGAAATTATCATTCATGTATTTGATTATTCTCTATAAAGAATCTGACCAACATCCCTTAACAATTTAAGGTTTGCTGGTCTAGGAGCTGGGCTTGCATGGGGAACAGTTCAGGAATCTGCCAGGAGGCTTGTCTTTGGAGCTGGAGCACATAATTCACAAGAGAAGCAATCGGCCTTCTCCCCATTTTTGTCAGAGCAAAATGCAGAACGTCTTGCTCTTGCACTATGTCGAATGCGTGGAGCGGCCCTTAAATTGGGGCAAATGTTGAGCATACAGGATGAGTCTCTTGTACCTGCTCCGGTAAAAAGCTTTTATCTTATTTACATTCCTCTATTGTTCAACTAATTTGATTTGGAGTGTTTTTATGGTCATATTATCATGTTGATGGGAGTCAAAATCTTCCCATATCAGTGATGTAAGAAAACCGCTGCACAGGTTTGCTGCTAAGCATTGAAACTGGGTTCTAGAAAACTTTGGATTCATCCGTTATTTAGGTCTGATACTTGGTGAAAGCATCAGTGCATATGATCATTTTATGGAAAAGCTATATACTGGATGCAAGAAATCTACATTTACGAAGTTTTGTATTGATTATAATACCAAAGGGTGTGGCATCCAAGTTATCTTGGAGTATGACTGAAAGCAATGATGATAATAATTATTAACATTTTTTTTTAATCAGACATTTTATTTCATGGGAATCAAAACAAAACAAGAGCATCAAAGAGGCGCAACCTAACAAAGCCTGCACAATTAATTAGTTTACAAAATAAACAATCTCCACAAAAGATTCAAAAGACTTGGATGAGGTCCAAAAATGCAAGCACTTAACAAGAGCACCAAGGAGGTGCTACCCAGAAAAAACCTACAAAAATAAGGAATTTACAAAATCAACACTCTCATTAAAAGATTCAAAAGCCTTGGATGAAGTCCAAAAATGCAAGCACTAAAGAAAGTTGTCCATAAAACACAAAAGAGATTTGTCCATCGTATTTTGTTCCATTATAACCAACCAAAACATGGCTACCGGGAGCTTCCCAAAGACTCTTCCTTTTGCTGCACGAAACCTCACACTACTCCCAGCCACAATTCACCCTGAACTTGTCTGATGCATTGCATAGGAAAAAGGCGATAGGATCTTCCCACAACAAATAAGTCACTATCTAAATGACTAAACAAATACCAGCTAACGAACCAAACCCCCAAGTGTTATGAACAAGAACTTGGTTTGCACACTGCAGCTCACTTTTCTATAAAGAAGATCTATTACCCAAAATAATGCCTGAAGATTGTCTTGAGTTATTGTCCTTCCCCAAGTGGCTCCCATGCAGTGAAGATGACTCAGGAGAGAGAAGAATTCTAATGAAACCCCCTTGGAAAAAGGAGATCTTCTAATGTTGAATAACCATAGGAGAAAAAATAGAGAGAGAAGAAGGGGAACAAGAGAAAGATGAACCTAGAGAGGGGAGAGAGAGAAAGACAAGAAGAGGGACTACTGGAATCCACAGATAACTTAGAGACAAGGCTGAATCAATTCACTAATCAAAATACATTACATAATAAACCCTAAATTGTAAATATATAGGCAAGGACCTAAAACAAATATGGAAATAATATCAAAAGATCAATCTCACAAGAATTAAGAACAAACTGAATAATAGAAACTATTCTAAAACCCTGAATGCAAAATCACTTTTAATATATTCCACATCAGTTCTTACCTGCTGAATAGACGCCTCCGGAGAGTCAAACAGTTCGTCAAGGTGGGTGAATCATCATGTGAAAACAAATTTGCAATCATCATAACTTTGACAAACCCATTGGTAGCTTCTCTTGAAAGAGATAAAAAAGTTAATTCTATTTGTAGGTAAATTGAACAAATCAATATAAAGTCCACACCTTCAAATGATATGCAAAGAATGCAATGGAACAAAAGAAGAAAATCTAGGATGGCGTGACGATTGATGATTATCCATTATATAAAACAAAAGCATCATTTTTAATAGTAGTATCATAATCATTTTGTCTCACATCCTTAAAGGCTCTTTCCAAATTTTCCATTTTTCAAGTCCTTTTTCAAACCTTAGAATATTTTCAAATTTCTCAAGAAACTAAATTTTAGAATTATCTTCTCCTGTGCTGTTATATTGAAAACTAATGCTATAATTCCTACCACATTCATATTGATGACCCTTGGGAATAAAGATGCCACAGCCTGATCTTCAACCTATCAAACCGAGCTATTGAAGGTCAAATGGATCCCAAGCCATGGGATCCCAGGGCTCAAGGGAAACTCACAATTTATAAAATTTTAAATGTAAGAAAAAAATTCTGGAAAAGGTCATGTTCATATGTCACAGACTACAAAAAATTGAAGAACTTCAAACCTCAGTGGACCATAGTAAAAGATACATTGAACTACCCTCGCCGTTGTCAAAATGGGCCTAGGTAAGAAACTCAAACTACAAATAAACCTCACCACTACCCTATCAATTCTTTCCTTTCGCTCCTTTCCCGATCTGAAAAGGGGGAAAATTAAGATAGGGTAGCACCACTTATTTAGTAGGAAAATCTACCATGCATAGCATATTTACATAATATATAGATTTTTAAACATGTTTATCATGCATCCCAAGTTCCATAATAGCATAGCAGTTCATGAAAAAGATCGGTCAAATCAAGATATCCATAGCATGTTTCCTGAGTGCAATATAAATGCTCAAGAATGAATAAATGATGTGGTTTATCAAAATCTCTATTCTCAGCTGTTCACACAACTCATCCAACCCCCCTAGAGGCGAAGGATTCCTTCCTCCACATTGACGGAGGCTGAATCATGATTGTTGCCTCACACGCGCATCCCCTTTAGAAAAGGATGGACATTCCTTGGCCCTTAGATTATATAGATCCTTCCAACATCTATGTACATCCTATTAAGAAATGAGGGGGCTGCGGTGAAACCTGCCTCATGGTCGCATGTCTCGAGGTGATCATAACCCAATAACCACATCTCAGTCATAAATTAATCCTAGGAATTCATCATAAATAATAACCATTCCTACATAATTCAGCCAATTAGACTATAAAATTGGATACATGCATAGAAGAGAACATTGAAAAAAGCATCCCACATGACTAAGGTAGGCCACACGTAGTAAATTTCCTAAGGTGGAAGGGAAGGAAAGCACACTTGAGCTCAATGTCATGAGACCTGCTCCAAATATTGTAACATTGCACAATAAGCATAAATTTAACATTACAATCAGAAACAACCTTGGGCCTCACCTAAGTAGGCCCTACAACCCCAAATCCCAGTTAACTGGCCCCCAAAGTCTAAAGGCAGCCCAGAAGGCTGTAACACACTTAAAGATAGAGCAAAAAACCACATACAGTTTGTTTGTTTGTAGACAAGATGAAATTTGCCATTAGTTTCAAGTATTTGAACATCCATAACACTGCTGCGTTAGATCAACGGTCTGGGTTCAAGATGTGATCATGGTTTTCATTCTGGTCCTCCACCTTCAATATATTATCATCTGCTCTCATTATTCCACTGCAGGATGCAATTAGAATCTTTTTGTTTTGGGCATTCTTATTTCTGTTGATAATTTTTTGTTGATATAATTCTATTGATAAATTTCTTGCCAATATTTGTGTTAAATATTCGTAAGTGTTCAGATAATTCCTGTTGATTATTTCTCCTTTGTGTTTATGACCCCAATTTTTGTGCCATCTTTCATCCATAGATTTTGGCTGCTTTAGATATTGTCCGTCAAGGGGCAGATGTGATGCCAAGGAGCCAGCTTAATCAAGTTTTGGATGCTGAGTTAGGTCCTGACTGGTCCTCAAAGTTGATCAGTTTTGATTATGAACCAATAGCAGCAGCAAGCATAGGCCAGGTAATCTTTTGCAATAAAATATATTTTATATATTGGCTGTATTACTTTCTGCTGGCTTTCTTATTCTGAATTAAGATGAAGCTGGTTAAGGTCATTCTAATTTTAGATCCAAAGGCAATGGTAGCCATTCTCTTTAATGAAATTTGACTCTCCAAATGAGATTTTCAGTAGAATTTGAATCCCAGGCAAATAGAAAAGATCTTTGTCCAACTTCATGACTCTTTGGAGCGGACTGATGCTCTCAGCAAGTATTGGGTCCTGCTTCTTTTGAAGAATCTTGCAGCTAAGCTTTGGTAATTCATCACACTGAAATGCACCAAGATTGCTGTCATTGGTGTATTTGGCTTGAGGAATTCTAGAATCATTATCGATCAATTTTCTTAGTCAAAAGGATTTGAATACTCTCTCTCTCTCTCTTCCTCTCTCTCTTCTTTTGATTGCATGTTATGGCCTGTAGCAGCTGGTTTCTTTAAAGTGTTCCCTTTATATTAAGAACATTGGCATCACTTTAACTTATGATGCGCCTTTATGAAGATTTTTGCTGATCTGATTGACATGTATCAATATTGTATGGTTGCGGAAGTGGACTTTATACTAGAAAGGTTGTTTTGAGGAACAATATATATTTGTCTAGCCCATAGTATGGTTCTTTTGATAGAAAAAGAAATAATATTAGATCAAAAGTAATGTACACAAATCCAAGGATAAGAAATCCTTGGAGATGAAAAGAAGAATAAAACAAAACTAATGGATGATAGTGCTCCAATCCCTACTCAACTTAAATGATAATTTTCATAGATCCGTGGGGTATGAAAACTCATAGAAGAATAAAAAACACTCTTATCCTACAAAAGAGAAGAATTAATGAATTGATCTCTAAAGATTTGGGCGTTACCTTCCCTCTGAATGCACTAAGCAAGGGCCATTGAAGTACATCTCCAAGGTAATTGGGCAGCTTTTTTCCTCCCAAAAACTCTAAACTTCACTAAAAGCAAATCAGGGAGGCTTCTAGGACAAACCCGCACATTGTCCCCCACAACAGAAGGCAGTTCCACATCTCCCAAGCAACTGAACAATGCATACACAAGTGATCTCTATTTTTAAATTTATTGAAACACATGATGCATATATCTGAAGAAAGCTTTAAAAGGACTTCTCTTTTGTAACAAAATCATTGCATTGCATTGATCTTGTTAAGGACCATAGACCGAATGAAATATCATTTGTAGAAATCTTTGCCTTCCAAATAAAATTATTTAGAAGGAAAGGATGGAGTTGAGGAAGACAAATAAGATGACGGGAAAAAGATTTGTAAGTGAAACACCCGAGTTATCAAGACTCCAAGACCCTAGTGTTGGGAACACCTAGTGGGAAGGTTATTCCTGTGTAAGAGGGAAACTAGGTTGGAAAAGTCTGAAGCTTTTCTATCATCAAGGTTTCTTAGAAAATTAAAATACCGATAGATGGAATGACCCTCCCAATAACAAATCTTTGATTGGTGACATATAGAGACGAGGAAAAGTCAAGGACAAAGAAGAGTTCCCAACCCAATGATCCTCCCAAAAAAGAATACAAGAACCATCCCCCACTTTGAAAAACACGACGATGAAAATAAAGATACAACTGTGAGAAGAATTTTCAAGGACTGCAATGAGAAACTCTTATTGCAGCATTTGCATCCCTTCCATTGTGATGAAGACTGTACTTGCTTCTAAGAACATTATGCCATAATGAGTTGGATGGGAACCTCCAAAGTCATATAGAAGCCTGAGAAAAATGTTCTTGGAAACCACATTACCGAAACTCCAGCTTTAGGACTAGACACTTGCTCCCACCTCAATAGACTATCCCTTTTATCTAACCACTCTCTGACCAAAGGAAATCTCTAATCAGCTTTTCACTCTTATTAGCTACAGAAGCAAGAACACAAAAAGGGGAAGGAAATAGAGAGAAATGTTGGATCAACAAGCAAGAATAAAATTAATATGCCCTCCTAAAGTGAGAAAAGCCCCCTTGCATGCATCTTGTCTCCTTGTATTCCTATCTGTGATAATGTCCCAAAAATGAAAACACCTAGAATTACCTCCCAAGGGAACCCCTAGATACTAAATTGGTCACTCCTTACACAAATGGCAATGATGGCCTATAGATCAAGAGTCTAGGACATTAATACCAAGAAGCTCACTTTAAGCCCTGATGATCTTAAGCCCATAGATTTTCTCAAAGATATTAAGCAAGACAATCATGTCTCTAAAGCCCCCAAAATCCTCTTCAAGAAAGAGGATAGTATCATCTACAAACTAAATATGAGAAACAAAAGTCTCGTCACCCCACCCTAAAACAAGAAAATACATAGGATGAATGCCTCTCTCGATCTATCTACTCAAAGGATCCACCATTGGAGGGAAAGGAAAGGAGAAAGAGAATATCTCTCTCTCCCAACCCACAAGAGGCCGAGACCCAATTTTTGAGCTTACCATTAATAATGATAAAAAAAGAGTGTTAACTCAAACATCCTCCTATCCATCTCCTCCAAAGGGCCCCAAAACCCTTGTTCTCCATAACCTTATCTAGGAAACTCCAACAAACAGAAAATATACAAAATCTCTAAGATCGAGAAATCCCTAGAAGTGAGCAAAAAAAGAATAATACATATGACCAGTAAAGGATGCTCTCTAATTCCTCCTCGGCTCCTGTAGTTTTTAATCTTTGTACTGTAATCTTTCTAAACCTCTTGAGACTTTTAAGACAAATCCACTCATTATTATAAAAGTCAAGGGGCATTTCTGTATCTCTCGCACCATAAAACAATGCAAGAACACGTGATTTCTAATTTCAAAATTGTTATGAGACATGACACAAACTTCTGAGAGATAGTTTTAGAAGGTGTGTTCTTTTTTTTAAAAAAAAAAAAAATCATTGGTATTGATTTTTTTAAACACCATAGACTTGGTAAAATTGTTAACTTTGTTTGGAACCTTTGCCATAGAAATGGCAGAGGAAAAAGAAGGGGTGTGGGGAAAATAGATAAGATGATTAAAAGAAGATTTGCAAAAGAAAATCCCTCTAATGTAGCTCAAGAATAACAAAAATTGGAATTTGTTTTATTAGTACTTAGAAAGATTTTTCAATATATTTAGTTCTCTATTATTAGTTGATTTTTTATGTTTTAGTTGTTCTTTAGTTAGGAGTTTCTAAATTTTAGCCTTAGTAGTAATTTTTATTTTCTTAACGTTATTTATCTATTTAAAACTTGTATCCTTATTATGAGAAATTAGAACAAGAATTTCTATTTTCTAACAAATTACTTTGAGTTCTCAAACACTGAAGGGCATGATGCTTTCTTGCCTTATTGTGATGCCTAAGGATCTAACTAGCGTGATGCTAGTTAAGTGGGAAATTAGAGGATTTGTTAAGTATATATTTTTAGTTAATTTTAATAATAAAAGAAAGCTTAGCCATGATGTGGAACTTATTATCGGTTCTTTCAAATGGTCAACTAGAGTTTGCCCCATACACTACATGTGTGCACTTATGTGTTTTAAATAGAGAGAGGGAGAGGTATATTTCTGATAGACATAGAGCAAGCGATGCGGTGATTATGAAAGAAGGTAGATGTGCTTCTTCGGTACTATCCTTATATAACGGTGTTCTTCAAATCTGATGGAAAAATTAAAGAGGCAAGTTTCTCCTTTAAATTTGTGATTGGGCTTCAAGATCTAGCATCATAAAAATTGAGTTTGATTAATAACTTATTATAAGATGAATAAATTTCCTTGCATCTTCCATTGCTATTGCTTTCTCACTGTCGGAATCTTTTTATCAATAGCCTAAAATGGAGTGATGTACAGCTGTTTGCGCTCTCTCTCTTCTCTCTTCTCTCTCTCTCATATGTATATGCACTTCCATTGTGACCATTGATACTGAGTGGCTTCACAATTTGGAAGCAAATTTTTAGGTGCACAAGGCCGTCATGAAGAGTGGGTTGCAGGTTGCAATGAAAATTCAATACCCTGGTGTTGCAGATAGCATTGAGAGTGACATTGAAAATGTGAGACTATTGTTAGATTATACAAATCTGATTCCAAAAGGGCTTTATCTTGACAGAGCTATGAAGGTAAATAATCATAGATAGGCAAGAGTTCTTAGTCCATGATTTTGCTTATATGTTTGGAATTTGATGTTTATCTTGATTTTCTCATGATGCTCTAATCCCATTCTGATGAAGGGACAACTCTATTCTAGGCCCATGATTTCTGTAAGAGAGTGAACACAGCTTATGATTTGAGCGCGTGTCACCTTATTGAATCTATATTTAATGATTGATTACTGTTTAATATCTACTTTTGCTTGGTGAAGGAGCTATATGTTGTTATGGTTCAGCCAAACATTTATTTAATTGCTTGCCAAAACTTCTTCTTGGTTGGAGTGTTGAATCTTTTCTTTTTTCTTTATTGTTTATCATTATTATTATTATTTTCTAGTTCATTTGGTTAGCAACCCCTTACGCGGGATGGTGGTTTGTCTGCATCTTGTTGTATTGATTGTTTATGGTTGCTAACTTCTATGGTGGCCTGGTCTCTTATTTAACTTTTTCTGGAACCTATACGAACTTCTCTTACTTTTGATAGAGTTTTGATTAAAACTTGCTAATGTAAATTGCATCATTGACCTGCATTCAAAGAACACTAGTTGCTTATCCATGTGATGCAGGGGAAATCCTAATAAGCGAGTGCAAAATAAGTATGTTCCAACAACATAACTAATGTAAACGACTACAAATTGAATTCAATTCCTGACCAAGGTATGAATTTTATTAAAAAAAAAATTTAAAATCTATAATATCCCACTTTAAGTGAGATTTCCCTAAATAAGTGTCAGTGGTTAGTTGGTCAGCATAATAAAAAAATGACTTCAGCATTTCTACTCATAAAAAGTAGATGAAGCAACTTGATTAAGGGGCAGTTTTGGAAGAATATTGAGTTTGGCAAATAATGTTTAATTTTTTTCTTGAAATTTGTTTGGGTAGCTTTGTTGGTTAAAATAGTTACATTGGGATGGAGGTGGTATATGTTTTCGCCTTGACCAAATCTCTTTTAATTAAATTTGATAGAAAAAGCTCATAATTAATAAGCATATCCAATTTTTAAAATTCATTATCATTATTTAGCAATAATATCTTTTTGTGTTTTGAGGTAAGGGGTTATTTTAAGCTTCTCAGTTTGCATGGTAGGAGGGAGGGGAAGGTCTCTTTTCCCTGGAAGATCATTCGGAATTCATCCGCTCCTCCATGAATCATAGGAGACTGCTTGGGGAAGGATTGCATTACGGAGAGGCAATGTGGTGTTGTATTTATTATTTATTATTATTATTTTTTTTACTTTATCAGACCAAAGGAGAGGCATTGTTGTGGTGAATGAATGTGCTCTTTGAGAAAGAGAGCTTGAGTCGAAGGACTATATTTTCCTCCATTGCATCTGGATGTGGGGGATGATTTGCTCTTTTTTGCGCTTACCATGGGAGATTTCAATATTTGCTCAATGTGAGTTTCAGGCCAGGATTTTTTTTGGGGGGGGGGGGGGAGTTGTGCAACAAGAAAGAGAGTTTTAGGATGCTTTCTGTGGCCATGTTTTGGCTGGTTAAGAGGGAATGGAATAGGAGGATTTTTTATGGTGTTGACAAACCATTGTTATGTTTTGTGGATAGCCTTCTCATGTGTTTGTCTTGTTCTTCTTCTTCTAAGTTTTTTGAATCTTTTGTAGAGGCAGTCAACTTTGTGAGGACCTTATCCTTGTAGTTTTGTGTTTAGCAACTCCTTGGTGCCTTTTCTCTTCTAAAATTGGTTTTTATAAATATTATCTTCCCTTTTTCATAAAAAATAAATATAATATATCCAATGAATCACCTTTTTGAAAAAATTAATGGCAATATTAATTACCAGAAATATATCTTCATAACACAAGCTTTAATTGTTGGCCAAAATAGTGAAGCCAAATATTCCTTCAGAGTCAAAGTATATGGTGACTCATATTTTTAATTCTTTAATCACAACACAGCTGTTATGGATCTAGATTAAGATTTATGGAGCCTTTGTTTTTGTTTCTAACTATCCTTGTCTCTAGAATTTGCCAACAATCTACTTCATTCAGCCATTGAGCATCTGAGTTTCTCGGCTTTGTCTCTCATAGTCTAAGAAGATATCTAAGGGTTTTTAGGCTGTCTCCACTGAACTTAATCAATCCTCTGAACACCCAAATCCACAGCAAAAAATTTCTACACTATTTTATTGCTGAAAATGGATTTTTCTTGAAATTGGTGGTTATGGCACAAAATGTTCATCAAAGTGCCCCTGCAGATCACTTCCGGAAGCTAAATAAATATTTCATGAGTGGGGGACTGAGTAAACCTGGGATATGTGATGGAAGGTCAGGCTGCCGCTTCCTGACCATCGATCATCATATTAGTGAGGGAAGATTTATTAAAGGATAGCTGAGAATGGATGAGGGATGAGAGGATCGATCTATCTAGGGCGACACAACATTGAATGGCTACTTCAATCATGACACAATTTCTGTTATGAAAGGGAAGAAGCCAAATCGTTCCCTCAATGGCGATAGTTGGATTGGGCAACCCAAAAGCGAAATGGTAGGGTCCGTTTCTTGGAGTTGCTCGAATTGGTTGGCAGTTGTCAGTGCATGTTGATAATTTCTGAAGGGTTTGGCCCGTGGGTCGGTGGTGATTTGGGAGGATAGTCTTTGTGCTGTGTCGGCAGGCCTCAGGGGTTTGGTGGCAAGAGTGGGGCCAGCAATTGATAGTGACATGGGTCGATGCACGGCCGTCTGACTTCCCAGAATTAACAAGGAATAATGGACCAGTGCAGCAAAATGCCATATCTGGTTACCAACGCCGGTTCAATCTAGTATGCCCAAACTGTCATTGTTGCCTATGGGCTAATTTGCAGGCTGCCCACGCATGGGTCCCTCACAATCAACCAGCCATGCAGATTGGGGGGGTGGATCGGACTATGCAACAGTCCCAACCTTCAACTTCTTGCACGGAGAATTGGGTGCTGGTGTTTCTGTCAATCAGAGGCAAAAGGCAAGAAGAGACATTGGGCAAACAGCAGCTTTCCCTGTGGCTATGAGGGTGGGTGAAGCTTCTCCATTTTGCGCATACTACTCCTTGCACGAGGTTGTGTGGACTCAAAATAGGTTTGATTCCTTAGCTGACGAGAGTTTGATAAGAAAAGAGCTTGGGCGCTCTAATCAGAGATAGAGTAACTCTCAGACTTCTGTGGGGGATTCCTTTGCTCCATGGCAAGGAATGGATCAGAACAGGGCTCATTTACGTGTAGAAAGGAAAGAGACACAGGGTTAGCTGGGTTTGGGTAACTCAACTACTAGCTATGGAGGAGGGGGGTGTATCGAGCATGAGAATGTTGTCAATGAGTGGGCTTGGTTCGTGTTGTGGAAGACATAGTTGTTCTGGTGGATGGGGTGGATGTTCAATATGGTATATCTTTATTGGCTCAATAGCATACGGTGGAGATTTCTAGATCATTTGGCCTGTCTTTTGATGGTTTTGAGGATCAGGTTATGCAATTATTTGGAGCTCTTTTGAGTTGAAAAGGGTGGCCTTGAGAAACAGCATTTACCTTGAAGGGGTGGAGGATGACATTGTGGAGAGTTCAAGAAACTAGAATTTGCAGAAAATTATGATAGAGCAAGAAGAAATAAGGATGAAGGTGGTAATGTTGGGGTGAGGGAAAAAGAGAAAGGGATAGTACGTTCTTGATGGATTATTGGATCATATCTTGGAATTGTTGCGGTGTAGGTGAGAAAGGGAAGAGAATAAAGATTTTTTGAGAAAGTGGAAGGATCAAAGATTTTTTAAGAAAGTGAAAGGGTTGGATGTTGTATTAGCAAGAACCAAGGTTTGATGTGATGGAGGAGAACGTAGTGAAAAGTTTATGGCTTGGGCAAAGTTGCAGTGAAGAGAGCTGTTTGAGCGTCATGGGGCATTTTAATTATGCAGGATAGAGGTAGGGTGGTGTTAGAGGATAGTTGGATTGTAGAGTTTTCCATATCATGTCTTTGTCAATTTGTGGACCTTGGGTGGGAGTGGGTGTTTACGGGAGTGTATTGGCATGTGGAGGAGCCTATAACAAGGGTTTTTCTGGCTGAGTTTGCAGGTGTTAGACATAGATGACAACACTAGGCGATTGGTGGTGATTTTAATGCTATGCTTTCCCCTCATGAGAGATTGGGACATATGGATGATATACACTTGAATATTATTGGAAAGAATTATTTTAAAAAGTGCATATTATTGGAAATAGATCTTTTAGAAGAATATTTAAAAACTGGTAAAAATAAAATATTTTAGAAAAATAATAGTTTTTTTTATTTCAGTTGATTGCAATCTTTTAAAAATTAGTAGTTATCTTAGTTTTAAGAATCTTTCATATTATGAATGATTTTAAAGATTTATTTTTAGTAAGAATTCTATTTTATTGTAAACCCTAGTTTTCTCTATTAAAAGGGAGTATAATTAATAACGAAAAAAATCTAATTTCTCGTAAAAGTGAGGGGCTTGTTAGGGAACAAGTTTCCAGCCATCAAATCTGGGTCTAAGAGAAGGAAAACTCTAGCAAGGAAGAAATGAATTCCCTGTAGGGTATCTATTGATTAGATCATAGAAAACTCTATAGAATGGTTTAACTAGATGGAGAGATTTATGAGGGAATTCGAGCAACGAATGGAGAAACAAATGGAGTAGCCATTGGCCAGGGTGGAGGGACTTTGGCAGTCCAACAAGAAGTCAATGGAAAGGCTTTTACGAGAATTGCAAGAGTTCAGCAAGGTCCAAGAGGTGGGTAGCAGCAGCCATATACCCTTTTAGACCAAGGGGAGGAAAGGAATAGCCGGCTGAAAGGAGGGACTACCATCCCCACAAAGTATCATGAGTTCAATAGCTATGAATATAATTAGTTTAGGCAGAATCTTCAGCTTTCAATTGCTGATGGTTAGAGGTCTTCTAGGGAGAAAATATCTAAGAATGTCAGAAAGAGAGGAGCCACGAATCTTAGAGTGAATCCGTCCAATCCCCAAGTTGGAGGAGGTCTATGTGGTTTGTACTGCACATAGAAAGAATCTGATTTCTAATTGTTTCACTGGGGATCAAAACATGGTAATTAAGAATGTTGCAATTTTTGAAGTTGATAATTCAAATACTAGCTCACTTCCTTGTTCAGATGTAGGAAAGTAAAATTCTTGGAAGTCCAAAGAAGAGGATGAGGGAGGAGGCTTTTTGGGTGTCCTTGAAGACTTGAGAAGACCCATCCTGAATTCGAGTTTGAGGACAAGCTCTTTGTCCAAAAGGGGAGTAATGGTATGCACTTGAATATTATTGGAAAGAATTATTTTGAAAAGTGCATATCATCGGAAAGAGATCTTTTAGAAGAATATTTAAAAACTAGTAAAAATAAAATATTTTAGAAAAATAGTAGTTTTTTTTTTTTATTTTAATTGATTGCAATCTTTTTAAAATTTGTAGTTATCTTAGTTTTAGTAATCTTTCATATTAGGAATGATTTTAGAGATTTATTTTTAGTAAAAATTTTATTTTATTATGAAGTCTAGTTTCCCCTATTTAAAGGGAGTATGATCAATAAAGAAGAAGGTTTAATTTCTCCTAAAAGAAAAGAAGTGTGGTGAGGGGCTTGCTAGGGAGCAAGTTTCCAGCCGTCAAACCTAGAGTCCAAGAGAGGAAAAACTCTAGCAAAGAAGATAGGAATTCCCTGCAGGGTATCCATCAACTGAATCCTATGCTAGAGCCCATATCAGTGGAGTTCTCCCATTCCATGCAATATTTTTCTGATTTTGTGCATGATTGTGGGTTGTTGGACTTGTCGATGACTCGCAGTTGTTTTACCTCATCTAATTTTATGGAAAATTCTTCATTCTCCTAGTTAGACAGACTTTTGGTGATTGCGGATTAAGATGAGCGGTTGTTGGGGTCGGTGCAGCAGTTACTTGAACGACCTGTGTTAGATCATTATGCCATTCTTCTGGAAATGCAGATAGTTTGGTGGGGCCCAATCCTGTTTAGATTTGAAAATATGTGGTTAAAGACAGATGGTTTCCTTCCAAGGATATGCGGTTTTTAAGGGCTGTTCTAGTTATGTGAAAGCTAAATGACTTAAGAACTGAAAGTATTATTAAAGCAGTGGAATCATGATGTTTTCAAGAATGCTAGTTGGTGGAAATCTGAATTGTTGGGTGGTGTAGTGGGATTGTATTTCAATAAGTGGAGTGTGGGTCTAAGTGAGGCTGAGCAGATGGAAAGGAGTGCTTCAAAGGCTGATTTGACTAAGGTAATTTTGATGGAGGAAGTCTTTTGGAGGCAGAAATCTAGAGCGATGTGGCTAAAAGAAGGTGATTTTAATACAAAATATTTTCACAGGATGACAACAATTCATAGAAGATGAAACTTTATCACAATAGCAAATCCACTAATTATCGCAATAGCAAAGAGGCAAATCCACATCTCTTGTGCTATCCTTTTTAGGAGTAAGAGTCATAAAAGTGGAATCATGTCTTCCTCCTTACTTGGATACTGTAAAACCCTTGGAACATCTTAATATTAGACCTCACTAAATCCCCAATGATATTGGAAAAAAGCTAGTGCAAAGCTATCACAACGAGGAGCTTTATTCCCATCCAAATCAAAGATTATCCACCAAATTTCCTACAACAATAACAACAACCACCTAAGCCTTAATCTCAAAATTTAGGATCGGCCGTTTAAGAGATAAATATAATATTAAAAAAACACACACACACACACTATCCAAATACATTTTATAATACAAAAATTGGTGATTTAACTTGTTCTAATTCTCCTACGTCACTCGTTTCTGTCCAAAATCATCTCTTCAATTAACTCCTTAGCTGTTATATCTTTGCGAATACATTGCATCTAGGTTTTTAATGGTTTATCTCGTTGTTTCACTAAATCTCTAATATTTAACTTCTCGATTCTCCTAACTAGTGCATCTTTGTGTCTTCGTTGCACATGCCCAAACCACCTCAAGTGATACTCTCGTATCTTATTTGCAATTGAGTTCACTCCTAATTTAGTGTGTATCTCTTCATTTCTAATTCTATTTTTTATAGTTTTACCACACATCCATCAAATTTCATCTTCATTCAAAAGGTTACTCTAGTCACAAGGCATTGTTACCAGATAGAATACCACCATCATACTATATGCATCTAAAAACTTCCTCTGAGGAAGGATTTCTTTTTCCTTTTTCAATATACATAATAAAATCAGATAAAATATGATAGAGAATGAGACTTCCTCTACATAGTCAAACGATCAAGAAAAGAAATATCAAAATACTAAAGCATTCCAATCCCTAAAAATATCCTTAAAAAGGTTGTCCTGAAGGGCACCCGTGGCCGAGGCCAAAGAGAGGATAAGAAATCTATCTTTCCTTATAGTTGACCAATAGTACCATTCTGTTCCTTAAAGATTAGAGAGTCCCTATCCAACCAGAAACACCCAACTGTTACTGTTATTGTGTCAGTTCCAAGAATATAAGCGTTCTTAGTACCACCAAACCCTCTGAAGTCTATAAGCAGAAACTCAATGAGAGAGTTCAGAGCCGTCCGGTTCTCCTGATGGATAGTAAACAATCTATTCAAGGAGTTGTAGACATGTCCTTTTATCGAAATCTCCACCATCCTTTTAGGGTTTCAGATGTGGTGAGTGAAAATGAAATAAGAAATATATCTCTGATGTCTATACCATGCTTTCCTTTTAAGGGATTCAGACGCGGTGAGCAAAAACCTAAAGTATTGCTTGAATTTAATTCTAATGGATCAGTTAGCTAGCGTATCAGTTCTCTATCCTCCACATGTGCCCTATTGAAACAGTGATAAAATAATCACATATGCCTCCCATGCTCAACATGTCCTATACTATTGCATGAGTTTGGAGCATCTATTCTCCAAATGCACATATTCACCCAATACTAACATTTTTCTTGCTTTGTTATTTTGCTTGCAAGCAAAGAAGTAATAGATCAGTGTGCATCTGTAAGTTGACTTTCCAGCTTCAGCACTTCTACTTTTTCACAAGCATGCTCAAAATAGTTTGCCTTTACTGTCGCTTAGACTTAGATAATTGTCATTAAATATTGCTTGATTACCTTTAGTTTCTAAAGTTGGAATGCAGATAAATGGGTACTTACAGTTGTGGTAGAGTTGCATGCATGTGCTTATTTGAAGCTTTTGCAGGTTGCAAAGGAAGAACTTTCTAGGGAATGTGACTATGTGTTGGAAGCAACAAATCAAAAGCAATTTCATGATCTCCTGTCTGGGATGGATGGATTCTATGTGCCTGTTGTTGTGGATGATATTTCCAGCAAAAGAGTAATAACTACTGAGCTTGTTCATGGTCAGTATTTAATGGATCTCTCTTTTAATTTTAAATTTTTACCCTAGGGTGCCACCAAGAGAATCTCCTTGTCTCAACCCTCGAGAATTCAAGAACAAGTTCTTGGGCTCAACATTGATAATGACTAAAAAGATGGTCGAACTCAAAAAACATCTTATCCGTCTTCTCCAAAGGGTCCTAAAGGCCTTATTCTCCAGGACCTTATCCATGAATCTCTGGTTAACCCTATCATAAGCCTTCTTAAAATATGCTTCAGAACTGCACCCTTGTAATGCTTCTTGACATAATCCTTCTTAACATAATCAGCAACCTCATTAGGGATGACAGTATCTAAAATCTGTCTACCTCTTATGAAAGCACCCTGAGTGGAGGAAATGCAATCGTCGAATACCATGTGTGACATATCAGCTAACGCTTTCACCACAATTTGATAAAGACTAGCTGTGAGACTAATAGCTATAAACTCCTTCACCTTCAGTGAACAGAATTTCTTGAGAATTTAGAGTAATAAAAGTAAAATTCATACTCTTACATATCACTGCATTAGCATGGAACTCCTCAAAAACTTTAAACAAGTCTTCACAAATGACATCCCAAAATTAGGATATACTTTTAGTTTGAATGTCACCTGAATCAAACATGAAAATTAGGATATACTTTCCCCCTTCCAACTTAATGGGCAAAATTTTATTTTTTCTTGTCCCGAAATGAGTGTTAAAGTTTAAATGGTTTCACTTTATTAAACATGAATATATATAGATTACTATTTATAGGTATATAGAGTGACTATGGTGCTTTCGACGAGAATGCTTTTTAACAAATAAAAGTCAAACCAATTAATGCTATTTTTTAATGGGTTTGTTTTGATAAGTTTCATTTAAAATAGGACAGAGGGAGCACCTATAGTCAATGTTGAGGCCGGAAGGAGACAAAATCAGGCCATTGTTAAAGTTTTCAAGATGATACCAACACAGTTGGTATCAAATACATGTTAATATTTGGTTTATACATGAGAATTGTTGAATTAATGCAGGATTAGTGAAAAGACTTAAAATGAATTCAAATGGCATTTGAGTGGCATATACACACTAAAATGTTAGATTTCTTATTTAGGGGGTGACCATAAGGATACTTAAGAATAAATGTCAAATAATAAAAAATAATAATAAGAATAGTATAGAACAATTAAAAACAAAAAAAAGATTAAAGGTTTTATTGTCCTTGAACTTTTTTATGACTTTTGCATGTGTTATGTTTCGCTCCAATCCAAATATATAAAATTGAAAGTGGTTTTTTGGTGGAAAGAAATTGTTAGATTTTTAGGTTGATTAGGAAAGTGAATTAATTTACTTGTTACACAAGTTATTCTCATCTATATAAGGAGAACATTGTTCTTGGGTTTTGTATGGTGGCTCATGTGAGTTATAGAGAGAATTGTGAGCATGAATGATTTAATTGTAATTTTGTGTTGTGAAGTGAGAGAAACTTTATCGTAATTGTATTTAGTGAATTGTTATAAAGATTTGTTTATTCTAGTGGAGTAGGCACGTTAGGCTGAACCACATAAATTTTGTGTTTGAGATTTTATTTTGTGAATTTGATCTTCATATTTTGTGGTGGTTAATCATAACAATTGGTATTAGAGCACCACATTTGTGATGGCAAAGATCAATGGAGCACCACTGATGTTTGAGATTGAGAGATTTGAAAGGACTAATGATTTTAATTTTGAAAAATATGGTGGTAAAACAAGGTTTGTATGATGTATTCGGGAATATAAAAACCAAAAGATATGTCGGATCCTACATGAAAGGATATTCAGGAGCGAGCAATAAGTGCGATTCTATTGGCTCTTGTACAAGTAATTAAATATAATGTCTTAAAAGTTAAAAGTCCAAAAGAGTTGATGGAAAAATTAGAAAGTATTTATATGTCAAAATCTAACACTAATAAGTTGTGTTTGAAGATAGAATTGTATGGTTTGAAGATGAAAGATGAGACTAAATTGCAGGCACATTTAAATGGGTTTAATAAGTTGATAACACAATTATTATCGGTGAAATTTATAAACAGGAAGATCAAACTGTTATTTTGATAAATTTTCTTTCAAAATCTTATGATCGTGTTCCAATACCGTTGATGGCTGGTACAAATACTCTGAAATGAGTGGAGTACTTAGAGAGCATGATAAATTGAAAAAGTTGGAGAATAAGGATGAAGAGAAGAAATATGAAGATGCGCGTTTAGTTGTGATGTGACGTGGAAGATGTAATTCTCGAGATTGAGGTTATGGAAGAGGTAGATATACATCTGCTAAGGTGTAGAGATCATAGTGACAAAGAATGCTATTATTGTTACAAAATGGTTCACATCAAATATAATTGCAAGGTGTTGGAAGACACGAAAAATTTTATGGAGGCAAAAGAAAAGGGGAAGGAAAATGAAGGCAGAAAAATTAATATGGTGGTTGATTACAAATATGATAAGGTTCTAAAGGTACAAGAGAAGAAACAGGATTGTAGATATGTATGGTTGTTTGATTCAGTGTGCTCGGAGCTTGTTTGAATAAGAAAAGATTGGTTTATGAAATTTGAAGAATGTGATTGGCAGATTTGTATTGCAAATTCAAGAGAAGAAAAAATGGAATGTATTGACGAGGTGAAAATTCGGTTGCATAATGGTTGCATTTGGACAGTTGGTAATGGAAGGTATGCTCCTAAATTTAGTAGGAATTTGATCTCTCTTTGGGAAGTTAGATACTTTGGGCTATGGGTACGTTGTTTAAGGTGGAGGCATGAAGATTACAAAGGGTTCGATCATTGTAATGAAGGGAATTAAAAATTTCAAAAATTTGTATAATTTGATGGCAAACGTGGTTAGGGAAGATGTGCCCACGATGAAGAAATAAGTTTTGCAGATATGGCGAAGAGGTGGACTCTTGAGTTTGCAGAGAAGATGTATTTGAGTTGGGTCCAACCCAAATACATAAAACAAAAAGTAGGTTTTGGTTGGGAAAAAAAATCGTTTCATATTTAGGTGGATTAAGAAAGCAAATTTGTTTACTTATCATGCAAGTGATTGTCCCCTATAAAAGGAGAACATTATTCTAGGGTTTTGAGTTGTGGCTCATGAGTTAAGACAGAAAAATTGTGAGAGTTAGTGATTTGATTGTAATTTAGTTTTGGGTTTTGAGGTGAGAGAGACTTTGTTTTAATTGTGTTGAGTGAATTATAATAATTTTCTGTTGATTTTGGTGGAGTATGCGAGTTAGGTTGAAGCACATAAATTTTGTGTTGAGATTTTATTTTGTACATCTGATTTTTATCTTTTGTGGTGGTTAGTGATAATAGCTTGTATGTGAACTTTGTTCATGTTAATTTCTTTCATCAAATAGGAAGCCTGTCCTCTCTCTCTCTCTCTCTCTCTCTCTCTCTCTCTCCAATTTAAATTCTATAAAGTTTTTAAATGTCTCTAGCATATCATGCAATGGGTTCTTCACTAATGGGAGGTTTCTCCTCTTGCAACAGGAATTCCTATAGATAGGGTGGCATTGTTGAACCAGCAGACGCGTAATTATGTGGGAAAGAAGTTATTGGAGCTTACTCTGATGGAGCTCTTTGTCTTTCGATTTATGCAGGCATGTCTAGTTTTTATTCTTGACCTTCTATATGCTTTCACTTGATAATCTTTCCAAATCTAGTTCTAGTCTTTTTGTGTGAATGCTAGTTGATCTAAGTAACATTTCTGTTGCACCCTGGAGATTGTGATTTGACAATTTGGGGAATGCTTTTGTACATGTATTTTTCCCTCTGGAAGTGTTGACATGAGGTCATCTGCAAGTTATTTTTTATAGTTATTTTTCTTTTGGGGGGGGGGGGGGAGGATGAGGTAAAGAGGGAACCTTTGTGATAAGGAGATGTAAATACATTTTTATATATAGAAAAGGAAAGACCGTTATTTGGAATGTCCACCAGGGGGTGGACTTCCAAAGAACTACATATGCAGAAAATTAACAAGTCCAAAACTTCTGCTACAGAAATTAAAGGTTTGGAGTAGGTCTGGGGGCTTTCAATCCCAACAAGAGAACTCTTACCTCCACTCCAAAACTTTTACAGCATTAGTAAATGAAGGAGATTTTGAAGACATCTAATTTACTAAATATTGCATTTCTAATTCATTTGGTTCATCTTCATCCATAATTATGTTTCTTCTTCTCATTCTACAATTGTTACAGACTTTTTATGGTTCATTAATTTTGTGCTTGGTCTTAAGCAGACTGATCCAAATTGGAGTAATTTTCTTTATAATGAAGCCACAAGAGTAATCAATCTTATTGACTTTGGGGCTGCTCGGGATTACCCTAAACGTTTTGTTGATGATTACTTAAGAATGGTAAGTTCTCTTTTATTCTGCATTTGCATTGCTTTTCTTTGCTGAGATGTGCCTAAAAGCGTGGTCTATTGCTAGAATGGATTTATGATCAATAGGATATAAAAGGAAAACAGTAACCTTGGATCTGGAATTTCTTGAACGTTACATTTTTCGGATGTTGGTCTTTTTCCTTTTTCAAAAGTAGAATAAACAATATGAGTTCCAAACAAGTCTATGCGGAAAAAAAGGTTAAGACTGCTCCTTTGGAATTCTTACCCACATGCTTCTTGCTTTCTAAGAAGTCAATAGATGGAGAGGAAGTTTAAAATATTAGCTTAACTATAGGAGGCTGCTAGGCAACAAGTCTAAAGGATACCAAATAATGTAGGATGGCGGTAGGAAAATAGAGAGAGAAGTGGGGGAAGCAGAATAGAGAAGAAACCAAAGAAGGGAGAGATAGAAAGATAGGGAGAAGGGCTATTGAAATTCTCCAATAATTTCGGTACAAAACCCAATATTCGATTCATTAATCGAAGTATCATAAATAATAAACCCTAGATCATAAATAATAAACCCTAATGCCTAAATATATAGGCAACGCCCTAAAATAAATATATGAATAATATTAAAGAATGATCTCACAAAAATTAGAAACAAACTGAATAATAGAAACTATTTAAAAATCCTAACTAATAAATAACTTCTAACATATGCTACATCAACATCCTAATGTCAAAGACGTTCTAGGCACTCAAACACTGACATACTTTGCAATAAGGCCACAGATAAGGCACCTTGAAAAAGGTGCTCACCTTCTACTCATTGACTAAGGCACCGAGCCACTAAGCCAAGTACCTTTTAAAATTTAACTTCATTATGTTTGCTTTCACAGGTTTTTTTTTCTATTTCTTCCCTGCTTTGTTTTTTCTCTTTCTACTTTTGGGCCATCTCTAATTATTTTTTTCATTTCGTACTTTGCCTCTCTCTCTCTCTCACACACACACACGCGCTTGAGCACGCTCTCTTTTATGTTTCATCTGCTCCTTGCTTGAGCTATGCATAATTTTATGCTCTGGGTTCTCCTAGTATTGGAAATTTAAAGAGCAGATCAAGTTATTATAAGGAGAAAATGTCTTTTTTTTGGGATACTGATGCATATAGAGGTGTATTGTGATCCCCCTCCCAATAGTAGTCTTAGATATGATGATGTACACTTATTTCTTTTGCATTGGCGATGCAGTCTGTACAAATAATTTGTGTTTATATTTGATGATGTGGATACTAAACTGCCTTTTTTTATTATGACAACAGATCATAATTACACCCTTGATAACCACGAATCTTAAATTTTTATCTCTCAAGGCCAGCAATACCAATGGTGGCATTTGTATAAATAACTCTAAGATAAGCAACAAACTATGAAATTTATGATCTTTAAATAAGAATACGGACACAGACCAACTTTTTCAATCAAGTTATACCTCACATTTCTCAAGATTCTTTGTGCAATTCCTTTTTTTCATGGAATATAATATATATTAGAGGAAAAGAGAGAATATACAATGAGCCGAGGATATGAAAACCTTGGGAGAAAACAAAATAAAATTCAGTAAGTATAAAAATAAAAACAAGAAGTTAATGTACAGTGGTCTTCAATCCCTCTTCAAATCTTCTAAATTATAGTCATTAAAGACTCCGTTAGCATGAGCCCACAAAGTGTAGAAAACAGAAATGTAGAAAACAATCTTGTCCCAAAGAAGAGAGGGATCAATAATCTGATTTTTAAGAACTCTTGCATTCTGTTCTTGCTACATACATGAATGAAAAGCCGGTAGTGCACATTTCCAAAGGCATTGAGCGTCCTTCCCTCCAAACCCCTAAATTGTGTGAGATACAAGTCAGGAGGCTCCTAGGCCTTCCATTTTCTGTTGTTTCTTAAGTTATCTTCTTTTGTGTTGTTGATTTTGCTCATTCCTTCCTCTTGCTATTCCAAAGTTCCCTATAAAACAGTCCAAAAATAGCTACAAGGCACATCCTATACATTTTTTTTTTTGGCCTTGCTATGTGTCCAACCACTCCAACCCCATGACTCAGTTTTTGCTGAACTTGAAGTGACCTGATAAAGATGTAAAAGGGACAGAGTGGGATATCTTCCAAATAGCCTACCGCGGGAAGGCCTCCCCTGTACTCTTACCTGCCTAGATTAGAAACTGCCCACCTCAGGAAAGACCAGAAGAGGCCCATATCCTGTTGGGCATTCCTTAAGAATATATATTATAATTGCTCTTATTTAATATGCTCATTACTATTTCTAGAAAGAAAATTGTTCATTACGAAAATTATAATTAAAAATAAAAATATCCAATGTGATTGATATCTGAAGGTGGTGCTGACAGAGTATCATAGGAACTTCTTGCGCTCAGTGTCTGGCTTTCAATCCTCGGTACATTAGCTATGCGTATATGCAGATTCATCCACTTTTGCTTCCATGTATGCATGCTCGCTGCTCCTTGGATGTCACTTTTTTGCATGCATTGTGTATTGTCGTGATGTTTTTCATGCTTAGCAAGTTTTGGTCACCTTTTGTGCTTTTTCAAGTTTTTGGTCTCTGCAGATCGTTAGAAATTTCACATTTGATCTCTTATAGCTGGTCACTTTATTATTGGAGTTGAAAATGGCATGCTGAGCAACAATTGTAGCCCAAGACAAACATCAGTCACCAGTATTTGGGTTAATTATATCAAAGTCTATTTGTCCCACTGAAATTATTCCCTGGTTTACATACTTCTCTGTGTATTTGCTCAATGAGCTAGGGGAATATAAATGAGTTCATTGCCATGTTTGTTGCATTATCGTTATAGTAAGATTTTGTAGACTTTGGACTCTCTTTACCCTCGAAGCTCAATTTGGAGCAGCTCTCTTATCTTTTAACTTTTCCTTAGGTTGTTGCATGTGCAAAAAAAGACAGGGATGCTGTAATTGAGATGTCACGAAGACTTGGGTTTCTGACAGGTTCAGAATCAGAAATAATGTTAGAGGCTCATGTTCAAGCTGGTTTTGTTGTGGGGTTGCCATTCTCAAAGCCTGGTGGGTTTGACTTCCGTTCAACCAACATTACTCAAAATGTTTCAAGTCTTGGGGCAACAATGTTAAAGCACAGGTTGACACCACCACCCGATGAGGTATATAGTCTCCATCGAAAGCTCTCAGGTGCTTTCCTTGCTTGCATCAAGCTGGGGGCTGTTGTACCTTGTAGGGAAATGTTACTTGATGTTTATGATTGCTACCAGTTCGACGAAGATGGTGATGAGATCTTGTCTAGTGGGTCTCAGTCATGATATTTTTTATTCTGGATAATGATGGGAAGCAATTGTAAATTCTGAGCAATTTCTGTTTTCCTTTCCTAAATCAGATTCTGGTGGGATCAGGATTGCCTTTGTAGTGAAGTTGGTCTTTTCATTCTTCCATGGAAAAAACTAAATCTCGACTCTTATGGGTAATGCAAAAGCAAAATTGAGGTTGAGTAGAAACACATCAATGAGACTTCTCAATTATCTTCCATGTATACCCTATTAATATTAATTTCACATTGAAATTAATGTTATTATTACTTCAAATATGGAGTGGTACCACACCATTACCAATAAAATATTTCACAATATTTCTTCCTGTGGTAATGGAATCATGGAGCAATCTGCGTGTCATTTGAGGTCCATATCTTTCCATCATGTTGTGCACTGATGTTCTCTGTATTTCAATAGCAGCTCAGTCATTATGGTTGCATTGACCAACATTTAAAAGTAATATTTATTCAAAGGACAATATGTCTGCTTTTTTGAGGTTAAATTTGTTCTCTTGATTTTACTGAAAGTAAAAAATTAAATCGGGAGTAATCTTACATTACCATTTGAATCTCAAATTGATTCATGTATATTTCGGGAATATGTACATTGGTAAAGTGGGAGCTGAGGTTGGCGGTCCTGTTACGTTTTAGTTTATGGAACTGTTAGCTCAATTAAGCTTCCGGTATTTTTTTGTGGTGGGGGGGGGGGAAGAGGGTAATAAAGGAAGGGGGGGGGGGAAGCACCATTGAACAAAGTCGTATTACTTTCTGGGCAAACAAAAGACTTCAATAGTAAGGGTACTTGAATTTTTCACATTCCCCTGGCAATCAAATCGTTCGCAAGTATTTCAATTGCTAAAATTAACGCCAAAAACTATACAAGGAACTCGTATTTTCAAATTGGCACAATGACAAATAAGAGGGAGCAGGGGATTACCAAAAGCATTAATTTTGACACTAACCTCAAATCTACATGGATGCCATTATGGTCACTTAATTTTGTATAGAATTTTAATGATATATATTAACATCAGTGACAGGTAGGACTCTCAATAATGGAGGGAGATAGAGCTAACTCAAATCTCTAGAGCCAACTCCCTGGCATACGACATGATTTTGAAACTCCTGCCCCAAAATTGAGTCAACTAACTAAACCTCCTCATTTGAAACCTCGATATATAAATCATTTTCATCTTTATCCCCATGCTCCCTATAAGACTTCGTAACTCATCTCTCAATCACTATCCAATTCATCGCCGGGAACCCCCTCAATTCCATGCCCAGGCTCTTCATCTTGATCCAACAACAAGTTTCTCTGTTTCATTTGTTGATTCATTATATCATCTGTAGCCTTTTTCAGCACAATCAACTGCTTATGAACTCCATGTGGGATCCCTTTTGTAACTTGAGCACCGCAGCTTCAGGCATATGATATTGTCTCTTTAGAATACGAGTCGTTGTGGGAGTAGCTTAATTCGTACTCATAACATGCTCAGATGGCTGAATCAGCACTTTTTCCTTGGTCAGGACACCTGCAAAAGACGATTCAAGCTCTTCTTCCACCTGAGATGGATGATATTTATCCAATGCACCCCTCTCATCTTCCCTATCACCTGTTAGAAGCAAATCACGGGACGCTATATCGCCGTCGGGTTACAGCTCGTACCGATTTCATTAACCCTTACACAACAACTCCCTTAAAAAACATTAGGATATTGAAAAATAGATTCTAATATTTTTTGTGCACGCATGTGAAAAAGATTTTTTTGGAACCGACTGAAAAGAAAGAATATGCGCCAAAATAATGAAAGACATAAAGATATGGACATGGTGAAGGTGATCGCTCTGCAACCTGGGGAAAATAAATATATAGCTGCACAAGTTATCAATGAAGTGAGAATGGTATTAGCTACTATACTGCACCCTAACTGTGCAAATGAAAAACTGGCACTTGTATCAGGACCTGCATTTGCCCTGCTCAACTCTCCAGGTCCAATGTGCTTCACTGCAAAAATATACAAATAAACAGAAGCAGCTCAGAACTTCTTAAACCCAAATTCATGGCCACAAGGAGAAAAGACACTATATGCATAATAAGATTTTTTTAATGCTTCTCTGTTCTCATCTGAAAACGTGATTATTTAGATCTAAATTTCTAAAAAATCACAAGCAAAATCTTCATCCTCAAAAGTAGAACCATATATACTGAAGCCTCCAGTACCCAGCCCCAAGAAAATGCCACTCTCTGGCTGAGTTAAAATACATTAAATGTCTTGAGCTATAGTTATAGTTATGAGTAGTTATGAGCTGTAGTTATAAGTCATTCTGTCATGTCCCGACTCTCCCGTCGAGCACGCGACTACCGTCACGTTATCTCGGTATACGGATAGCATTTCTCTATATATCAGGATAACACAAGACATTCAATCTGTTTGAAAAATAATTTAATATCGTTGTGTTGACCATCCTAGGTCACGCAGTATCAAACATGCATTTTCACACAAGTCAAGGATCATCCCAATCCATTTCTGTACATACATGCATACAAATTGGCCAACCCGACCTCCCAAGCAGTTTCCAAACATTTATAAGCCATCCTAACCTTCCAATCAATCCAAAATAGTTCAAAATTTACCATAAAAATTCAAATATCCCAAATAAAACATTTAAGTTCGGAAAAGAAATGCCCAATAAACATACGGATTTCTCAAATACTTGCTTAGAAAAAAACTAAACAAGTATTTAATAAATCCAATTAAAAATAAAATATACAAGATTTCCTTTTTCCATGGACCATTCAACCATCATAAAAAATAAGGTCTCCATCACATATATCTAGCTATGTCCAGCAAAATCTTTGTCAATTTGGCTCCAAATATAAAGTCTACTGCCTAAGAATCCTCTGAAAATTTAAGAGAGGGGGTGAGTATTTTAAATATCCAGTGAGTAGAGTGCAATGACATGCAATATATAAATGAGGTGTGAAAATAGACGTGTCAAACAATCACATATTAAATGCATTTGAAGAAATCGAAAACATTTACATTAAACAAATTTATTTCCAAACAACTATGACTTGTATATGCAATTCAAACAATTTATATTCATTATTCACAATTTTTGGATATGCCAAAAATATTATTCTATCAATGGCTGTTGGTAGAATCCATCAAGGGATTTTTTATAATTTTCTCAAAATCTCAACCCTTTGGCGTTGGCTTGGAACTCCATGGGGTGCATCCACGTTATCACGGTAGCCTGAGGAGGCTCTCCAACCCACCTACCACCAAGCTGAATTAAACAGCCTTAACCATGCTGCTCCAATGGCCCAGTCCGTGGTAAGATTTAGACTGTAGTTATTTTTCAGCACCTTGTTACCAAATATCTATTTAATAAATCAAATCATACTCAATTTCAAAGTAAAACAAATATCTCACAATTCTCATGGTTCCATATATAATACAGTGCAAATAATTCTATAAACATACTCGAGTCATGGAATTGTTAAATCACATTTCAGAGTACATCAGTTTCACAAAACATTTCGAAAAACATTTCAAATGTAATTCAAAATCAGTTCATAAATTACAATTTAAAACAATTTGCTCATTTACATGAGATATAGTCGTCCACTCACCTCTCGGGAGGGTATTCACTTCCTATACATTATCAATTCCAAGAAGTCTCTTTTCAAACTCTAATCGATTCTCCTAAACCAACAACAACAATTTTCATGTCATTTCTCCTTAAATTCAAGGGTTTACAAATTTTTCCTAATTTTATTTAAACCCTAATTTCGAATATTTTTTTTTCTTGTTCTCATCTTATCAATTTATCGTTATTAGCATCATTCTAAAATTTCTATTCATAATTCTCCTAGATTTTCCTATTTTCAAACAAATTTTCCCAATTTTCTCAAATTAACATAATCCTAATTTTCCCTAACTTTTTCCAATTCATGAATGTACATTGTAAATTTCATCAATTGCACCTCATTTATATGTAAATAGAATTTTCAATTTTATTTTCCCTAAATTCATTATTCACAGAATTTCTAGGGTTTCGATGCACCAACAAGATTTTCATAAATATCAACAATAAGTTAAAATCTACTAATAGAAACATTAAATCCAAGTTTAAGGTCAAGAAATTACTTCAATTTTGGAATTGGAATGAACTTTGAAAGCTAAGTTTCAAAAATCTAATTTTTCTTCTTAATTGGGCAACCCTTGATTTGTTTTTTTTTTTTTTTTTTTCCTCCTTCAATGTCCATTCCTTGAGTTGCTTGAATTAATTGAAGGTTGGAGGTATGATTTAATTGAGAATTTATTGAGGTGTGGTGTGAGATTGAAGGGAGAGCGCGAAAAGACGAACACAGGGCGTGAAAAGATAAAGTTGGGAGCAGGGGAGGAAAAGAGAAAAAGAAAATAAGAAGAAAAAGAAAGAAAAAAGAGAAAAGGGAAAGTGTGGGTGGTGGTGGTGGTGGGGCCCACTTTTTTTTTCATTCATTTTATTTTTTTCATTTTTTTAAAATCTCGATATTACAATACTTAACCCCTCTAAAAAGAAATTTCGTTCTCGAAATTAAAATTAAAATTCATACCTCAAAAAGGTGGGGGTGCTGTTTTCGCATCAACTCTTCAGTCTCCCAAGTCTTCTCTTCTACTTAATTATTTCTCCATAGTACCTTAACCAAGGGGATTTATTTGCGTCTCAATTGCTTGACGTGCCGATCAAGGATTTGTACTGGTTGTACTCTAAAACTCAAGTCAGGATTCAATTCTATCGGAGGAGTTTTAATTATATGAGAGGGAACCGACAATTTAAGAGAGGGGGTGAGTATTTTAAATATAAAGTCTACTGCCTAAGAATCCTCTGAAAATTTAAGAGAGGGGGTGAGTATTTTAAATATAAAGTCTACTGCCTAAGAATCCTCTGAAAATTTAAGAGAGGGGGTGAGTATTTTAAATACCCAGTGAGTAGAGTGCAATGACATACAATATATAAATGAGGTGTGAAAATAGACGTGTCAAACAATCACATATTAAATGCATTTGAAGAAATCGAAAACATTTACATTAAACAAGTTCATTTCCAAACAACCATGACTCGTATATGCAATTCAAACAATTTACATTCATTATTCACAATTTTGGGATATGCCAAAATATTATTCTATCAATGGCCGTTGATAGAATCCATCAAGGGATTTTTCACAATTTTCTCAAAATCTCATCCCCTTGGCGTTGGCCCAGAGCTCTTCAGCACCTTGTTACCAAATATCCATTTAATAAATTAAATCATGCTCAATTTCAAGGTAAAGCAAACATCTCACAATTCTCATGGTATCCAAACATAATACAGTGCAAATAATTCAACAAATATACTCGAGTCATGGAATTGTTAAATCACATTTTAGGGCATACCAATTTTACAAAATATTTCGAATAACATTTCAAATATGATTCAAAATCAGTTTCTAAATCATAATTTATAACAATTTGCTCATTTGCATAAGACATAGCCATCCACTTACTTCTCGGGAGGGTATTCACTCCCCATACATTATCAGTTCCAAGAAATCTCTTTTCAAACTCCAATCGATTCTCCTAAACCAACAACAACAATTTTCGTGTCATTTCTCCTCAAATTCGAGGGTTTACAAATTTTTCCTAATTTTATTTAAACCCTAATTTCGAATATTTTCTTGTTCTTGTTCTTATTTTATCAATCTGTCGTCATTAATATCATTCTAAAATTCCTATTCACAATTCTCCTAGATTTTACTATTTTCAAATTTTTCCAAATTTTCCCGAATTAACATAACCCTAATTTCCTCTAATTTTTTCGATTCATGAATATATATCGTAAATTTCATTAATTGCACATCATTTATATGTAAATAGAATTTCCAATTTCATTTTTCCCAAATTCACTATTCATCAAATTTCTAGGGTTTCGATGCACTAATAAGATTTTCATAAATCTCTACAATAAGTTATAATCTACTAGTAGAAAGATTAAATCCAAGTTTAAGGTCAAGAAATTACCTCAATTTCGGAATTGGAATGAACTTTGGAAGCTAACTATTAAAAACCTAATTTTTCTCCTTAATTGGGCAACCCTTGATTTGTTTTTTTTTTTTTTTTTTTTTCCTCCTTCAATGTCGATTCCCTGAGTTGCTTGAATTAATTGAAGGTTGGAGGTGTGATTTAATTGAGAATTTATTGAGGTGTGGTGGGAGATTGAAGGGAGAGGGCGAAGAAACGAACACAGGGCGTGACAAGAGAAAGTTGGGAGTAGGGGAGGAAAAGAGAAAAAGAAAAGAAGAAAAAAAAGAAAGAAAAAAGAGAGAAGGGAAAGTGGGGGTGGTGGTAGTGGGTCCCACTTTTTTTTTTCATTCATTTCATTTTTTTTTTTTCATTTTTTTTAAATCTCGGTATTACACATTCATTACTTTTCGTTTAGGTATATGAAAAGTTCAAATCTTAAATGTCTTTTAATAGGGTCTTAAATTGTCTTTTAATGAGCTCTTTATAAAGTCTATAAATGGGCTCTTTGTATATGTGAGTGATGTAATTCTGAAAATTCTTGAATTCCAAAAAGAAAGAAAAATCCTCTTGTTCTTACCCGTGTCTTCAAACCAAAATTCCTAACATTTGGTATCAGAGCTTCCAGGTTCATTGAGTTAGCACAAGCATCTTAAATCGATGGCTTCGGGTGTCGGCACAAGTATGACCCAGGCAATGGTTCCTATTCTTATGATAGAAAATTATCATATGTGGAAGATTAAAATACGAAAACTGCTATTATCACAATGATTGTGGCAAGTAGTCGATCAAGGCTACACCGAGAATGCCGAAGGGCAACAACTATCGTAGGAGCAACAAAAAACTCTTATAGAATATCAGATGAGAGATACAAGAGCCTTGTTTCTCATTCAACAAGGTCTATGGCGAAAACATTTCTGATCAAAAGGTGATTGAAAAAATTTTGATCAGTCTATTCGAGAAGTACGAGTATATTGTAACTATAATTAAAGAATCTAAAGATCTATCGACACTTTCGATCCAGCAATTGATGAGTTCCCTGGAGGCACATGAGGAAAGGAAATTGCAGTATGGTGGAAACTCAGTTAAAAGTGTTTTTCAGTCTAAACTGAGCTTCAAATCGCAGTGCAAGGATCAAAAGAAATTTCAAGGAAAAGGCGGTTTGAGACGAGACAAGCTAAAGCAACCAAAAGACCCGAGAGAATCTAATTCGAACAAATCAAAATGGTGGTCTGACATCTGCAAAAAATCAAATCATGACACTGCCAAATGCTAGTCAAAGATCAGATGCAGAAAGTGCAACCAAACCGACTATATTGAAAGATTTTGCAGAACCAAAATCGATAATCAAGCAAATTTCACCGAAGAAAAAGAAAGTTGTGAAAATATTTTTTATGCACACCACATAGCAAAAGAAAAGAAGAATGATGTATGGCATCTGGACAGTGGGTGCACAAACTACATGACCAGTAACCACATCATATGAAACCAAAGTTATAACATCGAACAAATTCGGATTGTGATGTATACTCTAAAAAAACTATTTAAAATTTATATATATATATATATATGAAAATGTGGAAAAAAATCATTTAGAATAAAAATGTGAATTTTTACAATTTAGACTGACTATGAATCCTTTAAACATTAATCGATAGACTTTTAAAATTTTAATTTCCCGATCGTTGAAGTCATCGATTGCTTAAGTATTTGGTGTTTAGTACCGAGTAAGATTTAATCGTTTAATACTTGTAGGATTTGATTCTTCTATGAGACTTTAGTTGTTCAATAAAGGTTTAGCAATCGATAAATAATTCTTCAAATTTTGATTTCCTAGTCGGTAATCGATGGTGACCCTCTACTGTTTTATAAGTGAAAATCCTATTGGTGTATTGTGAAGCTGGTATCTATCAATGATTATTTAATTACCCACTAGCTATTGGTACCTCACTTGCATTCGCCCTATCGATATCATTTTTTGGTCATAGTGTGAAATTTATAATCTATCGGTATACTATTTATTTATCGGTATTAAGTTTTCAAATTCCTGTTGGTCCTCTAGTCAACCATTGGTATTGAGACACCTGTTGGTATTGTTAGAGCCCATTGGTATTGAAAATGTGGGGTTTTAAAGTGTCAGTGTATTGATCCAATTCTTCTTGTTGGTACAAGGAAACCGTCTATATACTTCTCGATTCTTCCTCTCACTTGGTATTGAAAACACACAGCATTTCTCATGCTTCCTCCTATGCTTCCTCCTGATCGGTCAGGCTTGCAATTCCTCCTCATCAGTCATGCTTGTTCTTGGTCAGCCATGGCTTGTACAAATGCTTTCAAATTCCTTGTTGGCACTTGTAATTTGCAAGACTTGAACTTGGCACTTGTAATTGGAAATTTAACATAATCCATCGCCACATGTATCCCTTAAGACTTGAACCTTGGCTCTTCCCTTTCCCAAAAAATGCTTTACCACTAAGCCACTCAAACCCTTTAACTAAATGATACCTCATTTATATTATATTCTATATTTTGAATATTCTACTAATTTATTTTTCATCAATTATGTTTTCACTCCAACTATCCTTGCTTGTCGGTAAAAACGTTTGTCTCAATCATAATCTAATTTCAAGTGTTTGGACTCATTGGTTGACCTACCCAAAAGGAGCATTTGGTATTTTGTGTAAATAAAAAATGGATGAGGACCACTAAACAAATATTAAAAAATGGGTTGATGATAAAAAGATGGTTGAGGTTTCAAAATGTACGAGATCTAAATCTCACTTCTCTCTCTCCAGATTATTTGTCCCTCCTTCCAAACCCAATTGATCCATCATCAAATGTTTAGATCAAATGCTCTAAACTACTTATTCAACACTCCAAATTTTGATTTTAGTCTTGATCTTAGAGAAAAAGTTTAAGATTTAGTGCTGTCACTAAGAAGGAAAAATTAAGAGTTTTGATGTGACCCAAGTTGGAAAGATCTTTTGATACAAAATCAAGATAATATAATTTTTTTTAACTCAAGTTTTACTTTTTAACTCTGTTTATTTGGATTTGGAGGATTTTAAGTCATCGGGAGTGAGAGAAATTTAGGTTTTGAGGGTAGAGATTTATGGGTTTACCTAGATAGAGAAATATTGATATTTGTGCTTACTTGATTATGTCCAGTAGGGGTTAGACAAAGCTAATTGAGATAAAACATTTATTGTAGAGAAGTCTAAGAGTGATCATCACCTCTAACACCGGAAGTGAACGGTTTGTTATGTTTGTGATTAATAAATTTTTTTTTCATAATTTTTCAAAAATGATTTTCTTAACTTGATTTGTAAATTAGTTTGTGATTATGAAGTGTCCCTAAAAATGTGTTTTGTTTGAACCATGAGATTTATACATTTGTTAATATATTTTTTGAGATATGCTGAATTTTTCCTGTAGATAACGTTTACTGGGTTTATAAATTGTGAAACTCATTGAATTTATATGACACATGTTATGAACCTTGCAAAATGATCTATGTATTGGACTTGGGGTATGAGTCTGAACCCCCATGATTTATGTATTGGCTTTGAAGTATGAGTCTGAACCCCTATGGTGTATGTATTGGTTTGGGGTATGAGTCTGAATCCCCAAATAACTATAGTTATTTCCTACACTATGTGGACCGATGGGGCAGCGTAGTGAGAGCATTATGGTTGTTAGTAGACAGGGAGGTGGTCGGACCGGAAGATACCTCTTCTATCCATTTTGGATTATTCGGTTGCACCTCTAAAGAGGCTGTGAGCTAATATCAAGGTTGGGATTGATATTTTATAACCGATGATAATGAAAACACCTTGGTGGTTCCGTCATCGGTATGGGCCAAATATTTAGTGGAAAGATTTTTGAGGCAAACCCCTTGGATTCGGAAAAGTATATATTGAATGCTCTTTTGTGTTCTGAAAAAATCATGGCTCCTGTGGTAAATGTTTGAATGACTACTTGATATTTTGTTGAAATATAAATATGCTTTGAAATTATTGTTTGGCACATCTACACTCACCACTCACTCACTTACATAGTTGTGTCATTGCACTCCACTCACTGGATATTTCTATACTCATCCCTCCATTCTCTTATTCTTTTTCAGAGGAAGTGTAGAGATAAAAGCCGTCTCATCGGTAGCTAGACCCTGTTGAAGAGGAGAGCTGCTCAGGACCAACCATCGATATTGATTCATCCTAGTTGTGGATTTTTTGAGGCATATAAACGGACCCATCGGAGGGCATTTCAGAAACTCTTTTTATATAATATTTTATATGCATGTTTTCTTTTCTAAAATTTAAATTTATATTTTGGGAAGTTATATTTTGAAATGTTAAATGTTTACTTGCTTTTTAGATATTTTGAATTCAAATATTTTGTATGCCGGATTTTCTTAATTTGAAAGTGTTGGTATCATAGCCTTGCAATATCTTGGGGTGCATGTTGATGTTTGCATGTACTTCTAAATCACACAACGGTTGTCACGTGCTCAGACCTGAGGGTTGGGCCGTAACAAAAGTACGTATGGGAAATGATTCTTTTGTTCAAACTAAAGGCAAAGGCAGCGACAAAAACCATGATGGGACCAAAATTCATTTGAGATGTGCTGTTGGTTCCTGATTTAAAACAAAATCTGTTGAGTGTTGGACAATTAATTCAAAATGGATATGCCGTTTATTTTGAAAATAAATATTGCAAAATATTTGATTGGCGAAATACAAATCATATGTTAGCACATGTCGATATGGAAAGATCTAAGTCTTTTCCACTTCTGATCAATTATGTCTCACAATTGGCATTGCGAAGTGAAGTATCCAATTCTGGCCCAAACGCTTTCGAGCTATGGCACAAACGCTTCGGTCATCTCAATTATAAAGCCTTGAAGATACTAGAAGTTAAAGGGATGGTTCAAGAACTACCACCTATAAATTGGAAGGCAGACACTTGTGAAGCATGTCTCATCGGCAAACAAATTAGATCATCTTTTCCAACCGAAGGAGCTTGGTAAGCACGTGTACCACTAGAGTCAGTTCACATCGATATATATTGAAAGATGCAGACACCATCTCAAGGCCAAAATTGGTATTTTCTATTTTTGTTGATGATTTTACAAGAATGACTTGGGTTTATCTTTTAAAAAATAAGTCATAGGTCTTTGAGGTGTTCAGGAAATTCATAGCTATGGTTGAGAATCAAATTGCTCAAAAGATAAAGTGTTGCGAAGTGATCGAGGCAGTGAGTTTACCTCAAAAATTTTTGACAAGTTTTGTGAAGAAAATGGAATACGGAGGCTGTTGATAGCAGCATATTCACCTCAACAAAATGGCGTCACTGAGCAAAAGAATCGGACAATTGTCAAGATGGCAAGAGCAATACTCAAGGAGAAACGTATGCCAAATACATTCTGGGTAGAAGCCATTAATACGACAGTTTATATTTTAAACAGGAGTCCTACAAAATCGGTTCCAAACCGAACACCATTTAAAGCTTGGAGCAGGTTAAAGATGGAAGTCATCCACATGAAGGTCTTTGGTAGTATGTATTATGCTCACGTACCAGACGAAAGAAGATCAAAACTCGATGACAGAAGTGAGCCATGTATGTTCATAGGCTATGCTGAAGGTACCAAAGGGTATCGACTATACAACTTAGTGGTAGAGATGTTATGTTCGATAAGAAGGTTTCATGGAATTGGGAAGAAGACAATGCGCCACACAAGCAATCAACACCAACTATTATCTCACTAAGTCAGCCACCTATGCTAGATGTTGAGCCACAAGAACAAGATGGTACTCCATGTCAAGCCGGATCAAGTTCAAGTCTAGGTTTGAGCTCAAGTTCCAGCTCAAGCATCAGAGAATATTTGTCTAGACCAAAGTCAGCCCCAAGAAAAGTAAGAAGTTAAGTAGAAATTTACGAGTCATGCAATTTCTCATTAGGTGAACCCCAAATTTTTTAAGAAGCTTAGAATCAAAACCACTGGATGAAAGCAATAGAAAATGAAATTCACATGATTGAAAAAAATAATACTTGGGAGCTGGTAGACAGATCAACAAGTCATGAAGTCATCAGAGTAAAATGAGTCTATAAGACAAAGTTAAATTCTGACGGCTCAGTTCAAAAGTATAAAGCGAGGCTAGTTATAAAAGGCTTCAAGCAGAAATATGGCATCGATTATTTTGAAACATATGCTCTAGTAGTAAGGTTGGAGACGATCAAAACTATTATTACTTTTGCAGCTCAAAGAAAGTGATGATTGTATCAGCTCGATGTCAAGTCAGCATTTCTGAATGACATTCTCGAAAAAGAAATTTATGTCAAGTAACCACAAGGCTTTCTAATTCAAGGGGGAGAAAATAGAGTTTACATGCAGAAAAAGGCATTGTACGGGCTTAAGTAAGCACCGAGAGCATGGTATAGTTAGATCAACAAGTACTTCACACAAAAAGTATTTGAGAAAAACAGTGGCGAGCCAACCTTATATGTCAAGAAATGAGGTGCAGATATTTAATTGTCTTATTATATGTTTATGATTTGATCCACACCAGCAACAATGAGAAGATGAATGAGTTCAAGGAAGACATGATAAAGACATTTGAAATGAATGATCTCAGTTTGCTGCACTATTTTTTAGGTATAGAAGTATGTAATGAAAATGGCGGCAAGCCGACCTTATATATCAAGAAACGAGGTGCAGATATTTTAATTGTCTCATTATATGTTGATGATTTGATCTACACCAGCAACAGTGAGAAGATGAATGAGTTCAAGGAAGACATGATGAAGACATTTGAAATGAGTGATCTCAGCTTACTGCACTATTTTTGGGGTATAGAAGTATGTCAAGATGAAAATGGCATCTTCATATCATAGAAAAAGTATACTGAAAGTATTTTGAAGAAATTTGAGATGCAAGATTGCAAATCAGTTGCAACAACCCTGATGTCGAACGAGAAGTAAAGAAAGGAAGATGGACCAAAGAAGGCAGACCAAACAACTTATAGAAGTCTAATTCGGAGTTTGCTATATTTGACTACTATGCGGCCGGACATCATGTTTGCTATAAATTTACTTTCAAGGTACATGAATAGCCCAAGTCAATTAAACCTCATTGCTGTTAAGAGTGCATTTCGATATATTAAAGGTACAGTAGATTATGATATATGTTATAAGCCTATAGAAGACTTAAAACTAATCGATTTTACCAACAGTGATTGAGCTAGATGTTTAGATGATATGAAAAGTACGTCTGGATATACTTTTTCATTAGGTTCAGGCCTCTGTTCGTGGTCATCAAAGAAACAGAATGTAGTTGCATTATCTTTAGCTGAAGCCGAATATGTGACAGCAATCCGAGCAGTTTTACAAGCAATTTGGTTAAAGAGAATTGTTGATATTTTTGGGAAGAAGCGAATTGAATCAACTACTATATACTGTAATAATAAAACGACAATCGCAATCAATCAAAATCCAGTCAGTTATGATAGAACAAAACATATTACTATCAAGTATCATTATATCTGAGAGGCAGTTGAGTACCACGAGGTACAACTAAAATTCTACAGGTTAGAATTACAATTAGCTGACATCTTCACTAAGACACTATCCAAAGAAAAGTTTTTGCACAATAAAAGATTAATTGGTGTTGTGAAGAAAATTGAATTAAGGGGCAGTGTTGAGCTATAATTCAGTTTCTTTTCGAGTAGTTATGAGCTTAATTATGAGTAGTAATGAGTTATAGTTATGAGTATTCATTACTTTCCGTTTAGGTATATGAAAAGCTCAAATCTTAAATATCTTTTAATAGAGTCTTAAATTGTCTCTTAATAAGCTCTATAGCAAAATCTATAAATGGACTCTTTGTACATGTGAGTGATGTGATTCTAAAAATTCCTGAATTCCAAAAAGAAAAAGAAATCCTCTTGTTCTTACCCATGTCTTCAAACCAAAATTCCTAACATCATGAAGTCTTTTATAATTCGGTGGAAGGAACATCCCTTGTAACCATAACCTTTCTCTCCTGTATGAAGCTTATTAGTTTCAATTCAATTTTATTCTTGATTTTATATACCTCATAATCTAAATCAGCTACTGAACACTGTTTAAATAGCATCTTGCCTGTACACAAGGCTTGCAAATTTTCAGCAACCTTTGGATTAATATCACCATAAAGCCCAATCACAATCCTATCAACAGACTTTCCACCAACATCTATGTCAAAGAAACACTTTGATATAACTTTTTCCTACAGATCTGAATCCTAGAATTACAACCCTTATTAGATATTTGAGTTGCTGGACACCAGAAGGCAAAGACATAAACATGAACCAAAGGAATGGAGAAAATGTTTCCTTAGGCTTTGTGGAAATACGAGTATGAAAAGCTTGAGCCTATCAGAATCGAACAAACAAATTAAAAAACACTAGAATCAAGGTTAATGAAAGTAAATAGCCAAAATGTTACAGGGACAATCCTAGAGTTACAAAAATTCCTTAGATTTGTTCATAGAATTGTTGATTGAACAACAAGGACAGTTACATGTGGATAGGTAAAGCCGGCACAAGCAATCATGCAAAAGAAGTAGACCACATTTCATAGTCCACATCAAAGTAAATAAAAAATAAAATGCTAGAAATCATCATACTCATATTGAATAACACTAGTTGAAATAGAACAAGATTTAATTGAATAAAATACCCTATGCCTTGTTCAGCCCAAAATCCAATTCCTCAAGGCTTGATATTGAAATGAGGAGACTCAAGCTATGAATGGGCTATTCCTTAAGGCTTTCAAAATGCATACATTCTATGGAAAAGTTACTATTAGAGGTGGGTTGCAACTCCACAGATATGACTCCTTTGACTTGAATGAGTGCTCTGAAGAATGAAGTGAAAACCTACAAAAGACTACCGAGGGTACTCCGACGGGAGAGACTCCAATGCTTAAATAAGAAAAAATGATTTTCAAAAGAGATGAAATAGATTGATTTTGATAGACAGCTGAGTATAGGAGACCTGTCATTTACGTGTCGAGTGTTTGGTTTCAAGAGAGCGTACCTAACTGACGACATGCAAAGTTTATTTATAGATTGGCCTCCTGTGAGCTGGGCATTTCAACCCTAGTTTTCTTATGGGGACGTCCTGAGATCTCGAGAATCCATAGTCAAATATTCTCAAAGGATTTTAATCTTTATTATTTAGAAAATTCAATAAGTCTTAGAGATTCTTTCCTTATCGATTATATTTTGATAGGTCTCTTTCCTTATCTAAGAAATCTATCTTGTAACCGAAGAGAAATAAACTCTAATACGAATCTTAATTAAAACTACCTTTAGCCGATGAGGGTAGACTTTTTGAAGATGACCAGCTTCCTGCTAAGGCTGCCGATCAGGAAACGAAGAGGGAAGTGTTAATCATGAGTTTACCGAAGGCCAATGAGATCTGTAAACCGACCAGGTTGTTATGGATCACGGGCTTGTAAAGCTTTAGGTGTTACCGTAATGAGTCTTTGAGTTGTAAATATATTAGATTGGAAGACAACAGTGTCTTTGATCCTATCTATTCCTATACTATGACTTATGAATGATAAAGCCCATTCTTAGTCATTGTATAGGACTAGAAATCGGGCCGACTTTGGGCTTATTGTTTAGATTCGTTTTAAGTATGGGTTGAGTCTGGACACTAGTATATTCAGCCTGCTATAGCTTGACTCGGTCCAAAAATAACAACCAGAGCAATACCAAATCAAACCAACTCCAAGTCTAAGCCAGTGAAAAGAAGTTGGCCCAAAAATCAAAAACAACTCTCTCTCTCTCTCTCTCTCTCTCTCTCTCTCTCTAGCTTTGGGTTTCACAGTTCAAGCTCAAGCCTGACCTCTCAAGACCTTTTTAATTTTTTTGAGCCGAGCTTGAGTCTTGATTTTTCAAGATATCTCATGCTGGGTTTGGACTCGAGCTTGAGTCCATAAAATTTTAAACGAGTTGAGCTCGAGTTTTGTGAAACTCGACTCAAAAAGCTCGATTGCCACCCCTACTCAGGTACAGATTTATAGCTAGTTCTCGCCCACTCCAATTAATGGATTGAAAAGATTTGGTTCATCTTGAGTTGTTGAGACTGTATTTAGTTATCTATGTGTGTGTATGTGTTTTTTTTTTTTTAACTAGACTATAAAGTAATTTTTATAACTCCATTATAGTCGACTCCAAATCTGAGTAAAGGAGGAGAGTAACATTAGATTGACAATCAACATAAAACCCATATCAAAACTAAAATGAGAGACAAATATAGAAAATTTGTTGACACATTCTCTTCTCAATGACACATTACACCAAATCCTAAATGTAGTGACGAGTTAGCAAGACCCTCTAGAACGTCACCTTAGAAGTGACACACCACATTGCTGCCCGGACATGGTGTCGAATGGGCAAGGGTTTTCACATTTATGTGGATGTGTGAGGGTAAATAAATTAGTCCACAAAAATAGGATTCACCTAACTATTTAGAACATAAAATTCTTAACCAATAAGTTAAGAAAGATAGAAGAAATAATAATTAGATGGAGAATTAATATTATATGCTTCCAAAAAAACTACGTGGGTGGAGAAGAAGACTAGAATAGTAAAATCTTATGACCATAAGTTTTAGTATACAGATAGGGGGATAGAACTAAAAATTGAGAATGAATAATTGTCAATAAACAGTTACAAAAGAAGATAAGAAAAAAAGGAAGATAAAATTTTGTTTATCAAACAAGTTAGTGAAGAAGACAAAATTAATATAGTCAGTATTTATGCACCTCAAATAGGTATAGATATAATTTGTATCACCGGATACGTCCAGATTATAATATTTACTCAAAAAAGGCTATTTAAAATTTTCATATTTGTTAAAATGTGGAAAAATAATTATTTGGAATAAAAATGTGGATTTTTGTTGTTTAAATTGACTAGAAATTCTTTAGACAATTGGTCGATAGATTTTTTAAAAAATTTTAAGTTCTTGATCACCAGAGTTATCGGTTGTTTGAGTACTTGATGTTCGATACTCAATAGAATTTAGTTGTTTGGTACTTGATAGGATTTGATTTTCTTATGAGATTTTAGCTATTCGATAAATGTTTAGCAATCGGTAAACAATTTTTCAAATTTTGATTTCTTGGTTGGTAGTCGGTGGTGACCATATGCTGTTTTATAAGTGAAAAATCCTACTAGTGTATTATACTGTCGGTATATTGAGGAGTTTATAAACGGTCAGTACATGGTAGAACTTGTAGTCATTTGAATGGACTCATTATTTTATATTTTTTATATAACTATTGATATTATTTTTTTGGTCATAGTTAGAGATGTCATCGGGTCAGTTTTGGCCCCAAAATTGGTCCAATTGGCCCGAAAAAGCCCAACCTGGGCCTAGACCAGGTGAATAGTAACCCCAGAACTGGACCAGCCTAGCTACCACAGCAGGCCAGTCCGGTTCAATAGGTTCTGGAATCGGGAACTGGCCCAACCTAGCCGGTTCCAGCGTTCAATTTTTTTTTGAATTTTTTTTCAATTTTAACCTTTCCAACAGTTATAAACGATTAGAGTGGGGAGTATTTTGGTCTATGAGATCAAAAAAATTTCCTATAAATAGGACACACCTCATTTCCAAAATCCTCACAACAAAATCTTATATTCTCTCTCACATTCTTATTCTCTCAATACTACTACACTCTCTCAAACTCAATTTCAATTTTCTATACTACCATTTCCATCTCCCACTAATCACAATCAATACATTTCCACCATTTCCATTTCTCAACTTTACCATTTCCACAATTTCCATTTTCACTCAACTTTACCATTTCCACAATTCTATATCTCATTCTCAACTTTATCATTTCCACCACCTACAATATTCATCAAGATTTGACAAAATTTCAAGATTGGGAGCTCAAATTGAAGATTTGGTGAAAAACAACCGTGATCTACGTCAAGTCGGTATATTTATTTTTTTGCGTATTTACTTTTTTTGCATAATTAATTTATTTAAATTATATTTTTTTTAAAAATGGCCAAAACATATTTTTTTCAAATTTCTTAACAATCTCCTCTCCCCTCATTTTTATTTTTTCGAGAGAGAATTTTCGAAAAGATGGATATTGAAAATCTTTTAAAAGAAAATCAGTCTAATAATACACAATCCATCACACACACACTTAAAAAGATGATTTTAATGTATGAGAATTTTTGTTAAAAATATTGATGAACAAAAAGTAACTTATAAAATTTGTCATTAAAAATATAAATTTTTGAAGGGTTGGAGGGTAAACACACTTAGGAGACACTTAGTTAGAAATCATCCGAATAAATTATTTCAAACAAGACAAACACAAATAGCCACCGGGGGAGG
The DNA here is from genome assembly GCA_037126225.1 of Dillenia turbinata. Taxonomy (NCBI): domain Eukaryota; kingdom Viridiplantae; phylum Streptophyta; class Magnoliopsida; order Dilleniales; family Dilleniaceae; genus Dillenia; species Dillenia turbinata. The sequence goes on from JBAMMX010000006.1 coordinate 48,440, forward strand.
AAATGTCACGGGTACATTTAAATATAATATGAAAAAAGAAAAAATTGGTCAAATAGAATGAATAGCAAGAAAAGAATTACTATTTAGTATAATTGCATGTCCCTTTTTGAAGAATATTTGCAAAAATATTTACAATCAGGTTATAAAAAAAGTAGTAGAGCAACCAATAGGAGGAAGTCAATAGATCGGTAACAAAAATTAAAAGATGGTATAATTGAATAATTTATGACAAGTCAATGAAATTTTTCATTCATTTTGGATATTTAAAAAAATGAACATAAAAAAGAATATTATATTATAGTAACATATTATTGGGTTAATAATTTATGGGTTTTAAAAAAAAGAATTTTAGTTTTTTAACGTTGGGATTATCCATATTTCGGTACTCATATAAATAGAGTAATTATGAATGTAGTTCATGAATTCGGAATTAGTAATAGAATTTTTTTATATATATTTTTTGATAATATTTCGATTAATACTAGTGTGGTTAATATTTTAAAACAAACTATAAAAACAATTTCAGATGAAATATTTTTTCATATTAAATGTACATGTCATATTGTAAATTTATGTGTTAGAGATGGTTTAGAAATGACAGATCTAGTTTTAAAACTCAATCGTGAATTAATTAATCAAATTAACAAATCTTTGACAAAAACTCAAGAAATGAGACAATTATGTAAATTACATAATAAAAAATTTAAAATTTTTAAAATAGAATGTGAAACTAGATGGAATTCAACTTATGATATGTTACAAGGTGTACTTTCTTTTAAAAATATTTTAATTGAATTTGTAAATTTTAATTACAAATATGGTTTTATTGATAATACCACTTTTAATTTTACAACTACACTAACTAAATTATTAGAAATTTTTTATACATATATAAATTTATTTTTCAAAAGTTACTATCTAATAACTCATTTAATGTTACCTAATTTTTGTAAAATTTGTTTTATATTTAGTCAATTTAAAGAAGAAGATAGATTTCGTGATATTGTTTAACTAATGAAAATAAAAATTTTAAAATATTATGAAAAAATTTCTATTTTGTATTTAGTAGTAAGTGTTTTAAAACCACATGTTAAAGTTGAAAGTGTTGAAATGTTAATAGATTATTTTGCATAAATTTTCCCAACGGAAATATATATTAGACGATAATATTTAAAACAACAAATATCATATATTTTACAATTCATGTTTGAATTATATGAAAATGAATATAATAATTTAAATACTAGTGATGTAGATAGTAGTAATATTAGTACAACAATTCGATCATTTTTAATTTATTTTAATCCTTTACATATGTTAGGAAAAAAATAAAATACTTCTTCTTCAACATTCAATGAATTAATTTTATACAAACAAATACCTAGATTAGAAGATTTTGATGATAATGATTTTTTTTATATACTAGGTTGGTGAAAAAATAATTTATCATATTATCTAATTTTGGCCTAAGTGGTTAAAAATATACTAACCCCACTGGTGTCCACAGTGTCATCGAAAAGTATTTTTAGTGCAGGTGGTTGAGTATTAGACAAGAAGCATACAAATTTGGCAAATAATACTTTGGAGTCTTTAATTTGTATTAAAAATTAGAATGATGCAAAAAAAGGATGTAATGTCATCGTCAAGGTCTCAGAAGAAGATGATTAAGAAGTAGAAAAAGAAGAAACATAATTTTTTTTTTGTATAAGAAATATTATATAAATAGGAAAAAATCATCTTTATATAAAAATCAAAATAATGTAACCACAAAAAATTAGTGGATTTCAAAATCCAAGTAAAGAGTTTAGTAGTGGACATACACCGAATTCGGTAGAACCACTCTAAAAATTTTGTGTGTCTCTAATTTTTTTTATCTATTTATTGATAAAAAATAAATTTAAAAAAAACAAAGTAAAAACAAAAATAACAAGAGAGTTAAAAAAGATAAAAACAACAAGAGTTTTTTTTTTAAAAAAAAAAAGAAACACAAGAGAGGTAAAAAAAAAAAAAACTGAGAGTTTCAAAAAATAGAAAACAATGGCGTTAAAAAAACAAAAGACAAGAGAATTAAAAATAAATAAACAACAAAAGAGTAAAAAAAAAAAAAAGGAACACAAGAGAGGTTAAAAAAAACAAAAAGAAAACAAGGTTGGTTAAAAAAACAGAAAAAAAAAAAAAAAAAAAAAAAAAAAAAAAAAAAAAACTTGAACGAGAATCGGCCCAACTAGGCCCAGCACAGCGGTTCAGGTTCGCCGGGCTGGGCTAGTTCCAAATAAAAGATTTTTGGAATCGGCCCAACCCGAGCTAACCTCGAAATCGCTGTCGGCCCGGCCCATGATTCCAGGAACTGCCACTAAATCGGACCGAGCCCAGTCTAACCCAGCCCGATGACATCTCTAGTTAAAGTGTGAAATTTATAATCTATCAGTGTCCTATTTCTCCGTCGATTTTAAGCTCCCAAATTCCTATTGGTCATCTAGCTACCTATTGGTATTGAGACACCCGTCAGTATTGTTAGAAGCCACTAGTATTGAAATTTGTGGGACTTTAACTGTCGATGCCCTGATTCAATTCATCTCCATGTTATTCATCGGTTGCCACTTGGATTCCAAAAGTGCCGAACACTTGCACTTATAATTTCCTATCGGCACATCATATACCTACTCGGCACCCCTTCCCCCGTACTTGTTGTCCTTGAGAATTCAATTGGTGCATGCTAGAAATTTTCCAAATTCCCCATCGGGCACTTGTGCTTGAGAAGGCTTGAACCTTGGTTCTTCAAAGTCTCAAAAAAATCCTTTAATTTTATTACACTCAATTTATATTATTTCCTATATTTTTAAATATTCTAAATTTTTAATAACTCTAATTTGTTTTTTACAAATTTGTATTCTTCCTTTTAACAATGTTCTGCCTGTCATCGAACGCATCTTCTCAACATAACACAAGATTCAAATGTTTAAAACTCATTGGGTTGACCTTTCCAATAACCCAAAAGAAGAATTGGGCATTTTGTGTAAATAGAAAATGAATGAGGGCCACTAGGCAAATATTAAAAAATGGGTTGATGATAAAAAGGATGGTTGAGGTTCCAGAACCTACAAGACCCAAATCTTACTTTTCTCTCTGTAGATTATTTGTCTCTCATTCCAAACCCAATTGATCCATCATCAAATCTTTAGGTCAAAGGCTCCAAACTACTTATTCAACATTCTAAAATTTGATTTTAGCTTTGATCTTGGAGAAAAATTTTAAGATTTAGTACTGTCACTAAAAAGGAAAAATCAAGAGTTTTGGTATGATCTAAGTTGTAAAGATCTTTGGAGACAAAATCAAGGTAATATAATTTTTCTGACCCAAGTTTTACTTTATTTAACTCTCTGTCCATTTGGATTTGGAGGATTTTAAACCACCGGGATTGAGTGAAAATTTAGATTTTGAGTGTAGAGATTTATGGGTTTACCTAGATTGATAAATATTGATATTTGTGGATGCTTGATGATATCCAGTAGGGGTTGGACAAAACTGATCAAGACAGAATATTTACTATAGAGAAGTCTGGGAGTGATTATCACCTCTAACATTATGAGTGGAAGGTTTGTTGTGTTTGTAAATGATAAATGTTTTTCATGATTTTCTAAAATTGATTTTTCTTAACTTGATTTTATGAAATGTTTTATAATTGTGGAGTGTCTTTAAAAATGTTTTTGATCTGAGCCATGAGATCTATACGATTGCAAATATATTTGAGACATGCTGAATTTTTCTACGAATAATGTTTGCTCGATTTATAATCTATGAAATTTATTGATTTTTGTGACTCATGTTTTGATGTTTGCAAAATGGTTTATGTATTGGTTTTGGGATATGATCTTGAACCCCCATGATTTATGTATTCGGTCTGGGGCAAGCCTTTGATGAAAAGAGTTTTGAGGCAAACCCCTTGATTTTGGAAAAGTATATATTGAATGCTCTTTTGTGTTCTGAAAGATCATGGCTCTTATCTTAAATTGTTTGGATGACTACTTAATATATTATTGGAACATAAACATATTTTGACATTATTGTTTGACACTCTCACACTCACCACTCACTCACTTACACAGTTATATCATTGCACTTCACTCACTGGGTATTTTTATACTCACCCCTCCATCTTCTTATTCTATTTCAAAGGAAGTATAGAGATAAACGCTAACTCATCGATAGCTAGATCCAACCGAAGCGAAAGCTACCTGGGACTAACCGTTGGTATTGGTCCTACCTAGTTGTGGATTTTTGGAGGCATGTAATTGGACCCATCGGAGGGCATTTTGGAATTTGAAACTTATATTCTGTAAGTTATATTTTGAAAATTTGTATATGTCCATCTAAAATTGAGAATTTCTATTTTGGAAATTATATTTTGATAAAAAAATAAAAATAAAAATTAAATATTTGATGTATTAGATTTTCATCATCTTGGAAAAGGTATATTTTGTAACCTTACGGGATCTTGGGGTGTGTGCTGGTGACTGCACATATTTCTTGATCGCGTGACGGTTGTCACATGTTTAGATCTACAGGTCGAGACGTGATAATTATATTGATATCAGAGCAAATGTTCTGGAGTTATTAAATATTTTCAAATATTTCTAAATGTTTCAAATAATTTCAAATGTTTTCAAATATTTACAAATATTGTTAAAGTTTTTCACATTTCTAAATGCTTTAAGAAAATTTGAAAACCTCCTATGGGTCTTAGGAAATGGAGTCACGTTAGGCATGAGCACATTATCAATTTATTTGATTTAATAAGTTAAGATAAGTTTTCCTCTTGTAGAATCCAATAGCTCCCCATCGAAAAACGAGGACTCTAACTAAGATCTCTCATTCTGAGCATGAGGCTACATCATCTTCCTGTGCTCCTCCTGCTAGTGTGCCAGAACCTTCAGTTGCTCCATTTGAGATTCCTTCACTGCCACTTAATGCATTCCAATAATATATAGAATGATGGAGCAAGTATGGTGTTCAGTTCCCAACCCAAACCCAAACGCAAACTTCTCCTCCACTAAACACTATCGTCCCAACAAATACTCCCTTAACACCGATAGCTCCTCCTCCACTGGTAGTTGTATTCTCTACTCATCCAACCGTTGAGCTGTCCAAGTTGATCAAAGAAGCGAGACAACTATGTTGTGAGAGTTTCTCCGATACTAGTGATGTTACAGTGATGAAAGATTGGATTAATAGAGTTCAAGAAATTGTGGCTGACATGAGATTAGATGATAAGATGAAACTTATAGCTGTCGTAAGATTACTTGACAAGAGTTCCTACACATGGTGGGAGAATTTGAAAAGGAGATCATCTACTCCCATCTTTTGGAGTGAGATCCTTAGGGAATTTGATGAGATGTACTACACTAGATTTTATCGGGATTTAAACAGGAAGGAATTCTTCCACCTTAGGCAAGGAAACAAATCCGTAGTAGAATATAAGACTGAATTGAGAGAGTTATCATTATTTGTTCCAGAGTTTGTGGTTTCTAAATAATATCTATGCTCCAAATTTAAGAAATGACTGAACTTGAACATTAGGGAAAAGATATCAGTTATCTAAGTTCACACTTTTAAAGATGTCTTACAATTAGTTTTGAGGGCTGAGAAGATAGTTGAAGAAAAAGAAAAGGTTGGAGAGAGCTATAGGAAGAAAAAGAGATCCAAATACTCCTTAAGTTAAAGTTTTAAGAAAAGTAAGGATGCAAGTTCTTATAGTGGTATCTCCGGCACGGGATTTATTGGCTTTCCCCAAGGCCAACAATCTTTGAATGTGGCTGCCTCAAATACTAGTGTCGTGTCCGGAAGTAGGACAGTAGACAACAAGAAATATCCTTGCAGAAATTGTAAGAAATTTTACCTTAGACCTTGCAACAAACTTAGAAGGTGCTACTATTGCGGAGAGGAGGGTCGTCTCCAAAATGCTTGCCCTGAACTGGGTTTGAAAGGGCAAGGGAGTCAATAAAACCCAGACCTTCTTAGTGGCTCTAGGAGTGGACCAACTGACCCTGTCGCACCTTCCTCCAACGCTATTCTAAGGATAGAGACCGACAACAACACCATAGCTACCAATCCCCAACGTTCCCAATCTCAAATCCAAACTAGAATCTATACATGATGTCACGTCCCGAACCGGGATCGTAAGCAACCGTCCGTTGTCCTGGACACCGACTATATTTTTATAAAAAATCAGACAGAACTTCCTCATATTTCGGAGGTCTCCCATGTACAAATCAACCTGTAAAATGGACATCCATCCTATCAAATAAATAAATAGGTCATCTCGGCCTCACAACAATCAACCACACTCACAGTGGACAATCAGGACAACGCAAGGCTATCATCACTATTAACAGTCCTAGTCACAAACCTCTACTCTCATGCCCAACTAGAGCATGAACAGCTGCCACACCGAGCGGACCTAAATTTTATACAAACGTACAACAAATTCCCAAGTTGACATTTTAAATATTTACAAGTGCCTCAATGCAAGTGAAATATGAGAGTTTCGCAAACAAAAGTCCAAAATTTATACAGTCATCCCATAATATGTACACGGCCAACTACGGACCTCAATATCAAGACCACGCAGGGTCTACATAAAGTATGAAATTCATATTTCCAATTAAAACTTAGATCTCACCATCGTGAATACCAAATCCACCAACAAGCTATCAAAACCTTTGAGCCTGTAGCGTCGCTCTAACACAATAATCCTGTCTGAGGGAGGAAAAAAGAGGGGTGAGTATCAAGGAAGATACCTAGTGAGTGAGGTGATTAATCTCAAGTACAAATAGTGTAGGTGAACATTTGAATGTCAAATAATATCATTCGTAAACAATAATTCAAGTTTTGCAATAAATCATGATATGTTCAATAAAATAAACTCATTTATTCAATCACACGATATCATATATATATATATATATATATATATATCCATTTAAAAATCAAGTAGATCATAGAGCAAGCCGAAAGGATCCTGGCAAAGGTCAACCATGATCAAGAACAGGCGTATCGGGGGTTTTATTATGCAAAGTGTGTAAAAGTCGCTCTCTCCCCGATGTTGGCCGTGAGCTTAGCCGCCAATGGCTTACTCAAACTCGTCAATAGGACCCCGTCCGGTGCTACACGGTGATGGATACACGTCCTCCCCCGATGTGGGTTCAACCGGATGCGCTTATCGCATGCATATAAACTGACGTTTGCAGATACCTCCTGCAGAAGTGTATCCGGACAACCCGTGCCTCTACAAACGTCCTTTGTAACTACAAAATCATCAATGTCATCATCATACTATCACAAGGGCACACTGACCCACTGGTAAGAATCATATCATCATATCATGTCATAACTAGTAGGCATCCAACCCACATAGTTCATCAAAACATTTCAAATCCGTGTGCCAATACATTTCATCAAATCATTTCAAATCAATATACCAATACAATGGTAGAATAGAAAACATTCTAGTTCTCAAATAATGGCACAATATCATTTCATTTCAAACCATGGATGTATAGTCATCAGAAAAAAAAAATTTACAACACTCTAATAATCAAAAAACATATTTGAAATTTAGAGTCACACGTCGAATCAATGCATATCAAAAGCATGTTTTATTGAAAACATGGCAGAAAACAAGTTTCACTATTTTATGTAAGAGAATAGGGTCTCACTCACAGTTCAGGGAGGGTGTGTCACTCCCCAAAATGTACCACACTGTATAAGCAACGTGCTCCCCTCGTTCGATCACCAAGTGTCACTACAATGACAAAACACAATATGTATATATATGATTTGTGTCACACATTTCAAAAGCCACTATGTTAAATTTATACTTTTAAATAAATCATATGTCTAGGATCAAGACTTAGGGTCTCATAGCTAGGCTTCAAATGTGCACAAGTGTTGTCCCCTTTTCATCACCAAATGTAAATTTCAATTCCTCATTTTCAAAAACACACAATTCAACCCAAAAGCTCTAAGGTTTCTCATACGTTCCTAACAAACAATGCCACTTTAAATCATCCAAAACTATCTCTTTCACACCCTATCAAAGGTACAAAATTAAATCAACACAATGTTATTTTCAACCATCAAGATCATCATTCATACATATACAACTCAAAATTTACGTAACCCTCCATTTTCAAATCTCTTCAATGTTCTCAGTCAAAGTAAATACACACATTTACACTTCAAATTCTTACAAACTTCTCTCCTTCGACATACCTACACAACACACATATAACAACTATACAATTATACATATCTATTCTTTACATAAGCTTTGCATTCGAAAATATCGTTTTCAACTGACAAATCATATTAACATAATCCATCCTCTTGGTCAAGGTTCATGCACCCACTCATACTCATATACCTTTATTCAAATTTCTTCTTCAACACCAATACACACATACATTTCTCATACATGCACATACACATATTCTTCTTTTCCCTTTCAATCAATAGACATATATATTTATACATCATTCTCACATTAACATTCTGCACATCTTTCATCATCTCAACCAACAAACACACATATATAACACCACTTTAGCACTACAATTCAGCACATACATTTGTACATTAAACCAAGTTTTCAACACTCCAAAATACACTCAAATCATCTCAAATTCTGGCAATCTTGTCATCAATTGTATTTCATTTATAAATAAATAACACAATCAAAGTCAAGTCAAATTCAATCCTAAAAATCTCTCAAAGTCAAAAACAAGTCTAAAATAAATAAATTTCCTTCAAGATAGAAAATTTTTGAAAAATCATACACTTTTCGATTCTCATCCAAATGCTTCAAACCATATGTCATTTTCAAGGTGTAAACATCTAGTTTCATAACACGAAAATCGTATTTAGATTGCCTATATGCAGGACAACTTATAATTAAAAAGATTATAACAATCCTTCATATACAAACCATTATGCCAATTAACAACTCAAAACAACCTAAGAAATACATGAAATGTACAATATTCTTCATTTTATGGCTCATTTCATTCCAACCCAAAAACCCTAATACCTTCATACATATTTCAAATTAAATCTAAAGGAAACCATTCAAATCAACTCAACTCGATCCCATTATCCTTTAAGATGCTTCTTTCGTATCAGACAATCTAATTTTTATAACATTTTATAATTAACCTTCATAATCACATATAAACATTTCAGAAATCGTATTCTATTTGCATTCCACTTACATTCTAAACACATACAGAACTTTTCACCTTAGGTTCAACCCTAGATTCATTCAATTTATCAAATAGAGCAGAAATCTCCTCACCTAGGGTTTCCGCAGTTCACAACCCTAACTTCCGAATACACTCCGTTCAGTCCAAGACCTGCAAAGCTTCCAATTTGAAGCAAACTCCATTAGTTAGTCTAAATTACCGAAGGAAATCAAACCTTACAGCTACTGTTCAAAGGAATCGCTCTTACCTGCGCAGTGGATGAAATCGCAGGTCGCGGTCTAGGGCTTTCAAGGGTTGATTGACGACTGCCGGTTGGGACTTTTGCGAGGGTTGCAGAAGAGTGTTGTAGCGGAGAGGAGCACTGCGCGCGAACGAGCCAGGGAGCAGCGCCGCACGCGAACGAGGAAGCGAGGGGCAGTGAAACTGTCGCGCGCAGGGAGGGAGAACTCGATCGAGAGACAGTGTGAAATAGAGAGAGAGAGAGAGAGACAGTGAGATCGAGAGGCAGAGAGTGAGAAACAGAGAGAGAGAGCGAGCGAGTCGTGGCGGAGAAATAAAGAGAGAATGAGGGAGTTCGATTGAGAGAGAAAGATAGAGAGGGAGAGTGAAACAGAGGTGGTGGTGGCGGTGTATGGTGGCGACAGTGGCGGAGGACGGTGGTAGAGATGGAGATAGTACGGGAGAGATCGCGAGAAGAAGAGAGAATCGCGAGAGATAGAGAGAGAAAGGGAGCAGAGAGAGAGAGAGAACCGAGAGGGAGGTAGAGGAAGAGTGGGTGATCGGAGATGGTGGTGGTGGTGTTGACGGTGGAGCTCAGCGGTGGAAGAGAGAGCGGCTGCGGGAGAGAGCCGTGGGAGAGGAAGAGACGGAGAGAGAAAAAAGGGAGAGGAAAAGGGGTTAGGGTTTTCTAACCCTAATTCCTCTTTCTTCTTTTATTATTATTATTATTATTATTATTATTATTATTATTATTATTATTATTATTATTATTATTATTATATATTTCTTTTTATAAAATAAATTTATAAATAATTAAATGAGTAAATAAATAAATTAATAAATGAATAAATATTCATCTATTTATTTTTATACTCACTTTACACCACAAATCGAAAATACGGATACTTTAAATATACCAAAAATTTAAATTTAACACCTCAAAATCGAAAATCAATATAAATAAAAAATTTTCTATATGTATATATAAACGGAGCAATATTATATATATATTTCATGAACAGTATACTAGTACGGACACCGCAGTGTCGGTGTTACACATGACCAATGAAGGGGCACCGAACAACCCAGATTTTGCCACAGGTAAATTCGATTAAGTATAAGTTTATTGATTTGGAAAGCATGTTGTTGGTGTTACTTGATCTTTGAGATTTGCTAGTAACATTGAACCATTGCAAGTTAGAGATGATTGATGAATCAATTTTGAGTATCAGCTTTATATAATAAATTTTGATGATTGATAGTGTTGCCACGTGATGAATATATGAATATTGTTATGCAAGTTGCATGATGTTACATGTATTGATGACTCTTCTAGGAGAATATCTAGATTGGTTAATGTCCATGATTGGATGCCATGTTATAGGGAGTATATATGAAGTGTATATTATAAAGTTGGTTAATAATCATTTGACAGTTTATATTAATATTTATGATGAAAAATATTTGGTGATTGGTATATGTATACCTATTAACGTAGGGTTTAATAATTCCTTTATTAGCACAAGCTTTGCTAAGCATGCCGACAGCTCCTTAACCTCTCGGGTAAGTAGTTGAATAGAAGTACAAAGATTGTGATGTATAGGTAAGTGAAGAAGATGGGAATGAATAGGTATACCTAGCATAAGTGGCTGGAAGTTTGTAAGTATTTAGATAAAATAACGAAGGACTAGCAAAATATCTAACATATAATAGTCATACATTTCAGGTGACTATCTTCTTTGATCGGCCCAACTAGTTGACAACTAAATGGGAATAATTTAGAGAAATATGATAAGTGAATGAATAATTAAGAGAAGTAGTTTTCTGATTGATGATCTGAACACATTTTGCCACTCCAGAGGTTACAATATTATAGGAAAATTTTGTAAATTTGGAAAGTATTACACCATATGAGATACAAAGTTAAGGTAGCTTGATTCTTGGAGTCTCCAATTAAATTGAGGAAAAAAGGTTTTAATTTTTGGAGTCTAACCGATAGCCATCCAAGAGCAGCAAGTTAAGAAATTGAGAAATAAACAAATTCAAATTGTTGAGCAAGAATAACCATGTAAGAGAAATGATTTGGGAGTCTGAAGTAGTTATGAGTAGACAAAACCCCCCAGTTGTTTGAGAAATGATTTTGTACTAAAATTTTGAAGACATTTTCTTTTAAAGGGATAGAAATTGTAATACCAGACAAGTCCAGATTGTGATATTTACTCAAAAATGGCTATTTAAAATTTTTATACTTGTGAAAATATGGAAGAATAATTATTGGGAATAAAAATGTGGATTTTCGTTGTTTACACTGATTGGAACGGCTCTCACAGGAAATTCTTTAGACACTTGATCGATAGATTTTTTTTAAAATTTTTAACTTGTCGATCACCAGAGTTATCGATTGCTTGAGTACTTAGTGTTTAATACTCAGTAGAATTTAGATGTTCAGTACTTAATAGGATTGGATTTTCCTATGAGACTTTAGCTATTCAATAAATGTTTAGCGATTGGCAAACAATTTTTAAAATTTTAATTTCCTGGTCATTAGTCGATGGTGACCATATGCTATTTTACAAGTGAAAAATCCTACTGGTATATTATGAGGTGATAATCCGTCAGTATATTAAAGAGTTTATAAACAGTCAGTACATGGTGGAACTTGTAGTCATTTGAATGAACTCATTATTTTATAATTTTTATATGTCTATCAGTATTATTTCTTAGTCATAGTATGAAATTTATAATCTATTGATATCTTATTTCTCTGTCGGTATTAAGCTTCCAAATTCCTATTGCTCATCTAGCCATCTATTGGTATTGAGATATCCATCGGGATTGTTAGAACTTACCGGTATTGAAATTTGTGGGACTTTAACTGTTGGTGTCCTGATTCAATTCATTTCCATGTTATTCATCGGTTGCCACTTGGATTCCAAAAGTGTCGAACACTTGCACTTATGATTTCCTATCGGCACATCATATACCTACTCAGCACTTTGCCTTTCCCCCTTCCCCCGTACTTGTTGCCCTTGAGAATTCAATCGGTGCATATTATCCTTGGCTACCTTACAAATTTTCCAAATTCCCCATCGGTACACATTTGCACCTTCCAAATTTCTCATCGATTGCATGCTATATGCCATTGGTTGCATGAGAATTAAATTCAAAGACACCACACATTTTCATGTATCTCTTCGGCACTGTTGAGTACATGGTGGTGGAATGATGAAATGTGTGGTGCCTTCGCTTAAAACATGTGTAAATCGCACTCCATATTCTAAGGTATCACAAGACATTCAAAATTCTAGATCAAACTATAGGCCATCCCGGCCACTTAATATCATCAACCAATATAATATAGATCCCACTTAATGGATAGGTCGCAATACCAAAAAATAATTCCCAAGTGAATTTCAAAAAGAGAGAAATTAAGGATTCTCAATAAAATTTATATGTAAGCAAGTTCAACCAAAATCAAAATACAGAGTTAAATAAGTTTCCAAATATGTTTTATACAAATGCCCTTCTTAGATCCATCTATCGATATCTCAAAGAACAAAATAAGATCTATACCAAAAAGAAATTTTTGAAGACAATCATCCCAAATCTGACGCTAAATGACCACGAGTGTCAACTAAACTTCCTTTATAAAAATGAAATTACAAGTGATGAGTATAAATTATACCCATGAACATGTTAATAATTTATCTCAAAATCATACCGATCGTATTATAGAAAAATCAAGGTTCATTATCAAATATCAAATTTCAAACAAGATTCAACAAATCATAATATACACATTTTATATGCATCCAGTCATGACAACAAGTTTTTTGAAAAATCATGGGATTGTCAAATTTTTTTTCACCAAAAGTTTGGCCCTAACCAATAGTAGAATTGCCAAGAGATTTTCAATGTCATCAATCATAAACATTAATCCCAACATTGACTTTAGCTCGGACCTCCCCTGGGGTGCTACCAGCTTAGTCCGAAGGGAGGACTTCAGAGACATCTCTTAAGCGTAACTACCTCCTTAGTCAAATAAACGTCCAACCACGTCATCCTATCGGGTCACTCCGTGGAGGGAATGACTATAGTCATTAATGATACACATAACACCATTTCGCAGTCATCACAACTTATATTAAAATGTGCCTACAATTATTCATTGAATTCTTAATACATGAATTCAATCAAGTCATACTCAACATAAATCGATAAACATGACACATTATTTCCAAATTCAACATGTGGATGCATTTTTCATTTCAAATTCCCTTTTAACACACTCCACAATCATAAAACAATTTGAATATTAATTTTTAAAGTATTTATAAAATTATTATAAAATATTTTCTCACTTATAATCATAAACATACATCTACTCACCTCTTGGAATGATAAACACTCCCAACTCAATCCACAATGATGTTCAATCCTTACTTGACTCTAATGCCTTATGCCTAAGACAATAAATATCTATTATTCATTCAATCCACTTGTAAAACTAGAGTTATTTTGATTTCTCTCAAGTTAACACAACTCTAATTTCTCAAGATTCATAAATTTATGTTCTATTTCGATCAATCACACACCAATTGCAACCATATGTGGTTATCATTCATGATTTTTCTAAAATTTTGACATTTATAAATCCTAACCCTAAATCCCCAATTTCATATTTTCACAAATCTCAACCTAATTATTTAAAAAAAGCATTGATAGCTCAAATCCAAGATAAGGGAGAAGCATTACCTTTATTCATGCTCTCGATTTCGTCTCCAAGTTGAAATCCCACGAGTTCTCTCTCTACCTTCGGTCCTCTATGTGCTTGTTAGAGGATTTAGAGACCCAAATCTATGGGTTTAATTAAGTTCTGGTTAGAGGAGAAAGAGAGAGAGAGTATGTAGAGAGGGAGAGATGAATAGAGAGAAGAAAATGAAAGAGAGAGTTTGGGTAATGGAGAGGAAAAGAAATGAGATTAGGGTTTGGTTTAAGCTTATTTATTGTAGAAAGTGAAGTTATTATTTTGTCCTTCCATACTCTAAAGTTTAGGTGAGGTTGGGTGTTCTTCTCGATCATTTTGGACCCTTAAAATAATAGAGTTCAAAAGGGTAAGTCGACCTACACTATGGATAAGGCGGCTCGTGAGCACAAAATTTATACAGACAATGTGACTTGTTTGGGAACAAGTCGATCTATAGGTTCAATTTTTACATGGATAAGTCAACTTGTTTGTAGGCAAGACGATTTGAAAGAATTTTCGAGTTTTGAGTTGACCCAAGTATTGGACAAAGCAAAATGCCCTAAAAACCTAACTTGCTGACTAACCAAGTCGACTCATTTGTGATGTAAGGCGACGAAACAATACCAAAACTCAAAATTCGTATTCTACAATCCACCAACGTGCCTTGTTAGTGGCACAAGTCGACCTGTGACATTAATTTAAGCTTATAAGGCGATTTAGACACTCACAAGGGGATCTATTCTTCATATTTCATGGCATAAGTCAACCCATACCTACATAAGTGGACTTGTCCCTTCATTTTCATCAACACAAGCCAACCCAACAATATCACAAACCAACTTGTCTCTCACACACTTCACAATCACAAGCTAACCTAACACTATCACAAGCTAACTTGTCTCTCACACACTTCACAACCACAAACCAACCCAACACTACACAAGTCTACTTCTCCATTCCAAGTCATAAATACAAGGAATAATCTCTCGGTCATGCATTTAAGGTGATTTGAACCCAAAAACTCTAATTTTCCAAAAAGCTTTACACTATCAAGTCATTCAATTCTTTAAGAATTATAAGGGATAATAAATTAAAATTCCTATTACAATTTTTTATTTTTTTGGAATTACATAAAAGAACAAAAATTAAAAATTCAAACATACAGGTCAAACCTATAACAGGCCAAGCCCACCAATATCTAGGCTCGACCCATTATTAAAACGAGTTTAAAAAATGAGTCCAAACTCGGTCCAAACCTGAAACGAGTGAAGTTCAACCTTTCAAAATTCGATGTAAGAACCTGTGAGAGTTTAAATGATAGATTCTTAATTAATATTGGATACCAAAATTCAGAATTAAATCCCTTCTTTTTTGCAATAGTGATGGATAAAATAACAAAAATCATCCAAAATAAAATATCATGATATATACTTTTTTGCAAATGATATAGTATTGGTCAACAACATTAGGGAGAATATTAGTATTAAATTAGAGTTATGAAGGGACACATTAAAATTTAGAAAATATAGATTGAGTTAGTCAAAAATTAAATATATGAATATACGTTTGGTAGTAATTATCAGAATGATTAAAAAAACTATTAAGTTAAAAGACTAATTCATACCAAAGAGTAAATATTTTAGATATTTTGGATCCATTATTCAAAGTGATGGTAATATAGATCAAAATGTGAATCATATGATTCAAATGGGTTAGATAACATGAAAAACTATATCTAAAACTCTTTGTGATCGCACGATACAATTGCAATTAAAGAGAAAATGTTATAGAATCATAGTAAAACTTACATTATTGTATGAAGATTGTGGTGGAAATGAGAATACTCAAATAGATATGTGTTAAAACTAGAAAAAATAGATAAAAAAAAAAGATACATACTAATTTGAAGTGAATTCAATTGTTAATAAAATAAGAGAGTATCATTTAAGATAATTTGGATATGTGCAATAATGATTAAAAAATTGCACCAGTTAGGATAAGCATGAGTTTAAATGTAGGAAATTTAATAAAATATAGAAATAGAGCGTTAAAAATTTAAATACAAATTATTCGTAAAGATTTGAATGTTAAACATTTAGTTGAAATAATAACTTTAGATAGGAATGAATGACGTAAAAGAATTCGAAACAGTTAACTACTTACTATTATTATATTATTGTATGACACCAAGTGGTAAACTATTAAACAACAATAAAAATAAAAAAGATTGTAATAGAAATGAGAATATTCAAATAGATATGTGTTCAAACTAAAAAAAACAAATTAAAAATAAAGAGATACATATTAAAATCAGCGTGAATTCAATTATTAATAAAATGAGAGAGTATTATTTAAGATGGTTTAGATATGTGTATCAAAGATAAAAAAATACACCAGTTAGGATGACCAAAATTTTAAATGTAAGAAATTTAATAAAATGTAGAGATAGAGTATTGAAAATCTGAATGCAAATTATTCGTAAAAATTTGAATATCAAACATTTAGTTGAAATAATGACACTATATAGAAATGAGTGACGTAAAAGAATTCAAAACAGTTAACCACCTACAATTATTATTATTATTATTATTATTATTTTAAGTTTTCACAAATAGATTATTTTTACATTTTTATTTCTTTCTTTTTATTATTTGTTTTTAGTATTATTTTCTCTATTTTTATTTTCAAATTTTTATTTTATATTTTTTATTTATTTTATTTACTTATTTTTCCTTTTTTCTATATTGATGTTTCAAACAATCAATTTCAAAATTTGATATTAATTCTAAGTTTGTTGTTATTGGATAAAGTAATTTTTGTTTGAAAATAAAATTAAAAGAATTTTAGTTAACAAAGATTAAATTTTATGTCAGTAATATTACAGTATATGCCAATACATGTACTTGAGTTTCCCCATTTAGAAGATTTTCACGTGTACGAGAAAGCCAAACTTATCAATTCCAATTAAGTACACTTATTTATATTTATAAAGTTAATAAACTCATATACTTTATTTTTATAAAAAAAAAAAAAAAAAAAAAAAGTTGTTAAAATTTTTTATTGATATAAAGTCAAATAGATTTGACTATTAAAGGGTTAACTGAAAAGATAATTTTGAATAAAAATAAGTGACATAGAGAAATTAGTGCAAGTTAAATCATCGTTTCTCGTATTATAAGTTCAGTTGGGTAGTAGTGTGTGTGTTTTTTAATTATTATTATTATTATTATTATTATTATTATTATTATTATTATTATTATTATTATTATTTTATTATTTTATTTTTTATATTTTATATTTTTTTCAATTATCTTATATTGATCTCTCACGACTAATCCTAAATTTTGGGATTAAGACTCTAATTGTTGATATTGTTTATATAAATTCAAATAGATTATAAGATTTTTTTGAAACCTATAAGTTATTATTGTATTCAGTAATAATAATTTTTTAAAAGCTCTTTTTAAAACTAAAAGAACTAAAAAAAAAAAAAAAAAAAGTCCCATTAATATCATCTAAATAGCTATTTTATCAATGCGAAAAGGATAAAGGTAAGATAATGAAATATTAATAAGGATAATTTATTTAATTTATAAATTAAAATAGCAATATATAACTGTAAAAAACGGTCGTGATACTTTAAAAAAAATAGCTTATAATCTATAAATATCTTATTTTTAGATTTTATAAACTCTTTAAAAATATCAAACAAATGTTATAAACTTCTAAGATCCTTAAGACATCTTATAGCTCTAGTTACACATTCTCTTTAAATAAATAAATAAATAAAAAAGTAGTTGAAAGATAACGTTTTTAATATTGCTCTTAAATTTCAGTTTTATTCTTGTAATTAGACTGTTAGAAAAAATTATCTTTACTAAAAATAATATGAGCACATAGTATGAAATAAATAAAATATAAAGTATTTTACGTGGTTCTGTCAACGTGGTTACATGGAAGATCATCACTTATTACTATTTATTCAATTAATACAAATCCAACCATTAAAATTAATTAATCAATTCTCCTCCCACGCATTCAAAATAACCATAGCCGTAACCCCGACTACACCCTCTCACAAATTCGTACTAACCCGCAATAAATGGCATTTCTTTAAACCTCACAAACGGTTGCAAATTGTTGACCATCATCCTCTTGGTAAACCCTTATTAAATTACCCTCCCCTTTGTGAACTTCTATGAATCATCCTCTTCTTCATGAACTCTTACGAGCCGTACAAACTCATAAAATAATATTTCCTTTTTTTGAGGAGAATAACTTGTTTAACAAATAAATTGATTCTCTTTTATAATCAACAGAAAATTTTGATAATTTTCTTTCTGTTAAAAAACCCTCTCTTTACACACTTAAATTGAACAAAAGTATAACAAAACTAAATTAAAATATTAAAATATTATTAATATAATAAGTCAAATCCTTTTTATAAAAAATAATTTTGCACAAACTCAGAGTAAGGATTATTTTATATTTTGACATCATATAATTAGAATTCTGCCACGTTGAAAAATGTTTTCATTAATAACAAAAATAGTAATCAACCAATCCCTTAAATTATTTCTTATAAAAGCAAAACATTAGCGGGTGCAAATCAAATTATGAGTAAATTTGTCAGTAAAAACCAAAAATTATTTCTTGAAAACATAACTTTAATGCCATAGAAATAGTGAAACAAACTTGAGGACATATTACCATTTAGGGTGTAATCGAATCTAGTCGAGTCGATACACTACCCTACTCTATTAGGCTTGATAAGGAAATTGTCCTACTCGATACTCGACTCGAAAGGAATTTTGTAATACTCGAACTCGATTTGATTAGCCTCGATTAAGTCTGATTAGAATTGATCTTGAATGTAAACTAAAATTTAATACATTTAGTCTCGAGTTCGACCCAACTCAAACTCAACTCAATTAGATTTATGAACACTTTGAGTCGAGTATTTTAATACTCTAACTCAACTCAATATTTAAATTAACATACTCAAACTCGACTAAAATTTGATTAAATCGAGCTGAATTCGAGTATGTCTCGAGTCGAGTTTCAGCTACTCGCGACCAACTTGACTCGCTTACACCCCTATTACCATTTACCAGCTGTGAATTATATCCCAAAATATATATATATATATATATATATATATATATATATATATATTACCAGGTGTGGAACCTTTGGCGGTGACTGCTCTTTTATATATATATATATATTACCAGGCGTGGAACCTTTGGCGGTGACTACTCTTAGTTTTGAAATGTCTTCAAATTTTGAGGTCGAGACTAAGGTTTTTGAGAGGGAATCCGATGGCATCCAAAGACATTATTGAGAGATTAATTGGAAGGTGATGGAAAGATTATTAAAAATACATTGCTCAACGAAATAGAAGGGCATTGGCAAATGTATCAACAATTGTGTACATTGGAAATCTTCTTTTGATTTCTTTTGTTATATGGAATCTAATAGAATTGATTTCTTTTGATTATTATAATTTGGAAGGTGATGTGCATTGGTTTTAATTTACCATTGTTATATGGAAACTAATAGAATACTTGATCTTTGTCTTTCGATACCCGTGAAACTTCCCTCCTCAAACATGGAAAAAATTGAAAAAAAAAAATTATCAAAATTCAATAAAATCCTCCCCAAAAGGACATCATGAACATGGGTTATCTTATTCTTAATAATCGTGGAGAGTATAAAGATGTATAAATGATTATTTAGGCATTTAGACCAAATATTTTTATTTATTTATCTTTTGCCTTTTATTAAAAAATACAAATCCTAACAATTGGGTAATGGCTATTAAACCAAAGAGGGAAAAGAGGGGTAAAAAACAAATAAAAATAAAAGGCCGTAGAGGAGAACTTGAAAATTGGGGGCACAGAGAAATAAGATGGATTTGAAAGAGCAAAAGTCGAAGGGTGCAAAAGACGCGGGCAAGGGGATTGCATATCCACCGCATGTTTTTAAAACGGCTCTCTGTTGATTGACATTGGGTCTCGCCGTGTAATTGACAAGAGAAATCTAGATGAATTTCCCGATCCCTTCAAGATTGGATCAAAGTAATACCAAAAAATAAGCAAACAAATAAACATAATCAACGGAATTCCATACAAAGACCAAGTCAGTCTTCACTTCTCCTAGTCCTTGTCCACCGCCTTTGGTGTGACTTTGTCATTCAATGTCGCCATCTCTCTTTCCCCCGCCCCTTACTCCACTATGTGGATTTGCCTTTGCTTTCTCCTGCTTTTCTGGGCACAGACAACAAACATTGAACTCGCTTAATATTAACTGTTGTAGTACTTTTTGCAATAGCCTCTTTCGCCCGCCTAAAATTGACTGATTAGCTAGTGACTCTACTCATTCACGTTTTCTTCAATAAAACACTAGTTTAGATGCATAAATATACACTCTAATAAGAGAGTGTGGCGCATTTGCCTGCTAACCGTAAGCCAGAAGCTACGGCCATCGTGGGGAGTGTTGAGAAATATTTCCCTTAAAGCTTGCCTTCAATTCAATGATTTCTATTCAAGGAATGCTCGAATTCTATTTGTGTCATGCGCATGTCATGCGGTAACCAAATTTTTCACTCACATAATTCTTTCTTTTGAGAAACATTA
Organism: Dillenia turbinata; assembly: GCA_037126225.1. Taxonomy (NCBI): domain Eukaryota; kingdom Viridiplantae; phylum Streptophyta; class Magnoliopsida; order Dilleniales; family Dilleniaceae; genus Dillenia; species Dillenia turbinata. The sequence continues at coordinate 69,301 of JBAMMX010000006.1, forward strand.
TGCACATATGCATCGTGCTGATCCTATTAATGTTGATTGCTTTTGTTACAATATTGCACGTTAATTATGAACAGCTGAGGCAGTACGCTCCTGCTTTTGAGAGGTTAGAAGAATGAATTTCGAGATTATCTGGAAGGACAGGCTACGCCAGTGGGAGCTGGCAAGGGAGAAGTTCTTACAAACAATTGATGGTGGCGGTGACAGTGTTGGCAATGAGTTACAAGATGTTAGCTACATCAATGAGACCCAACTTGACCTTCTGAAAATGTATCAAGCATCTCTCTCTCTCTCTCTCTCTCTCTCTCTCTCTCATATTTCATTGCATTACAGATGCTTGAAGTCTCCTGCCAAATTGTCTAGCTTTTGGTTTATTTATAAAAGATAAGGTTTTTATCCTTAGAAACAGACAAAACTGCAGGTGTTTCAAAATTCATACTACAACAATTGCCTCAGGATGCCATTGTTTCTCTTTTTGGACTTGACATATTTGGTATGATAAGTGACTGCAATCTAGCCTTCAGAATTAGTGAAACTTCCTCACTTTGTCAGGCATAGGGCATGTTGTGAATGCATGTTACTCTTACCAAATGGTAGCCCACGTGTTAACAATTTAGAATTTTCTCAACTTCTTTTTTAGCTTGATGTGGGGGAACAAGGATCTTTGGATCATTCTTACTACATTGGAGTGTTTTTCGGTTCCCTTGTATAGTTGGAACTAATCACACCGCTAATAGCATTTTGTTCTTTTTGGTAGGGAAAACGAAGGTCGACAACTGCTTTCGAGGAAAGTGCCGGTGTCTCCCTCAAAGATCAATCCTTATAGAGTTACTATCATCTTCCGCTTCATAATTTTGGTATTTTTCCTGCAACATAGATGGTCCCATCCTGTCCATAATGCCCACAGCCTTTGGCTAGCTTCAGTTATCTGTGAAGTCTGGTTTTCTGTATCTTGGATTCTAGATCAGCTCCCAAAGTGGCAACCTGTGAACAGAGAAACTTATCCTGAGCGCTTGTGTATGAGGTAAAGATAAAATTTTAAGGTCAAACGAATATTAGAGGGTGAGCTCGGTGCAGCTGCTAGACTGTTCTATTGTTAAAAAGTGTCATGAGTTTTGTTCATCCAAGCCCTGTTCCTTCGGTGCAAATTATATTTTAGGGGCTCAGCATGCTCCATTTCATGGTTCTTTCAAAAATATTTTGACTCGGAATAATGAGCAAACTGATGAGCAGTACTTTCTTACCAAGTAACCTTATAATATTCTTTTGTGGACGGACATCTGTTTTGTGCAGCTCATCAGGCTGGCCGCATCTGATCCTTCTTTAATGCTTCATCTTTTCTCCAAACTGTGTCTTTGTTTTACAAAAGCACCTGCAGCTGTGGTTCTTAAATACATAAGAGATGATTAATTCTTTTTCTTTTTTCCAGGTACAACCCAGAGGGAAAATCGTGTAATCTGGCATCCATTGATGTCTTGGTCACTACTACCGACCCCAAGAAAGAATCGCCTCTTATGACGTCAAACACCATCCTTTCTATTCTTGCTGTCGAATACCCAACTAAAAATGTTTCATGTTATGTTTCTGATGATGGGGCAGCTCTCTTAACCCTAGAAACTCTTTCTGAAACCTGCAAATTTGCACGGATATGGGTGCCCTTTTGCAAGAAGTTCAATATTGAACCTCGCTCTCCTGAAATTTATTTTTCACAGAAGTTTGACATCTCAAAGCACAATGTCTACGCAGAATTTCCCAAGGAGAGAAGGAACATGAAGGTGGTGTTGGCACTTTCTTTCCTGCAAATTCTTCTCTTGTGAGTCAAGTATTATGTTGTTTAGTTTCCTTGTTTCGTGTGATTCAGTATCATAAATAGATATAGACAAGCTCAAGGAAACTGAGCGGGGCAAGCTTTTGAATAATAATTGAGAGCCAAATAACACAGGGTTTAATGACAAGACTAGTAGCCCTTAGGAATATTCTTGTGCTTAATTTCTCTTTGGCCTACTTCAAGGTAGATTGTAGAGGATCCATTCAAAGTACTCAACCAAATACTAGGCACGCATGGAAAGCTAATGGAACATCTGTCAGTCTAGGCCTTTTGGCCAAGATCAAGCCAATTTAATGCATCGCCAGTCAGTGAGTAAGAGATCTACCCAATGTAGATTATGCCGATGTTATTTTTCATTTCATTTTCTTTTTTCATCATGTTTTTGTTAACTTGCACAAGATGGTTGATGCGAAGCGTGCATCCACCATCGTTTACATAGGTAAACTCATACACAGATACACACAAACTTACTCATATCTATGTGTGATATAAATCTAAATACACACACACACACACACATAAACCTTATGAATAATATTATCATGTTTGCAGAGGCTGTACGAGGAATTCAAGATCCAGATCAATGGGCTTACTGAAAAATTTCAAAATATTCCTCCCGAAGGGTTGACTATGAAGGATGGTAGTCCTTGGCCTGGAAATGATGCTAGAAGCCATCCGGCAATGATTCAGGTTTGTGCTCAATACTCTGGCTTGGCAAATGAAGAGCTTGTAATACATCAGTTTTCCAAATACTGGTTGTGTACATGACTCCGTTGGAGTTTATGGCCTGTGTTTAACACACTATTTTCAGATCATGATGGGCTCTGGTCAGCTACACGGAAATGATTTGCCACAGCTAACTTATGTATCTCGGGAAAGATACTATGGTTTCAAGCACAATGGCAAGGCGGGTGCAATGAATGCTCTGGTATATTACAATGTTTTGGATCCATACATCCAAGTATAAATATTATGAGAAAGAAAATTCTTATTCTAAAACATTTTTAGCTTCGAGTTTCAGCTCTTCTCACAAATGGGGCTTACGTTTTAAATCTTGATTGTGGTCACTATATAAACAACAGTAAGGCCTTCCTTGAAGCAATGTGCTTTTTGATGGATCCCACCAACAATAGAAAAATATGCTTTGTTCAATTTCCTCAAAGATTTGATAGTATTGATGCAAGAGATCGCTGCACAAACCCCAAAACAGTTTTCTATGACGTAAGCAATTCTAATTGAGCTACTAATGTCTATCTGTTAAATGCAATATGTGCATTTCTTTGCAGTTATCCTGCTTCATTGAGAGCATAATTTTTGGATATACCATCGCCTTGATTGCTTTATAATTAGCATATCATTAATATGTCAATGAAAACTTGTGCAGATTGGTTAGCAATTCTAAACATTTAGTGAGGGGAGTTTAATGGTGCGAATCATGCTACAATGATAACTATTCTGGTTGCCCCAGTATACTCCTTAAAATTTCATCTCTGGCTTTTTTTGTAGATAACGTTGAAGAGTTTTGATGGGATACAAGGGCCTCTCTATGTTGGCACAGGTTGCTTTTTCGACAGAAAAGCTTTATATGGCTATGAACCACCTTCAGAACCAATGTATGTGAATACAAATTGGTGGTTTTCTAGGAACAGAAATTCACGTGACAACCTTGGTCGTTATACTCCTACTGATGATTCTGAGGGAAGCAACTCAACTTTACTTGTTATGGAGGATGAGATCTTTCAAACGCAAGATCCTGCCAACTTTCTCAGCCTGGAGAAAAGTTTTGGCTGCTCGCCACTGCTTATTACATCAAATTTTAGTAATGGCGGCAGATATTCGTCATCTCCACCTAATGATGAAATTCTCAGAGAAGCAATCAATGTTATTAGCAGCGATTATGAAGACAACACTGCTTGGGGAAAAGAGGTATTAAGTTACTAGAGTCACAGTAAAATCACGTTCCTTTTTTCTTGGTGGTGATATGCTTTATCGGACCTTTTGCTATCTTCTCCCAATAAGATTCTAGAACCCAACGAGGGCTTGGAATGCGTATTAGTTCTTTTCCCATGCGTCTTTACTTTCTCTCATGATGAGTACTGAGGTAAGGGGGTTGATCCATTAACGGAATTATATTTAGACAAATGGTTCCGAAGACATCAGCTACTTGGCAAAACTACAATGGGCAACATATCGATTTTAAGCATCACTTGTCCGTGATATAAATATTGGTTATGATTGTCAAGGGAATGTAATCACCCTTGTTCTCATAATATGCAACTTGTAGTAATTTGTGGCTTTAAAATAAAAATACCTGAGAAACGATTGGAAGTCAAGGAATAATACAAGGAAAATGTTCAAAGCACAGAGTGGAGTTTTAAGGACTCCCATTTTGTGTTGGTACTTTCGGAAAAAGTCGGCCTTGACGTCTCAGGTAATATCTTATAGTTAAAAGCATATCAAATATAGCCATCCCTGACACTTTCCATATTGATTTATCCTTATTGGCCGTGTGCTTTAGTTCTATTTTAATTCCTTCTGCTAATTGCCTTTGAAGACGTTCAGTTTACTAAATTCGGCACTAAGTTTTATTTGCAACTTATTATGCAGATTGGTTGGATATATGGGTCTCATCAAAGGGGACAAATTTTGACCTGTTTCAAGATGCATGTTCGAGGATGGCGATCAATATACTGTTCACCAGCTTCTGCTGCTTTCAGAGGATTCGTGCCTTCTAATCTTTCAGAGAGATTGAGCCAGGTGCTTGTGTGGGCTACTGGCTCTATTGAAATTCTTGTCAGCTCGCAGTGCCCAATTTGGTATGGGTACGGTGGACAGCTTAAACTGTTTCAAAGAATTGCTTATATCAGTGCCACAACGTATCCTATCACTTCCATTCCATTGCTTGTTTACAGCATTCTTCCCGCCATCTGCCTTTTCACCGGAAGATCAATCATTAGTCTGGTAGGTTTTAAGTACTTCAAAAAAAAAAAAAAAATATGATGATAAAAGTGGTTACATAATGATCTATACTCTCTTGAAGAAAATGTTCCAGGAACTAAATTTCTTTTTTACAGCTATTTTCCTCTAACATAAGGTTTAGAGGAAGGGGAAGCTGCTCAAAGAGTCGCCCTTACATTTGTAGTTTAATTTTGTTCCAAGGATTATGGAATTTTTGGGTATTAATTTTTTCTTCTCCTTTAGCTTGATGGGAGGGTCTGTGACATCAATGTGAAGTTTCTGATGTTATTTTTCCCTAGTGTCCATCTTTCTCTATCCAGTTTGCGCTGGGGCTATTTTGAACTGATTATTTATGGCCCAGTGGCCATGATAATTTCTCTTAATAAAATGTGGTGCTGAAACTGAGCTACATTGATTTGTTGCAATTTGCAGGTAACCTTTCAGGCAAGCATTTGGATTGCTCTTGTTCTCTTGGCAGTTTTAGCAAATGGGCTTCTTGAGATCAGATGGAGTGGTGTTAGCATTCAAGAATGGTGGAGAAATCAACAATTTTGGGCAATTGCTGGGGTATCAGCTCATTTTTTGGCTATTTTCCGGGGCATTAGGAACTCGCTGGTGGGCATAAGTGTGGAGTCGAGGATGAAAACAAAAACATACACCAACAACAATTGCAACGGCGAGGAACTTGATAATAGTGAATGGAAATCACTATTAATCTTGCCGATGACATTGATTTTCATCAACTTCTGGGCCATGATAGCTGGAGCATTTTCACTCTTTAGCCACAAGTTTGGGTCCTTGGGAGTCCTACTTGCAAAGCTTTTTTTTGCGTCTTTGGTAGTGATTCACCTTCACCCAATCTTAAAGGGATTATTGGCTTACAGAGACAGGATTCCAGCAGTCGTCATTATGTGGTCTCTGTTGCTGGCAGGGATGTTTTCTGTGCTGTGGGTACGTTTTGATCCCTTCACCACTATGTTTCGAGGACCAAGCGTCGAGGATTGCGGCATACAATGTTAATTTATGAGCTAGTCTTCTATCCTTTCCCTCGGTTTGATGTTGTAGCTTGTAGTCGTAGTTGTAACACAAGGGTTCATGTTTTCAGGCCAGCAAATGAAGTAGCTCTTCTTAAAATATGCTCGATGGTGTCAATATTGTGCTTTTGACCGACATTTTGATTTCTCGTTGTACTGTACATATGTGCCCTAGAATGACATTAATATTTTTGTGCTTCTGCCTGGGTTCAAGATTAAGGTGCAACTCGGCTTGAGCCTAGAGCTTAGACCTGCCATCAGTTTTCCAAGTTTGGTACCTTGTTTTAAGAGTGCGGCGGATGGAGTTTGCCCCGTAGGGCGTGATCTTTTAAAAAAGTACATTTTGTTTTTTAAAAAAAAAATGCTATTCCCCTTTATATTTTTTTATATGCAATAGTCCGATTTATATATTATTAGAATATAGGGCGACGAAAAAAATTAGGACAACTCAACTAGATAAAAAGGAGAAAATAGGCCAAATCAAAACAACACAATTAAAAAAAAAAAACCAAAAAAAATAAAGAAAAAGCCGACCAGGAAAAATAACCCAAGGAACAAAAAAAAGTGGAGTTGAAAACAACCCAAGAGAGAGAGAATTCTTTTTAGAGTCTAGTGGAACAAAAAATAACCCAAGGAGCAATGAAAGCACCGAAACAAATCAATTCACAAAAAATCTCCACAAACAAACTCGAAAATAAAAATGGTGCCCCCGCCATGTCGGCCCAAAAAATCAATGTTTTGAAATTTGAAACAAATCAGCTCATCTAATAAAAAAAGATCAATAATTGAATTGAATTCTTTTTAGAAAATAGAATTTTAAAAAATCTATCAAATTCAGAATTAAATCGATAAAATCAAATTACGTTGGTTGAATTTAAATTTTTTTAATATAAAATATATAAAATAAAATTTTAATTTTTATATTCAAACTTGAAAATAGAATGAAAAGATATTTAATTTTTATTATTATATCATGATTTGTTATAATTTGAATATATTATAATTTATATTTATTTATGAATTTATATCGATTTTATCTGATTTTTTGATCGATTTAACCCATCCTTGACGTAACCAGCTCATATTCCCGTTGAGTTTTAAAACACTGCAAAAAACCCCAGCCACATTAGAAAGAGAGAGAGAGAGAGGAAGCATAAAGAGCAGCTTTGTTTTGCACGCTGCTTGAAAGAATCCTAGATTGGAAATTTTGCCGTACCGAAAAAGCAAGGATGCGTTAACCCGTCCCAAATGCATAGAGAGCGGCCTCACGCTTGGCAGCACGCTGCAGTTGTTGAAAAGATGCTAGGCATGTGCCAAAAAAGGGCACGGCCGCGACGCCTCCACGCAGCCGTAGACGTGGCGAATTACAAGTATTCGCGATTTGGGAAACTCTGAGAATTTTTAATTGAACTGGGACGGGAGTTTCAGGCGGTTTTCAAACCTCAGTATTATGCGGAGAGAGAGAGAGGATGATTGTATGATTGTTTTGAATTTCTACTGAATATTGCTAATAAGCACAGCAGACCCTAAAATAATGAAAATAAAAATACACATACACATACACATACGCAAAACATCAATAAAATCAAAATCATTCGATTGAAATCCAATTTGGGTAGGGGGTATGTGGGAAGGGAAGTGAATTGGTTGTAAAAGAATGGAGAAGAAGAAGGAGAACACGCGCACTGCGTGAATTCCTAAGGGATCATCAAGTGGGAGGGGACTGGGATGATGAAGTGGCAATCACGGCTCGATTCAAGGTGTTCTCCGGACAGCGCTCCGATTGGGAACCCAAGTATCTTTTTTGGAGGGATTTAATTATCCAAGTTGCTCCTAATTTCGGCATCTTCCTCATTCGTCCTTCTCAGGTACTGCTCCCTCCCTGTCTCTCTCACTTCCTAATGCCCTATTGTAGAAGAATTCGATTTCAGAACTGGTGCCCCTGCTCCTGTAGCTGATTCGCTGCTCTTATTGCGTTTGCTGGCAGGTGAAGGAGTGGTTCACTCAAGGTGGCTTGACTCCTTTTATGCCTCGAGTCTCGACCGTGTTTTTGTAAGAGCAGCCTTATTCCTTGTCCCTTCCCCTTCCCCTTCATTTCCATCAATCTGTCCCCTTTTCTTTTCTACTTTTATATCCACCAAAGTCTGCATTTATTCTACTATTACATTCTTGAAGTAATGAGTTATTTTGTCAGTCAATTGAGTTGCATTGTGCTTCTTATATATTTCCTATTTTGCTTATTCTTTCAGCTTGAAATGTATAATGCTGGTGACTTTTTACTGCATCGGGATCTTGTTGGTTCTACTTGTGGTGGTCATACTCAGCTCTCCCTGATTTTTAGTAAAGTTGTGTCGTGTCGTTATTGGGAAGATCATTTAAAGCACCTGATAATGATATCCTCCAAGATGATCTCGTTCTTTTGGCTCCCCTCAAGGTATATCTGTAGGTCGAGTTTTGTATGTATATCTATGGCATGTTAACACAGAATCAAGTCTACTTTCGCGTTTTATCTGCTTAGTAATTGAAGCTTGAGGTCTTTATACTGCATTGGTCTCCATGTCACTCTCAAAGTGTCACTGTCAAAGTGCACACATTACTTCCAGCAGCCCATAAAGTTTTCTGTTGGACTTCATAAGCTATTTGATCAAATATGATCACTTTAAATTGTTGTCTCAACCTACTATTTTTCTGCCCATGTAACATTTTTAGAATCAACAGCCATTTCTGTTGATCTTAAGGTACAAAGTCGTGACATTAGGTGGAATGATTATTAAAGTCTCACGCTGGTGTTTACCATTATGACCTTGATTTCAAACTCCTTTACAAGTTATCTTTTCTGTTATAGGTTAGAGCAGAAGAAAATGTCAAGATATTATCCGAAAGCCATTGGACTTCCTCATGCATCATTACAATCAGGAAATTTCAGAACATCTGTGAAGGACCCTCCAAAGCATCTGCCATCCTGAGTTACTTGTCAGGATGTGAGAAAGCACAGTACATATCCGTTAATAAGAATGAAATTATTGAGGTACTGCAGTTGGTGCTTTCTAATCCATCTTTTTCAGATATTATCCCCCCCCGGGTTATATAGTTCATCTTCACAAACCATATGATACCAATCTGACTTACGTTATCCAATGTTTTATGTTTAGGCACTTAGAGTTGAGTTGGACTTATATCTCAGTTGATTCTTGTGACAAACAGAAAATATATGTATTGACAAGAAAAAGAAGAATTTATTGAAATGGAACCAAAGTGGTGCAAGAAAGCAGATAAGAGCAACCATTCGTTTCATAGACAAAGCACTGAGAGGGCACCCAAAATAAAGAGCTTTAGATCAAAGATCTAAAAACTCGAAAGGGATCTCTCAATCCTCTCAAAGATTCTCAAGTTTATTTCCCTCCAAGTCAACCATTAAATAGCTAGAGCAAACTAAGAGTCTTTTTCTTTACCCTAAAACACCTCAGACCCCTTCATGCCGGCAATTCACTATTCACATCTTTAGCAGGCACATATGGATAATCTGGAATGCGGTGTGGCATATCCAAAGGCCCTAGGATATGCATGAGAAAGGGTCAGATTAACTCCGAAAAAAGCGATCCAAAAATGTCCAACAAATATTAAGTACAGAAAAAACTCAATTCCATAATCATTTTGTCCACGAGCAATAAAGCAAAAGGTTCCATTGACTCCAAATCCATTTTGTGAAGGGCTTCTTTTTTTTTGGGGGGGGGGGGGGTTCCCACCACTAATATCCGAATTCATGCTCCAACTAATCTAGTTCGAGCGTCTGCAGGTGCCTTATTTATGGGGCGGCTCTCCCAGTATACTTTTTCTTCCTAAGTTTCAAACCCGATATTTGGTTAAGAGATTTAACACCTCATCCCACTAGACTGATTATCCGTTGGTAGAGCTTTTTTTCTTCTATAAACAAGTAACCGCTCTCTTTTAGAGGTTATCTTGGGTTAAACTCCTAGGCCGTGTTGCTTTCATCCAGCTATATCCTCCACTTTTCTTGAGCTACATGCTTCTCTTCATGGAGAAGTAACTTTCCAACTCTCAATCATCAGCTTGGCTAACAACAACTACGTTCCTAACAAAACTATGTTCCAGTTTTTGTTAGGCCCACTAAGGACATGACAGATCCTCCTTATCCAAGGCTAGAGAGAACTCCGTGAAAAGGTCACAGAGGGAGACCTGCTACATATCATCCACCTTAAACAATCTCTTTGGAGAAAAAATCTCCCTAATTTCCTTCCACAATTGTGAGGACCAAAACTTCATAGACATCTTACCAAATGACTCCATCCCATGCTTCATACAGACAACTTGCTTCTAGAGCATCTCCTTCTCACTCATGAATCTCCAATGCTCTGGCAGACCTTTTTGAATTCTACTAAGGGGTTCATATCCACCGCCCATGTTGATTTATAGGCCTCTTGATACCTTTTCATTGACTAAATTAAATTTGTCTACCTTCGACTGCAAAAGAAACTTTTCTTTGGATAGATTTAATATATTTAAGCCTGTTATCCACCAACATAGGAAGCGGAAACAAGGAGAGGATATGAAATATACCTGGAACTAACTCGCTTTTAGATTAATTCATATTTAGACCATAGATCACTCGAAACAAAGAAGAATGCATTTAAGGAAGAAGACGTGCTTCACTTCTCTTCTGCATCCAAAAGATAATCATGTCATTTGCAAATGGTAGATTAGACACCAACTGCTCTGTCCTGCCACCTACTTCAGATCAAGCTGGTCACTTGTCACCCAAAACAATTATTTTTTTTTTTTTTTAAAGAAACTTGTACTTTGGCTCTGGATAACCTTCCTGTGTCTTGTGGCAGTGAAATATATTTGGCCATTTGGAAAGTATTGCATTCTAGATGGAGATAACTGCATAAAAGCTCAGTAAAGGGTGATCTAAGAAACTGTATGATGTTGTGGTTCCTGTAATTATTTTTCTATGGGATGATAACAAATGGTTTTTTGGGCTTCTGTGGTGTAACTAGTGGGTTATAACTGTGATAAATGTGATATTTCAACTTAGAGGTTAAAGCCTAACTTTGCTGTTAGCATTACCTATAGATTATTACAGGTCTACTATGTTCTTAAAGGATTGCATCGTGATGCTAATTTATGTGATGAGTCATGAATGGCTTATGGATCGTTGACCAACTTAATAATGTATTTGCAAATTTTTGGCACACCAATAGATTTCCTGAAGCCATGTGAAAGGGCTGGATGTTTTTCAATTAGACATATAGAACTTTAATTAACCCAAAATTTGATCTTCCATTTCATCATATGTTTGTCAGAATATGTTGCTTACCTGAGGTAATTGTTACTTTTGCTTGCTATGCCACAGGGTGTGAAAGTCTCTCTTTCAACAGCAGCTACTTGTATTATAAGTCTGGACTATGATATCTGCATTTGATTTGGACAACAGAAAGGCTTCAGCAATGACTTGATCTGATAGACCAACATTTTCAAGTGTTACGATTTCTGATCCTGCATGTATTAGTTAATGCAAACACTCTTAAAAAGTTTCTTGAGGGGGCCTGAACCTTAATAAATATGGGACAAGGATCTCTGGTAGAACAAAACAAATATGAGGTGGTGTCCTGCATGAATTCCACAGGAGCATGAAATTTATTCAGAAAATAACCAGTCTCTCGGATTTTCTCATATCCTAGATACTTGGTTTGGACTAGGATAGCAGTTGTCAGTCAACAAATGTGCATGCTTGGAAAAAAGAAAGTGCACAATTTGATTGAAGAAAGTCATCTCTCTTAAATGCATGAACACAAGCTTTCAAGAGATCAGCAAGTCAAGGGAAAACTTATGGTTCTTTGTGCAGGTCAAGGGAACCAGCATTAACTTCTCTGAGAAGTGGAGACAGAAAAGCTGCCCTGGGGCATGTTAAGGAATTAAAATTGGCTTCCAAGAGATGGGAGAAATGTATGTCACTCTCGAATCGAGTGGATGAAGTTCTTAGCATCATTGCAGATGCTGAATCCACCAAGAAGGTAAGGAGTTTGTCTTGAACTTGTCTCACTCCTGTGTAGTCTTGGTAGATCAAAAGTAATTGTTTTTGTTCATCATTTTGTGATGCATAAATACATCAACCGTTTCACGTAACAGGTTTCTGAAGCCATCCAACTTAGTACTCGGGCCATAAAGGAAAATCAGATCAGCATGAATGAATTTCAACTTTGTTTAGAAGAGATTGATGAGAGCTTGAATTCCCAACAACAAATTGAAGTTGCTTTAGGTAAAGTTCTGAACTTACCTCAATTTAGATCTTGTACATGTGTAAATAGTTGTTTTTTGGTGACGCTTACATGTGTTGTGTTTGATCACAGGACAAAATTTTTGTAGATACATGAAACCCTTTTTTGTAAGTTCATTGGTAATGCCTGCGATTTATTCTTCCACTAATATACCATTGTATACAAAGATAACTGAAAGACATCATTGACAAATTAACATGACCAGAGCCTTCTATCTGGAGAGAGAAAAACAAAAACAAAAACAAAAACAAAAACAAAAAAAAAAAACCCTTTTTTGATATAGGTGTCCTAGAACAGGCCTACTCTTAGGTTTGCCGATTTATTCACCCTAAGAGGCACACTGTCTATATTATGATTGGATATTCAAAGTTTTGCGATAGAAGGTTTCTAATCTAAATTGCTATTAATTGCAAATTTACGTTGTTCTGACAAGTCTCTTCTTACTATACGTAAATTTCTAAGATAACTATTATGATGATATTGTTTTACACTTTGTAATCTAATATTTACGTAATGGAGGTGAAAATTAACTTCTTCTAATAACAATTGTCTAAAGGTAAATAAAAGAAATTATTTGGATTTGAAAATAGATTTTTATAATATTTCACCGTTGCAAAGTTCATTCGAAAGTTTATTTAAAAGAGTTTAAATTTCATAAATTGTCATGCCCTAGGTACTCCTAGTTCAACTAAGTCTTTTTCTTTTCAACTAAAAATTTAATATCAAATTAATTAGAGCCCTAGGGACTCCCTATTTTGGTCCTACAATTAAAGGATAAAAATGGCCTAACAACACGTAAAACGGCCTAAACTCCTTCCTTCAGACCTTATAGGTTTAGTAAGAACCCCCCAATCTGATATTAATAATTTTAGTCTTAAAGAATTAAACAGAGTTTCCCTTGTTTCCCTTTACGGGATTGGTTAAAAGAAATAAATTAAATTTGAAAAGAGAAAGTATAAGAAAGCTTACAATAAACGATACACAAAGATGCTGCAAACAACTTCTTTGATTGATACTTGAAAGCAAAAATTTACAAGAGAGTGTTTGCTTGTGAGTTTTTCAGAAAACTGTGCATATATTCTTTTAGTCAAACAAGCCTATTTATATACAAGTACCTAAACTTCGGAATTTAAAAATTTTTACAAAGATTCGGAATTGAAATTTATATATAAAGTTTCTTCTATTATTGCTAAAGTAAAGATGCTATTGTCATTTCATTGATGTGACGTTTTAGAATTCGAATTTCGATTTGAGCTTCAAAAGTCAAAAGTTTCGACTGAGATCTGAAAATTGTGATTCTGAAAATTTTGACATGTCACCTTCATCTTTTCTAAAGTTGATTCTTTTGATTATTGTTGCATGCGTCTTCCGCTAATTCTTGGCTACAATAATTACTAAAGCAAATTGGGTACAACCACTGCTTCCGTCTTACTAATGACACTTGTCTCGAAATTGTTGATATTGCTATAATTGTTGATTGCTAACTTTTTATGTTTCAAGGTTGTGGACTGTTTCACTGTCTAAACTGTATTCACAATCTTCTCGATCGAACATCTATTCGTTGAGAATCTTCTTTCTAAGATCTTCTTCCCACTATAAGATTTCTACTTCTTTCTTGTATTGTTCTAAGTATTTTTTGTATAATTCCGGATACAAAATTTCTGTTTGAAAAGCTACTTCTTCTATATACGGATTTGTTTGTGCTGGTTACTTCTTATAAATTTTCTGAATCTTTGATTCGGTGAAAAGATGAAAACCCTCACTACGTCTGTATACCATCCCTTACCGATGTGCTAAAGAATAAAGTCTTTGATTTCTAAGTTGTTCTTCCGTTGTTTTGCTAAGGAGACTTCTACTATGTATATTTGTACCACGTAACGGATCTAATTTAGTGAGATTGTTGATGCCATAAATCCAAATGCGATAAATTGTTGTGCAATGTCGCTTTCAAGCCATTCTAGCATTGATGAATTGACTTTTGCTATTACAAATCTGTATTCGTACTCAAATTGAGAGAGAATTGCTACTGATAATTTTCTGGAATTGAGAGTATCTGTTCGTCTGGATCAGTAAAAACTATTCTGCCAATCATTCCAAAATCTAATAAGGTAATTAAAGAGATATCTATATGTACATTATCTCTAGAAATACTAAATTGTTTGAAAATATCAGCACGAAAATTTTCCCTTAAAAAATAAAAATGAACCTGACAACCGCAAGTGAAAATGTCAAGCATTGGAAATTTGCAATTTTCATCATGAGGTTGATCATGCTCATCAAATGTGTGCGTCACAATTAAAAATGGAGGTTTACTTTCTAAGAATGATTGTAAAATTTCTATCTTTTTAATAAAATTTTTACTTGCTAAAGTTAAAATTATATTGTTACATTTTTCTGGTAAAACTTTAATTTCTACCTCTAATCTAAAAAATATTCTACTAAGCATTTCTTCAAAATTTCTATTTTTAACTTTCTTGCTACTTGGTGTATTTAACATTTCTACCATGAGCGTGTGTTTTATATTTCTATTATACAATTGTTTTTCTAACTCGCTAAGTTGAGATTTTAACATTTCAATTAACTCTTTTTTAGAGTTAATTTAATCATTAAATTCTCTACATTTGTTATTTAAAATATTGAAATTCTTTCTCATTGTTTTACAATGGTTACAAAATATCAAATTTTGACTAACATCTGTCTTAACGGCATTACTGTATGATGCGGATGTAGATGATATGGATGCAAAATTGCTACGATTAATTTCATTTCTAAATTCTTTTGCAATGCTAAAATTAATGTCTATTCTACTTCTACAAAATTCTAAAGCAGCTTTTACATTATAAAAGAAAAGAGGATTTGAAAATTGATGAGTTTGTTCTAAAACCTGGGGCCATGTTTTGTACAAACCAAGGTTTCTACCATTATAGACTACATAATATGCATAATGATAACTGTTATGTTTTTCTGGTATTTTGCTAAAATACCAAGCTAAAGCGTTAAGCGCTCGTCTTATGACTAACATGTTGTGTTGTCCATAAATTGTCTAAAATGCATTGCTAACTATTATCTAATTGATTTTTTAATGCTGATCTGAAATGCATATTTGAACTTCTGGGGAATTTGTTGAGTTCCCATTGGCCGAATTGCATTTTTTGATTGACCATAGTACCTGCAAAAAATTAATTTTGAACAATATTAACAATCTATTTTATTTAATAATTTTTCTACACGTTTTTTGCTACTTTTTGCATCATTCAAAGCATAAGTAAATATGGTTCTAACAAAATTATTATTTGCTATAGATGGATTTCTAAGTAAATCTTCATATCCCTTAATTTCTTTCAGAATATTTTTATGGACCTCTTGAGCTTCTTGGAGTTTAGGAAATATCTTCTCCTGCAAAAAACAAATATAATTTAAAAAGCAATTTTATTTAACAAACTTTCTACATATTTTTTATTATCTTTGGTGTTCTTCAGAGAATTGGTAAACAAATTTGCCAGGTATGGATTTTGTGAAATATATTCCGTGTTCAGTAAATTTTCATATTCTTTGATCTTCTTAGTCAGATATTTATGTACTTCCCATGCCTCTTTATGTTTTGGAAACATTACCTACAAAAATTAAATTAGTTACATTTCTAGAAAGAAAATCTGCTAACTTGTTATTGCTACCTTTAATGTGTTCTATTTTACAAATATATCCATTTCCTACTAATATATTTACTAAATTTAACCATCGTTTATTATAAATTTTCTTTTCGTTTAGTTTGTTATAAAATGCTTGCATTACAGTCTTTTCTAACAGTAAAAGGTTTATTTAAAAATAATCTAAAACTATTTACGGTATAAATGATTTCTAATATTTCAAAATCTAAAGGTCCTATTCCTGATTCTCTAAAAGTACTTGATGCATATCTACAAATTACTTCATCCTTTTTACTACTATATTCAATAGGTTTTATCAAAAAAATTGCTCCTCATCCTAATTCACTAGTATCTACTTTTACAATTTTGTATTCACTTTTTAGGGGTAATCTTAATTTAGGTAAATTTGTAACCCTCTTTTTTATCTCTTTTATTAATTCTATATTATTTTGATTAAAATATCCTTGTCTCGATTTAGCTATATAATGGTCCTGTAAGTTTTTCTAAATTCTTAATATGATTTCTAGCATAATTTACTATTTCTAAGAAAAATTGTAAAATTTTTATATCTTCTACCTTATCTGGAAATTTTAAAATTTTGTGTAACTATATGTTGTTGTAATTCTATAGTTTCTTTTCCTATTTTCATACATAAAAATTCTATGAATTCTTTACAAAGTTCCATCTTCTTTTTGCTAATTATTAATCCATTTTCTAAAAATTTGTTAAAAACAATTTCTAAATGCTTATAATGTTCTTCTAAATTTTTGGACATTACTAAAATATCATCTATATATACCAAGAAAAAATCTAGTTGGCCAAAAATCGAATCCATTTTTCTCTGAAAAATACTAGGTGCATTTTTTTAACCCAAATGACATTACTAACTATTCAAAAAATATCCTTCACTACAAGTAAATGCTGTCCATGGTATACTACCTTCTTCTAACCTTATCTGCCAAAATCCTGATTTACAATCAAATTTACTAAAGATTTTCCAGCATTGAATACTATTTACTAAAACATCCTTGTTAGGTATGTTATATCCATCATCTATAGTGTTATCATTTAATCTTTTATAATTAATTATCATTTTAGTTTTACCTTTTTTTATTTTTGCATGATTTCTAACCATAAATGTTGCACTTCTACGTGGGCTTTTAATGTCTAATGACTTTTAATGCTAATAATTTTTTAATTTGTACCTTAAATTCTTCTATGCCTTGAGGATTATATTCTATATTAACTGTTCTAATTACTAAGTCTGGATTTTTAATATCTATTTTTGTTTTATACTGATTTTTATCCCAATGTTCTAATAGATTTTCTCCTATTATCTTATATTGTTCTGCTAATTCTATTAGCTTTTCTACTTTTCTATGAAGTTGAATTTTTATTATTTTTTCTTCTAAATATGTTTCTATTATTTCCTGTCTAAGGTTTTGGGTTATTATAAAGTCATCAAATATTTCCTCATCTACAAAGGTTCATCGGTGGGAATACCAAAAAGGATTTCTCGCAAATCCATGTAAATTTTGTAAATATTATCCAGACTATAATCATAGATTTTACTTTTTATCAAATTTTTCAATGAAAACATTAAAATTTAGATAAAGTATAAAGATTGGAATAAAAACAAAAGGTTACAAAATGTTAGCAAATAAAAACAATTTGTTAGTATGTGTAGTATTTTTAGAAAAGTTAAGTAACACTGGTTAAGGGTTTGGTTAAAAGAAATAAATTAAATTCGAAAAGAGAAAGTATAAGAAAGTTTACAATAAACGATGCACAAAGATGCTGCAAACAACTTCTTTGATTGATACTTGAAAGCAAAAACTTACAGGAGAGTGTTTGCTTGTGAGTTTTTCAAAAAACTATGCATCTATTCTTTTAGTCAAACAAGCCTATTTATAGACAAGTACCTAAGTTTCGGAATTTAAAAATTTTACAAAGATTTGGAATTGAAATTTTTATACAAAGTTTTTTCTATTATTGCTAAAGTAAAGATACTATTGTTATTTCATTGATGTGACATTTCAAAAAAAAAATAAAAATAATAATAAAAAAAAGTCTGTCAGGTGCCCTGTTTTTCGCTATCAGAGCAAAAACATAATAATTTGTTAGATTCTGTTTAAAAATATTAGCTCTAGTCTGGCTTTAGTTTTTTTAACTAATTTTTATTTTCTTATTATTTATATCTTATTTGTTATACCTGTGTATATTATTTGTAGATATCTTGATCTGTTAGAAATTATAACTGAATTTCTAGAAGAATTTTTATAATTGCATGAAAGATAGAATTGATATTTTAATAAACTTAGTAACAAGGTTAAAGGACTCTGTAGAACAAGAAAAGTATAAAAATATTTGGATAGAAACAGTAATTTTAGAAATTAATAGAAATAAAATAGACAAATTAAAGAAATAAATGACAAATTAGATTATATTAAGGTTCAAAATTCAGTAATCCTAGAACGAGTAAAATATTTAGAAAACTTGAAGAAAATAAAATTACAAAATAAAAAACCAAAACCAATAGAAATTTCTGTATATAAAGAAGAAAAAGTTAAAGATCTAGAAACCATAGCATTAGAAAACATACACGTAGTTAAAGAAATTAAAAAGTTAGTTCTTGAATGAGTTATATAGATGACTTTTTAGAAGTTCATCCAAATTACGAGAAAGTTTTAGAGTATTGTAAAAAGTTTTATTCTGATTCTTTAGAATTCAATTCAAATGATGTAACTAGCAAGACAGATAAAAATTATCATAGAATCTTTAATGTTATATTAGGATTGCTCATAAAAGCTCATTATAAATTAGATAAATTAGAACACGAAATAGGTATATTGAAAAAAGAAATTAATAAAAATAAAGAAGATAAAGGATTAGAATTTTTAATAGAAAATTTTAATAAGAAATTAGATTTAAAAGCAAAAGGAAAGAAAACACCACCTGTAGAAGCACGTTGGAAATACCGGTAGAATGGCAAGCTCCAGTTCAGAGATTAACACTGTAGTAACAAACAAAGTAAAAAATATATTTAAAAATAAAAAAAAGGTAAAGAAATTAACAAATTAGAAGAAAAATGTTAGATGATAGAATTTCTTATTTATGGTTAAAAGAAAATTGGGACATAAAAAAGCTGTAAATTATATAGAAGAAAAATATGAGGATTATTTAGAAAAGAAAAAGAAACAAGAAAAAAATTTTTTGTCTAAAGATGAAGGAAGTAGTAGCAATGTAACCATGGATAACCAATATAAGCGAAGTAGACAAGAATTTAGTCAATCCGAAATAGGAACTAGTAAAGTAGATTATAGAAAACCATTTTTAACACAAACAAAAGCAACCTATATAGAACCAGCAAAACCTTTTCGAAATTATGGAGTTAGAAAATCTATAGATTATATAGAATTAAGCCCAACAAGTCAAGGAGGTAGTATTTTAGATATAGGGGGATTTAACCCACAACTCTGGAAACAAGTAATAAATAGATGGGAATTTGATGCAGTAAGAGTTTGGACAAATATAGATAAAAGTACAGATATGTTTATATATTTAGAAACTTTGTTATGAGAAACAGCTAGTAATTTATATAATGCAGCAAAAACTCAAAAGGCTAGTCAAATAGCAGAAATCAAAGCATTGGGAAAAAACCCTTACAATTTTACAATGTTTATTAGAACTTTAATTTTAGGATTTGATCAAGTAGACAGAATACAAATATTCAAAATATGGCAATTATAAATCTAGAACAATTAACAATTAAAAATTGGGATTATATTAGAAATTTTAGTAATGAATATTTTAATACCCTAAAACATCCTTGTTAGGTATGTTATATCCATCATTTATAATGTTAAATCTTTTATAATTAATTTCCATTCAAACTTTGTCTCTTTTTATTTCTACATGATTTCTAACCATAAATGTTGCACTTCTATGTGGACTTTTACCATGTCTAATGACTTTTAATGCTAATAATTCTTTAATTTGTATCTTAAATTCTTCTATGTCTTGAGAATTATATTCTATATTAGATATTCTAATTACTAAGTCTGAATTTTTAATATCTATTTTTGCTTTATACTGATTTTTATCCCAATGTTCTAATAGATTTTCTCCTATTATCTTACATTGTTCTGCTAATTCTATTAGCTTTTCTACTTTTCTAAGGAGTTGAATTTTTATTATTTTTTCTTCTAAATATGTTAATTATTTCTTGTCTAAGGTTTTGGGCTATTATAAAGTTATCAAATATTTCCTCATCTACAAAGGCTTCTCCGACAAAGGTGTTGGATTTTTTGCTACCATGATCACCACGCTAAAAATCATATTAAGGATTTAGGAAAACTTATAGGACCATTATATAGCAAAACTAGTAAATCAGGACAAATATATTTTAATCAAAGTGATATAGAATTAGTAAAAGAGATAAAAAAAAAAATAGGGTTAAAAATATACCTAAATTAAGATTACCCCTTGAAAGTGAATACAAAGTTGTAGAAGTAGATGCTAGTGAATTAGGATGAGGAGCAATTTTACAAAATTGTAGAAGTAGATGCTAGTGAATTAGGATGAGGAGCAATTTTATTGGTAAAACCTAATGAATAAAGTAGTAAAAAGGATGAAGAAATTTGTAGATATGCATCAGGTACTTTTAGAGAATCAGGAATAGAACCTTTAGATTTTGAAATATTAGGAATCATTTATGCTGTAAATAGTTTCAGATTATTTTTAAATAAACCTTTTACTATTAGAACAGATTGTAATGCAATAGTAGCATTTTATAACAAACTAAATGAAAAGAAAATTTGTAGTAAACGATGGTTAAATTTAGTAAATATATTAATAGGAAATGGATATACTTGAAAAATAGAACACATTAAAGGTAGCAATAACAAATTAGCAGATTTTCTTTCTAGAAATGTAATTAATTTAATTTTTGTAGGTAATGTTTCCAAAACATAAAGAGGCGCGGGAAGTTAGCTTTATTTTTGTAACTATATGTTGTTGTAACTATATGTTGTTACGTTAAATTCTCTACATTTGTTATTCTCTACAAAAATTGTTAGTCTCTGAAAAATTCGTTAATTGAAATGTTATTTTGTTTTTGCTCCGATACCTAAAAACTTGAGTTATATGAATTAAATTTAAGTCTTCATTCACTTTTCTTTGACCAAATTATCTTATTTTTTACATCTCTCACTCTTATTTCCCTTGGCTGGCATTTCATCTCTATAGGATTTTCCCTCTATATTGGCACTTAAATTCCTTACCTTCATATGGGAAACTATGCAGTTACACTATCTGCCACTTTTCCAGGCACAAGAAGCGAGGATGAAGATATGGAAGAGGAGTTCAAGAAATTGAAGTCAGAGGTGAAAATTTAGGAGTTCAGGTTCCTGAGTCTGTGGTAGATGATGCATTAAGAGAAGCAGAGTGTTCTGTTTCTTTTGAATCATTGAGCAATGCATTTTCCAGTTTCAAGCTTGCTGATGATGCAGCAATGGATTCAGAAAATATGTATTATGTGGCATCAACAAGGGATGGCTCAACAAAGAATCTTATACTTGAAGCTGCCGAGTATAAATATTCATTCTCCAAATTCTACTGCATCTAATAGGGTATGTTTGATCTTAATGCCTTTGTCAACTATTTAGTGGTTACATGGGCTTTGAATATTTTGTCATATCTTTATGAATCCTTTGTAGTATTCTATTTGAGTTGTCCTAAACTGGGTTACATCAAAGTCTTGTTAATTTTTTTTTGTGGAACTGGAATTCATGTTCCTTGTCAGGCTGGTGCTGTTCAAGTATAACATTTGTAGGGTTCGTGAGAGAGATGATTCAGATAAGAATACTGCACTAGGATCAAATTGTAATTGATGGGGGCAGTTTTTCTGGAAAGTTCCCGCCTGTAGGAGCAAAAGTATGCTTGGTGGGACTGCAAGTGCCATCTGCCTCCGAAATTTAGTCAGAGAACTTCACCGCAGTTGGGTTGGCGCTGCCTTGCAGGGGCAGGACAGCCAGAGTGACAGAGCCCCAGAAGTAGGATCAAGAGCCTTTTGAAAGCCAGTATCTGGAAAAATGCCTGCCCCTGGCTTCCTGTGAGTTAGCAACTGGTATTTTAACATGCTGATGCTCACTGAGGAAATTGTGGGGGGAAATGATATATTTTGATGAGCTGATCAGACTGATGGTGGTTGGAGGAGGATTATTCAGAAAAAGTCATGATTGCCGAGCTGATCAGCGGAGAAACAAGAGCTTGCCTTTTTTCGAGAGAACTAATTGATTAATTGTTAAAAGAAAACATGGGTTTGGGGTGTGCCTAGTGGATTTCGGTAAGGCTGACCCCTCCCATAGCTAGAGAAGCTCAATTCAACTTCAGCAGCAGACAAGGGTTTAGAGCTAGAAGAATAATTCTGGTTTTACCATAGGAAGTCGGAATCTTACCGTGTTGGTGTAGGTGTACAGCGGAGCAACCACTACCCCCACCACCACCCTCAAGTGACAGCACTAGCAACGGCAGCCCTCAACCCAGGTTATATATAAGGTCTTGTTCCGCCTCCACCTTAACCTTATCCCAACAAAATGTCTTTGACGACAACAGGCACAGACAATTGTACTCTCTTCTCAAGTCCCCATCCCCATCCCATCTCACTTTACATGATGCCAGAAGACTGCATGCCTTTCTCCTTGTTGCTGGCGGTTTCCAAGACGACCATGTTCATGCTCATCTCATAAACATGTATGTTGGCTTGGGTTGGTTGGGGCGGGCAACTTCTCCCGAACACTTGAATTCTATCATCACCGCCAACATCAACCTCCACGTCCGGTGAGCTCTGATTGACTTGTTTGCCAAGTGCGGCAGCTTGGAGGAGGCACGCCAAGTATTTGAACAAATTCCCACCGTAGCCAAAGATTAACCCACCTGGACTGCCTTGATTACTGGCCCTGTTCATGCTGGGGACTGCCTTGAAGCCTTGTTCCTCTTCCGGAGGATGGCACCACAAGGTCTTTCACCAGATTCTGTGCTGATCGTAGCCCTTCTTCCAGCATGTGTCAGATAGGAAGATAGGCTGATGGGAGTGACCCTGCAGGGAACTTATGTCAGGAGAGGTTTTCAGGGGGGTTTTTATATTTCCAATGCTCTCATTGACATGTATTGTAAATGTGGCAATACCTATGAAGCCCACTGTGTTTCCAGCTTCATGGTGGACAAGGATGCAGTCTCTTGGAGGACCTTGATAGGTGGTTATTCAATGAACTGCTGTTCCTCTGGGGGTCTGCATCTGTATCTCACAATGAAGAGTTCCGGTCTAAAGACCAATCCTGTGATGGGGACAAGTTTTCTTCCAATGCTTGCAAAGCTCAGACTTGTCAAACAGGGAAAGGAAATGCATAGGTATATCCTGTGGCAAGGGTTTGAGCATATCATCTGCTTAGTCAGTGCATTGATTGATCTGTATGTTCGTTGTGGTATGACAACAAAAGCAACTCATGTTTTTGAAAACATGTCCAGGAGGGATATAACAACATGGAACACAATGGTTGCTGGGCATGCTTACCACGGAGACACTGATTCCACCTTTAGTGTGTTCCTGAGAATCTGGAAATCCAAATTGAGACCCAATTTTGTTATTCAGCCAAGTATCATTCCTGTGTGTGCCAGGATAGGAATTTTGAAGAAAGGAAAGGAGATCCATGGTTACGCAATTAGAAGCAATACCATATCAGAAGTTGCCGTCAGAAATACTCTGATAGACTTGTACAGCAAATGTGGCTCCCTAGATCTTGGAGTGAGGGCCTTTAATGAGGTGAGGGAAAAGAATATTGTCACGTATAACACAATTATCGCTGCTCACGTATAACACAATTATCACTGCTCATGGAAATCATGGATATGAGCAGGCATTATCATTTTTTGATTAAATGGAGGAGGAAAAAATTCTGCCCAATGAGATTACTTTCACATCTCTCTTATTTGCTTCTACTTTCACAGCTCTCTTATCTGCTTCTTGTCATTCTGGTCTGATTGAAAAGAGGGTCATTAACCAATAATTCCATAATAACTGAGTATAAAATTAAGCTGCCGGCAGAACACTTTTCATGCATGGTGGACCTTTTTGGTAGAGCAGGGCACATTGATGATGCGTGCAATTTTATTACAAGAATGCCGGTGGAGCCAAAAATTGATGTTTTGGGAAGCTTACTTGGTGCTTGCAAAGTTCACAAGCAGGAGGAGCTTTCTGTGCTTGTTAAGAAGCATATTTTGCAGAAAAATGGGAGAGATTGGGGCCACTACATTCTTTTATACAATATATTGGCTTCCTTATGGGAAGATTCTCAAAAGATTAGAACAGCAATACACAAGCAAGGCTTGAAGAAGAAACCTGGGAAAAGCTGGATCCAGGTGGGCATTTGCATTAACCTCTTCCATGCTAGAGTTTGATAATAACCAGACGATGTTGAAGACCTTGAACATAGAGATGAAAAATGAAGGTTGTGCAATGCACTCAAGTTTCTTCGCTTATCATCTTGTGGATGATGATGATGATGATAGAGCAAATAATTTTCTATATTAATCACTTTGATAATTTAACGGTTGCTACCCTCATTTTTCAATGGATTACTCTGGCATTTTTGTGTCAGTTTAGGTGCATCAGTTTTGTGCAAGTGCTTGCATATGCAATCCACTTATGGATTACAAAGATGTAGAAAGAGAGCGAATGAAATTTATAGCACTATTGGCACTTGGATGAGCTGGTGTCATATACAGTGGCTGCCTTACTCTCGTTTGATATATCCATCCAGTGGATGAGATATGACTGTCAATGACCAATATATGATGTGATATGTCACAAGTAGAGGTGTATTCGAGTCGACTCGATCCAGAATATCACTGTTCTCAAACTCAAACTCGATTTTTTTAACCCGACTCAAACTCGAATTCAAACTCAACAAGTGGTAAATAATAGGAT
This sequence comes from Dillenia turbinata, assembly GCA_037126225.1. NCBI lineage: Eukaryota > Viridiplantae > Streptophyta > Magnoliopsida > Dilleniales > Dilleniaceae > Dillenia > Dillenia turbinata. The sequence continues at coordinate 94,050 of JBAMMX010000006.1, forward strand.
TTGAACTTGACCTGAATATATAGTGAAACTGTTTGAATTCGATTCAAAAACTCGATTATTATATAATATATTAATATATTTTATTTTATTTTTTATATCATAATCATATATAAATATATATAATATATATTAATATATGTTATCGAACTATTCGACGAGTTTTCAACTCTAAAATTCTATTACTCGAACTCGATTTGATAGTATAATGAACTCGACTCAAATTCAACTTGAGTTCAATCAAAATTGAGTTGAGTCGATCTGTTGATCGAGCGACTCGCGAGCGGCTTAAAGTCGAATCGATTCGCATAACAGCCCTATCACGGGGCATTTTCTTTAATTTACAATTTAAATCTTTCCGAGAGTTACAGCTCTGAGAAATTAAAAGCTACAGGACAGTGAAGATGACTGTAATCAGACGTTTTCTTGTTATACTGTCAGAAGCAAATAAATGGCCACCTACTGGAAAATTATCATTTAACAGCCAACTAAATAATGGAAGCCGGAAGAGGATAGTAATGGAATTGGGTTAGTGGGATGTCCAACATGAAAGGGCTAGCTGCTAATCGAGTTGGGGTCCTAGTTGTTTCCAGTACAGCACCCATAGCACCAGGTAGTGTCATTCGTTACTAACGCTGCTTTAGGCGGTAGTTTTGCAGTTACATGCTTCTGGATAAAAGTTCCACAACTTTCCAGTTGAGAGAATGTCCCATGTCACCCAGTTGGCAAATCTGTTCATCCCAAAGCCAACTCCTAAAAAGGGAGCGCACAGAGACTTAACCTCCATCGAGACAAAAACATTTAATGGTTCGGAGTTGTCTCAAAGAAAATATCAGGAACAAGCACAGGAGAAGTTTAGTGTTTGAAAACTTTTTATTGTTGTCTTTTGGGTTCAGCGGAATAATGCTTCAATTCTCTGAAGTCTCCAGATCCAGATCCGGGGGCACTTGTGTGAAGCATAACCGGAAGTAATGTAGTATAAATTTTTCTGGCAGAAGGAATATTGACAGAAGACATAGGATACCCTTGGGGGGAAATGCAAGCATGGGAAACCTAGCTCCTCCAAATATATGTGAGATGGGTCAACAAGCTGGAAATTGTTGTAGGACGCTGCAACTGACGCCCAGTCCCATTCTCAGTCTCAAATCAAGGCCATTTCCAATGGGAGAGAAATTAGTCATTTGTGGAGTCTGCATTGGTTGCATCAACTGGGACGTGCCCAAGCCAGTTCCCATTGACATAATCTGCATTGCTTGCAGTGAGGTTCCAAGCCTGAAATTTTGTCCATGTTTTGTAGCAAAGTAGATAATACTCTTTTCTCTGGATGATATGCATATATAGTAGCAAGGCTTACCTGCAGTTGAAGCTGAAGAATCTTCAGATAGTCAATAACATCATCGAGTATGGTAGCTTTGTCCGCCTAGTCGTTATCATGCAATGCAAATTTTAAAGCATCAATTATCATATGCTCACGTGATGTTTTAATCTCATCGATTATAGGTTTTTTTTTTTTTGTGGAAGAAAAAGAAAACAGTAAAAAAGAAAGAAACAGGAAAAAAAAAAAGACCTTGTTGCAATTGGGTACCAGTCGTTGTAGTTTGCACATCTTCTTGTTGATCCTATGTCTTTGCCTCTGCCAACATCCGCAAGGAAGTCCAATTAGGTTCCAGATAGGAGGAGGGAGATCTAGTCATTAATTTCTATTTGCATATTACATCTATGAAGCAGTTTCACTCACCGCTTCAGAATTATTGTGGGATTCTACAGATCGATGCCTCTTGTGACCTGGGGCATATCCTTGTGATGCTGTTTCCTTTGTACCCTCCATCTCTTCTTCGACATTCTGCATTAAACAGGGATAATAAGAAAAAACGGATCCTGCTGAAAGGTTTGAACCTGAGAAGATCCATAATAATTTAATTTCACTTACTTCACTCCCCTTTGTTGAACCTGCAGTGTCTTCAGAGTCCACGTTTGAACTATACTCTGAATCATTTGAAGCATTATTGGAGCATACCGAAGAAGATGCAAGCATTGGCTCAATTGACTTGATTTTCTCCCCCTTCTCCTTGGCTGCCAAACTTGACTTGATTTTCTCCCCCTTCTCCTTGGCTGCCAGACTTAGGATTTGTAGACCCTGACAAGTGTAAACCACTTTAGACTGGTTGTGGGTGTGTCTTTGAATGAGCTCCGAATCCAAGGAAATCTTCCTGGCTGCATCTGGTATCCCAGATTCATCGGGGTTGTTACTGCCCACAGCAGTTAACTTACTAATTTGGCTTGTAATCATTTCTCTCCAACTCTTCAGCTCGTAATTTCCTTGGGATGGTTCCAGGTGTAGTTCTGGTGCCACTTGTGAGAAGATTGGCATTATAAATATTCACAGCACGCGTGAAATGGGAAAAGTGGTCACAGGAGATTTGTTAGAAGAGGAGGCCAGTCCTTTGTCCTGGGTCTTCATGTCTGGCAATCCAGATAAAGAAATAATGGCTTGATTCGAATTTCCAGCTGAGATCAAATCTGAACCTGGTGAAGTCAATAACAGGGATGGAACTTGGCATAACCGCGAAGAAGATGGATTTAGATCAGGGTCACTTGTTCCAATAATCTGATGATTCCCCTTCACAAATTCAGATTTTTTTTTTGCGAAAAAGCGTCTTTCTTAATAATTGTAGTGCTATAATTTGGCTGCGCTAGGGCATTCTCACGAGTCTTGAGTAACTTGGAGCCGAAATGGCATTCATATTGATCATAAGAATTCCAGCAGGGACGGTTAGCATCATTGTCTATGTTCCTCAAGGGGTCTAAGAAGTGCAGATAGCTGAAAAGAGAACTTGCTCTCAGCCTCTTAGTTGCATCATCGTCACAGGAGGAGATCCGAAGAGCGTCTCTTCTACTTCCACGGCAGTTGTTGGATTTGAGAGAAGCAAAGCTTGCATAGTCTAAGGGCCTCTTTCCAGCATCACAAGATAGACAATGACCATGACCAGGCCTGTGAATAATTTGACGATTACTCTCGTGTAGCAGTTTCATGCAACGATGATCATTGTTGGAGCTGCATTTAGAACCCAAAAATTAATTAAACAAATATAGATGCACTAATTACAATACTTGCTTCTCGGTCAGCTCATAACTGCATCCATTCCAGACGGTCTAATATTCACTCTCATAGAACTTGGGAATGGGATGTTTCCCAAACTAGTGGTACTGGTGGCTCTGGACTAAGCTGATTCAGGCACCATGATTGCAACTTCAATCTGCTGCTTTCCGGAAGAAAGATGAACTGCGCTGCACTGCACTTTGATCAGGAATTAGAAGCACCCAAAAATATTAACACAGCAAATTGCTCCTTTTTGGTGCTGCGTGTGCTATGAGAGTAGTTCCTAGTTGCTTTTTATTGTTAAACAAAACCTATCAACCACACCATGAGGGAACCCACAAAAGAGAGTATTTGGATCTCCCAGGAAACCACAGAGAGAGAGAGAGAGATTGTGTTCATGCAAAGATAGGTGTGTGCGCTCAGCCTGAGCCTGAGGCCTGGTACTTTCTTATTAAAGCCCTTTATAAACCATGGCACAACAAAAAAGTCACTTTTCAAGAAGCTTTCTCAAATCACAAAAGTTATCCTATATTGACTTTGGACGACGTTCCCCCATCCAAGCACGCGCTATGCTTTCAAAGTAAATGCTCTTCTACATATTTAAATGTGGAGAAGAATAGATGCAGGAGAGGATGGTGGAACCCACTTGCTGCTGTAGATATTAGTAGTAAATGTGCATTTCTTTTTCCACTCTTATGGCCCTATGGGTTTGAAGGGCAAATTATAGTAGGGGGAAAAAAAAAAGACAGCAGTGGATCAAACATTGTGCTTTATTTGAGATTTGATGCTGTTAATTGTTGAAGGGGCTAATTCAGGTTAATCCAACCTAAAGATTAACCTGTATGAGTATAATTACCCCCCGATATTTTTCAGAATAAATATCTATGCATTAATTAGCACATTTTAACATATATGACAAATATGCATATATTTGGCTACTCAAAGACTAATATATATAACGTAGTATCATTTTGTGTCAATGTACCTCATTATCGTTTACCCTGTCATCGAAATCTGACCCGTGCTAGGGCTCTCTCTCTCTCTCTCTCTCTCTCTAAATATTTCATGGAATTTCCAAGAACAACTTGAACAAGGAGAGAAAATAGACAACAGCAGAGGGACAGAGGAGGGAGACGGTGGTCCTCTGCCCCTCGGGCCTCAATTTAATGATACGTGAAATTCCTCTGCTATACTTGGAACAGTTTCATGTCGCAAGCTAACTAATCACCCAAGAAGAATATGAAACAATTTGCAACTAATCCACACAAGTAGCAGTTTTAGCATGAATCATGATGATAGGTAGACAATCATAAGGGCCCACCAGAGGTTTAAGAGATCGATATATGGACCCCGCTGAAATGCAAATAATGCACGCAAAATACGTACGATCATCAATTAATGAGATCCAGAAAGGTGGGAAATTTTAGCAATATTTGTGTGTGAGAGAGAGTCAGAGAGAGAGAGAGATAAGGACAAGGATGGGTGCGTCACTTTTGTTGGCGTGAATTTTTTTTTTTTTTTGGGTGAACTTTTTGTTGGTGTGAATGTGAAGCGAAAGGTTTTCCTTTGTGCCCATCGTTGGGCATGCCAAATGAATAGTTCAGATTATAGATACATGTAACAACTTTCTGATAATTAATAATTTTGATTAGTAGTTAAAAGTTAATAAGTTAGTAATTGAGGGGTTGAATAGTTAAGTGATAAGAGAAATTAGTTAATAGTCAGTGAGTAGTTAAAGAAAACAATATAAATAATAAATAAATGTTGTAATAAATGAATTTAATAAAAAATAGATGAATTGATTTCTAGTTACTCTTTCATCTTTCTATCTCTCTTTACTATCTAGCTCTGTCTCTCCCTATCTCTTTTCTTTTCCCTCCCTTCTCTCCTCTCTGTCTTCTCATTCTCTATCTTTCTCTATCTCTCTCTCTAACCCTTTGTTGCCCAATTTCCTCCCCATGGTTGACCACTTGATAGAGTCAACTGACTACCCATCATTTCCTAGCCAACTGCCCAAGCATCCCGGCTGACCACCTCTCCAAGTTCGTGACAAATTGGTATAATCTTTGGCTAGTATTGAAAAATAGAAGAAGAAAATAGGTATAAAGCTATTGAAGAAAAAATTTTGTATAAAATCATGGAAGAATATCTCAAAAAGTAAGAAATTAAAATATAAGAATTTCATTCACATGGTGACAAGAAAATGAAAGAATTCAACAAGAAATTTGATCATTGGATGCTTTTATGACAAGATTTGAAGACAAATTCAACACATTCATGAAAATACTGAACAAAGACAAACCCGAAAAAACTATGTCAAAATTCAGGAAAGAACAAGCATCGCTGAAAATTAGTGATGACGTGTTCTGGAATGGAATTTCTCATGTGGAATTTGAGGATTTCCCCCCAAGATGCAGTTACTATCGTGGGTTATCCCATTGGTGGAGACACCATCTCCATAACTAGTGGAGTTGTATCTCAAATGGAGAATTTGTCTTATGTTCATGGTTCGACGGAGCTGTTTGGATTTCAGATAGATGCAATCATAAATTTTGGAATACCAGGTGATCCAAACTTTAATGACAAAAGAAAATGTGTTGGTATTTCATTTTAATCTTTTAAACATGAAGATATGGAAAATGTTGGTTATGTGATACCAACACCTGTTATTCTGCACTCTATCCAAGATTATGAGAAGAATGGAGCATATAATAGATTCCCAAATCTTGGGGTTGAGTCGCAGAAGATGGAAAATCCAGATTTATGTATGTTAATGGGTATGGGACCTGATCAGAAGGAAAATGAATATGATGCTTTAGTCAAGTCGTTGGGCAAACGTCTACATTTTCCTCCCACTATTCTCTCTGCAACTCAAGTCAAGTCCATTGCTCGACTTCATCATCTTATCTCTCAACATGCAAGTTTTGATACAAAATTCATAGATTTTATAAAATTTTCATTTTTTTTTTATTTTTTCATCCTTGAGGACAAGGATATCTTCAAGTAGGGGAAAATTGTAATAACTACCTAATAGTTAGTAGTTTTGATAGTTTTAATAGTTAAGAAATTAGGAAGTTTGTAATTGAGGGATTGGATAGTTAAGTGGTTAGAGAAATTAGTTAGTAGTGACCAATTAGTTATAGAAAATAATATAAATAGTAAATAGACGGTGTAAGAAATAAATTTGATAAATAATAGACGAATTGATTTCTAGTTACTTTCTCTCCTTTCTATCTCTCTCTATAATCTAGCTCTGTCTCTCTCTATCTCTTTTCTTTCTCCTCCCCTTGCCTCTGTCTTCTCCTTCTCTATCTTATTCTCTCTCTTTCTCTCTAACCCTTTGTTACCCAATTTCCTCCCCACGGTTGACCACTCGAGACAGTCGGCTGACTGCCTATCATTTCCCAGCTGACCGCCTCTCCAAGTTCGTGACAATACAAACAACGAGGGCTCGGCCCCGCTCGCATCGTCACAAACAAACAACATAAAGGGAATCTTTCATTAACCCAAGAGAAAATGCAAAGGAGAAAAATTTTAAAAAAAAAAAAAGAAGAGAGGGGTCCGTGGTGGCATCAAGAATTATTTGGTCAGGGGGTTTTGTAGTTTTTTTTTTTTCGTTGAATAAAAATTATATATTTTGTATATCACAAAAGTCATTAGTATATTTTATCGTAAATCAGAATTATATATATATATAATAATATTCCCCGTGGTGCGGTGTTATTTGCATACACTCTAACCTCGATCTTTGTTTACAATCCTGCTTTTTTGAGCTCTCACTTCCAAAGTTTCAAACCTCCCACCCCACACACATCACACATCCGAATCGAATTGAGATCATACACAGAGCGCGTGCCTTAGGCCCTTGCCCAGGAAAGATACATAGATGGTGTGTGTGGTTTCGGCCTCTCAATATGATATCATTGGATGAGCAAAGCCTCTTTTTGATGAGAAAATGTTACGTCCAGTTCACGTGCTCCCTCGCGCCATTAACGTGAACGTTCGCTTTTGTGTCTCTGTACTTTGCATGGCCCGTTCCTCTAACCCATTCGCTTTTTTTTTATTATTTTTAATTCCCGACTCATCTCCACAATGGGTCACGCAATGAAAGGCACAAAGCATTACGTGTTGTCATTCAAATTCAAATTCAAAATGGATAAATAGGGAGAGAGCGATGTCCTTGTATTCTGTATACATGATACAAACAATCGAGAAACAATGACTGTTTGTTATAATGTCGCTTTAAACAATTCCCAACAGTCAACCAAAACTAAAATTCAAGACTCTTGAATAAAATTACAAATCTGCTCCTTAGTGAAATGACCTGGTTGAAAAATCTGTTTTCCCCATCACCTCTCTCTCTCTCTCTCTCATCCTTGCACTACAAATTCAAATTCAAAATGGATAACTAGAGAGCATGTTTGTGTATACTTTTAAATGATTCAACAGAAACCGTCCCTCAACTTTTTGAAGAACCTTGCGCTAGAAACGCATATGTATAAAAGTGTTTCATATACACCCCTCTCTCCCCCGAGGTCATCGAAAAAGGTTACGATTTAATTCAAAATTATATTTAGATAATTCTTTTTGTTGGAGATGGGTTTGACTTCATAGATGATAACTTTGCTAACTCAAACGAAAAGGCTTGATCACCAAAGGATCTCGATCAATGAGACCTGCAAAAGACCATCGGAAGGTACTCCGACGGGAGAAACTCTGATACTCAAGTTAGAGAATGATTTTCAAAATGAAAGAATAGACTGAAAGAGAAGTCTCGTAATGTCGTGTGTAAACTCAAAGGAAAGGGAGGCGTACCTGTTCGATTGTCCTCATATTGAATATATAGTTAATTAGTGCAAGAGACATGTGTTAGCGGGATGTTAAAACCCTAACTTCCTTACGGAAATATCCCAAGATCATGGGATCGTGGCAAAAAGATTCCAAAAAATCTCAATAACCTTCGATTTGGAAAGTCTAGGCAATCGTGTGGATTCCCTACCATGTGCTGGGGGTTTCCCTTTTGTTTACAGGAGATTCTTTCCGCATTCGTAGGAGAAAATGATATTTATCTTAACGAGTTGAGTGACAATCACCGATCACTAAGTGAGCATTACGACCAGTCAATGGTTTACCAAAGACATGATCGGTGGATATCAAGAGAAAGAAAGTATGAGCCGTGTCTACCCATTTGGGAGATAGATCTTGTATTGACGACAAGTTTTGGTCGATGTACCCCACAGGTGGAAGGGTTCGGAGGGTCTAGAGTCTCAGATAGTAACAAATTAGATGGTTAACCAATCGAGAAGATACCGACTAATAGAACAACCGGGCCACCAAGAATCATTCGTAACGTTGTAGACTAGCGATTTGGGTCATTTTTATCGTGTGTCATCATTTGCCCCCATTCCTATTGTTACTTCGGAGGAGGAACGTCAGGAGTATAGTCTAGATTAGACCCTTTGGATTTTGCAAATCAAAGCATTAAATGCGAGACGTGTCGTTTCAATTACCGCGAACTGTTTCTAACACGCTTTTTATTCTGCACATTCGTCGATTGGTTTCCCATCATCTTCTTCACCTTTTCGGCAGTTGAACTTTTCAGCGATTCAACTTTTTATAGAGATCTTCTGAGAGAAATGGCTAAGGGTTCATCATATGGTTTTTCTCCGGGTATTAGAGATATCAAGAGCACCATGTCACACAAAGAACTACACGAAATCAAAAGCATTATGTAGTTGGGCGATGACCTTGAGATCGTATTGAGGGCCAACATGGCCTTGGGGAATCAAATCTTGATGTATAAACAATCGGTGAAATACAGTTTGAAGGTGCCCTACACCAGCCCGATTGCGAGGGTTCTATTTCGTTGGAACATATTTCCTACTTTGCTAATCCCCAATGCTTGGCGTTTGGTGGTAGCACCTATTTCTCTAATGAGCTTTTGCCGATTACGCTTCAATTTTGAAGATCTGGTATCTATGCTTACATTGAAGAAATGTGGAAAGAATGGTTCTACCAAAGGTTGGTTCTGTCTGCAAGCTCGGCCAGAGCCAAACTAGAAGTTCCTCTATAATGAGATCATGAACAAAAGTTGGATGTACAAATATTATTTCATCGTGTTCTTAAGAGAAGGCTCAATGCCGAAACTTCTGGAGCTCGATGCAGACCCATTCACTAGATTAAAGCCCTGAAAGATTGTTGTAATTTGGGCCTTTTCCAATCTATACGAAAGTACTGTAAGGCTTTGCGAATGAGCGTTTGGATCGATCATCTTCTAGACAATGAGATGCTATCACTAGCGGGTCTTTTGCATGGCCGATCCCTTAATCCGCTGAATGGGAGTTAGTTGAACTGAAGGCTGCTGTCGCAAGGGATATGAGTTTTCAGCACAAACTCTCTGAAAAACTGCAGTGTGCTATGGAAATCATTCAACAAGTAGGATTAGCGAATGCTATGTCCCCGAGCATTGAGAATCCTATTGGTGAGCTCGAGCCTGCTATTCCTGTAGAGCCTGACGATCCACCTGTCCCTTGATCGGGATCTCTATTTTTCTTTTGTGACTTTTTCTAGCATTCTTTCCGAAGTGTGTAAATGAAATGCACCTTTCGTTTTCATTTTGCTTAGTGCTTCATGCTGGCTGGATTGTTCCTTGATGGGTAGTATTATTGGGAAGTCGTTTCTCTTCTTAGGTTAGTCGATAGGAGGGTCATGATTGTTCGATAAGATCTGTTCAATAGATCACGTGCATTGAATGAGTTAGACATTGTTCATTCGTCCACGGAGGCAAGTCCCTATCCATGGGCTTCGTTCGAAAGGACTAGGTAACACTTGCTCATTCAGGGAATTTGACCTCTTTCGTGGGCCCGTTCTTAAAGGTCGAACCCTAGCAATAGGACAAGTCGACGTTGGCCCATTCAAGGTGATAGATTCCTAACGATAGAATAGGGCAATGTTGACTCATTCAGAAAGATAGATCCCTAACGATAGGACAGGATAACGTTAACCTATTTGGGGGGATAAGTCCCTAGTGATAGGACAAGGCGACATTGGCATGTTCGGGGAGATAGATTCCTAATGACAAGACAGAACGACGTTGGCCCGTTCAGGGAGATAGATCCCTAATGATAGTACACGGCAACATTGACCCATTCGGGGAGATAGATCTTTAATGATAGACTTCGCTTCAATAAATTAGCTTAGCTTAATTAGCTTAGGAAAAGGGACGAACACATGGTTAATAAAAATCAATAGTAAGTAGTTCGAGTGCTAGGACTAAATGTTAAGGTTGCCCACGAGGGGCATTACAAAAATAATTGTGAAAAAGAAAGATTTAGGGCTCTGGATAGCAGGATAGGGTCCCAATACTGTTGGAGTTCCTGAACTTAACTTTTATGTGCTTTGTGTTCGATAGTGCTTCCAAGGCATTTAGGCCGGGATGCCCTAAGATTGTATTGTAGAGAGAGGGGAGATTAACCACATTGAACGTGGCTAAAGCCATCACGTGGTCGGGTGGAGTTCTGAGAGTCATGAGTAATGAGATGGTGCTTTCGGGGTATATCCATTCATTTGAGAACCCCTTAATGGGTCTAACATGAGGTTGCAAGTGTCCTAGGATATAACCCATCCATTGAAAAGCATTCCAATATAGAAGATTGCATCTAACTCCCTGATCAATAAAAATTCTTCTAATTTTGTATTGCCCACCATAATGATATGGGATCGATCGGAGTCGACTCTTACTAAGTCATCATTATTGAAGCCAATCGTGGGCATCTTTCTTTTGGGTGGTTTCCTCGTACGGATGGTGATGACCTCTTTGGATGGGGAGCCGAGCATCTCAGTCTTCTAAAAGATTGGGGCCACTAGGTGCCCCTCCTCGTTTGTTCGAGCGTCGGCTCGGTTACACTGGTGCAGTGCTTGCAGGGAGGTTAGGTCGCAAGGGGTCGTATCCGCCCTGTACCTGGAGGATTACTCCATCAAGTCAATCGAGAGTGTCTCCTAAAATCGGTTGGTCAACTTGTTCATGCTCTCGTTTTGGATTGTGGGAGTTCTGAGGGGGAATGCTCTCTCTTTCTACACTGATTAATCTTTGGAGTCGATCATTACGAATGAGGAACTCAAGTTCGTCTATCAGTTTCTTGCATTCATCGGTGAGTTGCCCATAGTCCTAACAAAAGTGGCAATACCGAGTTTTATCCTTTTTGAGATCATCCTCTGTGGGACGAGTGGGCCATCTGACATAAGGTTTATTCCAGATCTAAAGAAGCACTTGGCTGGGGGCCTCATTCAAAGGGGTGTAGCTGGTGAACTTTCCTTGTTGTGGCAGCCCTTGACGGGCCTTGAGTTGGTCTTCCATTATGGAAATGATGAAGTGGGCGGCATGGTCTCATCAGTTGTTGGGGTCGGTCATAATAGTAGTTGAAGGTACACTTTGTCATTAGTAGGGAGCCAAGAGAAAAATTATTGCCAAAGGACAAAATTGAAAATAAAAAAAATAAAAAAAAAACTTTGAAGTCGACATCATGGATGTCGACTTCAACATATGATTTTTTAATTATTTTTTTCCTTGTTTTTACTTTTCCACTTCCCCCTCTCTTTCTTTCTCCCTCCCTCCCCTCTCTCTCCACGTACGCATGCATCATTCATGCCACCCTCTCTATCCACATTATATAAATATAATATTTATATTATATTAATATAAAATATTTATATTATTTTAAAATATTAAAATATAAGTTAGAAAATTTTTACAAAAAAATATAGATTATTATTTTATAAAATATAAAAATTATATTAAATTTAATAAAATCTTTTGATTATATAATTTAATATTATTTTAATATTTTGTTTCTATCATATAATATAATATATTTTTAAAATTATATTATAATTATTTAATGTTTTTAAAATATTAAATATATAATTTTATATTGTAATTTTAATATTAAATATTATAAAAATATGTAATATTATAGATTTCATAAATGACATTACAATTTTATTATAATTTCAATAATTTTTAATATGATTTAATATTACAATAAAAAGTATATTATTTTAATGTTATAATCAATTTTTAATATTATAAATTTAATATTACAATAAAAAATTATAAATAACACATAATGTTAATTTTTCTTCTATTCATTACTTCTCATATCTTTCCTAATTTATCTTTAAGAATCCTATATTCCAAATGACTAATCGAATCATATTATCATAGACTAACTTCTTTATTCGCACCCGTCCATATGAATGTGAGAACCCTTGCCTATTTGACATCACTTCTAGCCGGTGACGTGTCGCATCACTTTTGGAGGATGCTTTAAAGTCTTTTTTCTTTTTCTTTTTCTTATATTTGTCTCTCATTTTAATATTTTGACATAAAATTTAACTCTATTCATTTACCCGAGTTTGGAACCAACATAGGCGAAGTTTTTCTAATATTATAAATTAGTTAACATTATAAATGATTTTATAATAACATTTTAAATTTTTATTTATTTTATAAATTTTTGTTTAATTTGTTTATTTATTCAATTAAAATTACATTATAGATATATTTTTACATTTCAAATACATTATTTATTTTATATACATTATTTAATTATACATTATTTACTATCATATAAAAAACTATAATAGATATCATCTATAACTTTTGAAAGAATATTATATAATTTCTATAATTTTAATTTAATATATTTAGTATTATATGAATATTTAAATATTTATATGATTTTATATTTAGGAAATTTTAAATTAAATATTAATATTTATCTACTTATTTAAATTAAATTATTAAGTATTAATATCCATAAAACTACTAGTAGTAATTAATATCTATAAGTTGATGGACCCAAAATTTAATAATGATTGCAAAAAAGTCACATATTCACTAGCCTTACTCACCAAGGTCACCAACTTTGCTCAAATAATGTATAATTAAATAATGTATAGAAAATAAATAATGTATTTGAAATGTAAAAAGTATATTTATAACGTAATTTTAATATAGTAAAATATCAAATTAAATAAAAATTTATAAAATAAATAAAAAAGTAAAATGTTTTTATAATATTAAATCATTTTATAAAATTTATAATATTAAAAATTGATTATAACATTAAAATAATATAATTTTTATTGTAATATTAAATCATATTAAAAATTATTGAAATTATAATAAAATTGTAATGTCATTTATAAAATCTATAATATTATATATTTTTATAACATTTAGTATTAAAATTAGAATATAAAATTATATATTTAATATTTTAAAAACATTAAAGAATTATAATATAATATTAAAAATATATTATATTATATTATATGATAGAAACAAAAGATTAAAATAATATTAAATTATATAATCAAAAGATTTTATATTAATATTTATCTACTTATTTAAATTAAATTATTAAGTATTAATATCCATAAAACTACTAGTAGTAATTAATATCTATAAGTTGATGGACCCAAAATTTAATAATGATTGCAAAAAAGTCACATATTCACTAGCCTTACTCACCAAGGTCACCAACTTTGCTCAAATAATGTATAATTAAATAATGTATAGAAAATAAATAATGTATTTGAAATGTAAAAAGTATATTTATAACGTAATTTTAATATAGTAAAATATCAAATTAAATAAAAATTTATAAAATAAATAAAAAAGTAAAATGTTTTTATAATATTAAATCATTTTATAAAATTTATAATATTAAAAATTGATTATAACATTAAAATAATATAATTTTTATTGTAATATTAAATCATATTAAAAATTATTGAAATTATAATAAAATTGTAATGTCATTTATAAAATCTATAATATTATATATTTTTATAACATTTAGTATTAAAATTAGAATATAAAATTATATATTTAATATTTTAAAAACATTAAAGAATTATAATATAATATTAAAAATATATTATATTATATTATATGATAGAAACAAAAGATTAAAATAATATTAAATTATATAATCAAAAGATTTTATTAAATTTAATATAATTTTTATATTTTATAAAATAATAATCTATATTTTTTTTTGTAAAAATTTTCTAACTTGTATCTTAATATTTTAAAATAATATAAATATTTTATACTAATATAATATAATATAATATTTATATAATGTGGGTAAAGAGGGGGGCATGAACGATGCATGCGTGCGTGGAGAGAGAGGGGAGGGAGGGAGGGAGAGAGAGAGAGGAAAGTGGAAAAGAAAAAAAAAATCATATGTTGAAGTCAACATGATGTCGACTTCAAAGTTTTTTTTTTTTTTTTCAATTTTGTTGTTTACGTACAATTCATCGATCAGTTTTTTAAGTCGACATCACAGATATCGATTTCACGAGTTTAGAAAAAAAATAAAAATAAAAATAAAAAAAGACCACAATTCTGAGATTTTGTTCCATTTTCACAATATTTAAAGAAATAACCCACCAACAAATTTTCATTCATCTTGCGCTCGATAGTATATCCCGCTTTTCATGTACACGAACTGTTAGACTTTGTTTTGAAAAATGCTGAATGGAACACTTCCAAGCAATGTACCTGGCAATGATAATTACAGATGAAAAAGGTAATCATCTGGACATGAGATCTCTGCATGCATTCCCTTTCCATCGCACAAGGCAGTAAAAGGATCACCATGTTCACAACTAGGCAAGCACAAGTCAGAGCAAAAATACAAAACCATAGGCTACCCACAGATCCTGCAGAAATTACTTCATGAGGGTAGCAAATGCAGTTTTATGTAAGGAAATCACTTCACCAAAGAAAGGAACTAATTACCTTCTATGCCTCCCTATCTGGAAAATTAGTTAAAGGGTCTAATGGCAAGGTGTGCGGGACCATGAACATTGGCAATAATTAGCCTAATAATGTTCACAACAAGGCAAGACTGGAAGCCATGGAAGATATGGTCCCCACAAAGTAGTGACCATTTGGACCATTGGGAGACAGATCCATCCCATTTCAAGTGAGTCAACCACGAGACACCCATTATCTTGCGGTGACAACAATATAGACATGGCTGTAGAAGACATTAACCCATTTGGTGAGGTAAGCCCAGAATGCTTTTTATGTTATACAGCGAAGGTATGATTCAGCATAGCAAGAGCATAAACTGAAGAGACAAAAATCAAGCAAGTCTGTAATATAATCAGATTTATTCTTAACAAAACCAAGTCATAAGCACCTCACAAGAACTCTTCAAGCCCCTTCTCTGCCCTTGGTCATCATCTTACCTGCTTGCTAACTCTAGAAAATCAAATCAATTGACAATGACTTCTTCTAAATCTTTTGCTATCACGTATTTCAGCTGAGCCATTTTCTCCCTGGCCAACTGCAATAAAAGAAATCAATTTTATGGCTAAGTCATTTCTTAATCAGGATGACAGAAGCTAATTTTTCATACAAACAAGTCAAAATTTGTGAGCCAGATTTAGAAAGTGAACCTAGAAGTGAAACATATCATTTGATTGTTTCTAAGATATACAGGATAGGAACTGATATGTGAATTGAGATACCAAGATTGACAAGCCTGCAGCACCAAAACTGCATACAAGCATATTTCCAGTGCAGCATAAAAGAGAAGTGAAAGAGATTCAAAAATGGTGATGCCTTCAGTAGCCTAGCTAAATTTGCTCACCAGGACAGGTACATTTTTGAAAACCTAAATTTGTATGCACAAAACAAAAAAGCACAGATTCCTACTAATTTACAATCCAAAACTATTGTGGAAGCAACATTAAAAGATCACAGACCCGGATCGGAAGACATTTGCAATTACTTGGTAGTACAATAAAACTTGCCTTGTGGATTGCTGTGATTCTTTGTTGAGCATTGCCGAGCTGGTTGTGGATTGCCTCTTCCACTTGCAAGAGAAGCTTCTGGTGCAATGCTTCTGATAGAAAAATAATAAATAACCAGCAGAAATTATAATATTCAACCATGGAAAATAATGTATTTTCACCAGCTTTCTGTGGCTAACAGCTCCTACAAAGCACAATTATGGTGCATCGTCTCTTCCCCGCCACACTGCTTCCTCCAAGTCATGCAACAGACACTCCATGCATGATGACTCCAAACACATGTTTTATAACAGGTAGTCATAACTATCCAGGAAGAAAAAAGTGCTATTCTTACGATGTTTTTAGGATAAAATATTATATTTCCTTTCTGCAAATTGTTCAAAATATTGAGCAGTCCAGGAATAAGTGACATGCCATGTGCTTTCTGAAAACATAAATACTGTCAGCTCCATAATGTTCTGATCATCGTATCTAATATCTAGAACAATGATTAACAACATCCACTCATGAAAGACCAAGGCTTAGAGTTAGTTTTAGATGCAGGCACATGAAATATTGTATTATGAAATTGTTTGGGACACCTGCTATTAGAGGCACATGTTTGCTTGTCCATTTATAGCATTAACAGCTCAACTAAATAGATCCATTTAAAGGCAATCAGGAAATCCTTTTACACTAGCTAAAGAAAAATAAGCATAAGGAAATATTTCAAATATGATTAAAATTTGTTACTTCAGCAGTATATGCCTTAAAAGATAGTGAACTCGAGAGGCATGATTATAAGTTGACAGATAATCCTCATAAATAGAGAAGAAGCTCAAAATAAAGAATCATCATACTTTGCCTCTCTATTGTTCCTCTGAATTCAATTTGACGTGCTTCCAGCTCCTCAACTCCATTCCTACAGTTCTGGAGATTATGATTAACCTCTTCTATGAAATTTTTATGAATTAGCTTCAGTTGTTGTTGATTTTCTGCATAAAAGTTAACCCACTCAAGCTTCACCAGGAAGGGAAAAAAATTAACCGTGCATGGACCCTATATGACTATGAAGGAATATAAGAGGGAACAATATTTCTTCTCTATATCCAACGGTGGTGTACTATACAAGGAAATACTACACGTGACACAGTCCCAGAAGAGTAATGCTATTAGAACCAAAGAAAACAATGCTCAAATTGATAAATCCAACATGGTGCATTTAGTTGGTCTTGTAAAGTTTAAAGATTTTCATCAAGTGCTTTTTCATAATCTTAAAAACTGTTCTGGATGATTGTCTATTCATCTATTCTTTCAGTAGTCTGTAAGTGTCACCAGGCACATTTTTTTTTTTTTGGGTTAATGCAACAATTACTTCAGACTAGAAAGCATCAAAAGATTGATAAATACCATCAAATTAAACTGTTCACATCATTCTAAGCAATAACATCTACCCTGCAAATTTTTTATGAATTCATCCAGATAAAGATGCTCTCATTACTGCCCAAAAGCACAATGCCAGTTCTGGGGGAAAGTAAGGCAAAGCCTATAGATTTATCTATTTTGATTATCCGATTGTCAGCATAAAGGTTCCTGAAGTAATGTCCTGACATAAAATAACACAAAATTTCCTTTACCATTGCTAGAAGAAAATTAAGTTCTAGCAAGGATTGAAGAAATTTTTCCTTCTGGTAATTGATGCCCTTTCAGTGTGCAATTTTTTATTGTACAATTCACATAATTTGATTGGACAAAAATACCTTCATAACAAGGTGATGCGATTAAAAAACTCCTTATTTCAGTTTTCTCTCTTCTTGTGTCTTGCTCTCTCTTTCTCCCTGTCGTTGACCTCTCTTACTCGTTCTCTCTCTATCTCCAAGAGCTATCTCTTCCTTTCTTTCTCTATCTCCTCTCTTTATTTTCAACAACAACAAAAACAGAAATTCACCTCCCTCTTCCTTTTTCTCACTGACTTCATTGGCGAAAACAAATCCAAAAGGGAGCAAGGAAGACTCTCTCTCTTCCTTCCTTTCTCTGTTTTTCTCTCTTCCTTCTCTCTGTCTTCGGGAAGGAGAGAAAGAAACAGAAAGGAAAAGGAAGAAAAACAGAAGGCAGACATCTGCCTTCATTGCTAACAAAGAAAAAAAAAAGAAAAGAGAAAAAGAAAAAAATAATAATAATAATAAAGGAAGAGGGAGGAAAAAAAGGAAACGAGAGAAAGGCAAACTGAAATAAGGGTATTCTGATCACATCACCTGACTACGTAGGCATTCATCCAATCAAAAATATGTGAAGCACACAATCATTTTCTTATATAAAAATTGCAAACTAAAATAGAATTCAAAGCACACCATCATCTGGTATCAGTAAATGAAATGTTGCCATTAGATACAAGACCAGTATGCATCTATCAAGTGAACCACATATATTCTGTTAACCAACAGATAATGGAAGCCAATATCCGAGGGAGAATGAAAGACAATCCAAAGGGGATAGGAGGTCCAAGTTTGAGATTGTCCAATTGTATGACTATATTGAAGTTGAAGGCTCTGGTAATGTTTATTAATGTTCATGAACTTATCATTGTTATACTTTCATACCTCGAAACCTTGTTTCCAGATGCTTCCTTTTTGAGCTCCCAAGGCTTGATAGCCTTCCTCTGAAACAACATAGTACTTGGACCTTTTCATTATGAAAGCAAAATATGCAGCTATTAGCATTTCAGTAAGAAATACCCACATATCCTTCTGAATCTGGGACTCAATTTTTTGCAGCTGCAATTGTATTCCTTTGGCCACAGATGTAACAATTTCAGAGGATTTCTTGCTTGTCACTGACTTCAACTTGCTTTCAACTCTTCCTAGTGCCAAAGCAAACAGAGTAACGGCCCTGAAAATTTTTGTCACACAAAGTCACAATCGCCCAGAACAATCCACCAGGGAAAAAGATGTTCAGTGATATAATAGGAATTATTTGTTGCTTCATCTGACAGAGAAAAGGAAAACCTCGTCAATCCATCCTCTTGGCTCAGTTCTGAACCTTCTTGAAACTCCTCACTTTCTTCAGAGCCTATGTCAAGAATTAAAAATTTAAAATAATAAAACCCAGGGGGAGAGATGGAAAAGTTATGGAACCCTGCCTTTTGGGAGAAAAGTACTGAATTCATGAGTCGTGATTCTTTCTTGGCTACATAGTCTTTTAGTTGGCCGAAGCATGAAATGTAAATCCTCAACTACAGTATCGGGGAACAGTTTCTCTGTATCCCTGTTACCTGCAAACCATTATATAGAATCAAAAGAGTTCCTATTCCTAGAAGATTCCATTTGAAGTTAATGAAATTAAAGGGATCATGAACATGGTATGGAAGGAGTTGGGACGTAGATGTTTTAAAGGGAACACCTATTTATTTATTTGGTAGTGACAGAACACTTATTTTGGAACATGTTCCTAAGCATATTTTGAAATTTAGTTTCAAGGCAATGTCATCCTGGCTTTCACATACTATTGATACCAAGATTCCACTTGAGAGAGCATCATTGATTTTGCAAGATGATACAAAAGTTATATAAGCACTGCTTGTTCATGTTACTTCATACTTTGGAAACCTGGACTTGTCACTAAAATGTCAATAATCTTTGAGTTTGAGATCTGGCATAAAAGCATCACATCCTAAAGAAAGAAGACAGTATGAACAAGTGATAATTTGCCAGGTTCTACATGGTTCTGTTACTCACATTCAAGGCATTCAAAAGACCATGAACATAATTGAAGAAATATACATGGGCATCAGATCTAACCTTTATGAATGGGTGAACCCTCTTGAGAATCATCCAAGTCGTCTTCTTCAGATGATGACCCAGACAGCTCACATTGTGCATTTGTTTCTTCCATTAAAGGCATTGAATTTCCGCTAGGAAAATCATTACACAGTCCAGAATTATCCTGGAAGTCCATTAAGGAGTACTAAAAGGCCAACAACAATTTTCCAGCTTGAAATGCAAACATGTGTTGAATACAAATTTAAACTGGATACAGCACAGAAAGGATACAGCTGGTCTCAGCTCATCACTGTCATAATATTTCGGATTAAATGCGAACTGACTGTTGAAACTTTCCCTGATAGATTTTCTTTTAGAAGGTGCTGGCTCAAGAGAAGCCTCTTCTGTCCGGGTGGTTTTCTGTATCAGACTAGCAGGATGAGAAGTGAAAGGTGTTTTCAAAGTAAAAGTTGGGCTTTGGTCCATGCCAGCACCTACTGGGCTTTGGTCCTTAACAGAATCTATAGGTGATGAGTTACCAGACCCTTCCGACTCGTTTGCTTTTCCTGGTGATGCTGGAGTTCCAAAAGATTGTTGCTGATGTGCAATCAATTCAGATGAGAACAGCGAATCTCTTTTTAGGAGGCTGCTCTTCAGCTCAGTGTGCTTGTCCAAATTTACATTGTTATCAGCCAAAATCATTTTCTCAGCAGGCAATGGTATGTTTCTCCCTTCAGGAGCTTGTTGAACTTCAACTGCACCATCCTTTTCTAGGAAGTTTATTATACATGGCTCAACACCGCAACACTTTGTACCAGTCTTCCTCAATGCTGACAAAAAGGAACTACTTTTGGATGTATGAAGGAGTCTCCCTGACTGCCCTCCCTCAAATGAGAAGACGCTTTTCTCTTGACATTTCTGTATATGTTCAGATGACGGGCCCTTTTTAACGATTTTCTCTTGCAACTTAGCTGAAGTTCTCCTTTGGGTCAAAGAACGAGTTACCGGTCTCTTGATGGTATGCTCAGTGCCTTCAGAATCATTTTCTATGCTATCAGTGTTCTGTCCAGGCTTGGCGGTGGCTTCAACTTCATTTTCATTGTGTGTCAAATTATTTGCATCCACATCAAGAGTTTGAGTATTTGAATGCTGCTCATTAGGAGAAGAAATGGTCCCCAGTGCTTCCCATATTTTCATTCTCAATGCTTCAGTACTCATGTTTTCTATCTTGTCTGTTTTACTCCCAGCCAACTTTTTTTGTGACACTGGAATATGATTCATGGTCCCAAAAGAGAATTCCTGTGTTTTCTCTGAGGTGCCAACCTGCCCCGTATTCCACTCAAAGAGGGTGGTTCCATCAGATTTCCTGTGCTCGGTGTTTGCAGACTGTAAATTTGTGGTCTGATTATCAACAATATGCTCTGAATACTTGAGTGGCATTTCTCTTTCTCCATCAATTCTATTGAGCTTGCCACTGCTAGATGTTAAGCTTGTAGATTGTTTAGAATTAGGAGCAGCCCCTGGCTTGGTATTTGAAGTTCTGACGTAAGAGGATCTAGTAGGAATCCACGGTGACTTCTCCTGACTAGAACCATCAAGTTGTCTTGACGTGATTGCAGCTAAAAATTCTTGCTGCCTATTCCTTTTGCCAGTAGAATTTTTCCTCTCAGAAGTTGCTTTTTCGGTACCAGGGACTGCGATCTTCTGTTTTGATGCAACTCCAGAGCTGCTTTTGGCAAGCATATCAGCCATGATACCAATCGAGATTTTCCTGGGTTGGCTACAGGGATGGCAATTGCTGCCAAAACTACGACAATTGCTGAAGCAGTCCTGAATCATTGCAAGGACAATGGTTTCAAAATTTAATGGAATATTCTACATGAGATGTCAACCACCTGCCTTGGTAGATCTTGAGCACAAATGGCCACCTGAATAAATTTTCTTGATTGGAGATAAAATCCATGAGCTGGGGGATGGGGTGGGAGAAATCAACATACAGTAGTATGACTGAATTAAATGGTGAAGTTAAGTGATAGAATGAATTATCGACATTTGAATTAGCACAAGTCAGACACATGGAATAACATGTCAAGATTGCGGAAATTAGTTAGTACCTCTTGCAACATTTCTTTTCCATCAATCTCCATTGTTAAAACCTGAGAATGGAATAGAGTAGGATGAGCTGAGAAAACTCAAAAGATACTTCAAAGTGAAAATACAACTGTAAGTGAACAACTGAAATGAGTTGTGAACAAATTAGGGTTTCTCATTCTATTGCAGGAGAAAGCACCGAACTCCTGTCAAGAAATCCCTCTAATCCATTAAATAACCCCGAGAGAAGAAGAAATTAGACGTAAAAATTGCAAAGAGTGCCTTATCTCTTATGATTTAATTTTGGATCCGAAGAACTCATCTCTCCTCCGTTCAATTTTTGAATCTAATTTTGTGTTATTGAAGCTTCCATATATTTCAAGCATTAGGAAGAGAGTAGCAGATTTGAAGTCTTTACTCGCAGAGGATGAAGTCACACTCGCAGAAGATGATCAGATGAGATGAGGTGATATGCACAATCAGTCCTAAAGTAAAAAGTTGGACATATGAAGAAAGATTATAGCAGGAAGGAATAGGGCTTGAGGATAACAATTAGGAGAGCTCACTGACCTGCGATTCTCAGATTAACGCCCAACTCTTGCAAACTCTGACGCTCGATTCAGATCTGAACTATCAAAAAGACCAGCGAGTTCAGTGGACAAGATTTGGAAAGGAGGGAGAGACAGAAAGAGGGGGAAATAGGGTTGAGAAGGATTTGGGGGAACTAAGGAGCGGGAGATTCGAAAAGAAAAAATGTTGAAACTCGGAAAATTCGGTGCGTATACTTGCATGGGGGAATGAAACGACCTAAGAGAGGCTATCTTGAGCGGGGGTGCGCACGGAGCGTAACATAAGGGACCATGGATGCCAAATTTATTTAAATTGAATGATCGGACAATCTATTTTTTTAATTAAAGATTTTGATCTCAAATTTTGAAAATGAAAAAATATTTTGAATGAGTCAACTCTCAATAGGTCTCATAATATTTAAATCAGATTAATCAGATAAAATTTAAATATCGATTGATAAAAATATCCCAACCTAATTCTAGAGAATAGTAAAATGTAGAGAGAAAAAATGAAATTAGGAAGAGAAAATAGAGAAATAGAGAGAAAGCTACAGAGAGAGATAAAGAGAGATTTCATTACAATTTTATTCTATATCCAATTCATTTTTTACATCATCTATTATATTTTTTCCTTAACCATTTACTGACCATTAATTAATTTTTCTAATTATTTAACCACTCAATTACTAATTTTCTAACTTTTTAACTACTAAAACTAATTATTAAAACTATCAAAACTATTAATTAATATTTTTAATTATGATTAACTATTAATCAATCATAATTGTTATAATTTTTTCTCTTTTAAAAGCATTCTTATCCTCAATAATGGGAAATAAAAAATTAAAATTTAAATCTATGAAGCTTGTATCAAGTTTTACATTTGTGTTGAAAAATAAGATGATAAAGACGAACAATGCATTCGACTTGAATTGCATGATAAGTAGTTGAGAAAATTGATATAAGGAGTTTGAAAGAGATTTTTCTTAAATTACTTTATTGTGAAAATTTTTTTTCTATGAACACAAAAAATTCAATATTTATAGACTTTGACAAGAATTTATCATTAATTTGTTCTTTATTGGGTAATTGAAATTTGTTTATAGCGATAAATTTTTCTCAATAAATCTTAAAATTTCAATCATTTAAGAACTTGACAAAAAACCACCATTAACATATTCTTTCTTGGATATTTGCAACCCTCTTTCTACTTTTAACTTTTCTTCATTAGAATTAGATAAAATAGAAAATTCGGAAAGCATTTCAATATTTTGTTTTTCCATGGAGTTTGACATTGTTTTTTTAACCATTTAATTTGTTTTGTTACAATCAAAATTCTTCTCATTTTCTTGCTTATTTTCCACCATCAGTCTTGTTTCAATAGGGATGGATAGGATAGAAGATTTGTACATTTCTACATATTTTTCGAATTTGTCTTTGAATGCAAACTTTTATTATGGTAATGAAATTATCATTAATTCTTGTCAAAAACGCTTCTATTTTTCGATCTAGTTTCTCCATTTTTATTCTCATTGGAGACGATTTTTCTTTAATCTTGATGGCTTCATATGTGATTTCCTTTGCCATTGTTTAGTATTGGTCAAGAATTCATAGACTCTGATATTAATTTGTCGCAACCCAATTTTAAAGAGGAGTAAAATGTAAAAAGAGAAATAAAGAAATTAGAGAGAGAAGATAGAGAGAGAAATAAATTTTATTACAATTTCATCCTATATCCAAATCATTTTTTATACCATCTATTTATATTTTTTTCATAACCACTCACTAATCACTAACTAATTTTTCTAACCATTTAACCACTCAATTACTAATTTCTTAACTTTTTAACTACTAAAACTAACCGTTAAAATTATCAAAACTATCGATTAATATTCTTAATTATAATTAACTATTAATCAATCGTACTTTTTATATAAAACAAAAAAAAAGGGGCCACGGGCTCAAACGGAGGAATGGGCCTGAAGTTTCTGGATCAGACTTTTGAACCCATTTTGTTCAGCCCTTGCTTAATGAATAAAGGAAAGGCCCAGAATCGGACATGGGCTCATCCAGATTGGGATTCGATTGGCAGTGAAATCATATTATTTAAAGGTTTCTTAACCCATAAAAAAAATTTAAGGGTTTAGTGTTGGACTTGGAATAAAAGATTGGATCAGATTGTGCTTAATGAATAAAAGATTAAAACTACATTTGCTACTTTAGAAATTCAAGAGAAGCAAATGAACAGAATTAATTTTTAGATTAAGAGATGGATAAGGGAGGGGTGGATTGGAATTTAAATCCCCTTTCCCTAGGACCGGAGGAGCGGAGTCGGGAGGGTCCTGCACTCTCTCTCTCTCATCACTCTGAGATTGCACCAAAAGTGGCAGGGCCTTCTCTGTCTTTGCCCGTGAGCATGAGAAGCAGTAGTATGACGGAGATTATTCACCTTCGCCCAATTTGGGGACGTCGAACTCGCACCCTGACGTCTTCACCGACAATAACAGCATCTAGTCTGCTATTTCCACTCCTGAATCGGAACAAACCCAGCTGGCACAGCCATCCGAGGCGCCCAAATAAACGACAAACAAGACTAGTTGCGCGATTCCGATATTCCATCGCCAAGGAATCCTCCCCGACGATGACGACGGCTCCTCCTGCGCAGGGTGTGGGTTTGGATTGCGTGATCGTGGGTGCTGGAATCAGCGGCCTCTGCATTGCGCAGGTTCTGGCCACTGAGTATGCTGATGCTGGCTTCAGCGTGGTGGTGACGGAGGCCAGAGATCGGGTCGGCGGTAACATCACCACCGTTGAGAGAGACGGCTACCTCTGGAAAGAGGGTCCCAATAGCTTCCAGCCCTCTGACCCCATTCTCACCATTTCCGTATGCGTCTATCCATCTCTCTCTCTCTCTCTCTCTCTGTGTTCTTTGCCTGACTACATATGAAATTTCCCATTTTTTATCTTCGTTTGCGCCCTTTTCTTTTTCCTTGTCTGGAAAATAACACAATAAATAACTATATAAAAGAAAATAAACAGATAAATATGAGGATAAAAAGGAAATAAATTAATAATGTAATCCTATACCGCGAGTTGACAGCACCCTATTTATAATTTTCTAGAGTTTAGAGTTTCCAACTTTCTTCGTTCTGAAAAAACAATACGCCGATGTGGCATGGGCAAACATTTGAGCTAGGTTTCAGGATTACTAAATTGTAGGTACCACTCTTCCGGTCTAAGCCTGGGGAGACAAAATTTACGTTAGAAGAACATGTACTCGGAGTTATAATTTTTAGAGTTCAATGAAAACGTGAAATTATAATTTTTAAAGTCAAATATAATTTATTTTTCCTTAACATCTTGAAACTAGGCCAGGATTGCTCACCTGACCAGCTAGATCAGCTTATCTACCTTTGCGTCTTTTAGAGTTTCCCTCGTCCTAGGTTGTCTCTGCTTCATTTTTCCATAAATCTCTTGATCTTTTCCTTGTTTATAACTCAAATCTATGTTGTCATTCAACTCAGCTACTACCTCTCTTTACCATTATTCTTATGAGAAAAACTACGAAATTGCTGTACAACTAGGTCCCTAATTTTTTTTTTCCTAAAGACATTCATGAAATCTTGACGTCAAATATTTGGCAAAACTTTCATTAATGATGCCGAATGAAAAATAAATTGGGAAAATGCCAATTTTTGCATTGAAAAGATATATACATATATATATATATATATATATATATATATATATATATATCTTAATTTTGGAGTCTCTTGAAACCTATTTTTAGGGACAAAGTTGGCATAACGCTAATTTTTTTCCATCTAAACATTAAAACCATCATCCTAATTAACTATTTTAATACCATTAGCAAGGATGATGATTTCAATTTTTTGTGCTATTTTCTATTCCACTCCTCAACTTAATTTTGTTTTGTAAGGAGAATGCCACAGAAACCTAGTTGGAAACGGGAAGAAAGAGAGGTGTGTGATTTGGAGCTGAAAAATATCAAAAATAATTATGAGAGGAATTCCAAATTAGGAATTTTATTTCCTTTTTAACACTAAAATTAAGATTTTGCCAAATAATTTTTCTATTATGAATGGCTTAAATTTTTTAAGTTTTTCCATATCTTCCTCTCTCTCCAAGTGTTTTCATGTTTGTTTTCCTTCTTATTCTTCCTCCTCTTCTTTCATATTTTTTCCATGGAATTGAACCAAAAAAGCATGTCAATAAAATCAAACTATCAAAGACCAAAATTTTTTATGTTTATTTACCTAAAAACTCAAACCCTGAAGCCTCCTACCCAATCTCAATCTCTCTCTCTCTCCATCTCTCTGTACTCTCTAAACCCTAAACCTCCAACACAATTCATAATCTCCTGCATCAAAACCCAGCCAACTGCCAACTCACTCCCACCTCCACCGCACCCTTTAAGTTCTGGCCTGCCACACATGGATGTTCCCTGGAAATCATTCCCATTGATGGCTGAGTAATCCAGACAAGAGGATTTATTTGGGTTGAAATTTACTCTGAAAAAAAGGACCTTCACTCGAAAAAAAGAAACAAAAAAAAGATTTGCTTGAAATCCCAAATTTCAGTCGATCAAAAAGAATGCTAAGGCTCGTTCTCTTAATATTTTTCAGAAAAATCTCTGATTCTCCCCCTCCACAATGTTTGCTTCACTCATCTGTCTGCTTTCAATAATTGAAAATTAACCCTTCCCCAGAAATTGTTTGCTGATATTCCCAACACTATTCTCAAGCAATCGAAATAGTTATCTCCCTTAATGTAAATGCGTATTCAATCAAAAACTCTGGGTCATATATTCTTCCCCCATATATTCTTTTTTACCATTATATTCTCAAACTGCATTGCGCAAGAAAGAATCATGATTAGTGTAGTCGATAAGACCTAAAATAGGAAAATAAATTATTCTGCACTCTTCAGGTACTACATATTATTTAACTAACCAAAAGGTTCTGCTAATCGAATTATCAGTTGTTTATCTGTCTGATTAGACTTCCATTTAGCTTTTCTTCAATTCTTTCTCTTTTCTTTGAGATTCTAAGTTGCCTCCCCCCACCTCAGCATGCTTAATCCTTTCATACTTCTGACCACAAAATTCTTCCTCCTGATCTGCTTTGCGTAATCTGTCTTCATTCGTGCTTCTGTCTCACTTATGATGCATGGAAACTTTTCAACACTAACATTTTCCTATTTCGAAGATATTTCCCATTTTTGAAACGTTTTAACACGCTAAATTAATTAATATTTACGCAAAAGTCTTTATATTTTCTATATTTATATAGTTTTCATATTTAATAAATTACTTGTTTATTTAATTATATTTTTATTTTTTATGTTATTTGTTTTATGATTAATAATTACGTATTTAATTATTATAAATTTTTATGATAAAAGATGACTATCATGCTATTTTCATAAATAATTAATATTTACATAAAAATTTTTATATTTTTCATATTTATGTATTTGTCCGTGTTTCTGTTTCCTCTATTTTTACAAAGTATCATTTTCCCGTTTCTTTTTGTCCGTTTCTCTGTTTTCGTTTCCGTGCAACCTAGGCTATGGTATCTCTCTCTCTCTCTCTCGTTTACTGGCTTCTTAGTTACATTCTCAACTTGCAGAATAGTTCTTTCATTCCTTCTTTCAGCCCCCCCAAAAAAAATAATTACAAAAATAGTATTAACAATCAATTTAGGGTTCACCCAATGCATAGAGTACTCTTCAGTTTAGTGCGAGAGTATGTGGAGGGTGGACATATATGTAACAATCAATTTACTAGGAAAAAATAAAGAAAGGAAGAAATTTTATTATTAATATGTATTATTTCGACAAGTTTGGAAAATAGTGTAAAACTGAAGCCAGATTTATTTGGTTTGGGGCGAGATGGGATATTAGATTAGAGAGCGTTAGAGATGTTGCAAGCTGAAAGATGCACATGCCTCAGTCATGGTGACAAAGAGGAGGACGAGGTTGTTGATGACCCATGTTTGGAGAGTGCAATTACATGGTGAGGGTGCCATATTTGACAGCAATGGTTCCGCCTTAAAATTTTTGGATGAATGGGAATGATTCCAAGAGGATAAGCGCTTGGTAGGCCAGAACCTAGGTGTGTTGTGGAGGTGGTGGTGAATAGGTGATTTGCTGGGTTTTGATACAGGAGATTATGAATTTTGTTGGAGGCTTAACTTAGGGTTTTGAGAGAGAGGGAAGCTTGAGGTTTTAATGGTTTTGGAGAATGAGAACGGAGATTGAGGAGCAGTATGGGGTTTGAGTTTTAGGTAAATAAACATAAAACAATGGTCTACTAGTTTCACAACTTTTCACAGTTGGAGGTCCTCCCCACCCCCGCCCCAAAAAAAGGGACAACTTTGAGGCCTATTTGTATATGACCCTTAGTCAGGGAGGCAATTTGTAGTTACCATTATTATTATTTAAATATTTGATAATGGAAAGGAAAACAACAACAGCAAGAAGTGCGTGACTAGGAGTGAAAATAACTTCACCATAAGTCGTCCCTTAATTGGACAACAAGAATATGAAGTTGTCCTCTTTTCCACTGCACTTTCTTAACTACTTGCATGGTAAATGGTTGGTGGATATCATGATGCTCTTAAGAACAGTGTCTTTCAGAGTCTCTTATAGCATAGCTTCATTCATAATCATTATCATTTTTTTTCCCTTAAGGCCATTACTCTAAGCTGACACCTAATAAAGATCATATGATACTACACCTGATAAAGATCATATGATACTCTATCCGGAGCAACTTGAACTCTCCTTTCCTAAACTTTCTTTGAATTTGATTTTCACAAAGAGGAGGAGAATTCCTCATTTCATTTTTCTATATGTTCGTATTTTTCAGTATAGATTTGCTCTATTTTTTTGTGCTCAATGGCAGGTTGAGAGCGGTTTGAAGGATGATCTAGTCTTGGGAGATCCCAATGCACCTTGCGTTGTATTGTGGAGTGGAAAATTAAGACCAGTACCTGCCTAGCCAACTGATCTGCCTTTCTTTGACCTGATTAGCTTTCCTGGGAAACTCAGGGTTGGATTTGGTGGCCAAGGAATTCTTCCCCTTCCTCCAGTTTGTTCCCATATTCTTTATTCTGGTTTAACTCAAATTCACACAAATGTTTCATCCCCAAATTGATCCCACTGGCACCCACAAGCCCAGACATCATTTTTTTTTTTGGGTACAAGGAGATGCAACCAAGCAGATTCGAACTGGTAAAGGGAGGATGATAGTGGGGAGGATCTACCGCTTGAGCTGACCTAGACATCATATTGACCGGAATTTCTCATGTATTAAGCTTTGACAAAGGTTACAGGGTCATGAGGAATCAGTTAAAGAGTTTGTTTGTCGTAATCTTGGTGATGTGTCTAATAAGCCATTTTGTTCAGGTGGTAATTTCTGGTCTTGTTTAGCTTGTTGGATATTTAAGGCAATTGCATCTGAACTCATGGTAATTGGTGCAGGTGTGTACGCTGGCAATCCTTCAAAGCTAAGTATGAAAGCAGCATTTGGGAAGGTTTGGAAGCTTGCGCAAGTTGGTGGTAGCATTATTGGTGGCACCTTCAAAGCAATTCAGGAAAGAAATAGTACTCCCAAGCGACCTGGAGACCCATAATGATAGAATAAATTGAGACATTTATGGTTTCATTGCATGCTTGGTTGAAGTATGCACAGTTAATGAATCTGTGATATTGTGTAGGCGACTTCCAAAACCAAAAGGTCAAACTGTTGGGTTCTTTGAGGAAGGGATTTGCTATGCTGCCCACCACAATTTCTACAAGTTACGACTTGAGCAATGACCTTTGATTTTCTTTGTAAGAAAATTTGATGTGGATATAGGTATTGTATTGGACATCATGAGTCAAATATTGGCAATTTGGCAAATGACTGAGAAATAGCATATGGGGATACAGTTTTAAAATAGTAAAGATTAGAAAATAGTTATTTAAATATTTAAAAGCGTTGCTAATGAGATGAGAAGGTATGTAATTTTTTCATTCACATATTGTACCACCAATAAATTATTTGTACTATTAGTGAATATACTTACCACGAAAAAGTTCACGTATGGTATGCATCAAGTATTTGAGAAGCATTTGGCATTTAAAAAGGTAAATAAAAAATTATACCCCATGTTGTCCGACATGTAACCTGCAACTGTCTCATGTATCTGATACGGATATCGTTACCATTTTGAAGTATTTGTTCTTCCTAGTTTGGCTTGATTTTCAGACAAGACTGTGTTACGGCAACTGCATGTGTGTTATTTCTTATTCATAGGGTATGTTATAAGCTTTTGAACTACTGACCTGCATGGTTTAATAAGGTAAGTCTGTTGACTTCCAGGTTGGGTGGTAAGGTAAAGTTATCTTGGAAACTTTTGGCCATCAAAACATTGGATGGTGGAGGGTATTAGTTGACATATGAAACACCAGAAGGGTTGGTATCTCTGCAAAGTAAAAGTGTTGTCATGACCATACCGTCTCATGTTGCAAGTACTCTGTTGCGTCCTCTCTCAGTATGTTTGAACGGTCATCATGACTTCAGTTCTTTTCTTTGCATTTGCCACCCGTTGATAAGATGCCACATGGATTGGAACCATTCAAATATTTAAATTTATTATTGTTGTGCCTTTTGAGTAATTTTTGTTGCGATCATATGACCTGCGTAACATCATTCTAGATTTAAGTTACAAGGACGATTTCAATGAGGAGTTTAAACACCGAGTTTGGACAGCAACTACTGAAGCATTATATAGTGAATTAACTTTTATGCCAGGTTTCCAATATCATGAATACCTACTTTGGATCCCTTTCTTGTCTCTTGGTTTTTGTTTTGTTTTGGTTTTTTCCTTGCGGCTAAGGTGTATACTGGGGTTGGGGGCTGGTTCTTCTCCTGGTGATTTCTTCCCCTCTGTGTCTGTGTGCATGATGTGTGGCCTGTTTGACAATGGCATCTGTTGAAGGAAAACAGCACCAGAATCTGCTCGAGAAAATAACGGCTTATGTTTTTAAGCATGTTGAATGACCTCAGCTTCAGTTTTCATAAGCAATTTTATCATGGAAAATTGCAACACCAATCCCTTAAGGCCAATGACTTTTTCTTTGGTAGTATAAAGGGTACCATGAACAAATGAAAGATCTATAATGATGCCAGCATGTTGCAGTTTGTATCTAATTAACCATTTCTTTCCAGTCCTCTCACCTGAACCTTTCTTATTTATCAGCACGGCTCTCTATATTATAGCTGGCATAAAGTTGTAAAAGAAAAGCATATGTACTCATTCATCTGTTTGCAGGCTGCTGCTGTAGATGCACTATCAAGGTTTTACCATCCACCTGTAGCAGCAGTCACTGTATCATATCCCAAAGAAGCCATTCGTGCTGAATGTTTAATAGATGGTTTACTGAAAGGGTTTGGTTAGCTGCATCCGCGCAGTCAAGAGGTTGAAACTCTAGGTAAATTTCCTCAATTTCAGTCATACTTTTATTTTATTGTATATTTTAAAAACACGTTCGGTGAAGGATGAACCTTAATTGTTTCTTTATGCTTACATAACACATTGGTATGTGCAGGAACTATTTACTGCTCATCACTGTTTCCGAACCAAGCTCCACCTGGAAGGATACTTCTCTTAAACTACATAGGTGGTGCTACTAATCCCAAAATCTTGTCTAAGGTAATACAAGAAGTCAAGTAAGATTACCTCACTTGCAAAAGGATGCATCTTGTACTCAGTTGGAAAATTTGGTCATGCCATAATTGCGCTTTTATATGGGACCTTTTTGCTTTTCTTTTCCATTAAGATGCTAGACAGTTGTATTTTGGGTTGGCACGGTCTTCCATATCTCATGCAAATTCCCATCATTGTCGAGATATCCCAGTCAGTAGTCGCTTGTTTCCTCGTCCTACCAAAACAAAAAGGGAAAGAGAGAGAAGTTGGGCCTATGTTTATGATTTCAGACCGAAAGCGAGCTTGTTGAAACTGTTGATCAAGACCTAAGAAAGATGCTTTCAAACCCTAACACAAAAGATCTGAAGGTAGTAGGTGTGAGAGTTTGGCTACAAGCTATCCCTCAGTTCTTGGTTGGTCACTTAGATATCCTACAAGCTGCAAAGGATGCTCTTAGCAATGGCGGTTTTCAGGGGTTGCTTCTTGGGGGCAACTATGTATCAGGAGTAGCCTTGGGCAGATGTGTTGAGGGTGCTTATGATGTCGCAGCTGAGGTAAACGATTTTCTGTCACAGTATGTGTATAATTAAGATAGCTCTTAGGATAATCTATGAGCTGTTTTATTTCATTTAATGTAGTTTTGGGATTAAAAATGCAGCATGGGTTCAATTCTTGATGCATTTTGAGCTATTTACCTAGTGGGATGACAAACATGACCACCTCTCCCGCTCCCCCTCCCCCAAAACTTCCAATTTGTACCACTTTGGTCCATTTATTTAAAGTTGATAAATCTACATGTTATTCTAATTGTTGCTACTTGTAGAGGACTTATTTTTATGAGCCTACAAATTGTGGAATGGTTTCTTCAAAACATTTAGCCCTTTTGGCCTTCGTTTGTAACACTTTTTCTTTTCTTTTAATTTTTATTATTTGTAATATTTTTTAATTAAAGCAAATAATTTTTGGAAAAAAATATTTTTTGTCAATAATTAAAATTTTTTATAATTATATGAATAAATTTTTGCAATAACCTAACCAATCTAGACTTTCCCATACATATTGGTGATTGAAATTTCGTGCTCTTATTTTTCTCAATAAAAATTATTTTGAAAAATTTTCTCCATATATAATTTAATAGGTTTTAATTTTTAGTTATTTTATATTTGTTTTTCAAATGTTGACACTAAATTTTGAGATTAAAGATCTTGTTGTATGCAGTTTAATAGGGGTGAGAAAATGTGGTGGCTTAGATGGTTACAAGCCGGAAGGACCTACAATTTAAGTACAAGTTGGAGTGTGAGGTGCTGATGGAGTCAGATAATGAAAATCAACTGCCGGAATGGAATCGGATAATCAATTTGATTTAAATATATTGAGTAAATTTTCTTGCTCTAAAAAGATTAAGCCTAATTTTTTTATATAAATAAATACATTAATTTCATTCTTTAAAAAAGTCAATTTAA
The DNA here is from genome assembly GCA_037126225.1 of Dillenia turbinata. Lineage (NCBI taxonomy): Eukaryota > Viridiplantae > Streptophyta > Magnoliopsida > Dilleniales > Dilleniaceae > Dillenia > Dillenia turbinata. The sequence goes on from JBAMMX010000006.1 coordinate 127,557, forward strand.
TTCATATTTTTCTCTTAAAACTCATTGATTTTAAATTTTTTTTTCTACAAAAATCAAAATTATTTTTCTTTTTTTAAAACTAAATATATTAATTTTCTCTCTTAAAAAATCAATTTGATTTATATTTTCTCTCTCTGAAAATAGTCTCTCTACAAATAAAATATACATTGACATTTTCACATTAAAAAATTCCTCTTCTTTCTCGAAACACATCTATTTCAAAATTTCTCTCTCCAAAATTAAGTACTAGAATTAAATGCATTAGTTTCTATCTCTAAATTATTTTAAATTTTCTCTTTTCAGAAAATAAATATAATTAAAATGTCCTCTATAAATTCAATTATTTATTTATTTATTTATTTTATTTCCTCTCAGGTTACTTTTTCCCCAGTAGGGTACCATTTACCTCAAAGTCACACCCCGGAGGGGAAATTTTAATAGCTTAATTTTGGACCCAATTCTCCCGCCTACCAAACATAGACCAAAGCTGAAAAAATCGGGCGTTACTACGTGAATCATCAGGCATGCCGCACTAGACTCCACCGTTAATGATGTTGGTGACCAATCCTTTCTATCAAGTTGGGCGTTTGCGAGGGGACTCATTACCCAACCATCATAGTTCATAGTATGACACGAGTCCTTAGTCATCAGTTATCACACAACGGAGGTTTAACTTAGATGCGATAAGAGAATTATTAGAAACAATTTTTGAATTATTCGTAGCATCAAAATGCAAGACATCGGTAACATGACCGTGAGAAGAAAAGAGAAGAAAGAGTGTGTATGTGCACGCACGCGCGCGCGTGTTGCAAAGGGTAAGAGCTACCGAAAAAATCAAAAAGCTAGAGCAGAGCTTGTTCGCAACTATAGAGAAAGAGAGAAAATTGAGGGGAAAAGAGAGGTAGAGGGAGACACACAGAAAAAAATGCTACATTTAGAGGTTGATCCAATACCTAAGATTTTGCATGTTCTTTACGATGAACACTATCAATATTGAAGGGGTCAAATTATTAGGATTTCAGATTGGTTTAAAATGAATGGCAAAAATTAAAAATAAGATCATTAAGATATTACAAATAGACAATTTGAGTTATTGGCTAAGATCCAAGCGATCCCGACAAATTCTAGAGGCCAAATTTATTTAATAAAAAAAATAAAGAAAGAAAAATTTGAGAAAATATGAAGTGACCAGAACAACCCTCATCAAATTCAAAAAAAAAAAAAAATTCATGTCTCTAATAATTATAAGGGATATATTTCTCATTTTTCCTTTTTTATCCATAATAAGAATTAAAATTTTCTATTATAATGAAAAAATATATTTTTTGTCTTGCCTCGTTAATTAAAATTTTTCTGGGAACTGCAAATTGAAATTCAAATGTGTTGTAAATTGGAAAAAAAAATTGAAATAGATTGATTTATATAATTAATTTTTATCGAAATTTATATTAAATTCACTCAAAATGACACTCAAATGTCTCGGCATACCTTTTACATTGTTTTCTACTATTTGTCTTGACACCTATTACTTTTAATAATTTTGTTCCCAGCAATTACAGTTATCTTAAGAATTTAATTTACTTAAATTAGCAGTACTATAACAAATATTTTTATTAAAAATAATATCAAATTGTTAATGTTTGAGATGAGTTTCAACTCCACAGATTTCATCTCCTTTTAACTCGAACGATTGGTGGCTGAAGCGGTTTGAGACCTGTAAAAGATCGACGGATGGTGTTCCGACGGGGAGGTTCCAACACTCAAATCAAAAAGAGCAGTTCTCGATAGGAAAGAAATAGACTGAAAGCAAAAGAGGAAGAGAGAGAGAGAGAAAACTGGTCTCCCTGTAAGTTGTATGTCAAATGTAGGAGTCTCAGAGAGTGTACCTAGAGTTTAATGTGCCAAAGGTTTTTATACAGGGTGCCACAAGAGTCGTGTATTTTTGGGATATTGCAACCCTAGTTTTCTTTTGAGAGGATACGAAAATTTCAGAATTCCATAATCAAATATTCTGAAAGATTCGTGATTTCCCTTACTTAGAAAGCTCGGTGATACATGGAGATTTCTTCTTTTATCGATTAAAATCTGAAAGTTTCATTCCTCATCTGGAAGATATGTTTTGTGTCGAAATAGGAAGCAAAAGGTTAATGTGGGGTTTAGTCATGCGATCGGTTCCTTAGGGATCGTTTGGTCATCTACTAAGGAGAAAAGACACGTACTTGGGCTTGTCAAAAGCTCCTATGGGCCGGTCGAATTGCTATTGTTAAGAAATAATCTATCGATCAGTTGTTGGCTATTCTAGCGGGGAAACGAATCCCTCATCGGTATGAGTCCTGGTATGGGACTCCAAGTTATCGGGCACTACCTCGATAATCTTTTGGATCATACTCTGTCATTTACCTCCGACTCATGGCTTCATTTTGCAAGAAAAGGCATCGTGAGTGATGGATATTCATGAGGAGTTGGAAAGGTGCGAAACTCTTTAATGTCACATGTGTCGCCTTCCCCTTTTCTCGATCTTTCCGTCTTCTTCTGATTTAATTCTGAAGTAAATATAGCATAGGTAGTTAAGAAGATTTAATTCTTCTATTTATTTCGCATGATTTTCATCGAACCGTTTCATTTATCCATTGATTCATTGAGATCTTCCCCTCTTGTGGCTATAAATAGCGATAATTGGACCCTGTGTTGCCTCAAGAAGAACTTGCGTATTCTCTTTTGTATAAGAATTCCTTCCTGTTGGGAGTTATCTTTCTAAACTTTAGGAGATCTTTCGATGGATTACTTTCGTTTGCAAGGCCTAGTAGTATAGATTTTTCCAGTGGATGCAAGGTCTTGTCAAAAATGGGACTGTGGAAGTGAGATCTCATCATGTCGTTCGACTCTCAGATGCCATGATGGACTCCATCAAGGCTCTTATGGGGGTTCTCGACCTCAGTGGGGAGATCAAGATAAACTCCTTCTCTGGGTTGAGTTCATCGTCTAGCTCGCATTTCTTTGGGTCGGATGACAGGGGATACTGGTATAGTGTAGAGAGCTGGGGATGGTAAAAAGTTTGAATCCTAATGATATCCTAACGCATCCTCATAGTTTCTACCTCGTACCCTCCTCAACTCCTTTTTCGGTAATTTTCTTGTCTAAGTTTGGCTACATATAGGTTCTAAGTTTTCTTCTTTTATTATTTTTGTACTTTCCAGTGTTGTAAAATGATTGGGATATTGTAGCCTCTTTGTCTAGGAACAATATCAGAGACTTTTTGTGTATTTTTTTTGACGTAATCGGTCTGACTCAGAAACTTACAAAGCGTATTCATCCATGTAATCTAATATGTATTTGTTATATGAAAATAAAAGAGAAACTTTATTTTACTTGTTAATCCTTATCTCTAATTGAATTACTTCTGATGATGTTTGTGTACTCTTTTGATTGGTATCACTGTCGGAATGCCAATGCAGTAGACTCGCGAATGATTCAAAGGATGATACTCATATCTACTCGATCAGTAAGGCAAAGTGTATTTATCCTATTCGATGAAGGCGACACAAGTTCAAAGAGATCCTAATCGATAGACCAGGATGACGTAATCCTATTTGGGGAGATAAATCCCATTGGTAGGTCGAGATGACACAGGCTATTCGAAGAGATAGATCCTATCGGTAGGTTGGGGCCACACAGGCCGTTTGGGGAGATAGATCCCATCGGTAGGTAGGGGCTATGTAGGTCATTCGGGGATATAGATCCTATCGGAAGGTTGAGGCGATATAGACCCATTCAGGGAGATAGATCCCATCGATAGGTCAGGGCGACGCAGACCCGTTCGAGAAGATAGGTTTCATCTGTAGGTCAGGGCAACATAGACTCATTTGGGGATATAGATTCTATTCGTTAGTCAGGACGATGTAGGCCCGTTCAGGAAGATGGATCTCATCGGTAGTTTTGGACGACGCAAGCCTGTTCAAGGAGACAGATTCCATCAACAGATAACTATCGATAGAAGTGAAAACAATAGGAAGCAATCGATAGAGCAATCGAAAAGGAAAAGTATAAGGGTTTTACTTGATAGGAGACTCTTCTGACCTTGGGAGGTGATAGGATTTACTAGTAGTAGATACGTAAGTTTTTTGAGTTCCATGTCCTGTGCACAGTCAACCCGTATAGGTTGCTTAGGTGGTAAGTTCCCGAGCGAATCACAGAACGTTTTTGATAGGGACCTTCCCAATTGAAGCGAGCTTGCCGCCGGGTTGGGGCTGACCGATAGTTTCCACTTTATTTAATTCCAATTCACTTGATTTGAACATTTAGTTCCTGACTCGTCAATTATAGTACTGAACCATTTGCTACTGGTATGCAGCCATTTGAGCAGACGTAAATTCCCATAGTTTGGGGAGTAGGTCTAGTCATTCTCGTAAAACAGGTTCATTTTGTTCGGTATCGTATTTGGCCACTCGGAGCGAGTAGATTCCTATCTCCATGGGTATGACAATTTCGCTTCCATATGTTAGACTAAATGGTGTTTTGTCTATTGCCCTTCGAGGCATAGTACGATATGACCACATCGTAATTTGGCTTCATCCAGTATCATCTTGAGTTCTTGTAAGATCGTCCTGTTAGTTATCTCGACAATTTCGTTGGTCTGTAGATGAATAATCGATGGTGAATCTCTATTTTACTGTAGAATTCTCGAAATCCAACGTTATCGAACTGCTTCTCGTTGTTTGTGATAAGAAAGAGAGGTATGTCGATCTAGTGATAATGTGAGTCCATACAAACAATTGAGTTTTGGCTACCGCGATCTGGGCTAAGGGTTCAGCTTCCACCCATTTGGTAAAATAATCAATTACCATTATGAGGAACTTTCGTTATCCGTTAGTTAGGGGAATGGTTTTAGGATGTCCATCCTCCATTGAACGAATGGCTACAGGCTTTTTATAGGACTTAATTCTGTCGAGGGCAGCCGCGAAACCGAAAAGAAACATTGTCACTTGTCACACCTCTTGACATAATTATCAGAGTCAGTTTTCATGGTTGGCCAATAATATCCCTGACATAAGGTTTTGTGAACTAGGTTCCGAGCCTCCAAATGATTTCCACATATCCCTTCATGAATCTCTCAGAGGACATAGTTTCATTCTGGGGTTAGACACCTCAAGTACGGGTGGGTGAATGACTTCCGATATAGGTTCCCATTGATGATTGCATAATGAACGAGTTTTCATTTCAGTTTGGTTACCACCAATGGTGAATTTGGTAGTAGATGGTATTTTAGATACGCCTCTATAGGATCTCTCTAATTGGGGGACTGGTTCGCTGCGATGACCCTTTCGAGCTCGTTTGTGCTGGGGTATGGTTGACTTTTGATGTAGACCGTTCTGCTAGAGGTGATCGAATCCGAACTGGTCAGCTTAGAGAGTTATCGGCTCGTGCATTATCTGATGAAGAAATTTGTTGAATGTTAACTTTGTCAAGTTTATTCATCGTCTCACGCAATTTACTTAGATACTTGGCCATAATTGGGTTTTTGATCTCATAGACCTCTTTGATCTGCTTGACGACCATCTAGCTATCGGTGAATACCCGAACACTTTGGGCTTCCATATTCGTTACGATTCGGAGTTCTGTCAACAAGGATTCATACTTTACCTGATTGTTAATGGCCTGGAAGTCAAAACGAAGAGCGTATTCGGCCTTGATATTGTCTGGGCCAACCAATATGAGTCCAACACCACTTTGTAAGGAATTTAATGACTCATTCACGTGTATCGTCCAATCTGGTGGTGACCACTTGTCCTGGCTATCGATGGACTCATATTCGGCTGGCACTGGAAGGGTACATTCAAGGAAGAAATCAACCAGAGCTTGGCCATTAATCGTAGGTCTAGGTTGCTACTAAATATCGAATTCACCCAACTTTATGCTCCATTTGATGAGGCAACCAAAGATGTCTCTTTTCTAAAAAAATTGTTTTAGCGGTTCATCAGTAAGTACCACGATGATATGTGCTTGAAAGTATGGCCGAAGGCGTCTAGCCGAGACGACCAGGGCATATGCTATCTTTTCAATCGGTCAATAGTTAATCTTGGACTCTTTGTGTAACACCGACACTGCTGTGTCCGTACTAGTGTACTGTTCATGAAATATATATATATATATATATATATATATAATATTCCTCAGTTTACATATATATATAGAGAAATTTTTATTTATATTGATTTTCGATTTTGGGGTCTTTAAATTGAAATTTCTTGGTATATTTAAAGTATCCGTATTTCCGATTATAGTGTGAGTATAAAAAATATATATATTTATTCAATTTATTAATTTAATTATTTACTCATTTAAATAATTATAAATTTAATTATAAAAAAAAAGAAAAAAAAAGAAACAAATTAGGGTTAGAAAACTCTAACCCTTTTCCCATTCCCTCATTCTCTCTCCGTCTCTTCTCCTTCCCTCACCCGTCGCCTCCCTCACCGAGACCCTCTCCCTCCGCCTCCTTCCTCCGCCATTAACCGCCGCCAATCACCCACGACCACCACTCCCTCTCTCTATCTCTCTCTCGGTTCTCTCTCTCTCTATCCCTCGTGGTCTCTCAATTTCTCTCTCTTCTCGAATCTGTCTCTCTCCCACTCGGTCTTCCTCGGCCGCACACAACCGCCGCTGACCGCCACCATCACTGCCCTCTCTTCCGCCACTGTTCCCTTTATTTCTCTCTCGGTCGACCGATCCCTCACTCTCGGTCCTCTCTCTCATAGTTTCCCTCTCGTGATCTCTCTTCCATTGTTCTCCCTCCCTCGATTAATTGCTCTTTCACTGCTCCGCCACCACCGTGAACAACCACAGCCACCACCGTCTCTTTTTCTATCCCCCTCTGTTCTCCCTCTCTCTCTCTCTGTTTCCTTTCCCTCTCTCACTGTTTCTCTCTCTATTTCGCGCTCTGTCTCTCTCTATCACGCGACCTTTTTCTCTCTCGCTTAGTTCTCACTCTCTGTCCCACGATCTCTCTGTTTCTCTCCCCGCGTGCGACAGTCCTACTGCCCCTTTCTTCCTCGCTCGCGTGTGGTGCTGCTTCCTCTGCCGAGTTCACCATTGCACTGTAACCTTTACAGAAGTCCCAACTGGCAGTAGCAGCAGACATTCGAAACCCTAGACTACCTGTACTCATTCCCTGCGAAGGTAAGGGCGAAAGTTCAGACATATAGATTTAGGGTTTTGATTCTTATAGTAATTAAGATTAATTGCTGAAATTTACATCAATTTGGAAGCATTGCAGGTACTGGAATGAATTAAATGGCGCACGGACGCTAGAACTATGAGTGGTGAAACCCTAGGTGAGAGAAATACTAGTCTCTTGGATAATTGAATGAGTTTAGGCTGAATTTAGTATGAGAGTTTTGTATATATTCTGAAAATGTGTGGAATTTGAAGAGAATACATTTTCTGACAATTTATATGCGATTATTAAGGTTAAATTTAGAAGTCTTCGTGAATATGAAAGAAGCATGTTAGAAGATGAAAGATTCATGTTTGCTTGATTTGAATGGTTTCCTTTAAATTTAATTTGAAATATGCATGAAAGTATTAGGGTTTTAGGGTTGGAATGAAATGAGCCGAAAAATAAAAGATATTGTACATTTCATGCCCTTCTTAGGTTGTTTTGAGTTGTTAATTTGCACAATGATATGTATATGAAGGATAGTTTAAAAGTTGTGGTTATAGTTTAAGAACTATCGTAGTATTTTTCATTATAAGTTATCCTGCATATAGACAATCAAAATACGATCTCAGTATTATGAAAATAGACTTCCATACTTTGAAAATGATTTATGATTTGAAACAATTGGATGAGAATCAAAAGTGTATGATTTTTCAAAGATTTTCTATCTTGTAGAAAAATTAATTATTTTAGGCTTGCTTCTGACTTTGAGAGATCTTTAGGACTGAATTTGACTTGACTTTGATTGTGTTAATTATTTATACATGAAATGAAATTGATGACATTAGAGTGTATTCATAAATTAAAGAATTAAGGTTTGTACAAATTTAGGAAAAATGGATAAACCCTAAAACATTTGGAAATTTGATGACAATTGTGATGATTTGATTAGGTTGAAATTTTTGAAAACTCGAGGAGTTAAATTGGATTGATTGTGGAAATAGGGAGTGACCACCCTCCCTAGAAAATGAGTGTGACCCTAATTTCTTGCATAAAATAGTGTAAATATGATTTTTTCGTGTTTTTAAACAAGACATGATTTGATATGCATTGATTCGACATGTGATATTAAATCTTAAATCTGTTTTGTGATTATTGAAGTGTCATATGCATCCATGTTTGAAATGAAACAAAATTGTGTCATTACTTGAAAATTTGATAATTTTCCTATTCTACCATTGCATTGGTATGTTGATTTGAAATGATTTGATGAATGTATTGGCACACTGATTTGTGAGGGCACTTGTGTCATCACAATGATTTCCTATTCTACCATTGCATTGGGATGCCCACTTGTGATGAGATCTGTGAGGGCACTGGGATGCCCACTTGTGATGATATGATATTACTTGATGGATTCCGTGGTTACGAAGGGCGTTTGTAGTGGCACCGGGATGCCTGGATATGCTTCTGTAGGAGGTATCCGCAAACGTCATATATGCACGTGATAGGCGCGACCGGTTGAACCAACATCGGGGGAGGACATGTGTGACGCCACCGTCTAGCATCGGGTGGGGTCCTATTGACGAGCCTGAGTAAGCTATTGGCGGCTAAGCTCACGATCAACGTTGGAGTAGAGAGCGACTTTTGCACACTTTGCATAATTAAACCTCCGATGCACCTGTCTTTGGTCATGGTTGAATTTTGCCAAGATCCTTTCGACTTGCTCTATAATATACTTGATTTTTTAATGGATGCATATATGTATGATATCGTGTGATCGATTAAATGATTTCATTTTACTAAACATACCATGTTTTATTGTAAATCGTGAATTATTGTTTACGGAGAATGTTGTTTGACACTCCAATGGTTCACTTATACTATTTATGCTTGATATTAATCCCCTTACTCACTGGGTATCTTCCTTGATACTCACCCCTCTTCTTTCCTCCCTTAGACAGGATTTTTGTGCTAGAACGACACTTCAGACTCTAGAGGTTGTGATGGATCCGGTATTCAAGAAGGTGAGGTCTAAGATTAAGTTGAAATCTGAATTCCGTACTTTATTTTGACCCTGCGAGGTCTTGATATTGAGGTCCATAGTTGGCCGTGTACATATTATGGGATGATTGTATAACTTATGGACATTTATTTGCGACTCTCACATTTCACTTGCATTGAGACATTTGTAAGCATTTAAAATGTAACTTAGGAATTTATTGTACAATTTGCATAAAATTTAAGCCTGCTCGGTGTGGTGGCTGCTCATACTCTAGTTTGGCATGACAGTAGAGGTCTATGGCTTGGATTGCTAGTACTTATATTAGCCTTGCGTTGTTCTGGTTGTCCGCTGTGGATTGGTTGACAGGATTTGAATGTGGTGATTGTTGTGAGGCCGGGATGACCAGTTATTTATTTGACAGGATGGATGTCCATTATACATGTTATTTGTATATGGGAGACCTCCGAATTATGGGGAGGTTCTGCCTAATTTTCTGTAAAAATGTAGTCAGCATCTAGGACAACGGACTGCTGCATGACATTTTGAGTATTTTATTGACGTAGTAAACTGGCTTTGAGTCTTGTCTCACGAGAATAGAACAAAGCGCCCAGTTAGAAATAGAAAGGTATAAGTATAGGTTCTCACTAAGAATCAGACGAGAGAGCAGCGAAGAAGTCGTGAGATATTCCTTCAGTTGTTCCAAGGCCGTTTGACCCTTGGGTGTCCATGTGAATTTCTAAGACCTCTTTAATGTGTCGAAAATGGGTTTGTATCTTTTCCCGACTCTCGACATGAATCGGTTTAGGGCCGATATTCTACTAGTGAGGCGTTGTACCTCCTTCAACGTCTATAGTGGTGACATGTCAAGTATGGTTTGTATCTTCTTAGGGTTCGCCTCAATTCTTCGATTGGTGATCATGAAACCTAAGAATTTACCAAATGCAATCCCGAAAGTATACTTGGTCGAGTTCAGTCACATGTTGTAACGTTCTAGCATCTGAAAGGTTTCTTCAAGATAGATGATATGAGACTCTGCATCGGTGCTTTTGACAAACATGTCATCCACATATGTCTTTACGTTTCTGCCGAGTTAGTCCTTGAAGACTTTATTGACTAACTATTGGAAGGTTGCCCCTGCGTTCTTGAAGCCGAAAGGCATTACTTGGTAACAATATATGCCAAATTTTGTGATAAAACTTGTTTTCTCTTCATCTTCTGGTACCATTCGTATCTGATTATAACCAGAGTAGGCGCCCACAAAACTCAAGAATTGATGGCCTGAAGAGTTGTCCACCAGCTTGTCGATATTAGGGAGTGGATAACATCCTTTGAGCATGCTTTGTTGAGATCTGTGAAATCCATGCACATTCTCCATTTATCATTGGTCTTGTTTATTAGGACCGCATTGGCTAGTCATTCAAGATATTTGACTTTACGGATTAATTCAACAGTCAGCAGTTTTTTAAATTCTTCTTGCATGGCCTGTTGATGTTTTAGTACAAACATCCTCTTCTTCTGCTTGACGAGCTTATATTCAGTGTTAATTGTCAATTTGTGGGGTATGACTAAAGGGTGAATACTTGGCATGTCTTTGGGAGACCAAGCGAAGACCTTTGAATGTTTGCGTAAGCACTCGATGATAGCTTCTCGCAGGGATGTCGACAAGTTGGCCCCTACTCGTACAGTCTGATTGGGGTCATCAGTTAGGGAGATCTCGATCATTTCTTCCATAGGCTCGGGTTTAGTCATTGGCCCAATATCGTCTCGAAATTCCAAGGTGTCGATTGAAAAATTCTATTGCCCACTTTCGGCCACGAAGGAGACATAAGGATTGGGGTCGCTACGAAGAGTGGTGATTCTCTCCAGTGTTCTAAACTTTGTTTTCATGTGTCTCGTACTGGTCAATACCTCCAATTCGTCTAGACTAGGGTAACCGAGGATAGTGTTGTATGGTGAAAATAGTTTCACCACATGAAAAATGACCTTGGCGGTTGTATGGTTGGGAGGAATTCCTAGAGTTATAATAAGAGGGATCATACCTTTCGGATATATGCATTCATCAGAGAGCCCTTTAAGGGACCCGGTAGGAGGTTGAAGGTGAGCCGAGCTGAGCCCCATTCACTAGAAAGCATCCCAAGTGAGGAGATCACAGTCTGCTCATTGGTCGATAAGGACTCTTTTGACAATATAAGACTCCATTCTCGTGGTGATAACTAAAGGATCATTGCGGTTAGAATCGACTCCGATTAAATCATCATCATTTAATTAATGATTGGTCTTTTTCTCTTGATGGCTGTCATATTCTAAGTAGCGACAAAAGATGGATGCTTTGTTTATCTAGGGAATAAGTCTATTCCTACAGACGACGCCAATCTGTTGGAGGTGGGTTTTGACTCCACAGATTTTGACTCTTTTTGACTCGAACAGCTGGTGGCTGAAGTGGTTTAAGACTTACAAAAAACCACCGGAAGGTGTTCCAGTAGGAGAGACTCCGACATAAAGCGGTTTTTAGTATGAAAGAGACAGACTGAAAGCAAGAGAGCGAGATAGAGAGAGCTGGTCTCTTTGTAATTCGTGTGTCATGTGTGGGGGTTTTAGAGAGCGTATTTGGATTTCAATGTGCCGGAGGTTTTTATATGGGCCATTGAAAGAGTCATGTGTTTTTAAAGTGTTGTAATTTTAGTTTTCTTTTGAGAAGATCCAAAAATTTTGAAATTTCATAGTCAAATATTTCGGAGGATTCGTGATTTCCCTTACTTAGGAAGTTTGATGAAACATGGAGATTTCTTCACTTATCGATTAGAATCTGAAAGTTTCCTTCCTTATCTAGAAGATATATTTCGTGTCAAAATAGGAAGCAAAAGGTCAATGTGGGGTTTAGTCAAATATTACCTTTAGCCAATGCGATTGGTTTTTTAAGGAGCGTTTGCTCATTTGCTAAGGAGAAAAAGATACGCACTCGGGCTTGTCAAACGCTCCTATGAGTCAGCAGAACTGTCATCATTAGAAAATAATCTATCGATCAGTTGTTGGCTATTCTAGTGGGGAGATGAATCCCTTATCGATATGAGTCTTGGAATGGGTCTCCGAGTTCTCAGGCACTGCCCCAATAGTCTTTTGGATCATGCCCCATCAGTTAAGTTCTTTCCCAGCAATAGTGCGAATTATTTATCGTGTATCATATACATGTATATATTTATATATGTATTTTTATATTTTACGTGTCTGTGTAAGTATATTTATAATTTATATTAAAAAAAAAATTTATCTGGGGTTGTGCCGCATATGTTCATGATTCCTCCCATCAGTACAGCAAGTTAGGCTCGCGAGGAAAGAAGTATATCTTCATTAGATACTCTGAACACTCCAAGAGACATGTGTTTCTAGAAGAACATATGGACGATACTGTCACTGAGATTAAGTCTCGTGATGTCACGTTTCTCGAGAGTGATTTCCTTAAGAGAGGAGAAATCGATCGGGATTATACCTTCTATGAGATGGATGAGTCGAGCCCAGTGGTGGGATTCAAGACCCTATTACGAATCTTGGTCCTAGTGGGAGCGGTCCATCTGAAGGTGTGAAGACTCTCTCTCCTCATAGGAGTAGTTGAGGATAAGTGTCTCATTGTCGTTTCTTGCTTGAGCCTCATTGTGACGTCCGAGGATGACGAAGAGCCGAGGACTATACAAGAGGCTCTTGAGGGTTCAACAAAGGACCAATGGTTTTAGGCCATACAGGAGGAAATGGAATCAATGAGAGTCAACGGGATCTGAGACCTAGTCGACTTACCTAAGAATAGAAAGGCCATTGGGAACAAGTGAGTTCTCAAAATTAAAAGAAAGGCCGACGGATCGATCAAGAGGTACAAGGCCCGTCTGGTAGCCAAGGGTTACACGCAGACTAAGGGCATTGACTACAAGGAGACTCTCTCCCAAGTAGTCAAGTTTATTTCGATTCGTTTACTTTTGACGATTGTCGCTAGTATGGATTTAGAGTTACACCAGATGGACGTTAAGATCGCTTTCCTTAACGGAAGTCTGGATGAGGAGATCTACATGGAACAACCCCCTGGGTTCGTTCTAGTAGGTTAGGAGGATAAGATCTGTCGACTTCGGAAGTCGATATACGGCCTAAAGCAATCATCCAGACTGTGGTACTTAAGATATCACGAGAAGGTGATATCTTACGGTTTTACGATGGTCGAGGAGGATCATTGTGTCTATCTGATTATGTTCGATAACTCTTTTGTGATCCTATTATTGTATGTGGATGACATAATGTTGGCCAGGAACAACATTCAGTATTTAATAACCATCAAAACATGGTTGTTATCCAGTTTGACATGAAAGACATGGGTGAAACTGAGTTCATCCTCGGAGTTCAGATCCAGAGGGATTGCTCGAGAAAAATGTTAGCTCTTTCTCAAGAGACCTACATTAGGAAAATTCTCGAGCGCTTTGGGATGAGTGATTGTAATCTCATATATACTCCGATCGCCAAAGGTGAAGGCCTGAGTCTGGAAATGTGTCCGAAAACTCAGGAAGAAGTAAGAGAAATGAGTAAAGTACCTTACTCTAGTACAATGGGAAGCCTAATATACGCAATGTTGTGTACTAAACTGGACATATGTTATGCAGTTGGTCTAGTGAGCAGATATCAAACAAATCTTAGAAGGGGTCACTGGAGAGCAGTGAAAAGAAATTTTCGATATCTAAAGGGAAATACAAACTTCTCCTTGTGTTACGGAAGAGGCGATTTGCATCTTATGCTATTCGGACGCTGACTGGGGAGGCGATTTGGATAAGCGCAAATCGACATCAGGTTTTGTTTTCTTACTCAATGGCGGGGCCATCTCTTGGAGTAGTAAGAAACAAACTTGTGTTGCTCTATTTATGATGGAGGGTGAGTTCGTGCCATGCTCAGTTGCAATTCAGGAGAGTGTTTGGCTTCGGAGACTACTGGATGACTTAGGGATTGTAATGGATAGTGGGAGACCAGTAATAATTTATTGTGATAATCATATTAATATCGATTACACTCGAGACCTTAAGTTTCATAGTAAGACCAAACATATCGACACTAGATACTATTTTATGAGAGACATTATCGAGAAGGGTGAAGTGACCGTTAAGTATATTTCTACACACAGTATGGTGGCTGACTCATTCACCAAACCCATCACTAGAGACTTCTTTTTAGGGCATAGAGAGTCATTGAGTTTGGGTCGTTTTTTACATTTCTCAGTTTATACTTATTGATGACATTGATGCTTATTAATTTTGTTATATATATGATTATTGTGCATTATTCAGTCATTTTTGTGTTATATTTTTATTTAATGCACTTACTTTTATTATCATATATATATTCTGTGGTGTGATAATAGATATGTTAGGCAAGCGAGTTCGACTCTCTCACACGAGTGACCACCTCCAGTTCTGAGTGAGAGGGGATGAGACGGTTTTTAGCTGTAAGAGGTTTTGAGAGTAATCCTATTAGAACATAAGTCACCCTGGTACGTGTTCAGGATGAAATCATATGCTATATGACCGACATGGACGTACCATCCATGTTGCCTGTGAGTAGTCAGGTTTGAGATCTCGAATATCACATGTGATTTGTGATATTATCTCTGAGGTACTCTCTCTGAGATCTCTAGGTAAAGTCTTATGTATAGACTGAGTCCCCATATCTGCACAGTATTAGAGAAATCTGACATATGCCCTTTTTGAGAGATGAGGGAGTAATACTGTGGCACGTGTTTCATACCACATGTGAAAAGACGACATGGAATAGTTGGAGCTATATTACTTAAGACAATAATTTGAAATTTATCCTCGAACTCCACTGTGTGAGACCTAAAATCCATTGGGTGATATCTCTTGTGCCCTTATTACTTTCGGCTGTCTCTTGAGTTCATGATTCAGTATTTGCTACTTTAGTCTGTTTACCGATAGTCCGGAAGATAAATTGAGGTCTGAGGGACAGGTCTAGGAAAACAGCTGAGTTGAGACCTATAGATTCGAGTTTGAGAAAAGGAAGACCAATTGATATTGCATCACTGTGTTGTATTCATCGACCGATCTTTTATGTTCATCAATGTAAAGATTTGAACATGATAGTGAATACATAGTCGAGCGATTTATGAGGATTACTTTCAGTGATGAAAGCAGCTCAATAGATGTAATTAGTCTTAGATCTGAGGTACAACGAGCTTTCTTTTGATACTAACGATGACTACTCGATCATCCTAATAGGTGTATCGAGAAGTCTTTGTTTGCAGGTGTACTCGCTAGTCGCACGACGTCCAACCTTATATGAAAATCCAGTAGGGTGATGTGGTGGATTGCATGAATTGTGATAGATTGCATGAATTGTGATCTTATGACGGAAGTAAAATGTCGTCGTGTGCAAGTGAGAGATATTGGTAAATGTTTATGTAGGGGCAGTTTTATCAAAGTAAATATTTTGAATTTCAAATGAGGGGATAATTGGTAGTTACTCATTACCCCACTCTCCCTATTTTCTCTCTACACAACTCCTACGGGAGTTGTAATTTAATAAAAATATTGATTATTCTAATGAGAGAATAATTCTAATAGAGAGAACAATTCTTTTGAGAGAAATATTGAGAGATTTTTAGAGTGAAAAATCTCATTCTTGAGGGTTTTTTTGTCATCTCAAAATTACCGGATTTAAGGTTTAATTGCTGTGATATAGTGGTGATAGTTCGATTATCGTGGCTATTATCCCGACTGTGAATTGTTTGTGATCAAAAGTTTGTGTTTCCCAAAATTCTCGACATCACCAATTGAAATATATCGTAAACTCATCTTTTTTATGATTCTAAAAATTATTTATTATTTGTTTCCGCAAGCATCTAGCTTTAATGGAAAATCAGAAACATAGATTAGATTCAGAGAGGAGGACAAGCCTAAAATACTATGAGCAATGGTCCACCTAATTGGATCTCTCAGCTCACAGTAGAGCCAAGAATTACAGCACCCTCATCTAACCAAAGGGTTAAATGACTGGCAAGGCCAAACCTTTCCGTCAGCCAGCGGCCAGAAGGTATAACGAGTTGGGCTGCACCTTTGTCGGAGAATGAATCAAGATAGAAGATGGCATTTTGGAATGCCTGGGTGTTGAGAGTGATTCCATCGACAACTGCACCAAATTATGTGCTCCATCTTCTTGCAATATCACTTCTCCCATTCCCCCACAATCCATGGCGCTTCACTAATCAACGCAAGTATCACAAGAACCCGAATCACCACCACCACCTGGAGAACATAATATTTCAATATTTGGATATCGGAATGTAGACTTTGTCCTCCGGTCTAAAAAAATTGGGCTTTTTCCTCATTGAAAAATGCCAAAGCCAAATGTGGAGCACTGTTCTGAGGAGGACTACTTTGGGGTCATTCGCGTCATCTCAAGTGCTTGGTACTATGCTTGGTTTGTCTCATCTCAAGTGCAGTTGTGATATTAGGTTTAGGTTTAGGAAGTTCGGATGCGAGGGTGAATGGGCTTTGAGTTGGGCCTAGTTCTCCAGCAAGTGAGAAGTCCAAAAACGAAGCCGATGGAAAAGTCGAAATACGGAGGGTAGTGAAGTGGGGTGGGGGTTTGGGTGGGGGAAGGGGGAACGAACAAATACCTCCAAACGCAGCGGTAGGAGCGCCCTGCTAGATTTGTGTTGCAAAGTCTCTCTCTTCTGTGAATGTGTGTGCGAGAGAGAGAGAGAGAGAGAGTTAAATAAAAAGAATCGGAAAGATGACAAGGCGAAAACGAAGTATAAAGAAAGCTGCGAATGTCGGGGCCGATGCTGCTGTTAACCCTAACATTGTATCCGAAGAGCAACGGTACTGTACTAATTTGATCTCAATTGTTATTTATTATTTTGATAATACTGGGTAAATCGGAATTGGAGATTTCGTTTTTGTTTTGTGGCCTGCCCGCATATCATTTCAGAATTCTTTAGGTCTTCTATTTTTATTTTTTAAATAAAAATGTCTCTGTCTGCTCAATTACACATACGCAGCTGCCGCTGCTACGAGGGAGAAGCACTTTCCCACCTTCTCAAATCTATCAAAAGGTATCACAAACTCTTTTCCCATTCATTTTGACTCTCTCTCTCTCTCTCTCTCGAATCTACTGTTAAATTCTTAATTATTAATTCATTGGCTTATTTGAACACAGTCGAATAGCGTCAGCTATTCTCCTGGATCAAACATTACCTGAAAAGATATGGGTTAAGGTACTTCTGGTACTGGGATCGGGGCTCTCTTTTCTTCTCTATTTTTATTTTTAACCACCAAAAAAAAAAAAAAAAATTCAGCAACAATTCTCGGTGGGAGTCAATGATGTCACTCGCGTGCTGGAAAGAATGTGTCCTCAACCTCTATATCCTCACACTCAGGGCGCCCAAGTTTCTTCTGTCAGCCTCCAGGTTTGCCAACCCTCTTTCTATGGGCAATTCCTTCATTGCCTTCTCTCTGCTTGTTCGTCTAATCTATTTCTCTTGGTGAGTATGCAACTGCACTAATGCACCAATGCAGTCACTACTTGCTTTCAATTCCTAGAACATTATCTTTCTACATTAACTAACCCCACAAAAACCTTGGCTACAAACATTCCTGATACTTGATTACTGAATGGATTCTATGCTGAATTTTTATGAATACGATATGGATTCTTCATCTTTCTCATATCTTGTTGCAAATGAAATAATCCCCCACCCCTCTCTCTCTCTCTCTCTCTCTCTCTCTCTCTATATATATATATATATATATATATATATGTATATAGTAATTAGCTTTCTTGAGTTTCCAGGCCATACTTTTAGCTGCTGATTGCAACCCCAAATGGCTGACAAAACATATACCAGGCTTGGCTTCTTCAAGGAAGGTAACAGTCATCTCTATCAAAGATAAGAAAGCAGGTTCTTTGAGACCAGGGGAGCTTGTTCACCTAAAGACTGCAATCGCAATTGGAATTAAGGTAAATGTTGTTTTATCCTGCAAATGCTCCCGGTATATTCTTTGGCTCCAACTTCAGACTTTCTTTTCTTCTCTCCTTTCCAAGCTCTCAGTTAGTTAATCTCATTTTGTCTAAAGGCTAAAGGAAATGCCATCAATCAACTTTTTGAGGAGATTATTCATGGTAGTGAACTGAAGCTGGGAACAGATGTTGTATAGTTGGCAGAGTTGCGTGGAGCAATGCATCAAGCCTTGTATCTCAAATGAACTCGTATTTAGAAATTCATTATGGGAGAGCCATTACACAGACTTCAAAGAATGAGTACCTCATAGACATGAAAAAGATGACCAGCGTGTAAAGTTGTGCGAGGCCTTTCATTAAAATTTACTCATTGCATTATGACCTATTGAAATTAACCAGGAGAGCACTCACCTCTTTCCAGCAACTCGATGCTTGAGGGGCACCACTAATTCCCTTCTACAATTGAGAAGTGGGCGATATAGGTTTTGACCTCTATGATTTGAGCCAAGACTGCTAGAATAAATGGTGTTTTTCCAGAATGTGCATCAAATATATGAGCATTTGGTTTGGATATCTTTCCAGAGGGGCTTTTGTATTTTTTTCGTTCGTTGTCTTGTACCCTTGCAATGTTAACCTTTTTTATGCATACCCTCTAAAAGTTTGACCCTTTTGCGTCCTTTTCCCCCCGTCTTTGGTAGCAAGTGCAATACCATGTATTAAATCTTAAATGAGTTGGACCAAACCAAATTTTTAGGTATTCAAGCCGCATTTGCCAAAGCTCGAGCACAGGTTGGGCTTTGAGGGAAGCCGTACATGCTCAGCTTATTTAAGTAGTCCTTAGTTTTAATACAAGTTATATTACGAGCCCAACTCAATTTATCGAATCAAATTACTTGATTTGGGCAGCCTGTATAAGCTACTTAGATGCTTACACTAAGCATGTTAACAAATCTTGCAACCAGCTAGTCAACTTGGAATTGCACTGGTAACCCATTGATTTATATCTAGTAGGAGGTTGCAGCTTTATGACTTAAACTGCCATATTCATTTTGTAGCCCCGCATCCCAATTTCGTTCCTAGAGATTTGGAATTAGTACAGTTGTACACTGATTTTGTTTCAAAGTTATTTGCATGATATTTTTGTGGTGGTCAGGTATCATTGTGCCTCACTATGGAGAAAAGTTGGCGCTTTAACAGAATAGACAAATAATTAAGACATAACTCGAAATCAAAATGCACTGCTCCAAGCTTTTGATAGTTTAGTATGAATCAGACATTGTACAAACCGCATCTTTTAACTCCGTTACACAGGCATAACAGATTGCGGAAACACAGGTTATCAATACAATGTATTATATTCGGTCCTCAAATTTCTTTGAACTTGACTTCAGTGGTGTGTTCCTCTATGATACAAGTGTGTGCTACTATCACAACCAGATATTACATAAAGCATTACGGGGGCTACATTGGAGCTGATACAGTGTAGGATTGTCCACCAATCTCTCTGAATTTCACTGTATTCCACTATGAAACAATGTGGGAATCTGATAACTTTAAGAGGGCCTATACCTTTCTATAACCAAACATCGTTCCCAGCTAAAAAGTTCTCGCCCAGGCCTGTTTTTCAACAACGTTTAGAGAGATAATATGAAAGAAGGAAAAAAAATGCAACCTCTTGGTTCTATTCTAACATGGAATTTTTATTGGATTTCTTCCTTGACAAGCATATTTTGCCCCAGAGCTGCAGAATTGGCAGCCAATGAAGAGGACTCTACAGCACCTCCAAAATCTGACTTCTTATCGTTATGAGTCCTTCCATTTCCTAAAACTACTTCTGATTTCTCATTTTGGCGCTCTGTTTCGTCATCCTTCTTCACCACGACAGGATGAAACTGTAGGAACAAAAACGACAACAAAAACAAGCAAAAGAACAAAAGAAAAAAATAAAAATTTGTGCAACATAGACCAACTTACGTAAACACCCCACTTACAGGCAGACAAACCTGGTAAACCGAGTATATAACATTCCTCCGGATCTGTGCCATCATCTCCAAGAAAAGATTGTAGCCTTCAAGTTTATACTCAATTAAGGGATCACGTTGTGCATATCCACGCAAGCCCACTGCTTGCTGGACAAACTTTAGTGCCTGCAAGTGTTCTTTCCACAAACGGTCAATGTTGCTCAATATCAAAAACTTCTCTGCTTCCATCATTAAGCCTGGGGCTTGTTTCTCCACAATATCCTTCAAAATAATTGGAAATTAATTAGCAAGTAGGATGTCTCGAATCAGAATTTTCGTACTGCTACACAGTCCTGTTAAACAAGTTCTATCCAGGTTAATGAACAAGGGTATATTTGCAGTGGATTTTAGAAGAAATTGTTTTAGACTTCCTCTTGTTTGCGTCTTTTTTTAAAAGGGCAGAGCCACATGCATCACTCAAGTTTATTCAGGGTTTCTTTGCAGAAACTTCCCCTCATACATTTGCAATCACAAGAAGTCCAGTCCAAATAGATTTAAATATGGATGGTAATATTCCACTAATACTCCAACAAAATACAAACCCTTTTCTGCAAATATGCCTCACGGCCACGTAAGCGAAGGTAATCCTGCAAGTCCTCATAATTTGAGCCTTTGTCTTGTAGCAATTCTGGAGTCAAGTTATTCAATAGATAGCAATACCTAAAACCACATGAAGCCAGTTATCACGGAGTTCAAATGAGAAGCAAAGTAAAAAACAAAGGGCCCAGCCTGGAAAAAATGGTCAACCAAGAGGATTTGTAATTGCCTTTTGCACAGGAACAACTAAAAGAACCAAGGGAACGATAAGAATGGGAGGAAAAGATTTTTATCTTTATAACAGACACAAGAAATCCTTCTACATACAAATTATACCAAAACAAAGATGTAAGTAAACCAGATAATGATGCAAACTGAAGCCAAAATTATCATTAACCCTGAGAGAAGCAACTCACTGTTGAAGTTTTGCTATGAGTTTTTCAAGATCCCAGCTTTCCTTTGGAGCATCGGAACCAATATTTGCCTAGTCATATAAAAGCTGTTATTTAGAGAAAATAATGAGACAAGTAATGTCTATGCATTTTAGCCTGTGATGGACAAATACCAGTTTAATCTGATATAAAAAGAAGAATCACAAAGTAGTAATACGGTATGACAAAGAACATCAACAGATTCACCCACTAGAAAAGCTATTGAATAGGAGTCATTACCTCTAAGATGTCATCCATTGTCAATTCTGCATATTCAATAAGAAGAGATTGAAGGTTGTCAGATTCAAGTGCTCGCCTTCGCTCTGCATACACGCGATCTCTTTGGCTGTTCAGAACTTCGTCATACTCAAACAATTGTTTTCGCATGTCAAAAAAATAATTTTCAACCTTCCGTTGAGCTTCATCAAGGGCTTTTGTCAGCATTGTGGACTCGATTGGTAGGTCTTCAACTCTAAATGCTCTCATCAAACCCTACAATTAAGTTATAAACTCCTTCAGAAATATGCAATATACGTGGATAGAGCAATAGATGCCAAGCTATAAAAAGTTGACCTGGATACGATCTCCACCAAAAATTCGGAAGATGTTGTCTTCTAGGCTAAGGAAGAAGCGCGAACTCCCAGGATCCCCTTGTCGCCCACTTCGACCACGCAGCTGTTTATTTACAACATCTAAGTCAATTTGTTTTTCAATGAAACCCTCCAACTTGTGGGTGTACCTGATTGTCAATTCGTCGAGATTCATGCCGTTCTGACCCTATTACGTGAAGCCCGCCAGCTAAAACAACCTGCATAGATACAGAGGTTGAAGTGTAGCAATTTTAGCGCATCTACATATATACACGTATATGCCTCACAAAAGGTTTATCAGAAACAGAACTAACCTTCTTTCTTTCTTCTTCTGTGTAGAGCTTATATTCCTTCACAATTTCTAAAAAGGCATTACGCAATTTTGCTATAACTTCATCCTGTGCAGGACCCTATAGACATTAACAAGGTTGGGTTGCTCAATTTTATAGAAAATAAATATGTAATTTCCACATTGTTTAGAATATTGATATTAATTTGAATCCTTTTAATTTATTTTTGTGAAGCACAGTCACAAACACTGGAGTATATATGACACAACAAAGTCATAAAATTTACTTATGTAAATTAAAGTGTCATATCATCTCCAAAGGACATGCCATTGGACACGATACACGATACTGATGCTCTCAATTTGTAGAAGTGTAAATACAATACAAATTTATGAACATATATTATGAGAAATTAAGTCCTTACACTTTCTCCTTACCATGGTATTAGCTCCTCAAATTTTTAACAGTGATAACAATCTCTGTTTGTTAAACTGGAACTAAATTGATGAATGCTGATTTTCAGGTACATGAAAGTAAGCTGTTAAAAGTGCATATGCATGAATTTAGAGGAAAGGAAGAAAGAGCTTAATTTGAGTTTTTGATTGCTAACAACTTGCAGTGACATGCATAGTTTGCATGCAACATCATCTTCAGAGAATTTCACCTTTTCACAAGAGTAAGAGAGTCGTTCCTCCGCTTCAAGTTCAGTCAATGATTTCTGACCCCATGTTTTAACAGCCAACTGCACAGCATCCTCAGCCAGTTGGTTATTCTCAGTCGATAGTTTGCAAGGAAACAAATTCTCATTCACCTGAAGTCATACAAAGGAAAGATCTAATAAACAGAGGTCCAAAATGGCAAACTTTATTAACAATTACTTTGCACAGTGAATATAATAAAAGCAGACCTTCCAATTCTTCTGTTTAGGAGGTTTTTTCACCGACACAAAAACTCCTTCAGTTGGTTTAACAACCCTGCAGTATTTGCAGTAAGGAACATGTAAAGCTTCAACCATGTTTCAGAAATGGTACTCAAGATGCAACTTAGACCTGGATTCTTTCAGTTCAAAAGTAACTACAACTCCATTTACGCAAAAATTATACTGAGAGAAAAGGGAAAGAAGATGATGTTTTTACAACAGTCAGGCAACGGTCACAGCTATGACATAGCATGTTAAATGCCTAGAATAGAGATCACACTCAAAGAGCAATTACACCTCAGAATGCAGGACATTTGCAACACTTCCATGTTAAGGGAGCAAAAATTGACAGATATCTATGCATAAATTAGAATTCAAACAGTGAAATACAGGGAGATTAATTATATAAGTATCAAGAAAAAGCATGGATGCAAGTTATCTATAAAGACATGATAACCAAGCGTTTAGTTAAGGAGATTGTCTTCGATAGCAATGAGTGACATAAGAGAATCCGTACGAATTAAACCAACACCTTTTTTTTCGATTCGATATTTGTCTCTCAAATGGCAACCCCAAAATTTGGGATTAAGGTCGTTGTTGTTATATCAAGAAAAAGCACAGCCAAATTTCACACAAAATATAGCCGGAGATTCCTATTTTTCCCCCCTTTATTTTCACCACTACTGATTAACAATCAGGGAACACATACCGGATAAAAGTATTTGGAAGTGGCACTAAAACTATGTCATTCAAAAGATCTAACCATACCTTGGCATAAGCATCTCACGCAGCTTTAACCTCGCCATAAACTCTGCATTGCCGCCAAGTATAATATCTGTTCCACGTCCAGCCATGTTAGTAGCAATAGTAACTGCCTGCAAACGACCACTCTGTGCAACAATCTCAGCTTCCCTCTCCACATTTTCTGGTTTTGCGTTGAGAACCTTTAATCAAGAACAAATCTATTTAATTTAATTGACGTGTTGATTTAGTCATACTAGCGACACCACATACAGTGTTGCTATCAATGCAGCCATGTAGGAAAGACCAGAGAAAATTCCATATTATTTAAAGACGAAAAATTTAAGATGAGGCATCAACAACTTTCACCTCATGAGGGATTCCAGCTTCACGCAACTGTTCCGATAATGAGTCACTCTGCTCAACACTAGTGGTGCCTACAAGCACAGGCTGACCTGTCTTGTACATTCTAGATATTTCTACCACAACAGCCCGCCATTTTCCAATAGCTGCTCTGAAAACTACATCTGACTCGTCCTGAAAATGAAATTGATAACCAGATAAATATTGAAGACTACATAGTCATATGTAAATATGCATGCTTCTAAGCATGTAAGCATATTAAGAAAATGTGCATGCCTCCAAGCATGTAAGATATTAAGAAAATGAACATGTTTCAACCTATTAATTCAGTTCAAACACCCAAACAAGAGACTGAATTTTTTCCTCCATAACTGACCTACTTTCTAAGAGTTGCTCTTTGGAGAGCACATTACGATAAAAATTGTACCTGAATACACGACAAAGTGGCAAAACTAAATCAGATGACAAGTGGATGACTTTCACATTCAATAACAGCAACATTTAGATTGCAATGACAGGCATAAAATCTACTTCAAATTAAGAACTTGTTATATTCACTGTTGTTCCTCTTTTGTGCCTTTAGTACTGAAAATTGCAAACTCAGATATCCAGTATGAATTTATGTTGTGCCAAAGGAGAAGGAAGGACCTTTCTTATCATGGGCTTGTTTGTTGGTACAATTTTCACTTTTAGCTTGTAAATGCTCTCAAATTCGGCACTCTCAGTTGCTGCTGTGCCAGTCATTCCACAAAGTTTTGGAAACTGCAATGTTCCGAATAAGTCAACACAAGTTAGGGAAAAATATATATATATATATATATATATATTTAAAAAAAAAAAACCAATATTTATGAGGTTTGTTTATTATGAGTCAGCGGAAAGATGCTTCCACCTGAAGAAAGAAGTTTTGGTAGCTAATGGATGCCAATGTCACAGTTTCCTTTTGAATGGGCAAACCTTCTTTTGCTTCAACAGCCTGGTGAAGTCCATCACTCCATCGTCTTCCCTACCACAACATAAAGTAACAACATTTCACGTTATGTGCCCTGACAAATCTAATCCTGTTTTTCATATCAATCACTTCTCCATTAAAAGCCTCCACAAATTCAAACGCACCATCACTTTAGGACAAGTATAATTAACCACCTTGAATCATACTTTAGGGTTTAAAAACTTCTAATTGTATAGAAGAAATTACAGAGTTAGGTCTTACAAGAAATCTGAATACAATTAGCAAGACCAAGCATTTAACCCTTGTTAATTAAGAATAACAAAAAATAGAAAACAAAATTAAGCCATAGCCTGCTCATCAAACCCTGTGATTGAGAACATATTATCCAGATACATCAAGTCTTTACAATCTTATAGATTATTATAGCAAAAGCAAAAGAAAACATTATAGAGAATAAGCTTATGTTTTGAACTACGTCACCAAGCTGTCAAGTCTGACTTCCATGGCATAACTCAATTGATCTTAAACTTACACAGTTCCATGGCCTTATATGTTCTAAAACGTTGTTTGGTTCTTAGATCTGTAGCCAGAGAAAAAGGACCTCCCAGACTACGATTACTGCAAGCCCTTGAGTGGACATTTCACCTAAGACTTAAAAACTTGTTATTATACCCTCATCCCTTGGTTAACAGCAATTAGCCCCCTCAATTCAATTTGCTTGGTTTTAGACCTGCATCAGGAGTATTAGGACTTCCCAAACTTGGATTGCCTCAAGCTCTTGAGTGAATATTATATACAAGACATGACAATTCTTATAATATCCTCATCCCTCGGTACAAGTGCAACTTTTGGTATCACATGGAATCCACGAAATCCAATTATCTAATAACCATTTCCAACTGTGCATTTTCTTTCCTTCTCAGATATGCATGACCTGGGTAAGCAAATTACCTGCATAACTCGGCCAGTGAACTCATCCACAATTAGGACCTCCTTGCCACGGACAATGTAATTCACATCTCTGAGGAAAAGCTCTTTTGCTTTAATGGCATTCAGCACATATGATGCCCACTGTTCTCGAGGATCATATAGATCTTTCACATCAAGAATTTCTTCAGAATCCTCATAACCCTGTTCTGTGAGTAAAACAGTTTTTTGCTTCTCATCAACCTGCAAGAAGACCCTTGATTGGAAAAACATAGCAAAACAATTTTCCTCTTCCTACCATTCACCTTCTTTTCCCTACCAAAAGCTACTTCAAGTGACAAATAAATAACTTTTAGGGTGTCAGAAGACAAATTTAATATCCCAAGTAAAATAAAAATAAAATGTAATGAAATGAAACAAACTAAAATAAATAAGATTAAAGAGTTTAAGAGTGGGAAGCTTTATTGGAGGGCAGAATAGTTTTTTAGCATATAAATAAAAAACCAATTAAAACCTAAACTTCTCCCTCACTTCACCTCTTCTTTAGCCTTGTTTCAATTTCCCAAAAACTCTCTTCCCACTCTTCATGATTTCTCTTGTAATCTAGGGTTGGTGTTCTCTTTTATCAGTATAAAAGTTGAGTGACTCATAGGGTGCTCGTGTGCATGTTTATAATGTGGAGTTGGCTCTTTTTGGTTCCCTGGAATGTGTTATACACATACACAGCCTTTAGGGGCATTCTAGCAGACTTTACCAACACGCCAGTCAGCCTCACCACAAAATATTTTCCTTTTGACAGAAAAAGAAGAATATACTACGAAATCCTCAGAAGTAACAATGCAATAGAATACAAAAATAATGCACAATTGCTCTTTAATCCCTCCTCAAATCTTCTAAACTATAATCGTTATAAATTCCCAATACATAAGCCAATAAAAAAGTATAAAAGATAATTTTTTCCAATAAAAGAAAAGCTTCAGTGGTCTTATTGTAGAAGATCCTGACATTCTGTCCCTTCCAAGTACAGCATGGGATGACCAAACGTGTATTTCCACAACAACCAAACAACTTTCTTCCCTCAAGAACCTTTAAATTTTGTAGAGAACAAATGAAGAAGTCTCCTGGGGCAAACCCAATTATAGTTACATGCAGTAAAAAGGGCGGTCCTACATTTTTCTTGCCATAGAGCAATGTAAAAATGAGTGAGTGCAATAAGTTTCCATAGCAAATTTTAGCTGCATTTCTGGAAGGTTTCAACCTGGTGAAGTATTTGGTGAGTCAACTGGGTTCATTTTATACACAGGCTGTTTTGGGAATTTTAATGATTTCTCGGTGGCTTTAGGACTTTAGGAGAATTTATGCATTGGACCTTTTTATAAATATTGTAATCGTTGTTGTGGATAGATGTAACGCTGTCAGATACAATAGTGATTATCTGAGTTTGCTCCCAATGTTTGTCTAGTTGTTTGGGGAGAGTTGGGATGAACCCAAGAGTTTAGAGTTTCTTCGTAAGCCGTTGTTCATTGCGCATTGTTTAACTGTAATTCTTGTGTTGCATTCAGGTCGTGATCAGGGAGCCCAGTGATATAATATGGCATGCCTCCTTCAGTGTTTGACTCCGTGATCATAATATCTAATATTTTTGTGTGTGTTGTTTCAGGTAAGGGAATGTATATTTGGTCTATATTGTCTCACATGCTAGTTGTTAAAATGTTTAGTAGAATGTCAATATGAATTTATCTGTGAAAACTGTGAATATTGTGACATGAAAGGAACCTGTATATGCCACATGCTTGTTGCACATTATTATTATTCTGTTGTAAGGATGCCAGAGTCAACTTATACCCATCGTTACATGGATTGCAGTACGGTTTGGTACAGTACTTTTCGATACGCAGTATGGGTGTAGGCTTAATCGGTTTGTTTAATAGGATGGAAATTCGCAGATCTGGAACACTACATAAAGCATCAAATCATTTATAGCAACATGTCTATTACTATTTTCTAGGCCTTGCCTTTTTTATTTTCAAGGGATTATTTACTTTTGGTTATAAGAATTCTAATCCTATTAGGAATTTGAAACGTCCAATAAGAAATAAAAAGTAAGTCAGATATCAGAACTAATTAAGTTAATTAAAAAAAAGCTAAAAAGTAATCCACATATAACCTAAACTTATCAATAACCATAGAGTCCTAGACCTCGTGCATTTTCTTCTTCCTTCCTCTTCCCGCTTGCCTTTTCTTCTTTCTTTCTCTTCCTGCTTCTCTATCTATCTATAAATTCCTAGATACAAAGATTTGGGAGAGACTATGGGAACAGTATGTCTCTCATCTCTGTCACCCTCTGCCAAAGTCTAAATCTATCATTCTTGCATGTATGAATTCAATCTCTACTGTGCTGCATTTTATCACTTTACTACAATATTTAAGACTTTTAAGTTAAGAATGCTACTTTGAGCAAATAGGGTCGCAAATGATCCTCGTTTGGAAAGGGAACGAATGTTCCCAAACATGGAACTTTGAGGTTTGAGCGATCCATGTAACTATGCTTATACCAACGTGATTGTGGTTGGCATTTGGTGAATGGGCCTGTACCACCCATTTCACTATCTGTTCACATGAGTGTGTTATTATCGGCTATGGTTTGTAAAGGATACTGTCATATATCCCACAGTTTTTAAAGCTATTGATGAGGAAATAATGTGCATATTCAAAACATTCAATATTAGCCAATTTAGGTTTAGGTAATAAAAAGTGGATCACTAGCTTTAGACTCGGCTAAGTTATTTCTTATATGGAGTTGTGATATTTGATTTCAGTTTTGGATTAATTGTTGAAGCCTAATGCAAATAATTGGTTTGCTACGCAAAGAAAATCAGTATAATATTCTAAAATACAAGAAACAGAAAGGAATCCAAGGGGGAAAATAAATGCAGCATCATCAATAAGAATGCTAGAAGTGGTTTGAAACTTAAGAACCCTAGGAATCTGCAAGATAAATAAATACAACATTTTCAACATCAACAAGCCAAGAAGTGGTTTGAAACTTAAGAATCCTAAGGCCTCCACCCACCATAGTGGAAAAAGAACCCCCCCCCCAAAAAAAAGGCCTCCTCATATGCTCCCTTATCATCTCAAAAGTAAATAAAAACTAAAAACAGATATGAAAAATTGTGGAGAGAGGAGATATTTCAGTATGTAAAAAATTTCTTTCCTCCCAACGCCAACAATATCCTCGCTGTTTCTTCATATTTTAAATGGCAGATACATTTCTATCAAAATGGCAACTCTTCCTTGCAAACCATAATGTTAATTTACCTCAAGCAATTTCCAGAGCCAAAGAGCAACCTTAGAACTAGAAGCACCCATAATTCCCAAATTTACCTCTAGAAATCACCAAAGTTGCTCCTTTGTTTTAGACTAAACAATGACTCAGCAACATAAGTTACATACATGATGGTCAGTAAAGAAAACGAATAGCTCTGAGCCCCTAACACAATTTTAAGATCATCCAGTCAAACAATAACCCTGAGAAATGGCAATTGACATATCACCCCAGGGACACATGTAATGAAAAAGATAGCTTGTGAAGAAAGGCCATCCCAGAACATTAATGATGCCTTCTACTCTTTAATTGAGTTATCTTTGCACTCAACATATCAAAATTCCTAATACAAGCATTGGGCAAGTAAATATCTTACAGTGTAATGCAGATCTCTTTCAAAGGCTGCAGCTATATTCGCAGCTTTATAGTATTTGTCACTGGGACTTTCAGCAGGTCCTGAGATAATGAGAGGTGTTCTTGCTTCATCGATAAGAATGGAATCAACTTCATCAATTATGCAGTAATTGAAACTTCGTAAGACAAGATCTTCAACACTCTGTTTAAGAACCCACATGGAAATGAATAATCACACTTATTAAAAAAAAAAGGCTCCAAATTGCAAAGCATGAAAAATAAGTACTTTCCGTGGCAAGATTATCTCTCAAGAAGTCAAAACCAAGCTCACTATTGGTAACATATGTGATGTCACACATGTAGTTTTCTCTCCTTTGCTCACTTGTCATGTTCTCTGTGAACAAGAAGCACAGAACCATCAGCTAACTCTTATATCCAGGTTCAAAACTCATGGGTCAATGTTTAGTAGGCTGAAAAATACCAAGCAACAGTCTAAGAATACGGTGATGTAAATGGTTATGTAAATGTAAGAAATAATAGACCAAAAAAAAGGAAGATTGTGTTAAATCAGACAATAAAGAAAGAGACATACGTTGGATCAAGCCAACCTGGAGTCCAAGAAATCGTGGAATTTGGCCAACCCATTCACAATCACGGCGAGCCAAGTAATCATTGACGGTAACAATATGCACCCCTTTGCCAGTCAAGGCATTCAAATAAGCAGGCAAGATAGCAACAAGCGTCTTTCCTTCTCCTGTTCTCATTTCAGCTATTTCTCCCTTATGAAGAACCATCCCACCTATATGGCAAAAACTTGTCAAACTTAAAAGACCAATTTTATTTTAATATAAAAGAAATGTACTTACATGATGATGAAGAAGCTTAGTAAAGCAAAGCCACAAAACAAAAACATCAAATCTTGGAGCATTCAATCATGAAGCACTTGATATGGTATTTTAGGCTTTCATTAAGTAGACTGATTGAGAAACAAATCAAATCAACTGAAATAATGCAGCTCAATCCACAATTCCATTCCAACTCTTCTATTCATTTTCTCTTGGAGGGTGGGGAGGTGGGTTTCCAATTCCAAAGTTTGCAGTGCCTCCCACGAAATTCTAAACATGAAGGAATTAAGAAAGGCGCAGAGATAAAAGTAGGGTAGGGGTACCAATGAGCTGGACGTCAAAAGGACGAAGGCCTAGGACTCTCTTGGAAGCCTCTCGCACGACAGCAAATGCTTCCTGCCACGAAATCAATTATATTGGAAATTTGAATACTTGAAAGAGAAAAGAGAAAGAAGATTACTTACAGGTAGGAGAGAATCGAGGGATTCGCCCAGAAGAGCACGTTGCTTGAGAGAGGAAGTTGTGTCTCGAAGCTGGCAATCGGATAGGGAAGACATGCGGGAATCGAGGGAATTGATGAGAGAGACGGTGGGAGCATAGTGCTGCCTGGTGGACTCTCCGGTGTCGTTGGCTTTGAAAATGCCACCAAGAAGACCTCCCAGAGAAGCCCTGATGATCACGGGCGTGGTTGATGACCGACTCCGTCTGCCTCTGCTCAATTGGTATGCTGATGATGTTGCAGGAGGGAAGAGAAGAAAGGGAAGGGATTGTTCGCCGGAGATGCTGGAGGAGGAACTCAACCCACCTAATTTATTGTTCTTCTTTTTGTTGTTAAAAATGAAAACGGAATAATGTGGTGATGCTTTTGGGCGGCGCGTGACAGTGGAGGAGTGTAAGTAACAACATCTGGAAGTGGAAGTGGAAGCATTCCAACACGAAGACGCAGAAACAGATGCAAACCCAACATCTAACATCATCTCTCTCTCTCTCTCTCAATATTCAAAACAATTTTTGGAAAACCCCTTTTACAAGAAGAAAGGAAACTCAAAATCCATACGAATCTGCTGATACTTAATGCTTAATCGTTGCAAATCTTATAAAACTTAAAATGGTGCCCGGGGGGGGGGGGGATAGAGAGAGAGAAGGGGGGTCGTTGTAGTGAACTTCAGAAGCCGCAGCGGTGAAATCTGGTGCCCCAGGAGAGAAAGATGCAATGTGAGCGGCCACCACCCACTTCTCCTGCGGATAAGGAATTTTGTACGGATATAAACCCAAAAAAAAAAAAAAAAAAAATTCTTAAAAACCCTAAAATACTAGTTCCCAAAATAATCCCGATGTTGATCAAATTTAAATGTAATTTAAGTGGGACGTTATACTGTTAACGAGAAATGATCAGAATTTGGACTGAGAAATGATCTGAATTTGGAGTCAAAAATTAGGTTAAATATAATTTATAAATAATCAATCGAGAAACTCAAATTATCGATCATTTGAACTACAATGATCGACTGTAAGTTTGTGCGGTAAACCACGAGTGCCTTGTTTACTCATGTGGCCGGTGCCTACACGGCCAATCGCATGCCTAGACACGATACCGCACAAGCAAGGCGCTGCCTACCATGTGTCTGCATGGGTTATTGTGCAAGCAGGGCACCGTCTACCACGTGCCTATGCAGGCAACCACGCAAGCAACGTGCGGTCTATCGTATGCCTGCATGAGCTACCACGCAAGCAGAGCGTGATCTATAATGTTGATCGAATATTGAATATTTGACGAACGTTAATTAAGTATTCAACACTTGACCATTCTGATTTTGAAAATTAATTTTCCACTTAGATTTTTTTAAGAATTTTTTTAAAAGGGTTATATTCATACAAAACTCGTAAATAAGATCGAATCTTATGCTCCTTCCCATGGTTATGCTCGACCCTCCCAACTATTCAAATCCTTCTCCTACTCTACCTCCCATCATTAATTAACCATATAGATATAAATATAAAGAACCCCGTGTCACCTCAGATTTGATCGTCCTTCAGTTGGCAAGTGGTAATTCATATTAATGAGTTGGACATGTGATGTGTCATTAATTGCATTCAGTTAAACACACATTCTCTCTAATTAACAATATATATATAAGCGTGAATGACCCCCTGTCATTTCGGATTCATCGTCTTCTATTTGGCCAAAGGTGATTTGTTGGTGGGTTGGATGGATAGTGAGTTGGACAATGATTAGTGGGTTGGATGGATGGTGAGTTGGACGATGACCTTTTTTTTATTTTGTCTTTAATGTTCTTTCTTTATGTTATTCTTGTGGTTTATTTTGTTCTGTTCTTATTTTTTTATTTTACAGTTTGAGGTGTGATTTTTTTTTCTGTGACATGTCGTTGATTTAGAGATTTGTGGTATGGCAAACCATACCATTGATAATGGTAGTGCGTGTCGACCATACTTTTATGTTCCCTCTGTCTCTCTCTTGTCTCTCTCTCTATTATGAGCGTGTTTTTGCAAGCTTTTTTGTAATTTGGTGGTTCAAATTTTTTTGAACTGAATGCCTTGTTCGTCTTCGTCTTCGTCTTCTGTTTTATCCGATCATGTGTTTGCAGGGTTTTTCGCTCGTTGGTGTTTAGAAATCTTTTTCAACTTCGTTGTTTTATTCTTCTATTCATGTTTTATTCTTTTCTTATTTGTTTATTTATAGTTTGATCTTTTTTGGACAGCAACTGCAACTTGTGAAGCGTAAACGAGAAAATGTCTTAATTGACTTGGCTAATAGGGTGATGAAATTCTTGTTGCGAGCGTAGAACGATGAGGGTTCTTCCATTCTTGTTCTATTTTTTTCTTATTTGTTTATTTATGGTTTGATCTTTTTTGGACAGCAGCTGCAAGTTGTGAAGCGTAAACGAGAAAATGTCTTAGCTGACTTGGCTAACAGGTTGATGAAATTCTTGTTGCGAGCGTACGCCGATGAGGGGTGAGATTTTTCCTTTTTTTTTTCTCAGTGTGCGATGATAATCGTTTGTGTGCTTGATGAACAGTTAGTTTTATTTGCATATTTCTTTTCCGTAAACGTGGTGGATTTGCTTCTTCGAAATGCTGGAACACCAAAAAAAAAAAACTGATCGCTTTGACCAGAAATTTGATGAGAGGTGGGGATGGTAAGGAGTGTTGGAGTAAGGTCTTTCTTATGAACAACATCTTTCTCATGAGCCCTGTCAGTCATGCAAATATTTTGTTGGTGAGTTCGATGGATGGTGGGTTGGACGGATATTCTTTGGTTTAAATTTTTTGTATTTTAAAAGTTATTTGAGTTATTGTTGTGCTTTCTTGTTCTCATTGATTTTTTTTTCGGTGTTGTATTTTTTTTTTTTTTGGGTTCTAAAGGTTTGGATCGATGTATGATTTTTTTTGGTGACGTGTGCTTAATGTGCACATTTGCGGAGTGGTGTTCCGTGATGTTCATCATGGCAGTACATGTTAACCATATCTATGTGCTCCCTTTATGTATATCTCTCTGTTATAATCGGGATTTGCATGGTTTTTTTGGGCGTTTGGTGGTAACGAATTTTTTTCGTGTTCATTGTATTATTCGTGTTTATTTTTTATTCTTTCTCTATGTGTTTCTCCAGATGACTTTCGGATCATTTTTTTCCTCACGGGTTCATGGGATATCCTAATTCTTCTTAATTTTTAAATTGTGTGCGTTGACACAAGATTGAAAAAAAAAAAAGGATAAGGAAAATGGGAAAGCAGGCAATTAAAAGGAGAACAACAGTATTTGCATCCAAGTTGTTGAGATTTCATGTGTGTTGATTTGTTTTGAGCCGATTACGTTAGCCGAAGAAGTTCTTATGCAGGCAATTAAGAGTGTACCGATGAGTTTTTATCGGGAAGTTTTGCCGAGGAGCTTTCACATTCCTTTTTTGTTTTTTTTTTACTTTGGACTTTTTTACGGGGAGTTTTCGGAGAACATGGCGAGAAAGGGAGGTTGTCGATAATAATTTTATAAATTATAATATAATTTTATTTGCCCGCTAAAAATTATGCTTTCTGTGTTTCTTGATATTGCAACCTTAAAAGCATCTTGTGTTTTTTCTCTCTCTCAAAATAAATTTTCCGCTTTTCCAAGAGGGAGAGACAAAATAGAAATATTTTTTTTAAAAAAATGTTAAAATATGAAATAAAAAAAAAACTTTGCCATACTTGTGCATGCAACTAACCATATTTGCCATTGTGTTAAGGATGTGATGACGGCAAAAAAATGTATCAATACATAATGGTAATTGACAAATGTGTGAACAAATCATGCAAACATGAAGGAACTCTATACTCTGAAATAAAAACTATCTTCTCTCACATGTGAATACTCCAATTCCGCGGTGCCTTGAGAAATAGATGTGTATGATCGCCTTAGACCTACTAAGCGAATGTTTGATTAATTTTTGTCTATAAAATTGCATGCAGTGGCTTTGGTTTCCTGTTGCTTATATAAGATTCATTCTATTTTTTAAAAAAACATTGACAAGTAGATCGACTACACATCAAGAAGTAATTCAAGAAAAATTAAAAGACTGCACACCAACACAGCGGCCTGTCCAATAGGTTTGATGCCTGTTGGTAATGTAGTATGGGTTGTTTAACAAAGTGAAATAACAGTGGAATACAAGAGGAGGCTTTCATATGACGGGAAGTTTTTTCGACGGAGCTTTATATATGGAGCTTTCGTAGTCGTGCTTTTTTTTTTTTTTTAACGGGTACATTTTTACATCGAGGATTCCGGACAGTCGGATTCATGGTTTTTTCTTAACGGGCCAGATAGAAACGTATTGTGTACGGATAACCTTTTATGTACGGGGAGTTTAAATCTACCAGGAAGCTTCTCCCTAAGGAATTTTCGCATCCTCTGTTTTTTTTGTCGGGGACCTTTTTAGTGGGCAACTTTAAGAGAGGAAAGTTTTCTGAGTTTTCGTCTAACGGAGCTTTCCTATACCGTGGCAATTTCACATCTTTACATTTTTTTGGAGAAACTTTTAATGGTTGCAAGAAACTTTTTTGCGTGTACTAAGAGATTGCTTTGTTTATTAAAAGTTGACTAAAAAAGTGTTTAGTAAAATAAGACAAATCCTTTGGTCGACCAATTTTTAGTATACTGCAACATTTATTTTAGTTGGCTAAAATATTGACATTTTTATGATACATTACTGTTTCATGGGGAGAGAGAGAGAACGAGAAGACCTATATATATATATAAACTAATAGATATATTGTTTATTCCCTAATGAAAATAAAGCAATGGAGTTTGCCAAAGCGTTTGAAAGCATATGTAAGAGGAGATCCAAATGCATAATTCTCGACGTAGACGTACAGTGACTATCTCAATATTTGCCTTTGTGCATGTAAAATTACTACTCTGCACTCAGAATATGTGAATTGCTCTTTAGAAAATTATAGATTCTGAAATCAGGGTTTTGGGAACAACGGATTTGTGCACCACTCTTCCACATTTATTTCTTACCAGGATGACGTGTTTCAAAATGTTAACAACTATCTTAACTATCTTAGCTTTCGTGTCTATTTGTTTTACAGAAATAAACGTACTTCATGTTAAATTTATTATTATCATCATAACTTCAACAAAAGGATGATCTAATAGATTAGATTGCTTGTCACATTGTTTTGTAGTGATGTGCATACGGCTAATGGTATCCCTTTCTTATTTGGCACTATTGTGCTTACGATAATGACGCAATCATCACGTAGAAATCGTACTTACGTTTCTCCATTTCGGTTTACCCATTTTCATCTTTATCCTGAAAATAAAAAAAAAGGTGTTCCTAACTTAAGTTAATGATAATAATAAAGACACGATAAGCGGTATTCGTATATATTTTTACCGTATTCGATAACGTGCACTTTTTCCCGTTCGTTTCTTCCAAGCAAAAGAAAGAATGACAAGGTATGGTATCCCCGTCCTCTCTTTAAAGCAAAAGAGAGAATGACAAGATATGGTGTTGTATGAATTATTTGGTATGGCATTGTACAAATCAGCTGACAATGCTTTACTGAAATGATCATAATTGTCATATATTATAATTTTGATACGTGGAAACGTTTACTATTATCATCATGATGTACTGAAATCATTTGTATACGGTAGATCTATATATATATCTATTATTTTGGATGAAAATTTATAGTTGTAAAGGTTTTCCTTTTTCGTATTTTCTCTTCTTGGATTTGTTTGAGATGGATTGAGGTGAGATGATGTTGTCCAATTTTTCCCTCCTTTTTCAAATCTCTTTTTGAAAATTCATTTTTCTTTGTTTTGACATTGTTTCTTATTCTTATTTTTCCTTTAATATTTCAATTTTCTTTTCTTGTTGCAGTGACTGCGGTTCTTCTTGTATTTGCTTTGTACCCTTCTGGATTTCCTTCATGTTAGTTTTTTTTTGCTCTCGGACAACATATCGTGCTAATCGGTGTATAAGTATGCATGCTCTGCTGATTACTACATAATTGTAAATCAGGTACGTCGTTACAAATTCTTTTGTTTCTTTTTTTCGTCTCTATATGTAAATGTTTTCTATTTTTATGTGCTGTTGATTTAAATCGTTTCTGGTTTTCGTTTTATGTTGTCTTTTTTATGAACCTATATTTGCGTTTTTCTCCGTATTCGTGTTCATGTTCTGTCGTATATATATATTTTTCTTTTTACTATCCAAAGTGTACGAATGGATCGAAATCTTCAGAGATGGAAACGATATACAGAAATGTTACCGAAAAAAAAAGGAACTATTACAACGTCGCCGAGAAATGTACGCTACAAGAAAAAATAGGATCGATATGATTGAATACAAAAATACATTTGTTCACCAAAGAATCTGCGTTGGGAATTCCAATTCTATGAACATTAACAAGGATGAACATTTATCTACAAGTGTTCGCACCAGTGTTCATGAAGTTACCGCCGAAACATCCACTAATCCTTGCCACACTAGCATGCCCGGAGTATCCCATCTGATGACTGAAATTGATAATCGCTAGCTGAGTTTCTCCGTTGGTGTTCCTCTTAATTCGACTCGTGTTAGCGAACCGAGTCACAATATGAATGCTTTCGTTCTTTCCTTCATTCCTTCAACAGCAGCAGTTCCGGATGAGCCATCCTCTTTTGTTCATTCCTGTAATGCAACGTCTTCTGGTATGAATTGGAATCTGAAAAATCTTTTAGCTTTTTATTTTATATTTTAATTCCTAAAAAAAAATTCACACACCAGTTCTCTTTTCGTATCGATCTCTTGGCATACTTCCTTTTTAGATGTCATTTTCTCTTCCTGTTATGACTACAGTATCCAAAATTTCTTTTCAAGTTTCCTTTTATCTTCTTTCTATCATTACATTATCTAGGAAAAAATTGATTTTTGCCATGAATTGAAAACGCACTGGATTTTCTAAAAAATGCACTGGGTATTGTAATAGAATCTAGAATAATATCAGTATTTATAATAAGTTTATAATAAATTGCAGCACCTTGTGCAAGGAAGAAAAACATGTTTCTATTGGACAACATTCCAGAACAACCTCTCGTGTTTCCTTATGCTCCAAACTGTGAACACTGCACAGCGAAGCGCTTTCATTTGGAACCTCATTCTTTTTGCTGTCGTGAAGGAGAAATATCTATAGTTGCACCTACGATACCCTATGCTTTTAAATACTTACTAACTGGATGTGATGTGGAGTGCGGATACTTTCATAATAACATCCCCACTTATAATAATAATATTGCTTTTACATCATATACAGCAAAATATGACAAGAAGTTTACAAAGAACAAACAAGGAGTTTATACTTTTCGTGTGCAAGGGCAAGTATATCATCTCCTTGATAGTTTACTCTCCACTTCTGAGAAAAGATGTGGAATACAGCTTTATTTTTATGATACGAATGACGCAGTAAAAAGAAAACTTGATAACTGCGACAAATTGAAAAAGACCACTTTAAAGTTTCTTTTTAATATATTACATGACAATCCCTATGCAAAATTCTTTAGAAATTTGAGGAGTATTCCCAATCTTGAAAATTGTAAAATTATTTTGAACTGTTATCCGTCACTGGATCAATGGATATATAACCTTCCTACAGCGTCCCAAGTTGCTGCTATTTGGACTGAAACAGAAGAAACTGTGAATTTTGTTACTCACATTCAAGTTTACAACCATTCTAACACAAGTTATAGGGTTCAACCTTATCATGCATGCTATGATCCTTTACAATATCCTCTTTTTTTTCCTCAAGGTGAGTCTCGATGGCACCATGGAATTAGGCGAGTATATAAGAAAGGAAGAGCATCTAGCTATGTTTCCGATTTCGGAGTTGATTCCTTTTCGAATCTGTTGTGGATAGATGATCTAATAGATTTAATAAACTTGGAACAAAAAGGCAAGTGATTTAGGTTAGTTTCTTTGCTCATACAATACGAAAACTAAGATTTCTTCTCTTGATATGTCTTTTGGTTTTTTTTTTTTTTAGTGGACGATGAAAATAGGAATGCAAAGTATGCTGTTTCAGCAAGAGAGTACTACCGCTATAGACTTCAAATAAGGGATGATGATGAGTCAATGTTATTGCATTCTTTTAGACTGTTACAGCAATTTGTGGTGGGTACTTATATTAAGATTGAGACCTCTAGACTTGAATTTTATAGAAAGAAACAAAATGAAATTAGGACAAAAATTCTACGAGGAGTGTTAGACAGCGTAACAATGGGTCACACTGAAGGTTGTCAAGTTGGTCGTAGGACAATATTGCCAGCTTCTTTTGTTAGTGGTCCAAGAGATATGAGAAGAAGATATTTAGATGCTATGACTTTGATTCAAAAGCATGGGAAGCCTGATATTTTTTTGACAATGACGTGTAATCCAATGTGGAAGGAAATTCAAGATAATTTGAAATACCAAGAAAGACCCTAGGATACACCAGATTTATTAGTTCGTATTTTTAGGACCAAATTTGAGATGCTAAAGCATCAACTCCTCAAAAAACAGATCTTTGGAGAAGTTGCGGTATATGTTTATGTTATTGAGTTTCAAAAACGTGGTTTTCCTCATGCTCACCTGCTCTTAATTTTGAAGCCACAATTTAAGTTACTTAATCCAGAATCCTATGATAGAATTATATCTGCTGAGATATCTGATCTTGATGAAAATCGATATTTGCACCCTGTCGTTATTAAACACATGATTTATGGTCCTTGTGGAGATATTGATAGAAATTGTCCTTGTATAAAAATTGGAGTCTGTAAGAATTGCTATCCTAAAAACTTTCTGGCCTACACTGTTCATGAAGAATATACATATCCACATTATAAAAGAAGAGAAAATGGAAGGATGGTTAAAGTCCGGGGATATAATTTAGATAATCGGTGGGTCATTCCTTATAATCCCTATCTTCTTGGTCTTCTGAATTGTCACATAAATGTAGAGATATAATAAGAAATCAATTTTAATCAAAAAAATTATATCTACCTTGATTCGAGTTAAATGATTATTGATATAAAAATTACTTAGCATTATGTAAATAAATTAGTTATAATCGTTAAATACCATGAAACGATCAATCTCTCATTACTTCTATAGTAACTAAGATAATATCATTAATTACTTTCTTAATCGAAAGACAACCTAAAAAACACTCGTTGGATTAGTGTTTTTACAGTCTTAAAATTTAGAGGAACTCAATTCTAATTAACAAATTCTAATTTGAATTTATTTAAATTAAATTATTTAATTTCATGACATAGGTTAAATCACATGCGTGACTATAAAACCTTGCCAATTATTATTTTATTAAAAATAAACAAATTTTGTCCTTTTTAATTAGTTGGAAACTATTACAAGGTTATTAAATATATGTATCTATATAATAAATGTAAAACAATCATAAATATTAGGATATAGAGATCAAATAAATGCTTACAAAATATTGAATCAATGACATCAATTAGATCTCACAATTTTTATCTATCAAGGTTTCAATAATTCTTTAACTGGGAAATTAATTTAGAAAGAAAACATGAAAGAATAGAAACTCACAAAATGAATAAAAATGCTACTAGAAATTGAAACAATTGCAGAAGAAAACAAAAACGTGACTACTACTCAGAATAAAAAGTCTACAGAAAGAATGGTGGCTGCTTGTTGGACGTGGGGCTGCTACCCCCTCCCCATTTTGTAACATGCAACATCTCATATATATATATATATGAATGAGTTATCTATTTTCCTAAAAGTATAACTTTTCTAGACCTAGGCAACTACTAAATAAATAAAAAGAAAATTTCTAATGACAAATAACTCTAACTAAAATAGAAAATTACAAAATTGGATTTTTCTAAAATTTATATTCATAAACATTAGGAATAAAATAATATCTTCAAAACCTCCAATATTTTCAATTTAGAGTTCTTCCTTCCTTGAATTTTTGTGCAACTAGAAAGGGAGCATGTTGATTTGATCTTAAAGAAAAACCTACAATATCTCATGAGATCCACGTGCTCACGTGCTAATGGAAAAGCATTGCTGTCCAATTTTTCCCTTTCTTACTTAAATGCTCCAAGTTAGCTCATTTTTCTCCGCTTTTCTTAATAAGTCTCTTCTATCAATCTAAACATATCAAATACCATAAATTTGTATAATATTTACTAAAAAAACATAAATTAATCACAAATATTACAATCATTTATGCCCTATCAACGATCACCTCCTTCGTTACCACTACTCCTTTTATGAGAAACTAACTTCAATGGCTCCTTTTTTAAAGTTGAAAAATTTTAGATAAGGGTGAAAAATTTTTTCTCTTCTGTTTATCGATGTCTTTTGAGTTTTGATTTTAGCCTGCGTACCACAGAGAATCAAAGATTGATAGGAGAAAACAAAAACAAGATGAAGATGGCTGAAGTATGGTGGAATGAGTTGAAGAAGGCAAAAACAAAAATGAGGAGTGCTACTGTTCTTTACTTTTCTTTTTTGATATATATATATTCTTTTATATCTATTGGATGTGGATTTTAACTCTACAGATTTCGACTCCTTTCGACTTGAATGGATGCTTGAGAGCATGATTTGAAACCTGCAAAAGACAATTGGAGGATATTTCAGTGGTAGAGGTTCTGACACTCAAGTCAGAAAAAACGGTTTTCGATAAGAATGAAATAGACTGAGAGTAAGAGAGGGAGAAAACGGAACTCCTTGTGACTTGTGTGTCAGGTGTTGGGTCTTAGAGAACGTATCTGGATTTCGGTGATACGAAGGCCTTTATACATGGGTGCCATAAAAGCCGTACGTATTCGGGGTGTTACAATCTTAGGTATAGCTGCGAAACCTACTCCGAGGGAGGAGGTTCAGAATGAACAACACTATTGTTGGTAGAGTAAGCGGGCGCCTCTGGGAGAGAAGTATCAATTGGGGTAGCAGTGTGCCCTTCTATGACGAATACGGCTTTCAAAACAATTCTGGTTCTCCTTTTTGGAGGTATGGTCGTTTGGCAATTCAAAGGGTTTGTTGAAATTGTTTTAGTCTGTTTCCCATAGGCGACACAAATTTGGTGGAGCAGTGTTTTGACTCTACAGATTTCAATTCCTTTCGACTCCAACGGATGCTTGAGAGCATGATTTGAATTTACAAAAGACCATCGGAGAGTGTTTCGGCGTGGAAAACTCTGACACTCAAGTCAGAAAGAGTGTTTTTTGATAAAAATGAAACAGATTAAGAGCAAGAGAGGGAGAGAACGGATTTCCCTGTAACTTGTGTGTCAAGTGTTGGGTTTCAGAAAATGTATCTGGTGTTCGATGATACGAAGACTTTTATACATGGGTGCCATAAAAACTATATATGTCCGGGATGTTACAATCCTAGTTTTCTTATGAAAAGATCCGAAAATTTCAAAATTCCATAATCAAATATTATTGAAAGATTCGCAATCATTATATTTAGGAAGTTTACCAATACAGAGAAATTCTTTCCCTTATCTATTGGATTTCAAAAATTTCTTCCTTATCCGGACAGCATACGCAAAGTTTCTTATCAATAGAAATTGTGTTCGGTCTTTTACCGACATGATAGGAGCAACGTTGTCTTTTGGAATATAGGAGACCTTTGGAAGTCAATAATCAGTTAGCTTATTGTCAATAGTAATCACATGGTATATCGAGTCGTATTCATCTTTTGGGGAGATTGATCCCTATTTGTCGATATTTTAGGCATATCAGGCCTTTTTGGGTCAGGGGTTTCGTAAGATCGAACGTTTTTCGTACTGGGCCTAGGGGTCAGAAATTTCACAATTTTCTTCACTTTCTTCGTGGGCTTTCCTCACTTTCGTGTTCGACTGGAATTTTCTTCACATTTTTCTCCCTCTCTATCTTTCTTTTTCTTTCCTTCTTTCTCACGATACGACTCTCTCTCTCTATAAGGCTCAAATCCATCAAAATGAGGAGGGCAATTTTTTAAAACGAAATGGGAATGTGCACATGTGAAGCGTGTGAGGCCAGAATGGATGAAAAATTAGTAGTTTAGATGGATATACTTTAAGGATAAGCGATTATTTGATTGAAATTATAGTTTAAGAAAACATTTATAAATATTTTTAAAAATTTAAAGAATTTTTTATTGTTTTACCTATCATCTAAGATATACCCTTAAAAAAGGTCTATGGAGTCATGTGAGTAACGACAACTCACGTGAGTCCAGTCTCTTTCTCCCTTTTTTTTTTCGTTCGTTCTGTTTTTCATTGATTTCGTTTCTCTCTCTCTTTTTTATTTTTGTCCACTTTTTTTCATTGATTTTGTTTTTTTTTGTTTTTTTTTTTACAATCCGAGTTTTTTTTTTTTTAATTCAAGTTTTTTAGTTTTTATTTTTTTACCAAGTCCTTTTTTTTCACTTCTTTTTTCTGTTTCTCCGTTTGTTTTTGTCCCTTTTTTATTTTAGGACTCCTACTGCATTTTTTTTTTCTATAACTCACATGACCTCACTTCCTCTCTCTCTCTTTTTTTTTGTTCACTTTTTTTCATTGCTTTTGCTTATTTTTTTTGCAATCCGTGTCTTTTTTTCATCCAAATCCTTTTTTGACCAAATTCTTTCTTTTTTTTCACTTTTTTTTCGTCCGTTTTTATCCATTTTTTAATTTAGAATTCCGATTGTATTTTTTTTCTATATATCTATATATCTAAATAAATTCTTATAAGGGGTTTATGCGATCACATGTGGTCGTCAAGTCACGTGACCGTTTACAATCCATGACCATACTTCATGCCTTTTTAAATATTAATATTATATAAATATTTTTTTTAATATTTTAATTTATCTATATCTAAACTTAAAAGCCCACTCACTTGACCTCACACTCTCTCTCCTTTCTTTTTCGTCCATTTTTTTTCATTAATTTCGATTTTTTTTTTTTTTTTTTTTTGCAATTCGAGTCTTTTTTTTATCCAAATTCTTTTTTTTAAACCAAGTCCTTCCTTTTTTCACTTGTTTCTATCCCTTTTTTTTTTATTATTTTAGGACTCCGATTGTATTTTTTTCTATATATCTATATATTTAAGTAAATCCTTAAAATGAGATTATGTGGTCACGTGTGGTCGTCAAGTCACGTAACCACACAAACTCATGATTATATTCCTTATCTTTTTAAATGTTAATATTATATAAATATTTTTTAATATTTTAATTTAATATATTTAATGTTTAATAAATATTTAAGTATTTAAATTAAATATTTAATTGTTTTTGTTATTATAAATTTTTAAATTAAATATTAATACTTATAAATTTTCTTAAATTATTTTAAATATTATATGAATATGAATATTATATAAAATATTTTTTATCATTTTAATATATTTAATGTTAAATAAATATTTAAGCATTTAAATGTTTTTTTCTTATAGATTTTGAAATTAAATATTA
Organism: Dillenia turbinata; assembly: GCA_037126225.1. NCBI lineage: Eukaryota > Viridiplantae > Streptophyta > Magnoliopsida > Dilleniales > Dilleniaceae > Dillenia > Dillenia turbinata. The sequence continues at coordinate 171,971 of JBAMMX010000006.1, forward strand.
ATATTTATAATTTTACTTAAATTAAATTATTGAATATAGTTTTAGTTTATTTTTTAATATTTTAATATTTTATGTTACAATTTATTTTTATTTAAGTATCAAATATATAAATATTAATATTAAAATATTTGATATTTCAAATTATCATTTGTATTATATAAATATTTAAATTTTAGAATTAATTTTAAATTTTTATAGTTAAAAAAATTTAAATTAAATATTAATATTTATGAGTTTTTTACAATTAAATTATTAAATATTATAATTTTAAATTAATTTTTTCTTAAAAATCAACATTTCCTTTTTATTTCCTTCAAAAAATAACATTTCTTTTTATTATTATAAAATTATAGGTGGTTCTAAAAAGTATACATGCAACTCTATAACCTTTTAAAAAACAACATTTTCTTTTTCTTTCCCTCATTTCCCCCCAATAACATACTTCACAGTCTAACATATTTTTAAATTTTTTTATTTTTATATATTTTGGATTCTCATCAATTTTTGTGATGTTATCTTTCTATCACATTATTTTAAAATTTAGATTTTTAAAATTTTATAACCAAAACTTTAATATTTTTTTAATTATCTTAATATTAAAAAAATTAAAAAATTATAATTATCTTTTTCATAACACATATCGCGTTGTTCCCTGCTTGCTGGTATAACTAGGGGTGTGAATAGTTCGATTCGGTTCGGTTTAGTGGTTAAACCAAACCGAACAGAAAATTGAAACTTAAAAAAAGATTAAACCGAAAATCAAATCGAATTTAATTCGGTTTAAAATAAACCGAACTGAAAAAATTCGATTTGATTTGGTTTGGTTCGGTTTAAATCGAATTTTTTTTTTCATTTGTCATTATTTTCTTTTTTGGTTTAAAGAGATGTCATTTATAATTAATGTGTAAAAGACATATGAGTTTTCTTTTCTCTTCTCCAAATATAATATTTTTAAAACTATTTAGAGATTTTTACTCTAAGAATAGTTTTAAATTGATTTATATTTTAAAATAATATTTTTTTATTTAAACCATATCAAGAATAATTATGAAAAAAAATATTCTTATGAATAATATTTTTTTTAAATAATATAACATAATCCATCATTTAAAGATTATAAAAATATAAAAAAAATTAATTAAATTAGACTTTTTAATATAAAAATATTAAAAAAATATAAATTCGATTCATTTTAAAAAATTGAATCGAAAACGAACCGAATCACGTACCAAGTAATCGATTTTGGAGTATGGAGAGATGATGACAGATGGGGACGGGGGGGGCCCGCAGTTAAGCCTTTGCACAGCACGCCGACTCACGTGCCGATGGCTTGTGGAAATGGTGTGAAAAAATTGAGCTCTTAAGAAATGGAATTAAGAAAAGATGATCTCTCTCTCTCTCTCTCTCTCTCTCTCTCCATGTATACAAATAACAGACACGGTCTTTCGCGGCCACAGAATAATGCGGTGGCGAAACTGCTTTCAGCTTAAATATGCATGCAATGCAACGCAACAACATTTGGTAACAGGTGGGACGTGGTTGTCACCTTTTTAATGTTTGACAAAGGAGAGACACTAAGAACATTTTCTTGTTACCGTTACAATTAAATGTTGCATACTAATTTCAATTTGGACTAAACCGTATACACCATCCAACTATATAATTATGAAATAAAAAAAGGATAAAAATTTTAAATTCCTCGATGAAAAGTCCCATTTAGCAAAACTGTTGGGGTTTTTAAACAAACCAAGAGAAGCAGCTCAGTGAGTTGAAGCAGACATGTGAAGTGCTACCAGAGAGGCGTAGACCCCATCTTTGATGTTGATTAAAGTCTCATGCTTGCCTTTCTCCACAATGGCCCCGCTCTTTACCACCGCAATAACATCTGCATTCTTAATGGTGGACAACCTATGCGCCACAACCACAGTGGTCCGGTTCACCATCACTCGATCCAATGCGTCTTGCACAACCCGCTCTGATGCAGCATCCAGTGCACTCGTGGCCTCATCCAACAGTAGAATTTTTGGAGCCTTAACTATTGCCCGCGCAATGGCCACCCGCTGTTTCTGCCCACCTGATAATTGCACTCCTCGTTCCCCTACTGCCGTATCATATCCCTGAAATTTTTAATTTTTAAATTAATACCCCCCAAAACAAAATAAAATTAAAAAAAAAAAATAGTCTGAACTGCTAGTTAGAAGTTGCAAAAAGGCTATCATGTGTTTACCTGTTGTAATCCAGAAATGAACTTATGGGCATTTGCCAGCTCTGATGCAGCTAAAATCTCAGCCTCGCTTGCTTTCCCTTCCTTGCCGTATGCAATGTTTGCACGGATGGTGTCATTAAACAGCACCGGTTCTTGGCTCACCAGACCCATCTGCTGCCTCAACCACTTCAACTGAAACTTTTGGATTTCTACTCCATCAAGTGTAACGTGACCAGAGTCCGGGTCATAAAATCTTTGTAACAATGAGATTACTGTTGATTTCCCGCTCCCGCTTTCTCCAACCAAAGCAACCGTCTAACAAATGACAAAAAAGTGAACAAGTTGTTTATCCCACGGATTTAATCCTTTGCACATTCCACTCGAGCACCATTAAAGAATACCGTACAAATAAATGGTACATGCAACTGATATGAACTTGGTACCTTTCCAGATCGAATGGTCAAGCTGAGATCACGGAAAATCTGAATATCCGGCCGTGTAGGATACTTAAAGCTAATATGTCGGAGCTCTATTTCTCCTTTCACATTCTCTAATGTTGTTCCAGATTCATCACTAGGGTCTATCATAGATTTCCTGTCCAGAATAGCAAAAATGGAAGCAGTAGAACTTTTGGCTTTGCTGGCATCAGGAGCAAAGGAGCTTGACTGAGAAATTCCTACAGCTGCCATAGTTAGAGCAAAAAAGACCTGCAACGAAAAAGCATGTTATGCCATTAGGGAAAAAGAATTTGAGCCATTATTGGGAAAAATTTTTTCTTCCCACAATTTTATGCCTGATGAACGCGGAAAGAATACTTACACGGAACACCTTTGAGAATGTTGTTTCGCCATCCTCAACAAGCCGAGCTCCTGCATAGAAACTGGTTGCATATACGGAAAACAACAGAAAAAAGGATAGTCCAAACCCTATGCCGCTGATTAAACCCTGCCTTATCCCTGTTTTCATGGGACCTTCACATTTCTTTTTGTAAAGATCCATCACCTTCTCTTCAGCACAGAATGAAGCAACTGTTCTAATGCTACTGACAGCATCATTAGCAACTTGGCTTGCCTCTTCATACATCGTCTGCAAGCAATGATTCCACATTTTTTATGATTTATAAAGGACTGATAGGGGCAGTTTCAAAATGACTAATACTGGAATACATATAGTTAAAATAGGAAATTTCTTCAGAAGATGAAGGACGGGGGAGTGTTCCTTGATATGATAGGGAGGAATGCCATTATCCAACTACTCTTCAAGAGCAAAATGTTGGTTTTATTTTTCTAGTGCAACCTTGGAACCTCTTTGCATGTTGACCACAATAAGTTTCGGAGGCTACCTTCGCATCTGCACTGAATCCTTTCATGAACTTCACTTGAACATATCCATTAACTCCGATCAGGGGTAACAGAGCAAGGATAATAAGTGCCAGCTGCCAGCATGCATCAAACGCAATCACCAAACCTGCAACTGCAGATGCGGCATTTTGTACAAGTTGAGCAAGTGCATCTCCAACCAAAGCACGCACAGTAGCAGCATCAGCAGAAAGCCTCGCACCAATGGCTCCACTGGAGTGCTCAGGCTCATCAAACCAACCAATTTCCATGTTAACCACCTTCTCAAAGCACATTGATCTGATCCTTTGTATTAGTCTGCACCCAGCCACAGAAAAGAAGTACGTTCGCGTAGGATATGCCACTAATGATGCAATGCCGAGGACCGTAAACATTAATGCCCAAAACTTTGAATCCTTTCTAAGTTCATGATGTGGCTCGTAGAATATTTTAATGGCGCTTGATATTAGTATACCAAAAATTGGGAGTATTGTGCCATTGATGATAGCAGATATAGTTCCCAGAAACAAGACAGGAATATCTGGCTTGTTGAGTGCAGCAAGTCGTCGAAGAGGGACTTCAGGAGGCTTTTCTGATGATTTGTTAGAAGCATCTTCTGCTTCTCCAACAGCAGGATCAGGGGGGACGCTGAGTCCAGTGGGTAGACCGAATGATACTGAAAATGAGTGGCGGCTGCTGTTTCCAACTGATGATCCACGGCTTATTGATCGCATAAGTGAAACTCGTTGACTAGACTGTCTACCAGATTCCAAGGAAATTTCTGTTTTCTCTTGGTCATGAACTGCTGATTGCTCTGATTCTTTATAAACTTCCTGCAAGCGTATGAGCTGCGAATATGCTCCGTCTGGATCCTGAAGTAGTTCTGAGTGCGAGCCTGAACAACAGACATATGCAACAACATTAACATGGCTTGCACTCCAATCACAGCGACCGGCAAGAATAGGAATTCCATGAGCGCAATTTCTATTTCCAAGAAATCTTCAGAAAGATGTAGTAAATCTATGTATAGAAATATCACAAAATGGATTTAAAGAGCAAAAATTAGATGCAAAAATGAAGTCAAGTGATGCCACATTCCCTACTCTGAAACCAAACTCAAAGAGCCAAATTGGCTTGTTTGTTTCGGCAATGGTTCGCAAGATCCATGATATGTACAAGGAAGAAAAATATTGGACTTGTCATGCTAAATGAAGAAGTTAAACCTTATTATCTTGGGAAATAATTGGATTATGAGATATATTGAACGAAATAAGAGTAAAGCTGATTCATGATAATGGCTATGCAACAAATGATTTCAGTAGCAAGCAACATGGTACCTTGCTCAACCATCTTTCCTTGATGAATAACAGCAATCATATCAGCATTCCTAACTGTGCTCAGCCGATGGGCAACTATAACAGTTGTTCGGTTCACCATAATTCTATCCAGTGCTTCTTGAACAATCCTCTCAGATTCTGCATCAAGTGCACTTGTAGCTTCATCCAAAAGCAGAATTCGAGGGTCTTTCAGAATTGCTCTAGCTATGGCAACTCTTTGCTTTTGCCCTCCAGACAGCTGAGTTCCATGCTCACCAACCAAGGTATCCAGTCCCTGAGTATCAATAGAAGTGAGAATAATATTTCTCAGAGCTGTGAGGATAGGAAAGATGAGTATAACTTAATTTTTCATAAGTTTAAACCTGAGGCAATTTATCTATGAATTTGGCAGCATTTGCAAGCTCAGAAGCAGCTTTTATTTCTTCTAGAGTTGCCCCATCCTTTCCATAGGCAATGTTATCCCTGATGCTGGCCGTGAAAAGTACAGGTTCCTGACTGACAAGACCAATTTTCTCTCTAATCCATTTTAACTTAAGTTCTTTCAGATTTATACCATCAATCAGCACTTCACCTGCTTGCGGATCATAGAATCTCTCTATCAGACTGATAACAGTTGATTTCCCACTTCCACTCTGTCCGACCAAAGCTGCAGTAGTGCCACTTGGGATTAAAAGAGAGAATCCCCTGAATATTTGTTCAGTAGGTCTAGCAGGATAACTGAAGGATACATCCCGCAGCTCAATATCCCCACGAATGTCATCCAAAATCTTTCCACTAGTATCATAAGCATCTATTTCGGGCTTCCTGTGGATTGTCTCAAACATTTTATATGCTGCAGCTTGGCCAGCAGCAAAAGCACTCATGCAGGGAGATGCCTGTCCCAGGGACCTGAATCAATAATTGTCTCTAATCAGTAACATGGCAAAAGTTCTTGCTTGATTGGGCCGGAAAAATGTAAGAAATCAGTGTGTAAGTTATTGGTGGTATGAACTTGTGATGAGGAACTTACAAGGAGCCAGTCAGGACAGCAACAATCACATTAAGCACATCACCACCAGAATAGCCCTTTTCAATAATCATCTTTGCCCCAAACCAGATGGCCAAAGCATAACTTCCAAAAATAATTAACATCACCACACCCAGACCTGAGCCAGCAGCCAAACCTTCTTGAACACCAGATTTGTAAGCATTCACAATAGAGTTATTGTAACTAGTTGTAGCTTGTTTCTCCCCAGTAAAAGATGCAACCTACGTGGTAAATAAATGGTGATTATGCTCCTACATGGACAGATAAGGGAATTGATATGACTGTAGCAACTATAAACATTACGGGGCCTTTCAAATTTATGAACAAGGGATTAATTATGTGACATACAGTTCTGATGGATCCAATTGTCTGTTCTACTACTGTTGCTGCTTTGGCATAAGCAGTTTGTCCACGAGTCGCCATCCTAGATATTATGATAGACATAACTGCCCCTGCCAACACAAGCAAGGGGATAGAAGATAGCATGACCAGGGTTAGAAGCCATCCTTTGATAAATGCGATCACGAAGCCTCCAAAAAATGTGGATACTAGCTGTATAAATTTTCCAACCTGTGTCAAACAAGGAGATGATATGCGCTTAGGCTTGAACTTTATTAGATGAACAAAGACACTCTTCTCTTATTTCAAATTCTTATTCTTCTTTACTTGAGTAGGAGCGGTATTACCTTCTCACCCATGGCATCTTGTATAAGCACGGTGTCACCAGACATCCTCCCAACAACTTCTCCGGTATTGGTTTCTTTATCAAAGAAAGCAATGTCTTGTCTTAGTATTGTTTTCAAATACAAGTTCCTTATTCTTGCAGCTTGCCTCTCTCCTGTAACCATCCAGCAAGCCACCTCTGATGGAAAACAAGCACAGGCTTATTAGTAACAGTCGTAATATTTCTCCAGAGCTAAAAAGGAAGAATCAGTATTTGAGTTCCAGATACGCTTACGAAGGAAAGCAGCCACTGCAGCACCAACGGCCAAGTAGACGAATTTCACACATACCTAGTCAAGCAAAGAGATCATTAACATCTTTAGCATCTTAATAAGAAGATCATAGCAAAGAACAAATGCCTATTACTAATTTGACTCCACATATGAACTACTTGATTCAACACCTTGGAAACTTCATGCACCACATTGTGATTTTGGCTTTGCCCAAAAGAGTTAATTAGTTGGCCGAATAGTATTGTCATAAGAGGCATACACAATCCATTTCCAACAGCACCGACAGTGCCCCAAATCATCAACACAACATCTGCAGAGTCGGCGAAAGAGAAGAGCTTGTAGTATGGTATTGTCTTGGTCTCCTCTCCCTTGCTCTTTTCCGAGTCTGAATTTTGTGGATCCACATCACCGTTGGAGGTTTTCTCCACCTCTAAACCTGCACGGCTTGTTGATGGGTAGGCTTCAGACATGTTTACTTCATCAGCCACACCCTTCTCCTTATCCATAATTCTAATGCCACAAGTATGGTATGCACTAAACTTCTTTATCGAGATCCTGCGAACTAACTTAAAAGCTGCAAATTCCAATGTGAAAGAACCAAACTGTCAACGAGGCTGTCATCATTAAACATCATCAATTGAAGAAGAAAAATTGTAATGGCAATAGCAGGGCATTTACTTGTGAGTTGATCCTGTAACAGATCATGCATCTCTTTCAAGAATAATAATAAAAAAAAATAAAAAATAAAAAATTGAAGTTTCTTATTTTTAAGAAAAAGTTGAAACGCTGTGAATATCAATGACTAGATATTAGTAGAGACAGTTTTCCATAGTCTGACAGACCAAAAAGGAAGTAAAATCGTTGCAAAAAAAGAAAAATCATAAAGCCATGAGGCTAGATGCAAATTCAAGATCCAACACTTCCCAACAAAGGGGAAGATCAGAATTTAAAATTGACCGGTCAAGTCATAAAGATTACACTAGAAGAAGCTTGCTTTACCCACAGCAACAACTAGTAGAGCTAAATTTAGATAATCATAGGATTTCATGACCCAGAAGAACTTCTGAACTGAGGTAATATAATTACAAACAAAAGACATCAGTGATAGCCCAGCCCAAGTGCGATATGGGGAATAGAAACCGCAATTAATCCCCCACCCCCAATCAAGCAGCGACAATACTCACGGTACAAAAAGCAACCAAGTTTTAGTGGTAGATGGCTTGTCTAAGTTTGAGTACACCTACCCAAAACACAAGAATAGTTTGGAAAGGCAAGAGGAAAGAAGACTTGAACATAAAAGGGGGGGAAGGGCAGCATCCGAAACGAGTGAAGAACCAAAGAAGAAGAATGTGCACCGTTCTGAAATAACTTTTATTGGTTTTTCCAAGAGAGGGAATAACCTAATTAAAGACATGGCCAACTAATACCGAGGAGCAAATTGTGGTTGTTTCTCTTTTTCTTTGATTCTAGGCAGAAAAGATGGTGTTTGTAGAAGACTCACTTTGGATCGATATAACTGAATTGAATACTTTAAGACGGAAAAGAACAAAGAAGAAAGTATGTGACGCGGTTTGGCCGTGATCACTTTTAAGTGGAAGTGAAACAGCATCTGTGTATTGGGGGGGGGGGAACAAATCCAACGACAGGAAAAAAAAAAAAAAAAAAAAAAACACAAATCAAAATGGTATTTATCCATCGAACATCCCACACGAATCAAAATGGTATTTATCCGTCAAACAACCGAATTATGGAAGAAAGATCTCTAAAGCGAGGAGCCACCGACCCAAAAATAAATGAATAAGTAAACAAAAGCAATCCGATAAATGAGATCAGAGGAACCAAGTATATGGAGAGTGGGGGCATCAACTTCACAGATCATTATCTGCTAACAATATGAATGAAATGAGAAAGTGAGGGGGGCTTGATTTGCTTGAAATTTTGTCATCCCATAAGCCCAACTGGAGAGAGAGAGAAAGAGAGCAGTGGTATGTCGCTCGTTAATGAGATGATTGATGAGAGAGATCCGACGCTAGTGATTTGGTTGGTGGTAGGGTGTCGAGTTAAGAAGTCGAAGAAGGAAGGAGAAAGCGGAAGGAGGCACCAACCTGTTCAAGATCAGCACCTGCCAACTTTCCGGACAGAGCAGGTTTGGATGTGGGGATGTGATGGATGATCCTTCACTTCAATATTCAATGTCCAATATTGGCATAACACACACTACACACTGAGACACGCACATATATATATATACATATCTTATGTAGAAAGAAGAAGAACAAATAGGACTATAAGTGCGTATACATATATATTTATTGTGAAGAAAGAAGAAGAAGAAGTAGGACATTTTTTAGCTGAGATTTTGCTTGAGGAGCAAGAATCAGAGGCCAACAAGACCTCTTCTATTCACACTTGAGTCAAAAGCTATCCCGACCCGACCCGCCCCGCCCCCCAAATCGTTCGACTTTTTCAACTCCTACGCTACACGACACCGCTTCATGTTTTTCACTCTCTTTTCTGTTTATTTGTTTGTTATTTGATTGCATCTATTTTTCGGCTGTATTACTGTAAACGAATATATAATAAGTTTTGTGTATATATAATAAATATTATGTAAATATAGAATTATTCTATATTTTTCATAAATATTTAATGTATTAGTATTATACGAATTATAGAAAAAATAGATATATGTAAATTTTTAAAATACAAGAGTCTAAATTATTTCAGTGGAGAGAGAGAGAGAGAGAGAGATTTGGATGCTTAGTGCTGTGCTGTAGCGGCAGAGATTAGATGCCATCCCTCCCCTTTTTTTTGGGGGGGGCGGGGGGGGGGGGTGGTGGTGGTGGTGTGGTTTGGGGTTTGTTATATAGGTAGGTCCGTTGTTTTGTTTCTTCCCTCTGCTCCGCCGCATCTTCCCCGCGTTTAGTTTGCGATTTTCAAGCCTCGCCCATATATCTTGGTTGATGAAATGCGAGGAATTATAAAATAAAAAAAAAAGGAGTAAATATATGTTGTTTTGTCACAGAAGGCACTGCGCTCATCTTAAGAAGAAATCATTAACTACCATTGGGTGGGACCAAATTCCCACCTAAATTTGTAATGATCCTTTGACCCCTCGCCGGAGGTTTCCCCTATAATTCTTTATTATTATTATTGTTTTTTTAAAAATTTGTATAGTATAGCATGGTTAACTGTGTCCATTCAAATGTATAATTGCAATTTTGCTTTTTGGTAATTTAGAGAGAAAAAAGAAGGGGGAGGGGGCCTGTAGTAATGATATAAACTTTGAAAAAAGTGGGCGAAAATGATAGGCCCGAAGAAGAGTTTTGAAAGAGCCCCCCCCGCCCCTCTCCCCAAAAAAAAAAACACACACTCCGCTGCTACTCGACTCCACACCGAACATTACTAGTGGCCTGGTCCTGGTGTGGTGCGCTTACCCCCGTTTGGAATTTCATCTATCATTTCAAAAAGTGTGTCATGTGATTGAATAAAAAGAAGCATAAAAATATAAAATTAAATATAATTCAATAGTTAATGTATTTATTAATTTTCTTTGAAGAGATATATTTAAATTTTTAATATTATTTCTGATTTATTTAATAATTGTGTAGTCCAAATTTTTCCTTTCGTACAATTTTACAATCATAAATATTTTATATTAAAAAAAAAAAAGGAAACACCAAGGGTTAACCCATCGGCATGAAGCACCCGCGCCTCAATCCAGATCCAATTCCCCACTTCAACAGTGGTCATGCCATGATATATGGTTGGTTGTATTGCACCACCACTTCGAATTTAGGATGTGACCTCTCTAGTTATGTTTAAATTCGCCTATTTTTTCAAAGTTTTCATTGTGCAAAAAGTGGTAAGAGAATATTCCGATTGAGAAAATTTTAACACTTAAATAAGAAAAAATAGATTTTGAATATGGTCAACAGATAAAGAAAAATCTCTTAAAAACTTACATGTATTGCGACTGATATTCTACTTATATATCTGTCTTTCGTGGAAGGTGTCATAGGGTTTTTTTTAGGCTTCCTAGCCCTAGTTTCTTTTATGGGAGATTGAGAAGAATTTCCAAAATTATGAAGTTTATTGTTTGAGATTTCATGGAGATATGCCGCTTTCAGTGTTTGAGGAAGTTTATTGTTTGAGATTTCATGGAGATATGCCACTTTCAGTGTTTGAGGAAGATCCATAAATATTCGGAAGCGTTGCGCCTTATCATGTTTTAACATACCGGACGTTGCGATGAAATTACTCAAAGGCATTGCATCTTGTGATATTTTAGTGTACTGAGCATTACGCCAAGGGTATTCGAAAGCGTTGCACCTTGTGATCGATCAGTATCCTGTTTTGGTGACTAATTGTTTAGTTATAGTGTGTATGCTCAATTACACCAAAAAACGTAATATTTGTCATTGATAACTCATAAAACAATTGATATTTGTGATAAGAGTGTAATAAAGCTCATTGGTGATAAATGCTTAAGTTTGCAGAGTTTCAAGTGGGTGGTATACGTGTGTTGTTTAATTGACTACGTCGATAAGTCCTAGGCTGAAGTGTTGAACGTAATCCATACGGGCTTCCCAGTTAGGTGCGAGCTTGCCCCCTGGTGGTGGCTGTCCAGTTGCTTCTACTTTTTGGAGCACTATGTCTCTAGGATTGAATATTCTGGTTTTGATTTTTTTGTTATAGTATTGAGTCATTTGCTATTGATAGGCAGCCATCCGGACCGAGACAGAGTTCTTGACTTCTGATAGGAAGTCCAGTTGTTTACGTAGGGCGGACTCATTCGATTCTATCTGGTATTGTTCCACTCACAGAGAATGAATTCTTATTTTGACTGGTAAAACTATCTCCAACCCGTAAGTTAGGTTGAATGATATTTCTCCAGTGGCTCTTTTAGGTGTTGTGCAATGGGTCCATTGGATCTCGCAGAGTTCATCCACCCAACAGCCTTCAAGTACCGTCTTAAGTCCTTGTAAAATAGTTTGATTTGTCACTTTGGCTAGGCCATTTGATTGAGGATAAGCGACTAATGTCAACCGATGCTAGATTTCTAGTTTATCACAGAATTCTTTAAACTCTTTGTTATGGAATTGTCTTCTAATATCAGTGATTAAGGATCGGGGTAGCCCAAAGCTCGTAATCAGCGATGACCAAATGAACTTTTGGATTTTCCTAGTTGTGATCTGGGTTACCGGCTCGATTTCTACCCATTTGGTAAAGTAGTCGATAGCGACAATAAGGAATTTTTGTTGTCCCATGGCGCAAGGGAATGGGCTGAATTTGTCTATCCCCATTGTGCGAAAGGCCAAGGGTTGCTCATAGGGTAGAATTCGGTAAAAAGTTGATGGGGTACTGTTAAGAAGCGTTGGCACTTGTCACATCTCTCGACAAAGGTATTTGCATTAGCTTTTATCGTAGGCCAGTAGTAACCTTGTCTTAGGGCCTTGTTTGTTAAACTTCGTGCTCCTAAATGGTTCCCACATATCCCCTTGTGTATCTTTTTGAGAACGTAGTCTCTTCTTCGGGGGTTAGGCATCTAAGGTATAGGTGAGTGAAAATTTTTTTGTAAAGAGTACCATTAATGATGGCATAGTGTGCGGCTCTCCGTCTAATCTTGACCGCTTTGCTACGTGATTCGGGTAGTTGCCCATCATTCAGGTAGGTTTGTATAGGGTCCTTGCAGCTTGACGATTGGCATATTGACAGGACTTGTTCTGGTTCGTTGATACTTGGATAGGGAACACTCGCAACGTATACTGTTTGGCTATTTACTACCGAATCTGAACTAACCAAATTGGATAGTGTTTCGGCTCTGGTGTTTTCCGACTTGGGAATTTGTTGAATGTCGACCCTCTACAATTCTTGCATCACTTCTTATAATTTAGTTAAATACTTCGCCATTATGGTCCCCTTGTCTCATGGATGAATTCGACCTGTCTCACCATGAGCTGGCTATCCATCAATACTCTTATCTCTCGGGCCCCCTATGAAGCTGCTACTCACAGCTTGGCCAAAAACGCTTCGTATTTGGCCTGGTTATTTGTAATTTTAAATTTAAAACGAAGCGCGTATTCGGTTTTGAAGTTGTTAGGACCCATGAGGATGAGTCATGCTCCACTCCACGACGAATTAGAGGATCCATCCACATGAAGCGTCTAGGGTGGTAGTGTACATCCTTCTTAGAGGTTTTGGGGCGTATGTTGGCTATCGTTTGGAAGTGTACATTCCAAGATGAAGCATTTTTTTATGTGTGTGCATGGAAATACGGGTGGAGGAGTCGAGTGGCCATGACGAGAGCGAAGACCATTTTTTTATGGGTTTATAATTTATCTATACTTCGTGAAGCACACAACTGACATAATATGTAGGCCTTTGGATGACGGTGTATTGTCGAACTAACATTGCACACAGGGCATGGTTAGAGATAGAGAGGTAAGGATACAGTTTCTCACTAAGGGTTGGTTAGGAAAGTAGTAGCGGTGATACCAGATACTCTTTAAATTTGTCAAAAATTACTTGGCGTTCGGTAGTCCATTCGAACTTTCGGGACTTCTTCAAGGCATCAAAGAAGGGTTTATACTTCTCTCCGACTTTGGTCATGAATCAACTTAAGGCGGCAATCCGTCTTGTAAGGCTCTGCATCTCCTTTAGCCTTTTGGGAGGTGTCATGTCTATGATGACTTGAATCTTTTCCAGGTTTGCCTCAATCTCCCTATTTGTGATCATGAAGTTGAGGAATTTACCCGAGATAACCCCGAAAGTACACTTTGCCGAGTTAAACCTTATGTTATAATGCTCCAGTGTTGTAAAGGTTTCTTCTAGGTCTACTACATGACCTTCTAGGCTAGTGTTCACCAATCTGTTTGCCAAAAACTTTGTTAACTAATCTTTGGAAAGTGGCCCTCGTATTTTTTAAGCCAAAGGGCATGACCTTATAGCATTAAATACCAAACTTTGTAATGAAACTGGTCTTTTTTTCATTTTCTAGAACCATTCGGATTTGGTTATAGCTGAAGTAAGCGTCTATAAAGCTGAGAAGCTGATGACCCCAAGAGTTGTTCATGAGCTTATCGATATTTGGAAGAAGATAACTGTCCTTTGGGTAGGCTCTACTAAGGTCAGTAAAGTCGACACACATTCTCTATTTGTTGTTGGTTTTCTTGACCATGATCACGTTTGCCAATCATTCAGGATATTTTATTTCCCTGATGAATCCTACGGCTAACAGTTTTTGTACTTCTTTCTAGATTACGCATTGTCGTTCTAGAGCAAATACTCTTTTCTTTTGCTTCATGGGTTTTCGGTTTGGGTCGATGGTTAACTTGTGAATGATTATGGAGGGATGAATCCCCGGCATATTTTCGGGAGACCATGCAAAAACATTTGAGGGATGGCGAAGGCATGCGATGATGGTTTCGCATAGGGATGCTGACATCTTGGCACCAATTTTGATAGTTTGCGTAGGGTCTCCATTGAGAGAGATCTCGTCTGTCTCCTTGGCAGATTGAGGTCTGTGTGCTGATGCGGGGTCGTCCCTGAATTCAACTGTTTCTATTGATAGGCCTTCTTGGTTTTTCTCAAGTGCGGGTAGCTGAGGTGCGGGGTCACAATTGATAGTTGTAACGCCTTGCATTGTTTGGAATTTAATTTTCATGTGTTTGGTATTGGGCAAATCCTCTAGGCCGTTTAAACTGGGTCAGCCAAGACTGATGTTGTAGGGAGAAAGAGATTTGATTATGTTGAACACAACTGTAGCGGAGGTGTGATTCAAAGGAGTTCCTAGAATCACAGGAAGTGTTATGGTACCTTCTGGGTACAATGACTTTCCCAAGGGTCCCCTTATTAGAGCCATTTGGGGCCGCAGATCGATAGGGGTGAAGACCATCTGTCAAAAAGTGTCTCAGTAAAAGACATCATAGCCCAAACCCTTGTCGATCAGAACCCTTTTGACCATATACGACCCTATTTCTGTTGTTATAACAAGAGGGCCATTGTGATTTGGTGTAACTCCAACTAAATCATCGTCATTGAAGCCAAAGAGTGGCATTTTCCTTTTCTGTGACATGATGTCATTGGTGTTGGGAACCTAGATGGGAAGTGAGTTTCTTTTTAGTTTGTTTTCCACGGACAATACCAATCTGATGGAGGTGGGTTTTCTCCATAAATACTTGCCTTGTTTGGCTACGTGGAGTCTTAGAACCAAGGATGATCCAAAGTCTTCAATCTACAAAAAGTCGTCGGAGAATACTCTAACGGAGGAGACTCTGACACTAAAGTCAAAAAGAGCGAGTTTTGAATATGGTCGACAGACAAAGAAAAGTCTCTCGGTGTTGCGGCTGATATTCTGTTTATATATCCGTCCTTCGTGAAAGGTGCCATAGGGTTTTTTTTAAGGCTTCCTAGCCCTAGTTTCTTTTATGCGAGATTAAGGAGGATTTCCCGAATTGCAGGGTTTATTGTTTGAGATTTCATGGAGGTATGCTGCTTTCGATGTTTAAGGAAGATGCATAAATGTGGGGATTTCTTTCTTTAATTAATGTTTCTTTTAGGATAAGTTTCTGTACTTTGGGGATCGCTTAAAGAACGGGGAAGATTCTTATCTTTACAAAAGAAGTTTGAATTTGTTTGAAAATTTATTTTCTTTGCGGATTATTCTGAGTTGTATCTACCCCTTTGATTATTTGGTCCAAGGTTCAAAGGTCATCTTATCAAGGAGTAGAGTGATCGAAAAATGTAGATACTAAGGGAATGGATGACCAAGGAACTATAGATGGTCTTGGGTGAATGCCCCAAGCTATGAGGGGTCCAAAAGGTGAAGCTCTGTTTTGATTAATTTTTGAGTCATTTATTAGACTTTTGGTTGGGTATCATCAGTTTCGATAGAATTAGAAATTATTGTATAAGCAAAAGTAATCTGACAATAAATGCTTCCCATAATTTTCTTAAGGAAATCAAGTTTAAATTTTACTATCACTTTATTTGATGAAAGCAGGGGAAAATGTTATGCTCATTATTTTAATCCGGGGTCTCTTATGTTCAATGGAAAAAGGGGTGGGAAGTATTTATTAAGTATCAACTATTAAAAGTTATGTGCGTGCAACTTAGTATCTATTCAATATTCTACAATAATAAAATTTTAGGATGGTAAATTTGTGGTTTTTCTTTTTTTTTTTTAACTATATTTCCGTTTTTTTTTGGGGGGGGGGTGGGGTTAGGGAGAGGGAGAGGTCATTTTCAACGATCGTAACTAAAATATTCCGACACCCAATCTATCTATCCCTCGGCCCATTTGCAAATTGTTGTCAGTGTGGGTCATGGGTCTCTGTCTGTCCTGTCAAGATGCTGTTTCTCTCTCCCTCTCTCTCCCCCCCCCTCGCTCTCTCTCAACTAATTTTGTGATGTTAAGAGAGAGATAGAGAGAGCGAACGCTTGGGTTTAAAGAAATTTTAAATATGAAAATTTGAAAATATAATAATAATTCTAAACTTTACAGAAAATTTGAATATTTAGTTAATATGACAAAAATTTATTATAATTAAAAAATATCATAAATAAAATAAAAATAAATAAATTAAGTGTGGATAAAGATAGGGCAAATTTATGTACTCCGTCCATCCATCCATTCCTCCCGTGACAATAACTCTTAGCGTGTGAGTGTGTGTGTGAATAAATGTTAACACGACATGCGAATATGAATGTGCGTCCAGTCGCACCAACCACCCTCTTCAGTCGTCACGTTGGTGTTCAGGTCACGTCCCATCACTTCTTTGCTAATTTGAAAAATATATTTCCAATCATCTTTACTTTTTTTTTTAAAAGAGAAAAGGTAATATATATACATATAATTATTTATATGTTAAGAAACTTAATTATGTGCCAAGATTAATAAAATGAGAGGTATTTTTTATATTTTTATTTTTATGACCTTCTTTAAGTATGGAATAGCATTTATTAGTTAACAGGATTGGTCATTGTTAGAAGCACGTGTGTGTACGTATAAAGCGAGTTGGCGACCCACTTTTGCAGCATGGTTGATGAAATTCCCAATACATACACTCCATAAGGTGACATATTTACTCAAAAATTTTCTATGTATAAGTATATGGACCAACTCTTCTTTTAACTAACAAAAAAGAGAGTCAACCAAAAAAAATAAATTGAAAAAAGGCGTGCGCACGAACACATGTGAAGAGAAGAGACATTAAAAGGAAAAACCCCTCCAAAATTCCCAATAATAATAATCTCATGAAGGTCAACAGGTTGTCCTCTCACACACACAAACATCTGCCATGATAGCACTTCAAGAAATCACACGTCTCTCAAACTTTAGATCAAACAACTACTTTCCATTCTCCCACATCAACTATTTTTCCATAGAAATCCACACGAGAGTACTTCTCTTGGTACCACTATCAAAAAACTTTCAAGCACTGCCAATTTTATAAGAAATTACCAACAAAAACTCCATCACTCGAGATGTCTCAATTTATTCTTGTGAAGACATGGTAGAAAATTCTGTAAGAGTGCAAAGAGAAAGTGGAGTAATCGGAGATCGTAAAGAAAGAAGAAAAAGTTTAAAGGAATAGTTTAATAGTTATAATCTCTCTCTTTTGATTTGATGATATCTGATTCAAATCTCATATTAAAAAAAAAAAAGAAAAAAAAGGAGAAGTGAAGAGATACAATAGAGATTGGGTTTTTGGGTACGAGAGATTTGGGGAAGTGGGATCATGATTTTTTTTTTTTTTTTTGTATTACAGGATCATGATCTTTGGTCTGACCATAAGGAGAAGTAAGAAAAGAAAAACCCTCGAAGGTCACAAAAATAATTACAATGTTTGACCCTTCGGATGTGGATTCTGTTCGAAACAAAATTAGTTGTTGACAAACGCAGCTTCTTATATTCAAATAAAATAGTTCGGTTTCCTATCAAAATCCATCACCGAAAAGTAATGAATATAGCAACAATAGAAAGACCAAACCCCATTTGAATTTCTCTCTCAATCTCGTAGAATTTCTTTAATTTTACCCTCTTTTCTTTCATTTGAATCTGTTTAATTATATTTTTTTATTTTAAAAAAATACACTCTCTGTCTCCTTGTCTCATTCAGACTTAAAAATAAAAGTCATTTTCTCTTATAGCAAAATGTTTGATATCATAGGATAAAGAGAAGTACTTGATTTTAAATCAAACGTATCATTTAATCATTTTACTAGTTAATTATAAAAATATTTCTTATCCATCAAGCGCTTGTTATTAATATAATATAATATAATTATTGAGTATTTAAGTAAATTTGTTACAGTGAAGTGAAGAGAAGATAAAAGAAGAGCGGAGAAAGAAATAGCAGAAAAGACACATTGTCTCACAGGACTGATTCCTAGGGAGAGGTTTATAATAAAAGTGACAATGCTTCGCTGTGACGAAAACTTACTTTTTTTTTTAAAAAAAAAATCTGGAATTCCACATCATGGGGACTCGGAGTGGATAGATCCAAAAGTCACAAGACAAACACAACCCACCAATTATTAAGAACAATAAAAAAAGGAAAAATTAAAAATGTTCTTCTAGATGATTTTGCATTATATATATAAAATTTGAAAACGAAAAGGAAGAAATAAATAAAGCTCTAATGTAGTGTAGGCCGTGATAGTCAAAAAAGTAAGATTTTCGCTAATGAATAGGATTTGCTGATCCCCCATACCCCCAAATTGATTTTGGTCCATCCATCTGTCTATCTCTACCCTGCCTTGTCCCCATCTCACGTCTATTGCATTTGTGCGTGGTGCAACCCCCAACACGCCCCTCCCCAGCAAAAAAAAAAAAAAAAACCCACAAAAAAGAAAAAAATGAGTTTTGAAATTGTCTGAGAACTTCCTCTTGTTTTTGATCTTTTATTTATCTTATTTTAATTATAATAGTCAATATTTTCACATATACTATTGAAATATTATTATTACCAATAATTTGTTATATTAAAAAAATCTTACATGAGCTCTGTTTGATCTGTGCTCTTCCAGATGCTCTGCCCGGGTACATGACCATTCTCCTAACCCTCTACCTTAGTCCACAAGGATGTAAGTTTAACGCACAAACAAGGGTATTTCCAGAGCCAATTAGGATGCTTCAGTTGCGTTGCCGTGCCACACTAATTCTAGCTACGGGGATGCGATTGCTTTGCTATTCCTGTTGGTGGGAATTTCTTGACGTATTTTTTACAAGTAAAAACCTCATCTCAGTTTTTCTTCTTCTTCTTCTTTTTTTTTTCAAAAAAAAAAAATCAAGTGAATTATACGAGATATGAGAACTAAGAGCAAGTTTGGTTCGCGAACGGGGAGCGAGAAAAGGAGGAGAAGGAGAAAATTTACTTTACGTGATAAAAGTAAATAAATTTTTTTCATTTTTGTTTTATAGGGATGGAAGAAAAAAAAATAAGTGATATTTTTTTATTTGGTTGGAATGGAAAATGAAAGAAAATACCACCAATTTTACTATAATACTTTTGTGAAATAATATTTTTAATATTTCTCATCATATTTTTTTATTTTGTAATTTAAAATATTTTTTTAAAAATATATTTTTTTCATAAAAATAGTTATTTAATATATTTTTCGTATTTTTATAAGTTATTTTCATTATTATTTCATATTAAAGAAAATTAAAATATTAATATAAAAAAAGTAAAAAAAATAAAATTAGGAAAAACAATTTTTTTTATAAACTTGACGAAGAAAATTAAATTTTATTAGTTTATATTAAATAAAATTAAAATAAAAAATAAAAGGGATAATTTCATAAATATAAAAGAATGATAAGGATAAATTTATTTAAAAATCTTATTTTTTTTTTCATTTCTGTTCATTTTAGAATGAAAATGATTTTTTAAAAGAGAGAAAAAGATATTACACTTCTCTTTCATTTTTCCTATATATATTTTTTTTCTTATCAAATAAATGAAATATGCCAACTTTTTTCTTTTTTTTTTTTCTTTTCGATCCAACCAAATTGTCCCAAACAATTTCTTCCCATCACCACCTTCTATATTCATAATTAAGAATATCCACATGGCTCATGATATCACATGCTTTCGCAGGTGGTAACTTCAAAGAAAAGAAAATTTGAAAACCAAATCAAAATAGATAACATGAGGGGGAAGCATGTCACATGATGAGCAAATCATTCTATTCCCCATGTACAAACGTTAGTAATCTGGGTTGTGCGCGCACGTGTTGGCACCATAATTCGAACTTCGGCCCAAGTTCTAACTCCCTCAAGGGGCCATAAACACTAGGCCGAAAGTTCTGCGGTGCAACGATTAAGGTCTTCACATTTCCACAATACACCCCCAAAGGAGGAGGCCAAAAATATGGGTCTGGATCTGGTCTGACTCTGGGCTTAGGAAAGTTTCAGCAAATTTTAAAACACTTGGCTCAGACTTGAGAATGACCCTCGGGACCGGGTCGACTAATCCATTTTAAATCGAAAATAGTTCCATATGTATATAAACCTTTCCTATTTCTTCCCCTGGAAGAAGCAATACCCTTGATCCAAAATTGCGGAAACAGCCAATAAATTGGCAGGGCAGGATCATCCTGTTCAGATTTTTTGGGGAGGTTTACCCCAACAACAGGCTGTAGATGCACTTCTTGAAGTGTACAAACCAAATACGTATTATCATTTCTTTTAAGACTTCTTATTAAATTAGTAGCTCGTATTGGATCAGGGACACACACACACACCAAGAAACAGCAAAAATGAAAATGATTGTAATATAAATTGATTTCTTTCTATTTGCAATCATTGATTATTTGGGGTGGTGTATAGTAGGGTGCTATTTTTTGGTGATTTTTTTTTTTTTTTTTTTTGTGGTGGTGTATAGTAGGGGGCTATATTTCAACTTTAAGAGGAATTAGGCGAGAGTTCCTTCACGTGATGGACGAAAGGCAGGAGATGGGCCTGCTCAACGCACCATGTCATCAACCGAATACCTTTTTGGTGAAGGCAGCAACCCAACAATGCTAACGGGTATAATGCTGGAACCCCGTATAGGAACAACATGGACAGGAGGGCCCCAACCATAGTCAATCTCGTTAAAACCCGACCCGCCCCACTCTGATATAAACGGTGTGGAGTAAGTCAAGGGTGGTGCAAAGGGGTCTCCTACACCATCCAAACTCTCTCCTCAACTCTACTTGCCAAATTCAACTTGTAGCCTTGCCTTAGCATCTTTGATTAGTTTCACCAAGCATCTCACTTGAGGCTCTGACAATCACGGGGAAGAAACAATTGCCATAAAAGCCTTGGGGCAGGGGTGGATTTAAGATTCGACGGCAGTTTGCAAAGGATACAAACGTAACCTGAGTTTCTTTGTCCAGGTTAATGGCTCGTGTCCGATGACTCCACATAGAGGCTGCCAAAATTTCAAAGGCAGAGCAATGCTGGCCTCTGGCCTCCTGCAAATTTTGCTTAAGCAGATTGATCTGATCAAGCAGAATGTCAACATTGGCATGCTTCAATTTGTAAATGGACATAGGTGGTGATCAAGCATCTCACTTTTGGTGGAATAACAAAATTGCGAAGCCACACAGATGGAGCGCTGAGATGCTCTAGGGCTCTTGCAATTTCGCCCACTGCATTGAGGACCAGAGCAGCCCTAGGCCATCGCAAATGCTATGGCAGAATGTAAGCCCCATTACAAAACAAAACCCTCGCATGCAAATTGGGTTATCTGAGATAATGGAAAATTATAAAGCAAAGCAAAATATTCAAAAAAAATTAAACAAACTGTACAATGATATCATGTAACAAGTTTACATGTACCCGCATAAGCACTAGGTCTTCAGCCTCAGGAGAATGATCGGGAACAAGCAAATCATATGAGATAGAAGCCGCATCATCAAAGTAATTGACAGCTTCAAGTGTTCAGTTAGCAGAAGCCTCCACAAACCAGAGACTGCCTGCCAGTCGGTAGTAAGGAACCAATGCTTTGGACACAGCTTCTTTGATGACTCCCTCTGCCTTGCGGCCATGTCCAAACATGTGCAGCATTCGTGCATTACACTTCAGGAGTGGCAATCTGACAATGACTGATGGTTCGAGTGTGCCTGTTGGGGTTGGCTCAGACTGCTGTACAGACTCCTCTTGACCTAAACGCAGAAAAATCCATATGGCGGCCTATACAAAGCAAATGACGGAAAGCACCAAAAAGATCGTTAGCTTTGGTTGGTTATGTTACTGATGGGGGCCCGAACGAAAGATCAAATATGAAAAGTATTCAATCCAACAAAACCCATGATCCAAAGAGGTAGGTACGTCTAGACGTGTCAATAAACCGATATCAATCGTCCCGAAAAGTGGATACGGATGACACATTAAGAGAATGCCATCAGCAATATCCTAACCGATTGTTCGATTAACTCCCCACAAGGGTAATTCAACTGATCCATAGAAGCGTTCAGCAAACCCGAACCGATGTCTCTTCCTCTTTGGCTGATAAGCAAACGCTCCATATGAAACTGATTGTACTAGCTAAAACTGATCGTACTAGCTAAAGGTGATATTCAACTAATCTTTACATTGATTTTTTGTTTTATATTTCGACATGAAACGTATCTCCTAAATAAGGAAGAAAACCTTCATAATCTAATCGATAACAGAAAAGATCTCCTCATATCACCAAATTTTCTAAGTGATAAAAATCACAAATCTTCAGAAATATTTGATTATAAAATTCCGAAATTTTTGGATCTTCTCAAAAGGAAACTAGAATTGCAACATTCCGAAAACACACGACTCTTGCGGTGCCCTTATATATAGGCTTTCGGTACACCGAAGGCCAGGTATCCTCTCTGAAACCCTACACTTGGAGATTAGCTCTCTCACTCTCTTGCTTTAAGTTTGTTCATTCCTATCGAAAACCGCTCTTTTTTATTAGAGCATCGGAGTCTCCCCTGCCAGATCATCCTTTGGCTGTCTTTTACAAGTTTCAAACAGTTCCTGGCAGCAACTGTTCAAATGAAAAGAAGGCGGTATCTGTAGAGTTGAAACTCATTTCCAACAGATTGGCGCCATTCGTGGGAACAGACTAGAGTGACTCCGATAAAACTCTGAACGACAAAATAATCATGCCTCCAAAGAAATGAACCAGAACCGCCTCGAGGGTTGCATCCGCCTTAGATGCGCATACCGCTACACTGACCGATGCCGCTTTCCCCCACAGCACCTATTCACTCTGCTGACAATCATGTCATTCACTCTCAACCTCCTCACCCAGAGCAGGTTCCACAACCTACGGTTTAGGAACATCCAATCATACCTCCTGTGCCAATATCCTTAGAACGGGTCAATCAGCCTCAAATAGAGAGACTGGAGTCCAAAATTCAGAATATAAGCAAACAGTTGGAAGGGTTTAGTCATACCATCAGATCGGAAGGCCAGTCCACCTCAAGAGGATCCGGGCACATACACCCTCGACGATAAGTACTGCTCCCGAACTATGAACCCTCGGCAACTTCTTGCCACGATCTTGAGGACTTTAGGAGACAAGTCGAACAAGTTGTTGCTAATGAGCTCAAATAAGCCAACGCGCGAGTGGAACAAGCCCCTCTTTATCCTACTACCGTGTCATCCTTCGATTCGAAAGTCACATCCTACTACCGTGTCATCCTTCGATTCGAAAGTCACATTGAAACCAATGTCCCGCGATGTGCTCTTGCCTCCTATAGAAAGATATGACGACACGACCGACCCCCATGATCACACGACTCACTTCGTGATGGTTATGATCTCGAGAGACATAACAGATGTTGTTATGTGTAAACACTTCCCTACTACTCTCAAAGGCAATGTGTTGACATGATTTAATTCACTCCCACCGCTTAGCATCAAGATTTTCTCCCAGTTTCGGCAATAGTTCAAAACTCACTTCGTGATCAACTGAGAAGCCCAGAGAAAGTTTACTTCTCTACTGTCATTACGACAAAAGGATGATGAACCCCTGAGAGATTTCTTAGAAAAATTTAAGACCGAGATGATAAAGGTCCTATCTTGGGACCATTTTATTGTATTGGCCGCGCTACTCACTGGGTTACGCCCTTTGAGCATGAAAATCTTGGTCACAAAAAACCTCCTTCTACCATTTAGGAGTTCTATACTTGTGTCGAGAAGTACATTACGGTCAAAGACACCAAAGCATTCGACCGACGCAGAAACCACTCATCTCGGAGAGAACGTAACCAATCACCTTAGCAGCCTTTGTTAAAGAAGAATCGATCGAATCCTCCACCTCCATGAAGGTTCAATAACTACACCCATCTGAATAAGACTCCTAGTCAGGTTTTGCTCCAAATCAGGGACAAACCATACGTCTGATGGTCTCTCCAGCCTACGGAGGATGATCCCAAAAAAGACAAAACCAAGTACTGTCACTTCCATCGCGATTACGGTTATATAACTGATAACTGCAAAAAGCTCAAGGATAAACTGGAATTCTTGGTTCGAAGCGAAAAATTACAAAGATTCATCGATGTGGAGGGGAGGAATATACCCATCATCGATCGTCACGTTTCGCCATGACAAAACGGACCGGATGACCGACCGGTTGCTTAGCAACCAACAAGATGGAGTAATCCTCCAAATCCACGACGAGCGTGCCCCCATGAGTCTCATCCCCTGTCTGATACCTCAGGTCCTCAAGACTATTCATGGAGGGGCGAGGCTAAACGTCTCATCGCACCTATCTTTTACTCACCTAAGACGCATCTCCCCATTCTGCAAAAGGCACTAATAACTCACACCAATGAACAATTCAAGGGAAAACGACCTATCATCAGCTTCACCGATGAGGACTTAGTTGGGGTGGATCCAAATTGCCATAACTCTTTCGTTGTTACCGCCAAAATTGTCCAGTATGAAGTCAGAAGAATTTTCATCGATCAAGGAGTAAGGTGGAAACTTTTATACTGAGATGTTTTCAAACAAATGGGCCTTGGCCCCACACATCTCCAGCTCCACGTAGGTCTGGTTAAAGGAATTTCAAGTGAATGGGTATATCGTGAGGACATTATTTCACTTTTAGTCACTTTTAGTTCACCGCCAAACCATGCGACAGTTACCACGATATTCAATGTGATCAATCTCCCCCCACTCTACAATGTTATTTTGGACAGGCCAGACCTGAATGCCCTAGAAGCCCTGCCAGCACGAAACACTTAAAAGTCAAGTTCAAAACCTCGCTTGGGATTAGAACATTGTCGTGCGATTCAAAACCCTTGGCATCTGTCTCCAAATAATCAATAGGATGCATTTCATTTGTCTCCCTCTAAAGTTTCCATATCATTACTATAGTATTTTCCTATCTGACGACTAGAATGCATGAAGCCTTATCGTTTCGCATTCTATTACATAACCCCCATCGTTGCATTCCTATCATCTGTTTCTTACCAAACAAAGTGTATCATTCATAAGGGATGTAAATTCTTGAACGGATGGACATAGTCCATTCCTATCGTTTATTTCCTAGAAAATGAAGCGTGTCGTCAATAAAGAATATAACTCTCTGAATGGGTGAACGCAACTCATTCCTATCATCTGTTTTTTATCGAAATAAGCGTGTCGTCAATAAGAGATGTAACCCCCCGAACGAGTGGATACGGCATATTCCTATATTTTGTTTCTTACTGAATGAGCGTGTCGTCAATAAGAGATGTAACTCCCGGAATGGGTGGACATGACCCATTTTTATCGTCTATTTCTTACCAAACGAAGTGTATTGTCAATAAAGAATGTAACTCTCCAAATAGATGAATACGGTTTATTCCTATCGTTTGTTTCCTACCGAACGAAACGTGTCGTCAATAAGGGATGTAACTCTCCAAACGAGTGGACTTGACCCATTCCTACCGTCAATTCTCTACTGAACGAAGCGTGTCGCCAATAAGAGATGCAACTCCCCGAACAGGTGGACATGGCTCATTCCTATTATTTGTTTTTGGTCGAACAAAACATGTCATCAATAAGGGATGTAACTTCCCAGAAGGGTAGACATGCCACATTCCTATCGTTTGAAGCGTACCAACAACATGGGATGTAACTCCCCGATGGACAGAAACTACCCACCCTACTGCTCATTCCTAACTCACGATATACCTCATCGATAAAATACTCTCCCGAATGGTCTCATCCTCTCAATTAAATCTTAACAGACATAACCTATCAAAAAGATAGAGTTTTCTCACCGATTAATACATTTGAGCCTAACGGTAGATCTTTCGACGGAGACAATATGTCCCTAGACGGGCCGATATTTTCTAGATAGTCTGAAATAGGGTTGTATTCGAGTCAAGTCGATCCCGAGTATTCCTATACTCGAACTTGAACTCGATTTTTTTTGCTTGACTCAAATTCGACTTGAACTTGACCAGCAGTATATAATAGAGACTCAAAATCGACTCGAAAACTCAATTATTATATAATATATTAATATATTTTATTTTATTTTATTTTTTTATATTATAATTATATATAAATATATATAATATATTAATATATGTAATCGAGTTATTCGTCGAGTTTTCAAATTTAAAATTATACTACTCGAACTCAACTCGATGCATGACAAACTTGATTTGAATCCAGTCAAACTCGAGTCGAGTCGTTGACCGAGCAGTTCGAACTCGACTCGATCCATATAAAAACCTTAGTCTGAAACAATGAAACATAACTAATGAATCTACCATCACTACTTGAATGATTAAGGGATGTCCCCCGGTGTCAACGCATAACAAACGCAAGAATACGGAGAGATTTTCTATTGAAATTTACTACAGTACAAAATTTTGGAAGCTAGTAATACAGAGTTTTGAAGAGTCAGGGGGATAGGAGATAGAGCTAGAATCTCCCGATGAGAAGACTCTATCGCAACCGCGATAAGTTCAGCAAAAGCGCCGACTGGATCAATGGAGGCCGTGTCTTGACCCATCACTTCCTGGTTGACGACTCCCTCGCTCGGGGGTAAAGTTTTTTCCAAACCAAACTGACGGATTATCTTCTCAGCACGTTTTAACCTCTTGGTTAGTTTTCGTTGGAAATCCCAAAAGACTGCAGCACTTTTAGTCAAAGATTTCTCGGACTTGGCCATTTTCCGTTCCACCGCCCGAAGAGACTTTTCACCCAATTGAACCAATGTCTGCGCGTTTGCAAGCATACCTCATGAACTTTTGCCTCGGCTTCTAGCTTCTTGCAATGCCCTCGGCACAAAAACTAGATCCAATCACAAGCTCTTTATCTCTTCTTCCTTCTCAGCAAGCGAGGCTCTAAGTGTCTCCTCCGCTCCCATGCCTTCGCCCCTCTAATCGAGGGTATCCTACAATGCCAAAACCTAACTATCGAATCGACTGGCTTTCTCCTCCAAGTGCCTTAATGTTTGTTTCCTCCTCCGCTCCTGAAATTCCACCAAAACCATTGTCTACAAAAAAAGAAGTGGATCAACTGAAGATAAAGAGAAAGCAAAATGAAATGAGCACTAAAAATAGTAGTACCATCAAACCAAGAGACTTAAGGGCCCCACCAACTTGCTCCAGGGACATCTTGTGCAACTTCAACTCACAATAATGGAAATCAAACCGGTTAACTATTTGGTATGCGTCGGCCAAATTCATGTAGCTGTACAATTTGTCTCCGGCATAGATAGCAACCATTCCCCTCTCCTTTGAACTCTTCTTTAAAAAAATGAAGGGGGGGGGGAGGAGGGGAGGCGGCCCCTTTAGTTCCCTCCCCTTTTCTTTTACGAGGAGGCTATAGTGGGATTACACTTGATGGTCCAGACATCTCTTTCACTGTAACAACAGGAATTTCCATTCCTTTTGACGGTCTCGCCTTGACCCTAGGAATATCCTCAGGTTCTCCCACTTTGGGCACCTCTGACCCGATAACTCTCTCATCATTGGTTGGCGACGAATGGTTATCGAATACCAAACTATCGACCCCCTGTGGATCAGTAACCACAGGCTTGGGGGCATTGACGTGGTTTCTTCATTTCCTTCGGTTCCTTTGCATCCTCCTTCAACCAATAGCTCAAGCAGTATGATCTTCCTCCTTTTGGATGAAGGGGATGCGAGCTTTGGTTGGGCCTCAGACGCCCTATTAATCCTCTTAGACTTCTTGGCGTTTAGTCGCATTTCCTTAACAGTCGTGATTACTTTCAACAAGGCATCCTCTAAGGAATCTTGAGCATCGACGAATTCGATCCCTTCCCTTTTGACAACAAGGGGTCTATCAATTTTTCTTTTCTCTCCTATTAGTAGGGCGACTAAGAATAGCATTTGATCATCCACCAAATAATCAATGTAAATGTTTCTTCGAGTGGACTCACAATAGTTACCAACTGATAGTATAAAACGAAAATAATGGGAAGCAGAAGGTTTCAACCCCCAACAATAGCTTCCTATTGGCACTAGGAAGCGTTGGCATGATGTCTTTGTTCTGGAACTCTATGAAGAATTACTAGTGCATCCGATTCTTATCAATGGATTCCTTATAATAAAATTCTCAGCCGGACTCAGGTTAGGTTTGTAACCTATACCAACCCCAGGTCGAGCCGTTACTCCCTTATCTCACCAGCAAAAAAATAGCCACCAAAATCTCGAAGTCAAAATGGAGGCGACAAAACCCTAGTAGAGAGATCAGGGTGACAATTCAACGCCAAGCACTTGGAATCAACAAAGTTGAAAATACATTCCAAAGATGCAGTACTTCTGCAAACGAACCAGTGTATAACACCTTTAAGCCGAATTTCACCAATTGCTTATACATTATAACACAACCCTCTGACACCCTATTGGCTCTGTCATATCCGTAGCCAATACTATGGTATAATCATTACTCATCAACATGTCAGTTTGAACTTCTTTAAGTTCGTGTGCATGCAGAGCGTTTGAATCCTAGTTTCTTTATAAGATTGTCCTGAGATTTTGGGGATCATGATGAAAAGATACCAATGGATCTCAATCGTTATCGATTAGGAAAGTCTGAATAATTACGGAGATTTCTTTCCACGATGGGAGATCTCCCTTCCGTTTCTGAAAAATCATGTCCGTGTTTGTAAGGGAAGTGAATATTTCTCTTAACAGATTAAATGATGGTCACCAAACATTGAGGAGGTGCTGTGACCAAGCAATTGTCTACCAAGCAAGACTTGGTCAGTAGACACCAAGGGTGTGGGTCGTGTCTACCCGTTTGGGAGTTATGTCCCTTCTTGACGATACATTTCAATTGATTGTTCCCTCAACGAGAGGTTCGGAGGGTCATTAGCCCCATAATTGTGACAAGCCTTTTAGGTTGAATGTTTAACCATTAGATGCATGCCAACCAGGTTGGCAACTAGGCTTTAAAAAGTTGCTCAACGAGCTTAGGGCTAATCTTGAGTCTATCATGATTTGGGCCGTTTTGCCTATGTATCATCAGGAAAGATCAGACTCAATGTGGGTCTGGCACTAGAGGTGGTGGTATTCTACATAGGAATGGGGAGCACGGTGTAGCATTACATGGAGGAACTGGAATGGATAGTCGGTATACTTAGCGATTAAGTTGGTGATGACGGTTCGGTATGGGGACAAGGCCTTCAAGACGGTTGGGGAAAGGTTGTTCGTAGCAATCTGGCTGCTGCTGCTGTCAACACTGGCCGTGGGGAGGGCGTTCCTGTATCCGGCGGAGGCCAGGGTGGACAAGAGGCATAGGAGGATAGCAAACTGGGTGTTTGCATAGACTCGTCACGGTGGACGACATGCCGTCAGCGGATATAAACATTAATGGCTTCATGGGGGGGGGGGTGTGAATAAAATCATTTTCAATTTTTGTTTTGGTGCATCCATGTTAATGAGGTTTTTTTAGTAATAAAATAAAATCTGAATTTTATTTTTTAAATTTTGAACAGCAAATCAGAGTATGTCGTATTCAAGCTGAAGGAGATGGGGAAAGATTGGAAAAAGGACATTATTCAGATATGCAATCATTTTAACAAGCTTGACCCAGCCAGCTCTGGCAAGATAACTCTCCCCAATCTCTTGCAGTTGCTGCAGCAGCCTCCTCGCCCATGACACACTTCGCAAAAGAAACTATCAATAATCAGAAGATACCGAGAGACATCCACAACCCGCCCAAAAAAAATAAAAAAGGATGATACAAACGCCGTCTCAGGAGCCCTTTGATATCCCATTTATATATGCCTGAGGACTACTAAATTGAAAAAAATTTAGACGCAAATGTAATCACTCATAAAACGCTCCCATACTCTTAATAGTTGTTCTAGCTTCTGCTGCATAACCTTTTAATTTGAAACCTTCACAATAACTAAAATAAATAAAACAAATACTAGGGTATCGGCATGACTCTATTGATGTTAGTTTCAATCAGTTCAAACATAATCCAAGGGACTTCGGCCCTGCTGTTGGCTGTAATCCTTTAACCAGTGCAAGGTCCATGCTTCATCTCTCGTCACACATAGGCTTAGCCCCTCTCATACCATATGTCCCAAGAAATGACATCGCTGCCAGCAAACAAACACCATTCACATTTTTCTTTGGAAGTTCAAGGAAAGGCAAACAAGGAAACTGCAACTCACATGGTAAACAATGAAAAGTAATAGATCAAAACATCAAAACTCGTGCTGTCATCCGCAGTTTCCTGTTATAAATTGCTTCTCAGATGCTCCCCATCTTTAACTAAATGGAGGATTATCTTGTTGCCTAAACACTGATGGTAACAAAAATATGTGCCACTTAAGACCTTTCTATGTCATCCTCTATTTGGATAAATTAAGCTCTAATAAGTTAAAATATAACTGCAAAACCCAAGAGAGGCCAAAAATACAATTGCGGCTTCACTTACTCAGCACCATTCCAGGAACAAGCAAAACGAGGATTAATATGGAAACTTAATCCAATCTTGCGCTCTCTATCTGTAGAGCAACTAAACAAAGGTCAGGCATGCCATTCATTTGATCTCTTCAAAAGGCAACAGGCATCTCACTCCTATGCATATACCAATCATTCTCCGGAGGTTCATAATCATCACACGGAGATGCCCTTCCAAGCCTGCATCATAGAATCTGCACAGCACAAGTACACAAACCATCGGTGCAATCCAAAGAGAAAACATAAACTACATATTAATGAGGTCAAGGCCAATGAACTAAACCTGTGAAATGCAATTAATCATCAAGGTAATAATATGACCCTGCAGCCTTTTGTTCTCTATCCTTTGTAGAGTCCAATTTATTGATTCTTGGCCGGTAGTTAGTAGGATCACGCCTAAATGTGATGTCCAGATGCTGCATATGGTACAATAATAACCACCAAAATAAAAATCAGTGCTTCTGATAATCGATTACTTAAGACATAAAAAACAACAATAAGATCAACACATGCCACCATAGATACCTTCTAAAAGAATTGCCTAACCAGCTCAAAATATCAAGATACTAGTCAAACCCTTAACAAACTCAGCCCAAGCATGCTAGGGTTACAGTGTCGTACATTTGGAGAAAAATAAAGCTCATCTAAACTAAACAACATTTTGCTCATTCAGAAAGCACTAGCACAGATATAGCTTACACATGCAGGCAAATAATATGCTCCTGGCTATGACAACCACACAACCCTTTCAGACTAGATAATGAGAGCCGAATATTCATGCAAAGACAAGGTAGCGATTGTTTTATTAGAGGATCATCATAGGAAGGTAAATTGCCTGTAATGATGAATGAGATAGATACGACCCATGCTAATGCCTGTACATTATCTACTTGGCAAGACCAAGTATTGACCCACGCATACCAGAGGGAGACAACACTTCCTATCCTTATTGATATATTCAGAAAATATAATCTAGAAATCCTCCAGTAAAATTTTATTCCTCTAGCTTAGCTTTTAGCTAGTGCTAATCTATGAACAAAAAGAAAAAGCTCGAGGAATTACAGATAGGAAGAGGTTCATCCCCGTCAACAAGGACTGTGGAGAATTGGCCGTACAATCAACAGATGGCCTTCCTTCAAACACAATAACCTTATCTGCCAGATAGGACGCCATTATGAAGTCATGCTCTACCACAAAAGCCGTCTTTTTTGCATGGAGGATGAATCTTTTTATAACCTTTGAAGCAACAATACGCTGCTCAGAATCAAGATATGCACTTGGTTCATCTATCAGATATATGTCTGCCGGCTGCATAAAATCCAATATAGATCAGGTTAACCACGCAAGCACAAGTCATACATAATTCTTCTCAAGTTTACATATCATCTATATACAAAGTTAAATGACTTTTATCAATTCTTTTGATCAGCAGAAAGTTTTCAAGAACATGTTCCAAACTAGTCATGGAAAAAGAATTGAATTACAAGCACCTAAGGAAACTAAATTTCACAAATGGGAAACAAAGCTATTTTTCAAGTGGATTACAGTACAAGAGTGAAACTTCCCAACACACTTAGTTTCAGCTACCAAAATTCCTTCCGAAACCTTGGAAGCAAACTAACTAAAAAATTTAGGGAATTTACCGCTGACTCATAAAAGGCGACATATTCCATAAAAAAGCACTTTGCCAAAACACTCCAAAGTATACCAACCCTGACAGTTTCATAACTACGTCACGTCACTTTCTATGCAGTCCCTTAAAAAAAATAAAAAATAAAAAGGAAGCTTTTTATATCCTCCAAGACAAAGCGTTGGACAAGAATGACATAGAGATATGAAGAGATCCATCTAGTTATCATGAAGAAATATAAACAATAAACTTTAGACGAACAATAATATACAAAACAAGCTTGTAAGGGGATCTGAAGACTGGCAAGATTTCTTAGAGAATTAATCATCAGCAACTATAAATCACATGGAGGAAAAAAAAAAAAAAAAAAAAAAAAAAATACGGGCATCAGAGCCTTCCAAGTAGAGATTATTCAGATAATTTCACCAACTCTTAAATAACAGCAATCTAGCACATACTACTTATATTTGCAGGAGGTGACTAGCTTTGAGACCAGTAAATGTAATAAATATAAATTTTAAGAAATAGGAGGGGGGAAAAAAACCTTCATTCTACCAAAGACTCACTTAAACTATAACTGTCACCCGTAACTAGAATGATAATCAACATCACCTAATTGTAGCAAGTAACACTATGTCACATTGCAAAAAGCAACCAAAGGATGAATCAGAACACTGAAGAGATACCTTTCCAAGACATAGGCATAAAGCAACTCTTTGCAATTCACCACCAGATAGATTCACAACTTCTTGATCCATTAGCTGCTCAATTAGAAGAGGTTTCATAACATCTGAGACAAACTGAGGATGTGTATAGGATTCACGTATCTTTTGATGCAGCAACTGTCGAACACTATATTGAAATTTAGGACTGATTTTCTGGGGCTTGTATGAAACATTAAATTCAGGTATCTCCACATCTGCACCTTCTACTGTGTCCGGTTTCAATAAACCAGCCTACAGCATTCACCAATAAAATGAATCATATGGCAGAAAGCAGCAGAAAGTGCAAACAAGGCAACCATACAATTAAATGCACCAAGAAGGAGGGAAAATACCAGCATGCGGATGAATGTTGTCTTTCCAGTTCCATTCTCACCCAGCATAACAACAATCTGAGAATCAGTAAACTCCCCCTCAAGTGCACGAAGCTTGAAATTACCCTGAGTTTTAGTCATGGTTGGGTATCTGTATCGTGCATATGTTTCGATTTCCTCAGCATTTTCTTGTGGTGTTTCAGCCAC
This sequence comes from Dillenia turbinata, assembly GCA_037126225.1. NCBI lineage: Eukaryota > Viridiplantae > Streptophyta > Magnoliopsida > Dilleniales > Dilleniaceae > Dillenia > Dillenia turbinata. The sequence goes on from JBAMMX010000006.1 coordinate 205,629, forward strand.
CTAAAACACATCTAAGTCAGTACAAAGCCTGCAACAAATTGAGTGATATTACTTGTGCAACATCCAACTAATTACCTTGAAAGTAAGAGATTCCTCCCGAAATCTAAGATTCTCTGTTGGGACAAACCCAGCAAGGAATATGTTGATACCCTCCCTGACAGAGAAAGGAAGGGTGACAACTCCATATGCACCTGGCTTCCCATACAGACAGCATATGAAGTCTGATAAGTAATCCAGGACACTAAGGTCATGCTCCACAACTATTACATAGCTGAAATGCAATAGATAACTAGTTAGAAGGTTAAGAAAGAAAGGAAATCCATTAAACTTGGAAGAGAAAGCAAGCAAACCTATTAGGCCTCAGCAAAGATCGGATCACTTGAGCAGCTTTGAGTCTCTGTTTAACATCAAGATAACTTGAAGGCTCATCAAACATGTATATTTCAGCATTCTGTATGGCAACAACAGCAATAGCAAACCTCTGAAGCTCCCCTCCTGAAAGGTCCCCAACATTCCGGTCTATAACCTGATTAAGATCAAGATCATTACAAAGTTCTGCCTTCATCTCTCTCTCATCCTTTTGGTCAAGCACTTGCCCAACATTTCCCTGAACTGCTTTGGGAATGTGATCAACGTACTGGGGCTTGATAATGGCCTATTATGGCAAAATATGGCAACCACATTCAACATTAAATTTATCGTTAAATGGAGATGCAATTACATAAAAGCATCTGATTAGTGACAGCCCAAAAACTAAAACACATAAAGGGCCCAAAATACAAACACCGAATCCATAGTTTTGAGGAAGAATTTTCCATTGTACTGAGATCCATATGGACATGAGATATACTAACGCCAAAAGGCATCACTTCCTATATGATGATATTTTCTCTTTGCTTGGGTAATGTCTCATATGAGCCTTTTTTTAATCATGCTGGTGGAAAAGGGCAGGGATGGTGGAGTTGCATTTAATTAATCGATCAGAGAGAAAGCAGTCAAATTTAGTTTGCCAAGCAATAGTGCCAGTAATTACAGCACGTTTAAGAAACCAAAAAGAACATCCCTGGAAGTAAAGCCACATCAGTTGTCCCAAACATCATTTTTCATTTTCTCTGGCAAACCAATTGTCCAAAGACTTCATAAAAACGATAGTGCACTTTTCAGGCAAAGATATTTACAACTTTACAACATTAAGGCACATATATTATTATCTTATATAGCTCAGAGTTTAACAACCACCTTTAGATTATCTTCAAGGATACGTGTGAAATAGTTCTGCAGCTCAGATCCTCTGAAATATGTCAAAATTTCCTGCCAGTCTGGGGGATTCTGTGAAAGAATTATGAAAAAACTTAATAAAGCATATCCACATTAATGGGTAACTAGTTGAAGGATGTTGAAGAGCATTACATTGAAACGACCCAGATTTGGCTTAAGTTTGCCAGCTAAAACTTTAAGGGCAGTCGATTTCCCAATGCCATTTGTCCCAACCAAACCAAGAACTTGCCCAGGCCTTGGAACTGGTAACCTGTCATTGTCATTTCCCACGATGTTAAAGAGTGAATCAAAGGTCTAAATTTCAAGGAAGTCAAATTATGAGCCAACCTATGCAATTTGAATGTGTTAGGGCCATAGCGATGAGTTGTATCCTTGTCCAAATCTTTTGGCAAATTGATGATTTGAATTGCTTCAAATGGGCATTTCTGCACCACCAGGTAACATGGTAAGCTTCATAGAGCCAGCATATTTGCCAGTAAGAAGCCACAAATCTGACATAACAAACCTTAACACAAATACCACACCCAATGCACAATTCCTCTGAGATGAAAGCAATCTTGGCTTGTGGAGTAACCTCAATACACAATTTACCTGCATTTACACAAAAAGAAATGGATCAATTCAACATATGCAACCCTATTTCTTTGTTTATATTATTAACACCGTGAAAGCCTCCTGTAATAGAAATATAAATGCAAGGAACTCTTTTAACAGAGAGGAGTTCTGCTTTATTCCCAACCCCATCTCTCATGTAGGAGATCCAACAGCACCACCACAGTAATGGAGGACAATGCAACCTTAATAAGAGTAGAACAAAAACAGAATAAGTAAGGAGAGTTAACAAACATGAACCAAAGAGCAAAGCCTATTATAGTTCCAGATAACTACTTCAACGCCATTTGTTGGCAGGCACTCCCACACCCTTATGCAACATTAAGAGCCACTCACATCCGGGCAGGAAAAACATTTAGCTGCCTGAGCCATGGTGTTCGTCTCTAGAGGAATCAATACTGAATGAAGGAAAGTATGTTCAAAACCGTAATTAAATTTAATTGCACTGTTTACAGCTACCAGCAGTTTGTTTCAACATCACAAAAGAAGAGTATATTCATAAGTTGCAATACAAAATTGATTTACTCCATAAATTAGCCCAAGAGAAGGAGTAGAATTCCATCAGGTTGTTTCTTATTCAATTAAGATTTCTTCATGTAGGAAATTAAATGATTGACCAAGTGTGATTTATCATTTTCCTTTTTCTTTAGTTTAGATTTCGAATTTCAATGTATTTAGGATGAAAGATGGAAGCAATTTAAATTTAGAACTATTGAGCTAAAGCATAACTTGGCAGAACCAACCATGCTCTTGAAGATATTATTCAATAAAAACTTAGAACATTCATTGCACTCTTCTACCAGCTCCTGTCTATATTTCACAGCATTTGCTTGTTAATATTGTTGTCTCCGTGGAGTGATTCATTTGCAGGTGCTTGTGTTTGCAACCCTCCCCCCCCCAAAAAAAAGGGAAAACTTCAGGTTCTGCCTGTGATTGGCCCAATTAGAAGTTCATTCTTGAGAAATCCAAATAAAAGGGGGTAGTCGTTGGGCTGGGTGTTAACAACTGATCATGATTGAAACCTTGAGACCTTATTAATTAGGAACCATAATATCTAATTCTAGGCAATGCACCATTTGCAACTATAGCTATAGCTAAGCAAATTAAAGCAGAAGACAAAGAATCAAAAGGAAAAAGGTAAAACTGGCATACCAGTTTTGACAACGGGGCAGCTCTTTTTGCATTCTTGCCGACACTTCTTGGGCTTGCACCGATCAGAGCTCACAATGGCAATTCTTGTCAATCGATCTGCCATCCTTTTATCGTGTGCTTACTTATGTGCCTCTATAGTAGTTGAAGGAGTGATCAAGCCTTGTAATTTACAAATATAAGAAGGTTCTACTTCAAACCCAAATTCAACAAATTTTGATATTGTTAAGCAAGAAAGGCAAAAGAGTGACACAGATAAAACTGGATTATATATCACTGGATAAATGTGGAATGACATATCGAGAAAATTCGTTTTTATTATTAGTGTCTTTTGGTGGTCATTCCAATGAATACACATTCTAGACAGTGATGCATAATAATAAAATTATCAAGAAAAGTGTGCTTAATTTTAGTCAATTCACATCTTTGTCATTCCCAAATTGCACAGCTAGTTTTAAAATCATTTCAGCATCCCTATTTACATTCTTAGTCTTCAAGATCACTGAGTTACTTAATGAAGGACTATAAGTGAAATAAAATTATGAAAACCACAGTTTAACAGAATAGTAATCATCAATGTCGTCACCTAAAATTCTAGATTCTGCTTTTATCAGTAATTTATCATCCAAAACATATCTACAAATGTGCAAATGACAGGAAAAGACACATGAACGACAACAACGAATTTCTGCAAGAACAAGTTATGCATTTTTGAATTTCTTAATGTATATGCCTAAACTCATAGAGGATTAACATGCAACAAAGGCATCATTTTGGGAGCAAAAAAACTAAATGAGACAAAAATTATTTTATCCAAACTATAACCTACGCAAGAGCCTAAGACCACAAAGTGTGGAAAATTTCCATAGTTATAATTATGTTTTCTGCCCGTGTAAATTCATGGTTTTCCCATATTTTTACGAAAATCCTAAAAGGGGGGTTGGGGCGGTACTAGGGAGAATGGAACACGATAATAAAATAGAAAATAAGTGATTAAAATTGATAGGGCACCGGTAGCCCTGAGTTTCCCACGGACCAACATCATCAATTGAAAACAAACAAAGCATGAGACGCTCCCGATTGAAATTTCGAGTAAATTTCTTGCAGGATTAATACCCAGAAACCAATCCCCTTTTTCTATAAATCACAAAACTACAAAAGTCGTAGAGAGAGAGAGTACCTAAGGAATTCGGAGGAAGTAGATTCAAGGCAAATCAGCTGGTGCAGAAGAAAAAAATCGAGAGAGAGAGAGAGAGAGAGAGGCAGGATGGGAAAAGGGTGGAAAGGTAGGGTTTACGCAAGTCCGTGGTCAAAAAAAAAAAAAAAAAGTTAAAAAACGGAGAGGGGTTATTTTGCACCTTTGCGTGTGTACCACACGCGGTGAAACTGAAACCCGCCACGCCACACGCTTTGCGTTTGTACCACACCACCCGTCTGTCTGCTGCCCTCCTAACTCATTTTTCTGAGATATATGTAAGGAAGATATTGATATCATGCCATCCACTTGATAAATAAGTAGTCATTTTTATGAATTCGTTCAAGTTTAATAATTAAATATGTACTAATTATAATTAATGTATTTTACTTTTGGAAAAATCAAATCAATACAAAGTCTTCCATCTCAAATGCTTTTAACCGGCTCTCGCAAACTCATGCAGCACCAACACCATTGGATGGGACGGATCCTTAACGCTAATTTAGGCAGGGAGAGAGAGAGGAGCTGGGTCGTCTTTTTTTAAATATATATATATATATATAAATATATATATATATATTTTTTTTTGGGATTATCGACAACAATTATGATGGGTGAGATGGCTTTGTTTTCCATTTAATTTAGGAGGGATAATCCAGTTTTGATTTTATTCAATTTAGGAGACTTGGTATTTCCGATCCTATGCACCATTTCTTGTTTTGTTTAATAAGAGTGACATAATTTTTAATTTTATATCTATTACAAATTATTTGTGTTAATTTAGTATAGTAAAATACATGATTTTTTATCAATTTTTATATCGTATATTTTTATTTGTAGGAAACAAAAAAAAGAACATATTTTTATTTATTATTTTTTTAAATTTATTAAAGCACCTAATTTTTTTATTTTTTTTTTGTAAGAGAGACGATTTTTCTACTGTATATTATTTCAGAGCAACATAACCCTTAATGTATTCTAAATAACACATAAAAGAGTAACAACTCTCGACCATTCCATCTATGTCAAATAGACCCTACCAAGAGCCATTTTGAATTATGAAATGATGACAAATTGAGAAAATATTTTTCGTCCAGCTAATTTCCTAATATATTGAACTTTAACTAAAATTATAAAATAACTTATATAAATTGAAATATTCCGATTATTCAATTCTTTTCCTACTTAACTCCTCTCTCTCTCTCTCTCTCTCTCTCTCTCTCACATACCCCTTATCAATCTCTCTTACTTGGATTTCTCCACCTTTTCAGAGTCAAAAACCCTCATCTTATCGCTTGCTCTCTCTCTGTCCGTCGAAGCAAATGGTGAGGGTGGAGATAAAAGGCAGTGAGTAGAGTGGAGTGGAGTGGGGGAATGAAGTGAGTGATGATATTGTTAGATCAAAGGAGAAGCATCTTCAGACTCAAAATAGTATAATTTTTAAAGCAGGGCTTTCTTTTATGAAAATCTATTTCCGTGTGGATTTTATTATAGTGAAAATCTTTTTTTTTTTTTGGTTAAATAAAAATTAAAACCATGAGAAATCGTGGCTTTTTCTTTTCCAAACCCAATTTTTCTTGCTTGGAACCCAAGTTGCTTGTCCATTTCCGATTTTGGACTAATTTGAACGGCCGGGGGGGAGTATCAAGCATTGTGTAAAAGGTTTTGGTACGATATGATCCCATGTGATAGAATAGGGCATTATTGTATTGTATGACATGATCATGAAGTGTACTGAAATGGTTTTATGAGCTGCCTTGTCTCTCTTTACGTGTGCCTGTGGCACATGGTAGCATCCAATTTGGGAACTTTCAAAAGATGTTTTGTCCATTCATGTTTGCTTTGATTGTTATCTCTTCACCAAAACAGAACAAGTGTGTGCGATGATCAAAGTCCCACATGTTAATTTGTTTGGATTATATGGGGATGTTTGTTTTGAGCGCAATTTGAACAGGGGTTCTTGTGAATCAGGTAGATTCTGCCCAAATAAAAATCCCCCTCTACTGACCGACCTTGCAGTTCCAGTCGTGATGATAACTGCACAATTCCATTTTTCTTCCATCCAAAATTATTAATAATAATAACAAGTCAAAGATAAGATAAGAGTAAGTAGATCACATAATTTACAAACTCAGAGGGGGCCAAATTTGAATTGTTGATAGGGTATTCCTTAAGCATACCAGTACCAGTACCAGTACCAGAGTTGTTGCGCCATTCGTAATTATATATCAAACTATCATACATATATAATTAAATAACTCCAAAAAGAAAAATGAACAAAAAGGTTCAGAGAAGACTACTGAAGAATTGGTTGTACCAAATTCATTTAACTTACGAAGTGGTTGGAGGGGTGGGGGTGAATGTACAGTTTAATTTTCTAGTAAAGAGTAGACGGTGGACTATTGAATATTGAATAATGAATATTCTTTTGGGTGAGTTCTCCGTGAATTATCGATTTCTCTTTCTACCCTCCCCTCTCTCTCTCTTTGTTATTTAAATTGCTATGGGAGGAAACTAAATTCGTGATATTTCTATTGTACCCTCCCTCTCTTCCCAAATATCTGATATTAAATTAATTTTTCTATAGTTAATAAAATGATTCAATTATATCAAACTTAATTGCATCATATCATATTAAAACAAAATGTAAGAAAAAGGGGAGAGAGAGAGAGAGATTGGCATACCAAAAATAAAATCAATAATTCAACTTTCTTCTTTTTTTTAAATTATTGTAAAGTTAATAACAAAAATGAATTTGTAATCTTTTTAATAAATATACTTTATTGCGACATAATATCGGTTTGGTAAGTTAGTAACTAAAATAGACAGTGCAACCATCATTAGCTAGCTGGCGACAAAATGGTGAGATTGTAAGAAATGAAATTTTGCTAAATCTTAATGACTCCTCATTTTATTACATTATTTTTCTTACCAAAAAGGAAAAATAAAAAATATCCTCATTTGTATTTTGATATTTTAAATATAGGTGTGCTTATATTTGTATTCCCCCCCCCCCAAAATACTTTCAATAATTAGTTAAGTGCCCCCATCTATTTGATCCCCCCCAAAAAAAAAAAGATCTTGTACAAATATTAGTGTTGAACATTATTTTAATTGAGTTTTAAAATATTTGATTTATGGTCTAAATTCATAAGATAAAATATTATAGTAATTTAGTATTACATTTTTTTTCTTAACTAATTCTCACTTATATATTTTAACCAAACAAACAGGACACTTTTTAAAAGAAAAAGATTCCTTCCTTTGTTCTTATTTCTCATAAATTCTCCTCCAACTGTTTTTGCACTTGCGTTGCGCGTGCGAGTGCAAATAAGGGCAAGGCCGGTGACTGGAGCTTTCAATCAAAACATCGGAGAGCAGAAAAAGAAAAGAAAAAAATGCAAAAGAGATGCACACGTACATCCGCGGGAAAATGGGCCAGCCAGCACCAGCTAAAGCCTACAGGTGCAGGTGCGGTGCAGCCTTCGTTCTTTCAACCCCCATCCCCTCTCTCTTTTCTCTCTTTCTCTATCTATATAGCGGGAGAGAGAAGGAACCACGTAATCGGTTCCTAGGAGCAGAGAGTGGACATGGGGATGATGATTCAGGTTCTGATGCCATTTGTAATGGCAAATGTGATTTTGTTTGGGTTTTGTAATTATACAAAAGGAGCAAGCGGCACATCAGCAGTGGGAGACCCCGGGATGAGGAGAGACGGATTGAGAGTGGCATTTGAGGCCTGGAACTTCTGCAATGAGGTCGGCCAAGAAGCTCCTTCCATGGGCAGTCCTAGAGCTGCTGATTGCTTCGATTTCTCCGGTAAGCATCGCCGCCATTTTCCCACTAGAAAAAATAAACTTAACAGAAGTTGGTCCTTTGCCCATTTGTCCTCATTTACTTTTTTTGTTCCTTTGACAATTGCATAAAAACCATTTTGGGGTGGCATAAGAATCCCCCTTTTCCCTTTTCCTAAAACCATCGCAACGCAACACAATTTCAAGCGTTGATTTTTATTTATTTATTTTAAAAAGTTTAGTATGTTAACGCTTCACTTTCTAATTTTGATAATATTAGTTTGGCATGTTCTTTACTCAAAATCAAATTAGTTCTAATTCTTTGACGTGATGTGGCAGCTGCTTCTCTGAATCATAAGGTATCGGAAGCTGACAACAAGCTAGGGGTGGGAAAATCTTTTCCTGGATTGAGCTCACGGGCTTTGAATAATGCCGACCTTTATGCGGTAGAGAAGGAGCTATATTTGGGTTCTTTATGTGAGGTCCAAGACTCCCCCAAACCATGGAATTTTTGGATGGTAATGCTCAAAAATGGTAATTATGATACTCAGTCTGCTCTATGTCCTGAAAACGGGAAAACGGTCGGTCCTTTTAAGCCGGGAAGGTTTCCTTGCTTTGGGGAAGGATGTATGAATCAACCCATGTTGTATCATAAACCCACAGCTTTGATTGGGAATGATACGATGAGAGGAAGTTTCTATGGGACATATGATTTGAGTTCTGATATTGTAAGTGGTGGGCTTGATGGAATATCTTTCTATCAGGTGGTGTGGGAGAAGAAAGTAGGTAGTGGAAGTTGGGAATTTAGGCACAAGCTCAAGACTTCAAAGAAATATCCCTGGCTCATGTTGTATCTCAGAGCTGATGCAGCTAGAGGATATTCTGGAGGCTACCATTATGATACTAGAGGAATGCTCAAAACTGTAAGCATCATTTTTGGATTCTGTATTTGTCTGATATAACAACGCCATTTCCATTTCCAATTCCAATTCCATATTTACTTTTCGTAGTTATATATGTGTGTGGGGAAGTTCTAAAGATCGTTTTCTTAGAACAGAATTCATCTTTTCAGCACTGGTTGTCAACAGGATCTTTTCAAAGAAGTTTAAAATTCGGGTAGTCCATTGATAATCGGCATCCAGATTTATTTTTGCCTGAATAGATTAATCATCTGCTGTATGTTGATCTTTTTCCAAACCCAATGTGGTCATTATGTGGTCCTTTCTCATGGTGTTCTAGACGATCAATTCGACGGTACTCAACTGGTCTGACAGTGAAATAGACCATGTGAAGATCATATGGCCAGATGGGTTTTTTTTTTTTTTTTCTTGAAAAAGAGTAGTTGACATTGTTGATTTTTAAAGTCAGCTTTTAATTGCAACCCAGATCGACAATTCAACGAAGTCAGTTAGGTAAAAAACCTGGAGAAAAGAGTCCTCATGAAAGGATCCATTATTTCCTCCTCTTATTTATACTGATCATCTAAGAAATTTTGAGAAATACTAATCTATACGTCATCATTGTTTATCAACTTGCATTTAATGATGTCGAGTCAGCTACTGTGATGTCGTTCATGATATTGTTTACCAACTCGATTGGGAGTGAATAGTGTACGAGTCCCATGTCCAGTAGTTATTGTGAATGAACTCGAATAACGAATTTATCTCTGCACCAGCTGCCGGTGTCACCAAATTTTAAGGTCAGATTGACCTTAGAGGTGAAGCAAGGAGGCGGACCCAAGAGTCAGTTCTACCTAATAGATATGGGCAGTTGCTGGAAGAACGACGGATCTTCCTGCAATGGAGACGTGCTGACAGATGTTACTAGATACAGTGAGATGATCATCAATCCTGATACTCCAGCTTGGTGTAGCCCCACTGGTCTTAGCAGTTGCCCGCCCTACCATATTACTCCGGACAACAAAAAGATTTACAGAAATGACACTGCCAACTTCCCATATGGAGCATATCACTACTACTGTGCTCCTGGAAATGCCAAGTACTTGGAACAACCGGTGAGCACTTGTGATCCTTACAGCAATCCTCAGCCACAAGAGATAGTTCAATTACTGCCTCACCCAGTATGGGCCGAATATGGTTTTCCAACCAGAAAGGGTGATGGTTGGGTTGGAGATGCAAGAACTTGGGAGCTTGATGTTGGTGGACTTGCCAGTAGACTCCACTTCTATCAGGTCAGTAGCAATGGCAGAGAACTTACCACTTTTGACATATGCTATGTGTGCAATTTGACCAACTCTCACTGCTGTTGGTTACAGGATCCTGGCACTCCACCTGCTAAAAGAATATGGACCTCCCTTGATTCGGGGACTGAAATTTTTGTCAGCGACAAAGATGAAGTAGCAGAGTGGAGTCTCACCGAATTTGATGTTATTCTTTCATGAAGAAGATCTATTTTTTCTTGTACCATTTTTTAAAAAAGAAAAAAAATTGCTTTTACAGGCAAAAGGAAGACAAATTACATATTCAATGGCTGCAGAGAAGAAACCGGGACTCAATTCAGAAGCCGAACAAGCCGAAAGGCAAGGGGCTTCATTAACCAGGTGGCTTATTCCCACCTTGTTGTAATAGCCATTTTTCACAATTTGATAAAGAGAATGGAAGGGTATTGTCATAAATGTATCTGTGACTACGATTACTGAGAAATCAATGAAAAGCCCGATGATTTTCCATCATTCATGTTACTCTCATTAGTTTAACGCAGAGAAAACTTTCTGTACCTTCCAAATGCAGTTATAGCTAGTACTTGTTTGGCAGGTCTAGACTAGGAACTTCATTCATGGGGTGGGTAAGTAGACCTTGTTTGCTTTTCTTCTGCGTTAAAACAAAATGGGTGGGAATGAATCAAAGAGGTTGGGTTGGTTTGGAGTCAAAAGTTGGATTTCCATCGCATGTGCCGGTTGATCACCTAACTGACGATTAGGAGATGTATCTCTCTCTGGCCTCCAGCTAAGTTGATATTGATTGCTGTGCCTTTTCAACAAAAATATATTAACTTGGTTCACGTTGTCATTATCTCAAAAGCGTTTTGAGATTTGAACATTCAACTACTGCATTATACAGCAAAAATGTGGATCGTCACATCCTTTGTCTCTGTCTTCCTATCTTGCCGTCATAATTGCTTTACGATGGAGTAAAGATTGGGGCATTTGCCAGACCGAACTATCAACCTCTGCCTTGTAGGGGGAAAAAAAAGGTGATGCATTCAATTGTTTACAAGTTGTAGATGTTTTTCAATATTTTTTTCCCCCACCATTTTCCATAAGTTTCATCCCCCAGCCCCGGGCATGGAAAGGCAAAGTTTGGTTGCTCCTAAATTCCACGTACGGAAACTGGGTACAGGAATAGTTGTTGGACCCTCAGCCTTCCAACGCCACCCTTCACTAAAGTTAAAAGGGCCAAGTTACTGCTGGGCTAGCTGGGCATTGGTATTGTCCATTGTTCTATGTTGGTGGTCCATTCCAAAGTATTGGTTAATGCCCACTTGGGGCAATTTTTATCATTAGTAAAAGTTTTTAAATTTCAAAATAAGGGGGTAATGGGTAACTCAACATGACTCTTACGGGAGTTACAATAGGAATGAGATGATGATAATTCTATTATAAAATAGGAAACTAGAGTCATATAGTGAGATGATATAATTACTATTTTGAGAGAAAATTCTATTAGAGAGAATTAATTGTTGATAAAAACAATTAACAGTGATGGTTTTTCGATCGTTCGAGAATCACCGGGTTAAAGAGTTAGAACGTTGTGGTATCGTGTTGATAGTTCATTATACGTGACTATCATCCCGATTTCGAGTGATTCGTGTTCAGAGTTTGCGGTTTCTAAAATTTTCTGCATCACCGATTGAGATATATCGCAAACTAACTTTTTTATGATTTTGAAATTTATTTATTATTGCTTCCGCTGCATGATAGAGTCACGAAATCTAACATTGGTATCAGAGTATGTTAGAAACATTTTTAAATAATTTTTCGGAATTAAATTTGGGTATAAATATATAGGATATAAAATTTGGGGTCCGAATCATAGATGAATTTCGTGAATCCAATTATACCACGGTGTTACCCAATTCACGTAGAACACGAAAATAATTTTTTCGTAATTTTCTGAACACGTTTAGACGAAAAAAAATTTTCGATTGAAGCATTCGGTCGTGAATAGTAACCGAACCCTTCAACCCCAGATTTGACGAGTTTTAGATTAAATCAGTGCGTGAAATTGGTAGATCCGTATTTGTCTCTGCTAGATCTACATTTTGATATATATACTGTATGTTGTTGATATCGAAATGTGAGGTTTCGAGAAATGGGTCGAAAAACCCAATTGCAGACAGATTCGGGCGAAGACGAAACCCAAACAGTGCGGCGCGTGCACAACACGCGCGTAGAGGCACGTCTGTGCAGGAGCAACGGGCGCGTGGATCTCACGCGTGCGGAGGCGCGTGAGATACCAGGTCTGGACCGAATCGGGTCAAAACCGACTCGCGCCCAGGATCTAGACCGGGGTTCCGGGTTTTGACCTGCAGCCGCGTCCGGATCCGACCCGAGGACGCGGGTCGTGCGCGTGCAAGCGCGTGCCTGACGCGCTGTGTATCCTGCACGTGCCCAGGCGCCTCCCCCGCGCGTGAGAGCACCTGGGACATGCCGCAAGGGGTCTGGCGGCGCGTGGACCCTCTTGACAGCGTGTAGGTTTACCTAAAATTGGATTTTTTTCAATTTTTTGAGGGTTTTATGGTAAAAAATGACTAATTGTGGGTTTTTATGTACCGAATCCTAATTCGAATTGTGAAATGCAATCCCGGATTGTGGTGTATAGTGTTCGTTGACTCATACGCATGTCTTGGGGTCTGTACTCGAGTCATTTTGGTTTTAGTGATTTGTAGGGTACATAAAATTGTGAATTTAAGTATCAATTGTCACTAATGCCTCTTTTTTTCTGTGACAGAAACATGACTACAACGAAAACTGTCGTTTTAGATCTCGTGAAGGGAGACAAACTGAACGGTGACAACTATGATATTTGACACTGAAAGTTTCAGTTTGTCTTCGAGGAACAAGAGCTCGGGAAAGTTCTTAAGAACGAGATGGTGGACCCCGGGGAGGGTACCACGGCACAAGCACGACGGGATCAGGAGGTGTATCGTGCTTGGAAAAAGAAGGATGGCCAAGCGAGAGTGATCCTTCTTAGAAGCATACACGATGAGCTGATTCCCATCTACGAGCAGTATCCTACTACACAGTCGATCTGGCATGTTCTGAGAGAGCACTATGGCACCCCGTCAGCTCCTAAGTTGAGGATGCTGACCTATAAGTTTATCACTTATAAGAAGAGGCCCGATTATACTATGAAGCAACATTTAATGCACATGTCGAGTATGATCGCCTCTCTGAAGAATATGGGGGAGCCGATGTCTGATGAGTTTCTGGTACTGGGTGTGATCCAGTCTTTGCCTGACTCCTAGGATGTGGTTAAGATATATCTCACGTACACTGAGAGTATTCATACTTTCATGGACGTGAGTAAGCACTGTGAGCTCGAGGAGGAGCGTCAGGAGGTGGCTCGGTCTTCTTCTGCACATGCTAATATTGCGGAGTCAAGTAAGGACTCCAAGGGTGTAAAGCGTAAGTGGCGCAAGCATGAGAAGAAGGCCAAGGGTCAAAGCAAGAAAAAACAACCTGTCAAGACCGACGACAAAGAACAGAAGCGCAAGAAGAAGGAGCTCGATAAGAGCAAAGTCCAATGCTATGTTTGTGGCAAGTTTGGGCATTTCGCACGCGAGTGTGGCGAGCGAAAGGTATGTCCTTCTTCTTTACATGGTTTGAGTTACGTGTCATCTAGTGTGATACTCGCTAACTCTTCTCCTTTGTGGATTGTAAACTCAGGAGTCACGGCTCATGTAGCTCGTGACAGGAGCGCATACATGAATTTCTGTCATTTGAGTCCCTAGGCAAAGAGGCTGTACGTGGGGCACAGAGTATTTATAGAAGTGAAAGAGATTAGAACTTGCAAGCTATTGCTGCGAAGTGACCAAGTCTTATATCTTTATGACGTTTTGTATGCTCCCGAGATTAGGCGGAATCTTGTATCTGTCCGGTGTTTGGACCTGCTAGGATATTCTGTTTTGTTGGAAAACTCTAGAGTTTCCATTTAATATGATAATTCTTTGATATGTTCCGGTTTAGTCCATGAGGGAGTTTATGTACTGGATATGATTTATTTCTATGAGATTTATTCTTCTTCTACCTTTTGTATCTGATAGTATAGTGGATGATGTGAGTGTATGACATAGTAGACTTGGGCACATAGGGCAAGAGAGGATGAGCGGGTTAGCTGCGAGTGGCTTGTTGGACCCGCTAACCAAGGTCGAGTTGCCCTTGTGTGAGTTTTGCCTTCCGGACAAACCATTAGAAAACCGTTTGGGAAAACAATGAGAGCTGGGACTCCATTGCAATCGGTCCATTCTGACATTTGCGGACCCATGAATGTGAGAGTCCGAAACGAAGCCATGTATTTCATTACGTTCATAGACGACTACACGCGTTTTGGTTACGTCTACCTGATCTCGCACAAGTCTGAAACACTAGAGTGTTTCAGGAGGTTTATCAGCAATGTTGAAAATCAGCTAGACTTGAGGGTGAAAACTCTCAGAACCAATTGGGGGCTCAAGTATCTGTCTAAACAGTTTAAAGAGCTCTATTTCGATAGAGGTATTACTAGACAGTTGACTATTCTTGCTACTCCTCAGCAGAGTGGAGTAGCCGAGAGAAGGAATAAGACTCTGTTGGAGATGGTGAAGTCGATGATGGCGCAGGCCAATTTACCTATCTCCCATTGGGGGGATGCGTTATTGACTGTCGCCTACGTCCTCAACCATATTCCGACGAAATCTGTAGTTAGCACCCCATACGAGTTTTGGACAGGGAGGCAGCCTGACCTTAGCCATTTGAGGTCATGGGGTTGCGCCGCGTATGTTCATGATTCCTCGCATCAGTACGGCAAGTTAAGCCCGCGAGAAAAGAAGTGTATCTTCATTAAATACTCTGAACACTCCAAGGGACATATGTTCTTAGGAAAACATACGGACGGCACTGTTACTGAGATAGAGTCTCGTGATGTCACTTTTCTCGAGAGTGATTTCTCTAAGAGAGGAGAAATCGATCGAGACTTCACCTTCTATGAGATGGATGAGCCCAGTGGCTCAGCCGAGCTCAGTGGCGGGATTCAAAACCCTATTATGGATCTTGGTCCTAGTAGGAGTGGTCTATCTGAAGGTATGGAGGCTCTCTCTCCTCGTAGGAATAGTCGAGAACAAGTGCCTCGTCGTCGTTTCCCGATTGAGGATGAGATCCTCATCGTGACTCCTGAGGACGACGAAGAGCCAAGGACTGCAAAGGAGGCTCTCGAGGGTTTAGCAAAGGACCAATGGTTACAAGCCATGTACGAGGGAGTCAACGATGTCTGGGAGCTAGTTAACTTACCTGAGAAAAGAAAGGCCATTGGGAACAAGTGGATTCTCAAAATTAAAAGAAAGGCCGACGGATCGATTGAGAGGTACAAGACCCGTCTGGTAGCCAAGGGTTACACACAAACTAAGGGCATTGACTACGATGAGACTTTCTCCCCAGTAGTCAAGTTTACTTCAATCCGTTTACTTTTGGCGATTGTCGCTACTTTGGATGTAGAGTTACATCAGATAGACATTAAGACCACTTTCCTTAACGGGAGCCTAGATGAGGAGATCTACATGGAACAGCCCTCTGGGTTCATTCTAGTAGGTCAGGAAGATGAGGTCTGTTGACTTCGAAAGTCGATATACGACCTAAAGCATAATGAGGTGATATCTAAAATTTTACGATGAGGTGATATCTTAAGGTTTTACGATGATCGAGGAGGATCATTGTGTCTATCTGATTCGATTCGATAATTCTTTTGTGATCCTGTCGTTGTATGTGGATGGCATAATGTTGGCCGGGAACGACATTCAGTATTTAATGACCATCAAAGTATGGTTGTCATCCAGCTTCGACATGAAAGACATAGGTGAAGCTGAGTTCATTCTTGGAATTTAGATCTAGAGGGATCGCTCAAGAAAAACGTTAACTCTTTCACAAGAGACCTATATTAGGAAAATTCTCGAGTGTTTTGGGATGAGTGACTGTAATCCCATAGATACTCCAATCATCAAAGGTGAAGGCCAGAGCCTGGAAATATGTCTGAAAACTCAGGAAGAAGTAAGGGAAATGAGTAAAGTACCTTACTCCAGTGTAGTGAGAAGTTTAATGTACGCAATGTTGTGTACTAGACAGGACATTTGTTATACAGTTGGTTTGGTGAGCAGATTCAGGCAAATCCTAGAAGGGGTCACTGGACAGTAGTGAAAAGGATTTTTCGATATCTAAAGGAACTGCAAACTTCTCTTTGTGTTACCGAGGAGGCGATTTGCGCTTTGTGGCTATTCTGACGCCGACTGGGCAGGCGATTTGGATAAGCGCAAATCAACATCAGGTTTTGCTTTCTTACTCAATGACAGAGCCATCTCTTGGAGCAGTAAAAAGCAAACCTGTGTTGCTCTATCTACGATGGAGGCTGAGTTCGTGGCATGCTCAGTTTACAGTTCAAGAGAGTGTTTGGTTCCGGAGACTACTGGATGACTTAGGGATTGTAGCGGATAATGTGAGGACAGTAATGATTTATTGTGATAATCAGATCGCTATCGCTTACACTCGAGACCCTAAGTTTCATAGTAGGACCAAACACATCGACAACAGATACCATTACGTGAGAGACATCATTGAGAATGATGAAGTAACCGTCAAGTACATTTCTACACACAGCATAGTGGTTGATCCCTTCACCAAATCCATCACTAGAGACTTTTCTAGGGCATAGAGAGTCATTGAGTTTGGATATTTTCTGACATTTCTCAATTTGTACTTTTTATTGATTTTGCTATATGTATAATTATAGTACATTATTCAGTCACTTTTATGTTATATTTTCATTTAATACACTTGCTTTTATTGTCATATATATATTCTCTGATGTGATAATAGATATGTCAAGCAGACGAAGTCGACTCTCTCACACGAGTGACCATCTCCAGCTCTGAGTGAGTGGAGATGAGACGGCTTCTAACTGTAAGAGACTTTGAGAGTGGTTCTACTAGAACATAAGTCGCCCTGATACGTGTTCAGGATGAGGTCATATGCGATATGACCGACATGGACATACCCACATCCATGCTGCCTGCGAGTAGCCAGGTTTGAGAGTTCGGATATCACCTGTGATTTGTGATATTGTCTCTAAGTTACTCTCTCTGAGATTTCTGAGTAAAATTTTATGTGTAGACTGAATCCCTATACCTGTACAGTGTTAGAGAAATCTGACATATGTCATTTTGAGAGATAGAAAGTAACACTGTGGCACGTGTTTCATACCACGTGTGTAAAGACGACTTAGGATAGTGGGAGTTATGATACTTGAGACAATAACTTAAAATTTATCCCCAAACCCCACTGTGTAAGACCCGAAATCCATTGGGTGGGATCTTATGTGCCCTTATTACTTTCGGGTGTTTCTTGAGGTCATGATTCAGTGTTTGCTACTTTAGTCTGTTTACCGATGGTCCGAAAGATATATTAAGGTCTGAGAGACAGGTTTAGAAAAGCAGCTGAATTGAGACTGATAAATTTGAGTTTGGGAAAAGGAAGACCAATTGACATTGCATCACTGTGTTGTATTCATCGACCGGTCTTTTATATTCGTCCATGTAGGGATTTGAATATAATAGTGGATACATAGTCGAACGATTTCTGGGGATTACTTTCGATGAGGAAAGTAGTTCGATGAATGTAATTAGTCTTGGATTTAGTGTACAGTGAGTTTTCTTTTGATACTAACGGTGACTACTCGATCATCCTAACAGGTGTGTCGAGGAGTTTTTGTTTACAGGTGTACTCACTAGTCGCACTATATCTAACCCTGTATAAAAACCCTGTAAGGTGATATGGTGGATTGCATGAGTTGTGATTTTATGACGGAAGTAAAATACTCTCGTGTGCAAGTAAGAGATATTGGTTAATGCCCATATGGGACAGTTTTTACCATTAGTAAAAAATTTTGAATTTCAAGATAAGGGGGGTAATGGGTAGTTACCAATTACCCCACTCTCGCCTATTTTCTCTCTACATGACTCCTACAGGAGTTGTAATAGGAACGGAATGATGATAATTCTATCATAAAATAGAGAGTCATATAGTGAGATGATATGATTACCATCTTGAGAGAAAATTCTATTAGAGATAGAATTAATTGTTGAGAAGAACAATTAATAGTGAGGGCTTTCCTATCGTTTGAGAATCACCGGGTTAAAAAGTTGGAATGTTGTAGTATCATGTTGATAGTTCGTTATACGTGACTATCATCCTGACTTCGAGTGGTTCGTGTTCAGAATTTACGGTTCTTAAAATTTTTTACATCACCAACTAAAATATATCGCAAACTCATCATTTTATAATTCTAAAATTTATTTATTATTGATTATACTGCACGATAGAGTAACAAAATCTAACATAAAGAAATAAAGAATGGAGTCTATGCCTCAACCCAACATCAAGCTAGTTGGATGTTGAGGTAGATTCAATGCATATGGAATCTTCACCTTTAATGCGACTCCGTCCTGCCGTCTCCTGCCCATTTGTGGAAACTGCTGTTGTTGTGTTGTTGTTTTCCTTCACTTTTTTTTTGGGGGAGGGGGGGTTACAAAAGACTCGGCTGAGCAATGAATAGGATGGGGGCGGCCGCGGGCATATAGTAATACTAGTACATCTTCACGAACTCAAATCGAATAAAGTACACATTTATGATGTACATCATAAGGTTATTGGTGGAGAACCTTTATTTTAATTAGGGATGCCCTTAACAAACATGAAATTGGCACCCTACGACAAGCTGTGTCATACGTTACAACTTTGGACCATCAATAATATAGTTATGTTTGTAATTCAAAGAAAACGCATGCCGGAAATTGGCAACTTCATGTTCATGCCACTGGCATGATGGTATTACCCTCCCAGGCTGTCCAAGACTAATAAGACTAACCCTTTTTTCCTCTTAGGAAGGACCCGAGGGATGTTTCTTTCTTTCTTTCTTTCTTTCTTTTAATGGGAGAATAACCCGACTTCGAGTATAGGATGAGATTAAAATGATATAAGATGACTTTAATTTAAAATTCCTTTCTTCGAATATGAAATAATAATAATAATAATAATAATAATAGAGAACTATTCCAAAAATTAAAGGTTGTAATAGAGAATCAGAACATATCATATCTATATATTTTCACCAATATAAAAATTTCATAAAATTGATCAAATATATTGATTTAAACTAATAGATAGAATTTGATTTATTTAATTCCCGATTTATTTGGTTGAATCAAACACAAATTTAAGGAAAAGAGTGTGGGGACCGAAGTTGAGAGATAAATGGCTGGTGAGACTGTTTTCATCTCGGAAAACTTGGAAAGATTAGGATTGGGATTGGGATTGGGATTAGGTCAGGAGATTCAGGAATAAAGGTGGTAGTACTCCCACAATATGTGCAGTACAAGAAGTCCAACAAGATTCATAGTGTACGACCCGCAGTTACCATAAACCCTGTAATGCTCCTCTTTAAACTTGTATTGTATATAAGGTTATTGATGGTCCCTCTTTTAGCCTAGATCATAACACTTGGCCCCAAGAGCAGCAGACGGATCAATGAAGGAACAAAAACAAATGCCGTCTAGAGGAAAACAAGTGATAGGATGCAAAAGGAAAAACGAGGGGTAACTGGTAAGGCAGAGGGAGGGAGAGAGAGGGACGAGGCAGAGCAGGGATGGAGCTATCAACAATGGAAAACTGATGCTACACTACCCCTGCACTGCCTCTTCCCTGGCTCTCTCCACCCCCCCCCCAACCATCTTCCTTCATCTCTCTTGGCTAATTTTTCCCCATTCATTCTTTATTTATTCGATGACAACTTACATATTGGTAAATTCTGAATCTAGTCTTCAGTCCACGGAGAAACACAGAGGCAAGCATAATACAATGAATCAAAGTTAATTTTCAAACTATCCTCCCGCAGTGCAGTCGAGGAGATGCCGCGAGCTCTCCTCTCCGGTCAGAGATCAATGGTTTTTTGTGCTAATCATCAATGGTCAATGTTGCAGGTCTTGGCCAACTTTAACAGAAGGTGAAGAAAACTTCAGCCCCACACGTTGATGGTCGATAACTTAGACAACCAAAGGGGATTATCATTATTGTTTTCATTTCTAATTTTTTTTTTTTTTTGGGGTTGTATCAAGAAAGAAAATAACACAGTTTTTTATATTAAATTTGTTATGACCTACTCGTCCTCACTATTAGCCTTATCTTTGCTTGAGTATCCCCACACCTTTTCCGTGTTACATGTTGCAACAGATGTTGGGTCATTGCAAGATATCCACCACTGAAAATAAATATTATTCAGCTCAACATATTGATATTGAGAGAAAGAGAGAGAAAGATTTACCTTCTTAAACAATTTATTTGTAGTTTTGAAGATGAGGACAATCTTTAATCTAGCAACATAGGAAAATAATCGAAAGTAGTGATTAGCTAGATAAACTTGCTCCGCTATCCAATTTGATGTTCTATTTAACCTATGAAAAAGCAACAGAGAGAAGAGAGTTTTTTTCCTCGGTCCTTGAGGTCCCATCCAACACAGGGCTCCTGTTTCCGACATGATCACTTTATCTCTAACTGAACCAACAATCTGCAACCAAAAATGTACACGGGAGGATCAGGACTTATCCTTGAACTGCAATTCACATATGTCAACCACCTAAATTGTAATTTCATTCGGAACTAAAGAAAAACCCAACTAAAACAACAAAAATATAATAATCTGAACAATGAACGGAGAACCTATATTTAAGCTTGGCTCCTCTTCTAATGTCTAAAAATGCAAAGCTGTATTAGGCTTGCTCCCCCCCCCCCCCCCCAAAAAAAAAACTTATTGAAATGTCGAGGCGAGACCAAGACTAAGCAAATCAGATGTTCATGAATAGCTCTCATTTGCAGCCTTATTCAAGGCATACTCAACAAATAGAAATGCAAAGGTTGATGTCTTTGTTTATTGTCTACTACCTTGTCATTGACCAGACACAGAGCTTAGCAATAGGTGCTTAAACACAATTCAGTTCCAATGACATATTCCCAGCTCATTAAATTCAACATGCAAGCAGATCTCTATGCTTGGTTGAGCATGTCTGATGTTTGGTACAAGGAGAAAGGATAGAGGACACATCTTACAGAAAGCAAACAACCAATATGCGTTATCCTATATTAGCATAAAAGGCGATAGCCCTGTACCCTGTCCAACCTGAAGATTGTGTAACATGCTATCCCCTTTCTACCCTAATTCTCTCCTTTCTTACAGTTATCTATTCATACAACTAAACAATATATTAAACCATATAATTTGGCAAACCATTATCCCTCTATCCTTCTCCCTTGCGCTAAAAGTATACCTTAATTCCATATGAAACTGTAAGCATCAAGGAGAAAGAGTCCAACTTAGCTAGATAGAATTCCAAAACCATGATTTTTGACCAAGACTGATTCAATTAAAATAGGTTGAACTCAACTTGAACTAGGCACTTTCAAACTTGGCTCCAAACATTTAGCATTGATATTGTAAATTGGTCAAGTCCAAAACACAGGGAAATTTAGTAGTTTGATTTTGCCTTTATTTCAAAGAGATTGCTCTCCTTCCTCTGGAAACATAACAGTAGGTTTTTGCCCTAATTGGTAGTTCTGCTAGTGTTTCTTATGGTCTTCACCAGAGCAGCAGCAGAGGCTCAGTTTTCTGTCATACTTCATATATTCCAAATGGTTCAAAGTCAGTACAAGGATGTGCCAAGACATAGGTGGCTTCTATCTGACTAAAGCAGCAAATCAATCACACTAGGGGGAAAAAGTGTTTATGGACCTCCCCCCACACTTCTTTTCTTCCTTTTTTTCTTTTCTTGATTAATGATCATGATCACTCCTTCCTAATTCCCTGCATTTGGTTTATTCAATATTCATGCAGTTGCAGACACGGCATTTGATCAATTTGGACAGATATATTGCATTCAAATCGTTTGATTTCAAGAGGGTGGGGCCCATCAATGGGCCACCCAACAGCGCCAACTCTTTCTCGCAAAGTAGGTACTAACCCAAGAAATGAATTGCAGGAAGAACACAAAAGAACGAACATGAAGAAAAATTTAACCTTTGGAAAGAATTCTTATCAGACTGTTTCTTGGCTAACTCAAGTTAAGATGAATACTGCAACATACGAAGACACAAAAATAAAATCAAACCCCAAAAAGGGAAAGAAAAAAATATTAGTTGTAGGAAGAAAAGATTAAGGAGGACGTACTTGTTGTGATCATCATCGATCTTAGAAGATTGAACAGAGTTAGACTGAAAATCCCCAATTTTATGATCCAAGTTGCCAGATTCAATTAAGTGCAAATCCTCCAAAAGAAAGACATAATGTTGGTGGACTTGTTCAGCAGTCTTGCCACCACCAACCATGGACGCAACCGCAGCCCACCGATCTGGGTCCTCCTCATTCACCACTGCCAAGGCCATTTCAAACATCTTGTTCTCTTCCCAGCTCCATTCATTCATCTCCCTCTTCTCATATTGTAATTCCATTATCTCTCTCTCTCTCTCTCTCTCTCTCTCTCTCTCTAGCAAAAAAGAAAAATATATAGGGCTTGGGAGTGTAAGAGAACTCAATTCACATTCTAGTATTCATCGAAACAAATATAAATTGTTCATATTAAAAAAAGAAAAGAGAGAGAGGGGGAGAGAATCTTTAATGGGTCCTCAGTTTTTTGATTCTCTTTATTCTTGACCAGATTCTGATCAAACAACCTACGAAACCAGTGTATCTGTTTCCAGGAAACAAACTGTAACCGCAAATGAAAATCCTTCTCTTTGTTTTTGTTTTTTGTTTTTTGTTTTTTATTTTTTAATGGTTATGTGTTCCCTTGTTTCGGATCTAAGAACCACCGAGTTTCTTTCTCTGATTATTTCCGATGGGAACAGGAAACGGCAAAAATATTAATTGTAGGATAAAGGTTAACACGTAATTATCTAATCTATCTTTTTGCCGTATTAAAAAGGAAGAGCCGTTCTGAAGCAAGAGAAAAATAATGACAATAGGTGGTCCAATTGGCTTGGCCCAAAATCGGAAAACAATTTTTTTTTTCCTTTTTCTTTTTTGATGTCAGTAGTCAGAAAAGACAACATTGGGAATCCATCGTATGAACTGGAGTCAGCATGAGCCAGAAAGAAATTAAAACTAAAATTATGATAAAGATTAACATTGGTTACCCAATAAGGGAAATGGGCAACCTGCATTAATTTTATTTTATTTTTTTGAGGCCAATGAGGAAAGGGGTGTTTCACTTCACATATTTTCAAAAGACTACACTCTACCTTACTAGAATAGAAAAAGACTTTTGTGGAAGGAATTGCAAACAACCCACCTAAGTTTTCTATATTATCAAGCAATCAAAGCTGGGTCACTCTCAATGACTTATATTTTTTCCGATGCCAGAGGGACTTCTTATTTTATCAAATTCAATAAAGTAGGGGGGGGGGGAAATAACGTTATTTGTCTCCACTGAGTTTGATATTTAATCATTTTGTTCATATGTCAAGGGGCGCAAGACGGAGGACGGAAGATGGCTTGCCATTTTAGGTTTCAACGAAGGTTCTGGGTCATGTGGGTAAAGATGATTTTTATTTTGCGCAAATATATGTTTAACCTGTCTCCTTCAATCCGGACAATAGTGGACCCATTACATTTGCTAATATGTGTATATATATATATATATATAAATATATTTTTTGGGCCTTGCTAATTGCCTATTGCCCGGGTCGGTAACGTGTGTGTATATATATATATATATATTTTTTACCATATCTTAAACACCGTCTATTACCATGTCGGTAATGCATATGGTTAAACAACTACACACGGACTGTATAGATTCATGCATAACGTAGAAAGACAGATCTATGTTGCAAAGGAGACTGCATAATTTAATAAAACACCAATAACTTTTTAAAAGCCCTCGTCTCGGTGTTTTCTGAGTTTAAATTATTGACTTACAATTGAAACAAGTTTTCTGACTTGAGCAGATTTTGTATTGGCACCCATTCTTTTTGATTGTTACGAGAGAGAGAGAGAGAGAGAGAGAGAGAGGAAAACTCAAAATCTGGGCGCAAGGGTTTTTGGGGTACCATCAAGCCATGTGACCAGAATTTTCCTCAACAGTAAGCTTAAATTGGGGGAGGGGTTTATCTTAATTTTACAACAACAATAATAATCTAAACGTTAATTTATTTTAAGATTGATTGTTTAAAAAATAAATATAAAATGATTAAAAAAAACATGCACACACGTCCCTAATCAAATACATATATAATACGAAAAGTGATGATTTAACTTTCTTTAATTTTTTTAAGTCATTCGTTTCTATTCAAAATCATTTTTTTAGTTAACCCCTTTACTGTCATATCTTTAAGTGCATCCAGATTTTTAATAGTTTATTTTGTTGTTTTAATAGATTTCCTAAATTTAAACTCTTAATTTTCCTAACTGGTGCATTTTTAGGTTTTCGTTGCACATGATCAAATCAACTCAACCGATACTCTTGTATTTTATCTACAATTGAGCATAACTCCTAATTTATTGCGTATCTCTTTATTTCTAATCATATCATTCCTAGTTTTACCACACATCCATTTTAATATTTTCATTTCAATTACAACCATTTTCTACTCTTATTTTTATTTAATGGTCCAACATTTGGTACCATATAATAATGTAAATCTTACTATCGTTTTATAAAACTTTTCTTTCAGAGAGAGTGACATCATGCGATCGTAAAGAATTCCAGATACTCTTCTCCATCTCATACTCGCTTAAATTGTATAATTTACATCCCCATCTATGTTACCGTCATTTTAGATAATAGCGCTGAAATATTTAAAACGTTCACTTTTTATTACATCATGTCTTTCTAATTTAATTGTTTCTTCATCGTTCTAATGGCTATCACTGAATGTGCATTTTATGTACTCTGTTTTAGATTTGCTCAATTTAAATCCTCTGAACTTTAGTATATCCCTCAATAACTCCAATTTAATACTAATACACTCTCTAATTTCATCTATCAACACTATATCATTTGCAAAAAATATACACCATGGTATTTCATTCTGAATACTTTTTGTAATTTCATCTATCACTATTATAAATAAAATTGGACTTAACATCAATCCCTAATAGAGTTCAATATTTATCGAAAAGTTATCACTTATCACCACACAAGTTTTTACATTGATGATATCTCTATCATACATATTTTTAATAAAATTGATATATTTGATAGAAATCCCCTTTTTCATCAACGCCTACTACAATATATCTCTTGACACCCTATTATATGCTTTTTATAGGTTAATGAATATCATATATAAATTTCGATTTTGTGTCCTAAATGTTTCCATCAGATTTCTTAGTAAGTGGATTGATTCGGTAGTAGATCTTTCTGACACAAATTCAAATTGATTTTGAAACACGCTTATCTTCAATTTCAGTCAATACTCAATCACTTTTTCCCACAATTTCACAATATAATTCATAAATTTAATTCTCCTATAATTAAACAGTCTTGTATATCCTATTTATTCTTATATAATGGTACAAGTGAACTCTTCCTCCATACATTGAGCATTTTTTTTATTTGCCAAATTTTATTAAAAATGTCTGCTAATATTGTTATCTCTACCTCCCAAATATTTCTACACCTCAATGGGTATACCATCGGATTCTAAGACTTTATTACTTTTCATTCTCTTTAAGATTTCCTCCACTTCATAAGAATAAATTTTATATTTGAAATTATTATTAATCTCCTCTATAGGTACCGTGATATTATCAATATTTTTTATACCATTCACGTTGTACAAATTATCAAAATAATCATTCCAACCTTTTTTTTTATTTTCATCCTTCACAAGCATATTATTAGTCTCACTCTTGATACACCTAACATTATTTGAATCTTTTTCCTTTCTCTTTCTTAATTTAATGATTTTGTAAATTTCTTTGCCTCCATTATTGATTTCTAACTTCTCATGCGATTGTGGAGAAAATAAAAAATGTGCTTTACTCAGGGATATGCCTACCTTGTTACAAGAGTGTCAGACAAGCAAATACGTAGTGTTTTGATCCTTGTATTTGTATAATGAAACTTTTTTATGTAACATCAACATCCAAATCCTAATCGGTGATACGGATTGCCACGGCTTGGATCCGACATCCCCCCCCCCCCAAAAAAAAAGGACAATAAAAAGAAGGCCGGTAGAAGATAAATTTGGGCTAGGCCCTTCCCTCGAGCCATCAACATGATCCCCCAAAGGAAAACAGAGACCTGTTCCGCAAGGACAACCATAAGATTATCCTCAACTTTTTGAAACCCAGCGGACTGAGGGAGGGATGTTGAAATTGTCCTAACCATTTCACATAAGCCCAAGAAGACATGCTCGAAGCAATAAATTTTGACTCATCATGGAATCTTGAGATGCTGAAGGATGATGTAGCCCAACAGAAAATAACAGGATATCACCTACTCATAACACTGTTGCAGTCATCGATCAAGCTACATTAGTCCAACTACAAGCACAAGGACTACAGTAAACCGCAACAAAATTCCGAGGCAGGAAGGAATTCATAATTAGCTAAATAACTCAGCATGGGGTCGTGTTCCCCAACAATAACAATGGACAAAGATTGACCCCTTTGCTAGAGTTTCAAGCAACCTCTATAAAGGGATGTCACTGACTAGAACTAAGGGATGCAATGGCATCCATTTCCTGCTTCAAAAGAAGAGCATCAATGAAGACATCCAAATTTTCCCCCAGCATCACATCATTTACTGAATGATGAGTTATGCCTACTCGATGATCAGTGACACGTCCTTGAGGAAAGTTATATGTACGAATGCGTTCGGATCTGTCCCCGCTGCCTATCTGTTCAATAGGTCAAAAGTACAGGTTTCATTCTTGTGAGAATAAAAGGTGACCAATACATGCAAGAACAACCCGCTCAATCAGACATTGTTACCTGCTCTAATCTGAGTCTGGATCTAGTCATCTGAATCCTAGACCTTTCCATTTCATAAAGCTTTGCACATATTACCTTAAATGCTTTGGCTTTATTCTGCCAAAAGATGAGCATATATGAAGTACAAAAAAGGAGTAAACATAATAACAGAGGCCAGATGGAAGTTATGTGCCACAACCTAATCTGTGTAAAACTGCAGCTTTACTACAAAATACTTAATGTTCTATGAGCACAGGTGCATGTAATATGGGTTTCTTCAGAATGGACCATCCAAACAATGACAGTCCGTAAACACAAGTTTGTATGTCTGTGCATAAATAATTTCAGTTGACAACTCTGAGATGCCACTTAGTTCTTTATTCATTAGTCAAAGTGGGAGCCAATGGAAGCTAAGGGAATCAGATATTTCATTGCCCTTACCATGTGTTGGGATCGCTCATCTTGTATGGAGACTGTCAGTCCCGAGGGTATGTGCGTTATCCTAACGGCACTGTTTGTAGTATTCGCGTGCTGACCACCCGAGCCACCAGATCTGTAAGTGTCAATTCTCAAGTCTTCATTCCTCAACTGGACATCCACCTGCAGAAGTACAAAATTTAATACCTCTACCCGAGCCTCATCCATAACAAATTTATGAAGAAAAACAATATTAGAATAACAGGGAAAGAAATATTAAATATTCAAAAAGATAAAAATCCCTTAAATAAAGATTGTTGGGTCAGTCCATAAAACAAAGAAAAGATAGGAATTTTGTGCAAACATATTGCAAAACTGTTTAGTAATGAGGGAACGTAGTTGGAAATAGTTTAGCACCTCGTCTGCCTGAGGGAGAACAGCAACAGACACGGCACTGGTGTGAACACGTCCTGATTTCTCTGTCATAGGAACTC
Source organism: Dillenia turbinata (assembly GCA_037126225.1). Lineage (NCBI taxonomy): Eukaryota > Viridiplantae > Streptophyta > Magnoliopsida > Dilleniales > Dilleniaceae > Dillenia > Dillenia turbinata. Next base: position 233,791 of record JBAMMX010000006.1, read on the forward strand.
TCTGCCAAATGGAAAACAAATCATCTTTGTTAGCAACCACATATTTGAAAATTACAACCACTTCCATCAAGCACTCTGCATGAATACGTTACCAAAGATCAGAGGAATTTAAAAAGTGAGTTATGGTGCTATATTTCTATACGTTACCAGAGTTTTCAAAAAGAAGATAATATAGTATGTACAAAAACAAAGATTATAAGGCAGCAAAAGCATACAAACCTGCACCCTGTGAATCCCCCTCTCAAATTTAAGCTTCCCATATGCACCAGGACCTGAAATAGCTCCACTGGCTTCCTAGGAAGTAAAGGTAGTAATGAGAAACATGATGCATGAAACAGCCACAAGGAAGTTTCTTACAATATCCCAAAGCAAATTATGCGCTTGGAAACAGATTTAGGAGGTAACCTCTGGATGCTTTGTAAAGAGGACCTAGCCTGCTTCATTGAAAAGAAGGGAAAAAAGACAGAGACTGAAGCATTGGAGGTGTTTAAATTGTGATGGATGGACAGACCTTGTATCCTTTGAGGTCAGACTCTGTTATGTCTACCACTTCAAATTTCCAACCTTTCTTCTGGGAGTATCTTTCATACCTATAGTGATTTCAGAAGGGTCAAAAGTGATAAGAGGACATAAACAAGCAAAATTTCTTACAGTGATGTCACGCCCTGACCCTCGAGTCAAACACGCGACAACTGCCGCGTTATCTCGGCATACGGGTAGAACCTCCCCATATACTGGGACATGGCAAGGCATTCAACCTGTTTCAAAAACAATTCAACAACTTCCAAATAACCCTCCTAAGTCATCAATTATCAAAGGCCTGCAATGTCACACAAACAAAGGATCCACCGAATCCATCTCTGTACATGCACACATACAATTTGGCCAACCCAGCCATTCAGCATTCTCAAACATTTCAATGAATTTACAAACTCAAAATAGATCAAAATCCATAATAAAATTTCCAAATGTCCCAATAAAATATAAACATTTTTTCAAAAATGAATTCGAGTAAAACAATGAAATTCCAAATCATATTAATATGGATTTTACCAATACTTATTCAAGAGAAATCGAGTCAGTATCAATAAAATCCAAACAATATGAGATATACAAAACTTCCACTCTAAGGATCTCCATGATCCAACTCAAAAGAATAGTACAATATTTCTCTTTTCATGGATCATGCTACATCAATCCAAACAAAATAAACCCTACATCTCAATACCTATTGAGATTCAGTGACAACAACTATTTGACGGCTCAAAATGACGTATCCTCCTAAGCTTCCTCTTAAAAATATGAAAGAGAGGGGTGAATACGGGAATACTAAGTGAATGGAGTGCAATTGTGTAGTTGTGATAATAAATGAGGGTGAATGTGAGAAAATCAAAGCATAATTTATAAATATCTTTTGGATACAAAATAATCTCGATAAAATCCAAATTATTCAAACAAACATGCATCCACACAATTTAGACTTTCCGAAAAATCACAGAATCTTCCTGTGAAATCAGTCCGTACCAGGTTTGGCCAAACCCAGATGAAAACCCGCCAAGGGATTTTCAATATATTTATCACGAAATACTATATCCCCTTCCTTGGCGTTGAATCGTACCTCACCAGTGTGCTTCCGGAAATAATACGACATACAATAAAGGAAGCCACGTCTGTCTCCCCCGCTAATCTAACCCCAACCACGTCACCCCGTCGAGTCGCTCCGTAGAGGGAATGACTATAGCCATTAATTCCATGCACCGTTTCATTCGCAAATATCCAATTCATAGTTCATGTGCCAAAATTTCAACAAAACAATTTCTATGTCGTACTATAACATTCATAATTCAAATATTTCACAATATATAGCACACATTCATTTATAAATTCAATGGATGCATTCGCAATTCAAATTTTCATTTCAGACATCCCACAATCACAAAACAATTCATATAAATTATTCAAAATTATTTATAAAAAAAATTTAAATAATTTACTCATTTAAAGTCACAATGAACCATCCACTCACCTCTTGGAATGGTAATCGCTCTCAAATTTCAAATCAAACAAAATCCAACCCCTCCTTTGAATTCGAATGTTTTAACCAAAGACATTGGACATAAATTAATCATTAAATCGTATACCAACCCTAGAGCAAATAGGTTCTTTCCGATATATCAAAATTTCTAATTTCCCAATAAATTTCTGACACAATATATTATAGAAAAATAACCGGAGGTTTAATTTTAGGGTTTTCATTTTATTCCAACACTTTTAATATTCAGACAACATTCAGATTGTTGAGCATGTTATTCCCATAAATCAAAACCCTAAGCTCAATATTTTACGATCGTAGGTTTAATTTCTCAATTTAATTCGTCCAACTCTAAGAACAAAATTCAAATTTGTAATAAAAAGTTTGAATACAAATTTAGGGAGGGGAAGAAATTACCTCTATTTCGTGATCAATTTAAATCGGGGACGTCGGATTTCAAAAATCCCCAAATTTCCCTTTGTGTGACCCTAGACTTTCCAAAAAATTGCTTCTATCGTAGACTCCATTAGGGTTTTGGGAGATGGTTGAGGTGTTTAATTGATGGAGAAATAAATTTTTGGAGAGGAAGTGAAAGAGAGTCGAGAGGAAGGGAGAGTTGTGAGAGCGCGAGAGAGAGAAATGAGAGAATGAGGGAGAAAGCATTCGGGTGAGGAGAAAAGGAAGAATAAAGTGGTTTTGTTTTTTTTTTTTTCCGTTGACTTTTCTTACTTCCTTTATTTTTTCTTCCTCTGTTTCTCGGTGCTATAATACTTAACTCCCTAAAAAGAAATTTCGTTCTCAAAATTTAAAAGAAAATTATAAATCAAAAAGATGGGGGTGCTGTTTTCGCATCAACTCTTCAGTTTCCCAAGTCTCCTCTTCCACTTGATTGCTTCTCCACAATACTTTGACCATAGGGATTTGTTTACTCCTCCAATGCTTGGTCTGTCGATCAATGATCTTCACTGGTTGTACCTTGAAACTCAAATTTTCATTCAACTCTACCGGAGGAGCTTCCAATACATGCGAAGGGTCTGATAAGTACTTCTTCAACATTAAAACGTGAAAAACATCATGGATCCTCTGCAACTCCGGTGGCAATTCTAGCCGGTATGTTATTTGTCCAATTCTCTCAAGAATTCTAAAGGAACCGATGTATCGAGGGTTTAGCTTTCCTCATTTCTGAAATCGAATTATTTCTTTCCAAGGAGAGACTTTCAAAATACCATATTTCCCACTTCGAATTCCAAGGGTCTTCTCCTCCTATCGGTGTAACTCTTTTACCAATCTTGAACCGCCTTCATTCTTTCCCGAATCAGTTTCACCTTTTCTTTAGTGATCTCGATCAATTCTACACTTTCAGTCTTTCTCTCTCCAATCTCGTCCCAACACAATAGAGTCTGACACTTCCTTTCGTAAAGAGTTTCATAGGGAGGCATCCCTATACTAGCTTGATAGTTGTTGTTATAAGCAAATTCGACCAATGGAAAGTGTCTATCCCAACTTCCCTAGAAATCCATAACACATACTCTAAGCATGTCTTCCGATGTTTGAATCGTGCGCTCCGATTGTCCATCAGTCTGAGAATGGAATGCAGTGCTGAATTTCAGTTTGGTTCCCAAGGCCGCTTGTAGCTTAGGCCAAAATCTAGAAGTGAACCGAGAATTACGATCTAATACAATCGTTACCGGAACCCCGTGGAGTCGGACAATCTCATCAAGATACAATTTGGCTAATCTCTCCAAAGAGTAAGTGTTCTGAATTGGAAGTGTGCCGACTTAATGACCCTGTCAACTATCACCCAAATAGCATCGTGACGGCTCGAAGTACGTGGTAATCCCACCACGAAATACGTGGTGATGTGCTCCCATTTCCATTCGGGAATCGGTAGTGGATGAAGGACACCGACAGGCCTTTGGTGTTCAGCTTTGATTTGCTGGCATACTAAACATATAACAACAAACTCAGCTATCTCTCTCTTCAATCCGGACCACCAATATGATTCATTGATGGTTTGGTACATCTTGGTACCTCCTGGATGCATAGCATAGGCCGAAGAGTGTCTCTTCAAGTATAACTTTTAGAAATTCATCATTATTGGGAACACATACTCTTTTCCCGTACATCACCATGTTATCCTCTCGAATATGGAAATCACCACCTTCGCCCTTGTGAACCTTTTCTACTATCTCCTTTCGCTCCTCATCAGTTGCTTGGAGCTATTTAATACGATCCACTAAGATAGTTCTCACCACAAACTTGGCTAATAAAACACCTTGATCATCCTTAGCCAACTCGATTCCCAATATACGAAATCCTACTAAATATGAGAGATAAAAACTCCTATGAGCTGAAGAAGAAAATGAGGATTTGCGGCTTAGAACATCCGCAACATGTCTTGCCCGGGTGATAATCAATTACCAAGTCATGTCCTTGATCAGCTCTAATCACCTCCTTTGTCCCAAATTGAGCTCCTTCTAAGTGAGCAAGTACTTAAAACTCTTGTGGTCGGTAAAGATCTTGCAAGTAACCCCATATAAATAATGTCGTCAAATCTTTAAAACAAAGACAATGACAGCCAACTCCAAGTTATGAGTAGAGTAGTTCACTTCATGCTTCTTTAACCGGCGAGAGACGTATGCAATCACCCTATTGCCTTGCATCAACACGCACCCTAGTCCTTGTTTGTTGGCGTTACTATATACCACATAATCACCGCCGCCACTAGTAGGGAGAGCAAGGATTTGAGCGGATGTTAACCTCCGCTTAAGTTCTTGGAAACTACCCTCACACTTTCTGTCCCATTCGATCTTGACTCCTTTCCGAGTCAAATTAGTCATTGGAGCTGCCATTTTTTAGAATCTTTCAACAAATTTTCGATAATACCCCACTAATCTGAGAAAACTTCTTACCTCAGTAACATTCTTAGATTGCTCCCATTTCAGAATGGCCTCTACCTTCTTCGAATCCACAAAAATCTCATCTTTAAAAACCACATGTCCCAAAAACTCAATCTTTCTTAGCCAAAACTCGCACTTGGAGAACTTGACATACAACTCCTTCTCCCTAAGAGTTTGCAATATGGTTCAGAGATATCCGGAATGTTGTTCATCACTCTTGGAATATACCAAGATGTCGTCCATGAATACTATGACAAACTTATCGAGGTAGGAATGAAACACTAGATTCATGAGATCCATGAAGGCCGCAGGAGCATTCGTTAACCCAAAGGTATTACTAAAAATTCGTAGTGTCCGTACCGCGTCCTAAAAGCGATCTTATGAATATCATCATTCTTCATCCTCAATTGGTGATAGCCGAATCTTAGATCAATCTTTGAAAAGACACTCGCCCCTTACAGTTGTTGCTTGAAAGAGACAAGGGTGGAGATCATCATGGGAAAAAGAAGAGGTCCGGCGAGTTCATACCAGGCCAAAATTCTAAGAGGAACAGAAACACGGGCTCATATAGTGGCGGATTTGGCTCGGGATCGGTTGGCTCCCCTAAAGAACAACCATTTATCAAACCTAATGCTCCTAACAAAAGTAAGAAAAAAAAGAAAAAAAAAAAAAGAGGAAAGAAGAGGAGGATAAAAAAAAAAGGAAGTAAGAAAAGTCAAAGAAAAAAAAACAAAACCACTTTACTCTTCCTTTTCTCCTCACCCAAATGCTTTCTCCCTCATTCTCTCATTTCTCTCTCTCTCCCTCTCACAACTCTCCCTTCCTCTCGACTCTCTCTCACTTCCTCTCCAAAAATTTATTTCTCCATCAATTAAACACCTCAACCATCTCCCAAAACCCCAATGGAGTCTGCGATGGAAGCAATTTTTGGGAAAGTCTAGGGTTTCCACATAGAGAAATTTGGGGATTTTTGAAATCCAACGTCCCTGACTCAAATTGATAACAAAGTAGAGGTAATTTCTCCCCCCCCTAAATTTGTATTCAAACTTTTCATCACAAATTTGAATTTTGTTCTTAAGGTTAGACGAATTGAATTGAGAAATTAAATCTAGGGTTATAAAATATTGGGTTTAGGGCTTTGATTTTTGGGAATAACATGCTCAACAATCTGAATGTTGCCTGAATATTAGAAGTGTTGGAATAAAATGAAAACCCTAAAATTTCCTACAAGCTGGACAGTCCGTACATGCTGTGATCTTTTAAGTCATAACTCCTTCTACACTACTGTAAATTGAATAAGGTTTATTTCTGCTAAAACTAGACTTCTAGGGTTTTAAAATGAGATATGACTCAAAGGATTTCGTTGAGAATTGAATTTTTGATGCATTTTTGAAGTGGTATAAAGTCTGTAGAAAACTCTGTTTTGTGTCCTGTTCTAGCCGTGAGTTTTGCTGCAGATTTGAGCTGTCTTCGAGGTAGATTTAGGCTTAAATCTGAACATGAAAGTTGTAGATCCATGTTTTATCTTTAATTTAAAACCTGAATCACTTAAATCCGATATGTGTGATGAAAGTTATGACAATTTTTCCGTGGCTGCGCAGATAGGAGTTATGAATTCTAGACAATGATATTCATGGACTTATATGATTTGGTATGATTTGAATGGATTTAGGACATAAATATCAAAGTTGTAGTTTTATGTCTAATCTTTAAGTAAAAATTAGAATTTCCATGATCCAAGAAGTATAGGTCAAGATACGGTTATTTTTCTATAATATGTTATGTCAGAAATTTATTGGGAAATTAGGAATTGTGATATATTGGAAAGAACCTATTTGCTCTAGGGTTAATATACGATTTAATGATTAATTTGTGACCAATGTCTTAGGTTGAGACATTCGGAATCAAAGGAGGGGTTGGATTTTATTTGATTTGAAATTTGGGAGTGTTTACCCTCCCAAGATGTGAGTGGATGGTTCATTGTGATTTTAAATGAGTACATTGTTTAAAATTTTTTTATAAATGATTTTGAATGATTTTTACATTATTTATATAAATTGTTTTGTGATTGTGGGATGTCTAAAATGAAAATTTGAATTGCGAATGCATCCATTGAATTTAAAAATGAATGTATGTCATATATTATGGAATATTTAAATTATGAATGTTATGGTACAATTTAGAAATTGTTTTGTTGAAATTTTGGCACATAAACTGTGAATCGGATATTTGCGAATGAAACGGTGCATGGAATTAATGGTTATAGTCATTCCCTCCACGGAGCGACTCGACGGGATGATGTGGTTAGGGTTAGATTAGCGGAGGAGACAAACGTGGCTCCCTCTACTGTATGTCGTACTATATCTGGAAGCACCCCGGTGAGGTACGATTCAAGGCCAAGGAAGGGGGATATGGTATTTCAAGATAAATAGATTGAAAACCCCTTAGCGGGCTTTCATCTGGGTTCGACCACACCTAGTACAGAGTGATTTCACATGAAGACCCCGTGATTTTTCGGAAAGTCTAAATTGTGTGGATGCATGTTTGTTTGAATAACTTGGATTTTATCGAGATTATTTTATATCCAAGAGATGTTTATAAATTATGCTTTGACTTTTCCACATTCACCCTCATTTATTGTCACAACTACACCATTGTATTCCATTCACTGAATATTCCTATACTCATCCCTTTCTTTCATATTTTTTCAGAAGAAGTTTAAGAGGGATACGTCATTTTGAACCGTCAAAGAATTGTTATCACTGAATCTCAGTAGGTATTTAGATGTAGAGTTTATTTTGTTTGAATTGATGTAAGATGATCCATGAAAAGGAAACTATTGTACTATTCTTTTGGATTGGATCATGAAGATCCTTAGAGTAGAAGTTCTGTACATCTTATACTGTTTGGATTTTATTGATACTAATTCGATTTTTCTTGAAAAAGTATTGGTAAAATCCATACTAATATGATTTGGAATTTCATTGTTTTACTTGAATTCATTTTTAGAAAAATATATATATTTTATTGGGACATTTGAAAATTTTATTATGGAATTTGATCTATTTTGAATTTGTAAATTCATTGAAATGCTTGAGAATACTGAATGGCTAGGTTGGCCAAATTGTATGCGTGCATGTACAGGAATGGATTAGGTGGATCCTTTGTTTGTGTGACATTGTATGCCTTTGATAATTGATGACCTAGGAGAGTCATTTGGATGTTGTTGAATTGTTTTTGAAACAGGATAAATAGGTTGAATGCCTTGCGGTGTTTTAGTATATAAAGAGGTTCTGTCCATATGCCGAGATAACGCGACGGTTGTCGCGTGCTCGATCCGAGAGTCGGGGCATGACAAGTAATCACTTACATTTTGAATATGTCCATTGCAAATAAAGAAGCCTCTTCACCTCCAGTGCCTGATTTAAAATTGTCTCAATAGCAATCACAACAAATAGCCAGTAATCCAAAAAAACAACAGTTACAGACCAATTCTTATATACTTGGGGTGCTTTGTGGAGATCAGCCCTTAATAAGCAAAAAGCAAAGATAGCTCATATGGTTATTGATTGTCCCCCCAAAAAAAGAAAAAAAAATACAATACAAGTGTTTAATAGCTCTCCAGGCAATTGATTACAGATGCCTCATGCATCCATTTGATAATATACAAAATGTTGAATTTATTGTTTCGACGAGGGACTCTCTTTAGATCTAGGGCAATAAGAAACACAAAAGGACGTCACTATTCATTCCACACAAGAATGGTAGTGGCAGCCTGCTCCCTTTTCCCTTAGGTTTTGCATTTTTTTCTTCCAACTTCATTTATTTTTTAATTTCTTTTGTTGAAGATTCATTACCATATTTTCCACCATAAGTGGTTAGTTTTATTTTTTGATTCAAGGAGAATTTTCATTCAATTATCTTCACTATAAAGTTATGTACTTAATTTAATTTCTTACCCTTTTAAATCAAGTATTAGTTGATTCTTGATTTTATTTTATATGAAAAATTGATATTAGTTAATCCAACAATTTAATTCAATATTATTTTTTATATACTTATCCAGAATTTCAGTGATCCGTAATTGTCATGAATGAATGGTATAAATAGCAAATATGTTATTTATGCTTATGCATCTTTTACCGATATTCATGTTTAACCTATGGAATCGATGGAACAAAATTAAATAATTGCAATTATCTCAATTATTTGTATTTTGATTTAATTGTTTTCACAGAACTTAATATTATTATTATATTGATATAGAACACTATCGTGTCCAATCGATTAATGATAAGTTTTGATTGGATGCTAAGTTTGATCAATTAATTTAGGAAAATACAAAATTTATTACAGTTATCCTAATAAATTTAAATTAAATGCTTGAATTGCAAGAAAAATATTTTTAACCCATGATCAGTGAAACACTTGAAACACTTGAATGTGTGAACCTTTGGATCAGATTTTTTGCTAGATTGATTTTCTTTTAATATTTATTATTTTTGCATTGTCAATTGTTTCTCATTTTTGTTTATTTGTTTTAAATTTAGAAATTTATTTTTAAACTCCACCATTTTTATTTTGGCATTTAACTAAGAAATTAAATTAATTTAGTTCTCTTGGGATTCGTCTTAGTACCACTATTGCTACAAATTTTGTTCGCATTGGAGGATCAGTATTAATTTTGAGGGTTTCGACAATCCGTCACCATTACCTGCTCTCACCTCCAAAATGCAATCCCTTTCATCAGCATCATCCTTAGGAAGCAATGATCTCAGAAGCGAGCTTTGCAATCTTTTTTCTTCCACTATAGCCTGCTCCAATTCTTCAGCAGCCATGTCATACATGTCCTTGTCATCTGGACATTCGACCATTACTGACTTCAAGCCATCGATTTCCTATTAAAAAAAAAATGATGCAGAAACATTCAAATACCGGCCACAACCCAAAGAGCAAAATTGAGAGGAACAGGGCTAACAAAAGAAACAAAGTAAAGACATAGACAGACATCAAAGGAACAGGATCATAGTTAAGAGATGTATTTAGAGTTAAAGATCAGAACCAAGCATATTACGTCGAGTGAAAAGTGAACTTACTAAACAACAAATGAAACATTCTACTCATAAACTTAAATTCACAATGAAGCAAGAATTTTTACCAGTCAAGGATACTCATTATGATCCATAATTATAAATATATTGCAAAATAAGCTCTTGGATCATGCAAAATCATTTACATCTCCATGCTTCTACATTTTTATGGTTGCTAAAGTACACATCTGCAGAGCATCTCAAGTTTGGTACCAGCATTAAGCACCTTAAACACTAGTGAGAACAACGCTGAAGGGAAGATTATCACAGCAATCCTGAAAATACAAGGTGAACATTCTATTTATCACATGTTCCCCACCCCCAACCAAAAAAAAAAAAAAAAAAAGAAGACGTGGAAAAATAGGTTGAACAAAAGTCTACCTTGACCTCTGTAATTCCAGGAACAAGAATATTTGCTAGAACCTCTTTTGTCAGATTCAATGTTAGGGTTCAACCATTAACAATAACAAAATTATGATTTTGATGATTCACCAAAATTACAATAAGCCAGAAAACATGACAAGGAATCAACTTAAACCTGGTTGGTATATTCTACATTTAAGAAATATTGTCCCCTCTAAGCAGGTCAGGCATTAAAGCTGACTTTACCAATATTGAGAATGATTTGGAGAGACTGTCAAAGTCAATTACCTTCTGTTTGGTCCTTAGATCATATATAAGGTCAACCGTACTCCTAAGTTTCCGAAGCTCCTTATTGGCCATTGAATATTCTTCTGGAGAGGCTTCTGGCTGTCTTTACGAGAACAGAATTCATTCAAATTATAATTATAGATCAAATGAACAATCATAGAAACACAAACAAGTTATGATTAGATTCCAAGCCATTAAAGAGCGAAACCCACCCCCCAAAAAAAATACGAAGGAAGAAGAAGAACAAATCCTTTGATGAAGTCGCTACCATCAACTGTTCATGAGGTACCTACTTCTTTTCTGCAAGTTTATTCTAAATCCATACATCATATAACTAATTTCCTATACCCTAAGCATCTAACATCTTTAGTTTCTTCTCATTGGAAGGTTTGCAGCACGTCTTCCAAAAGGATATATCATCTCCCCAAGATATATGACCCAACATGTTTCCCACCATGCTTCAGCGTCATTCCAGCCCTCCCACTGCTGGAGGCCAGAATCATGCTCATGTCCAAAAACATAAAGCAAAGCACAAGCTTTTGACCTAAATAAGGTTTTCTTGCTAAAGTTTCTAGCCACATTCAAAATAAAGAAATAGATACTTGGCTGCACTAAAAACCAAAACGAAAGTAGGCAGAGATGGGGTGACCTGGTTCAAGAGATTTTGAAGCCAAGTAGTCCTGTGCTCGATGGATGAGAGTCTTTGTTCCATGATCTTGATGAGATCGGGAGATAAAGGCGTGCGTGTTTCTGGCGTTAGATCATCAAAAGTTTAATAAGCAGTAACCATTAATAAATGAGCGTTACAAATTCAAAATATTTCAATCATTTGATGCATCTAAGTAAAGGTAAGAGGAACAATAACACAAGCCAAGGGAGATTATTTGGTTAACAGACACAGCCAAAGAATTTTATGTCTAATACAGAGCATTCAACAAAGTTAGCAACTTGAATTCGCTAGAATTAAAAATTAACATCGTGACAACTTCACTAAAGATATGGCACTCTAAGACGATAGAATCAATACTACCTTGATTTAATGAAAAGATATGAATACATAAAGATGGGGAAAATAGACCCTCTTCATATTTTGTCATTTTATGTGCGTGAAACTAAGATTAGGGTTTTGGAAGCAACAATCTACATAACGGAAAATGAAATGGAACAAAAGAAATAGAAAAAATGAATACCGGTTGTATATGAAGAAGAAGAAGAAGCAGCATGCGACCGGAGAGTGAAGTTGGAGGAGTCCGCTGAACCCAGTTGCAAAATCAATCCTCGTTTCACAATACTCCGTACAACGGATCCCCGAATCTGATATATCATATTTCACAATTGCCGGATCTCTCTCTCTCTCCCCACCCACGTAACTATTTTGCGGTTTGGAACTTGATATTCAAAGGAGTTAGGATTGCGATGATGACGATGGCGACGGGGCAACAAATGCAATTACAAGACACGATAGGGTTTCAGGGTATCGGAAGAAAATCTTCGGTGACCCACTCGCTTCCTCCTTTCGGAGAGGAGAGAAATCGCGGGGGACAGAAAGATCGGTGTCGGTCGGATTTCGGGTCACACCGGTATACATCACTGCTCTCTTCTCCTGGCCCGATGCCCCACGATTTGGTCACGAACATTCACCAAAAATTTCCCCTTAAACTTGGATATTTTATTTATTTATTATTATTTTAATAATGATCGATCCTTCATTCGACTCGATAACTAGAATCGGTCAATTAAGTCTTTTGGTGGATTTTTTTGGGGCTTAACATGTTGACGTGAGCCTAAGATATTAATGCGTCACCACGCCATGTGGACACATTAACAACTCAATACAATAAGCATTAATTTTTGGTCACGTGGATTACATAAAACAGAATAAAAACAATATAGATTATGCTTAGTTATATCGACGAATAAATACATATATTATCAAGGTTAATGACTTACAAAGGTTATCGTCCAATGTGGTATGACATAAGTGGTTGCTGTCGTGACATGTCAACACCTCGAGTTCATGTCTAAACAAACAAACACCACGCAACATTATTATATGATACATCATCAATAAAATTTAGTAATTCAATTTAAATATTGAATTAAAGTTTGAAAACTTTACATTTAATTAATCCTTTTATTATAAGAGTTTATGATAGTTAAATTATAGAACGACTGACATTTAGATTTTTTTATAAAATTAAATTTGATTTTATTATAAAATTCTATATTCTTATTAAAAGATTTTATTTTGATCGAAGAATATTATAAACAAAACAAGATTAAAAAAATGATAAATTAGACAAGCTCTAGTTGGTTGGAGTTTTTCAAACTCATAGAAAGTTATATTATTTAAGTTATATATATATATATATAAGTATGTGAGAAATTGAGACATCAGTCCCCCCATTTCCTCCCCATTCAACCCCCACAAAAAATCTACTAAAACTAGTCAAAAAGAACTTCAAATTTACGAAGTGTTTGCACTTGTGTTCCATGAAATATGAAACCAGAACATGTTCCATAAATAATCTCGGTTCGAATTCCTAACTTATACGTCAGTATCAGTCCTATGTATTCCCGGCGATATATACATATTTTTTTGTAATTAGAGAGAAATGCTATTTCGATTATGACAATTTTCCATTACTTGAAGCAAGACTCTGTTGTAGCAACCAAAAATAAAAAATAAAAAATGTTATTCAATGGTTTTGTTTATACCACACCTCCTACTACAAAATGAGGAATTTATTTTTAGTTTTGCCATGATAAATAATATTTTTCATCTTTATAGTAATGGTTAAATATCAATAAGAACTTTTACCTCTTCATATTTCAAAACTATAGTAGTGAGAAGGCTTAATAATGCAGTTGCAATATAATTTCTAAAAGTTTCGGCAAAAAAAAGAACTAAAAAAATATCTAATTTGCTTAATTCAATGATAAAATATGCAATAAAAGATTATAAATACGAAATTCGTATATATATATATATATATACATATGTAAAGACTTCAAGCAACATTTAGAAATATAAGAAATTAGGATGTTAAATACAAAAAGTTGATATGATGACAATTTAAGAGATTAGTAGTATAGAAAATCTCACGGTGTCCTTCATAGCTACAGAGCAATACATATCACAGCTCTCAAGGCCAATATCAATATCATATCAAACATGTGCCGTAAATCAGGTTCACAAACCAAATGCAACATATAGCATAAAATGACACATTTCACGTTTCAACCACATGGATGCATATTTTCATAATTCAACCACATTTTTGGACACTCCATCGGTTCACAAAAATCATTTCCAAAACCAGTCAAAACATTTCAAGCACACGATAAATCATGCTCATTTATCAAACTGTTGTAAAGCATGGTTTACATATTAAACGAAAACATTGAAATAAAACTCACTCACTGTATACGGGAGGGTCAATCACTCCCTACAATGCACAACAAGTGTCGAAACTGTGCTCCCCTCGATCAAGACATCCAACACTTACGCATGTATAAAATCAGCAAGTTTCAAACCTGCGCAGTTATAGAAAATAGGCCATAACTTCTAATACCCTCTACAAATCAAGGAGTTTCTTATTTCGTTTTTAAAGCTAAGGATGTCTAGTGTCTAAGGCAGAAAACCTCATGTCATTCGGAGCTGTGTAAAGAAAGTTATGCTAAAAGACTACATGCTGTTCAATTGGCTAAAATGCATGTTCTTCCCTTTCACATTTCCAATGTCAAGTCAAGTCTTTTAAGCCACTACCTTAACTCTTCATATTTTGTTCATGCTTACAACATGTCCACAAGACTCAAGTGATGGTACTCAACCAATCCTATACAAAGCTCACACCAATCCAATCTCTCGCCGCACATAAGAGTCAGCATATACACCAACACACTTTTATTCAAAATTCTTTATCAACTTCTTCTCTTCAATACCCCAATACAATTCTATACATTTATCATATAAATACAAACACATGCTTTTGCTCATTCTTTACAATTGTACATTTTCATATCACTTTAACACACCAATATCACCATATATATGCATACACTTTCTATACCTTATTATATACACATATAAGCCTCCATCTTGCTTACTAGAGTCATTCCCAATCTCTCCAATGGATTCAATCAAGACATTTTTACATCCACATGCTCACTAACCTCTATCCAAAATTCAGCATACATAATTCCTCACACTTTTGGCCTCAATTTCACATATACATATCCAATAACACACCACACTTCAATGCCAAAAATACAAGTACATCAAATCCACATTTTAACACTCAAAATCACATTAAAACCCATCAAATTTTATACTCAAAGTTCTACATTTTCCGGTACATGTTTCCTTAGGGTTTCTCCCCTCAATATGTGCTCATTTAAGACTCAAATCAAACATTTACACAATCACCTTTTTAGATTCTCATTTCATCACTTTCATTCCATTTATAAACAATTAATCAAATCAAAATCAAGCCTGATTCAATCCTAAAACCAATCAAAATTGGAAATACGCTTAAAATAAATAAGTTTTCTATGAACTGGAAAATCTTTAAAAAATCATACACTTTTCGATTCTCATCCGCTTTCTTCAAACCATATGTCATTTTAAAGGTATTGATGTCTATTTTCATAATATAGAAGTTGTATTTTGATTGCCTATATGCAAGACAACTTATAACGTAAAATACTACAATAGTTCTTAAATTATAACCACAACTTTTAATTTATTATTCATAGACATACCATTAAGCAAATTTAATAACTTAATATAATCTGAGAAAAACACAAAATGCTACCGTATACTTCATTTCACGTCACATCTCATTCCAACTTTGATCCCAAACACTTTTATGCTTATTTCCAAATTTAACCCTAAGGGAAAACTATTCAAAGTAACTTAACATGATTCTATGATCATATAATATACTTCTTTCATACTAAACAGCCTCAATTCATGCAGACTTCTAAACTTAACCTTAATATTCAAGCATAGAATTTCATAAATGCATTCAAATCAAATCTAAATACATCCTAAATATATAAAGATCTCTCCATCCTAGATTCACTTAATTTATTGAAGAAATTTTCATTTTACCTCACTAAGGGTTTTCGGATCACAGACTTAAATTCCTTGCTCCGTTCAAGTCACTCCAAAACCTGTAACACTTCCAATTAAAACAATGTTAATAAATTACTTAGCTACTTAAAACATTCAAACCCTAAAGTGTTTAACTCGGAGCTGTTATTCTCACCTTCGCAGTGGATCAAGTCAGTCTAGGGTTTTGAAAGAACGGTGGATGACTACAGTTTGGGGTTTCCACTGGGGTTGCAACAAGGCTCTTGACAGAGAGCAGCC
Source organism: Dillenia turbinata (assembly GCA_037126225.1). NCBI lineage: Eukaryota > Viridiplantae > Streptophyta > Magnoliopsida > Dilleniales > Dilleniaceae > Dillenia > Dillenia turbinata. The sequence continues at coordinate 249,841 of JBAMMX010000006.1, forward strand.
CACGCGCAAATGAGCGAGCAAGGGAGAGGAAACGCTGTAGTCGCGCGAGCGGGAGAAGAAACAGAGGGACTGTCGCGCGCGGGAAAGGAGAGAGAAAAAGAAGGGACCGCCACCTGCGGTGGTTCGCGGTGGCCGCAGTGGTGGTGATCGATGGTCATTCGCGGCGGAGAAGAGATCGCGAAAGAAATCGCGAGCGGGAGGGAGTGAGAGAGCAACCGAGAGAGAGAAAAGGAGAGAGATAGAGCCGAGAGAGAGTGAGACGGTGGGGTGGCAGAGCCGAGCAGCGGCGACGGCGGCCGCAGGGCGGAGGAATGGCTGCGGCTGTGCAGCGCGGGTGGGGGAGAGGAGAAAACGGAGGGAGAAAGAGGGAGAGAGAGAAAGGAAAAGAATTAGGGCTTTTAGCCCTAATTCGGATTTTTTTTTTCAAATTTTATTATTATTATTATTATTATTTATTAATATATATATTTTTATAAAAATAGATTTATAAATATTTAAATGAGTAAATAAATAATTTAATTAATAAAGGAAATATATATATATTTTTATACTCACTTTATTTTACAAATTGAAATTACGGATACTTTAAATATCCAAAAAATTTCAATTTTCATACATCAAAATCGAAAATCAATATAATTAAAAATTTCTCTCTCTATATGTAAACTGAGAATTATTTTATATATATTCCATGAACAGTATACTTGTACGAACACCAAAATATCGATGTTACATTACCACCCCAAAACAACCCGAGCCTAACCTACCAATCCAAAAAACGGTATGAGAGACATCCCTACCGCATTTGGATGATGGAGACAAACCAAGACGGATCATCCAAGATGGTACAAGACGCACCCCCATTGGTGATGGATGATCTCACTATGCCAACCGAATAACGACCAACATAATGAGATCTCATTCCGGTGGTTCTCTTCCTTAATGAGATCTCATTCCAACCAAAGTTACTCGAGCCATAGAGTTTCGCATATCGAAACACCTCACAAGACAACTCTCGAAAAGGAGCCATTCTCAACAAAACCCCAAAGAGGAGGAAAAGTCTCAATTCTTTACGAAAGAAAACAAATACCCGACGTAGCTAGTTATAACAGGAGAGAAGCAGACCCTAATTAACTCAGGGTAGGTGAAACGGATCATCGAAAATAGTCTGTCATAAATAGAGAAATAAATTTTCTTTAATTCCCCATAAAGGGGTCACTTCTGATAAGACACACCCGTGTTCGTGGCAAGAAGGTGGAAAGGATCAGGACGAACCTAGCACCCCTATGCTTCTGTAACGTATTGAGTACGCCTCACCCTAATAGGTCTCTACTCATAATGCTTCTTTATCAAGAAGATCATGAATCGGGGACAAATGATGGGATGTAGTCTAAGACCCAATTCGATGGAGCAACTTTTGAAAGGCCCACAAAGGGCAGCTACCGACTGATGTTCAAATATTAGAACTATTCACCGAAGGGTCTCAGTCGCCCAGATCTACCGAACGATAGGATCTCAGTCGTCTCGCTAACCGAACGTGATTCATCAATTAAAAGTAACCGTCCCGATCGGATGCTCAAGCATCGGGCATCCCATCGCTGATCCATCGAATGAATAAGTCCTGAATATCTTTCATCGATTCAGCGACTGATCGGTAGCCAACAAACTCTAACGATCCCAAATGAAAAACCAAGTATCCTAATGACTCATATTTCCTATTTGAGATGATCATCTTTATGATCTTTCAGTTAAGAAAAAAATCTCTCCAACAGAAAATGAAAGTTTTCCAAAGGATGAGAATTACAATTAATTCAAAATATCTAATCTCCAAAAATTCTGGATCGGCTCGATAAGGAAAGTAGGGTTGAAGTACTCCAATGGCGTACGACTCACACATGTATAAGATATCTTAAAACTCTCCAAACTAGGTACGCTCTTTGGTTTTCACACATTGGACACTCTATTCATAGGGAATCACTCTCTTGAGTTCTGAGTCTGTTTCTTTCATTCGAAAACTGTTCTTTCTGAATTGAGCGTTGGAGTTTCCCCGTTGGAATACATTTCGATGGTTTTTTGCAGGTATTATATCCTTTCGACGATAACCATTCGAATCTATAAGAAGTTGGTATCTGTGGAGCGATCACCCATCTTCAATAAAAAGTAAATAAATAATGAACCGAAGAAATTAACAAGAAACTCAACCAAGTAAAAGTAGTAGTATATTATTTTCTAATTAAAAGGAAGGTTCTGTTTGCCATTAAAAAGCTAACATTTTGTGATTGATGATAGCACATACTATTTTATGAAATCAATACGAATAAAGTTACGTAAAATTTAAAGAAAATGTCAAAATGACAGTAAAATTAAATAATTGAATGAATTAACAAAAATTGATATAGAGAAAACAATTTTTAGAAAATTATATAAAAGATATTACAACAAATTTCGTCATTTTATCTATTTATATTTTGCGTAGAAAAAGTTACTGTACCTATTTGGAAGAAAGGTGTAGCGGAGTCAAAAGCCCGGAGAGGAGAGGAGAGGAGAGGAGAGGAGACGGGGAGAGGGACAGTGACCTAGGGTAGACAATAAAAAAAAAAAAAAAAACCATGAGGAAGAGGAGCCCCTAGAAAATTCAGAAATGCGGGGGAATGAGGCTCGACAATTGCTTAGGGTTTCCTCCAAATTCTCCTCCCACTCCTTCCCAGGTATTATTATTCCCCTCGATTCCGACCTGACCAATTCTCCAATCTCTTTGATAGATATCGCACTTGTTTTTTCGATAATATATAATCTTATTCAGTTATTAGGGTTTTATGGGTTCTTATCCTACTAGGCTCCTGCTGAGACCTAGACCAGTTTACTGAAATTGCGAAATACTGATATGCAAACTGCTCCATCAACCCCATCCTAATTTTCAATCTCTGCAATTTTTTCTGTTTTCCTTCTGTCCGATTGCTTAGAAAAGTTTCGCACTCTTTCTTAACTCGGAAATGAGATCTATTTACAGTGGTGCATTTATTGGTCAAGGTTCAGTTTACTATGTCCTCATAAGCCTCTGCCCTGCGCATTAATTTTGTCCAACTATTCTGTGCATCTGAATTGGAGCATCCGGTTTTGTATGCTACATGTTCAATCTCTTTCCTTGGCTGGGGTTTTATGCTTTAATAAGTTAATTTTGGACCCATCCAATGCTTTGTAGCAGAGAAAGAACTTTACCAAATACATGGAACAAACAATTGACTTCTGAAGTGGAGTGCTTTCTGTTGTATGTGCTCAGTAAGCCATCTTACATAACATTAAAACTTATATTATTCATGTGTTGTCCCTCAGTGGGAGCACACATGGGGGAGGACTCTGGTGTGAGTGTGACATTTCCTTTATGTCTTCTTTTGCATTATTCATAAGCTGCCTAATGCTGAGGTAAAATGATTGGTTATTGCACACTGTTGGGGAAAATTGCTTCTACCATGAATATCATGCATGTGCAGCGGAAATAATTCAAACATGAAATACACTAATTTACGTGGTACTACATCCATGATCTTCATTCACTATCATTCAACCACTATCATTAATTTGTTTATACTTATCAAATATTACAATCTATGAAATTGTCAATTCTTCTCAGAATCTCTCACAACAACCAAACCCTTTACCTGATTACGCCCCCTCAAATTTATATTAGACCACCAATCATGCCACAAAAATGAAAACTCATGATAACTTTCTAACCTCGTTGGCGTTTATCAATGGTCGACCCTCATCCTCATACATGATATAGAATCCATTTAGACTACCCATTTATTTGGTAATCTCTCTTGAGTTACCCATCTTCAACTTGGCAAGCACCCTATTGGGCTACTAGCGTTTTGATGAACTCCAATGAGCTGTGCTCTAACCTTAACACAAGCTCCAATATTCATAGGAGTAATAAACTAGCACATCACACAAATATAAAAGGGCTCACCTAGTGCACAAAGTGCTCCCCAACTTAGTGCGGGATTAGGGGGAGGATGGACGTATATATATACAGCCTTCCCGTTGCATTATTTCAAAGAAGTTGTTTCCATGACCCGAACCCGTGATCTCGAGGTCATCCACTGTTGTGTCAAGGTTCACCCTCAACATATCACACATATATCTCTCCAAAATTCTTATGTATGAAATATTCGCTTCCTTGACTTAGTATTTTCTTTTCTTCCCCCCCCAAAGAAAATGTTTTGTTTTATGTATTTAGTTTGGAATAAAACATAAAACCAACCCACACTTTCTTTTCTGTAACCATGTTAGAAGCTCTGTACCTACTTTCCTGTTATGCATGTTGCATTAGTTTCTTTATCCGAATCTCCTTGCTTGGCTGCACAAATTACTTCTTTTTACGTTCCACTTTCCCTCTTAACTGATTAAGACAGTGATTGTATAAAAAAAGGGCTCACCCGGTGCACAAAGTGCTCCCCAACTTAGTGCGAAAGTAGGGGGAGAGTGGGCGTATATGTACGCATAAGACAGTGATTGTATGAGTGACCAAAACCTTTGCAAGAATAACATTGACAAACTTCATTCCCCTTCATATTAAATTGCATGCTACTTTATACATTAGAGGAGTAGAAAATCAAGAACATTTGACTTCTTTACCTCAACTAAATTTGGCTGAAATGTGTACATTCTTTTGCGTGTTTATTTGAGAGGTTTTCATGGATAAATTTCATTGTAGATCCTCCTTATTTTGGTATGCTATTTGAATTGCATCTCTCATTCTTTGTCGTTGACAAGTGGCTGAAGCTGAAGCTATTTGTGGCTTATACATACAAATCATGATATCATCATTCCATCCATGCATAATCTGAACAATTGGCCCAATTATAGAAATGATAGGTGTATTCTTCAATAGACATATTTCTTTGTTTCAAACTGCTGAATAGAAGATAAATTCTTTGCTTGTAATTTGGCGGCACAAAGTGTCTCATTATTGCTTGCTGTGTCTCTTCCCATGTTGCAGCATCACTGAAATCACATCTTTTGTAATACTCTTGTTACTTAATCCACGCAGTCCCCCCTGAGCTTATTCTCAACAAAATGTATGTTTTGAATTTCATTCATGCCATACAAATTTCGTATGAAAGCTTACATTGGTAATGTTGGTGACTAAAAAATACTAGGATCTTTTTCTCTGGAGCCAAATCAATGTAGAACAATTAGGGTAGATTGTCTATAATTGAAAGAATGGTGGGTAAAAGCCAAGAAATTATTATAGTAGAAGAAAAAGTGGGAAATAGTTTGTGGTTGCAAGTTGTAGAAAAGAATTAGTTGTTCAAAGATGAGAGAGAACTTTGATCAATAAGTGTGCAAAGAAGGGGGGGGGAAGAAGAAGCGAGTAGAAAAAAACCTAGGCAGGTGTGCCTTCAACACAAATAGCTAAGTTATAAATTTATTCATCAATTCATTCACTTTGTTTACAATTTACATTAATGAGGCATATTTATAAGTGCTGGAATAACCTAGTGGCACTCCTGGAACTTTCTAAAAAAATGCCTCAGTCAATATAAAAATATGATAAGACTCAAATCTTACTAAAATAGAAAGTTTGTAAAACTCTAAAATTATGAAAGAATGCACTAACTTTAAACTGAAATACATTCTAAAATATTTAGAAAATTCTAATTAAAATTAGACATCGTAAGAAATAGTAAATTCCAACAACTAGCACTTCTTATTAGACCAAAAAAAAAATGTCTTCCTACTGGAACAATTACCCTTTGCCCTAGTCTGCCAAAGATCACACTTTTGGACAGCCAAACTAATGATTCGTACAGTTTAAATTCACATCGCCCCAAAATTGTTCAATTTGTGATATAGATAAAAATGGAAAAAAACTACTAAAATTTGTTGGTATTCATAAAATGTGGCTAAATTTGAGGGAACAATAAATGACATGACTTGAAAGAAAAGAAAAATAAATCCCCTGTATCATTGATCTTTCGTTATGTAACTCTGTTAGGATTCATACCTTTACAATGATGACGATGTGGAATTGACGTTTCTCTCATCCTTTCCTGGTGGTTATGTGGGGATCAGTGTTATCTAGTTTTTCTGTCACTTATATTGTGAAACACCATCATTGTTAGTTGGAACATGCAGTATATCATTAGATGTGGGCAAAAGTACATCTCTAAAAGGAGAAAAAAGCGCACCTCTGATCTGGAAATCTTTTCCTGTTTCGAAAAGGATCAATTCAGTCTCTATGGATCATCAGTGCTTAACATTTGTATGTAATTAGCAAGTCATGAGTTATTAACTGTAAGGCTGAAACACCACTATTTCTTTCCACTTGGCTGATATTTCTTCTTGCTCATATTGTAATAGAATCGTGATTTTCTTTTCACCTGTGGCATGCAACATCTATTTACTCTTTTTTACGTGAATCTGATTGTTGTACTGTATCTACTGTAGATTTCAGAAGCTTACACCTGCCTACAGTCTGGTAATCGAGTCTCTTGTATTTCTCTTGCTTTTCTCTGTCTGGAAGCACATTTAAAAGACTAATTGTGGTTTGCATGCTTCCCACTTGATGCAAATAATAATTGAACAATCTTGATAGATGAACTCCTCTTGAGTCTTGACAAGCAGTTTGATGCACAGAACTTGTGACATGTTTTTCCGTGCCACTTGGACCACATATTTCTGCTAGTGATATGGATCCATTTGTTGTATTTTTGCAAATGTTTGTATTTCCATTTACATGTTCTCTCTGCAATACTTTTCAAGATTCTTGGTCTTACAAGTTGTAGTCTTCCTAAAAAGTTCAGGTTTTCTTGGCGAATTTATTTGAGTGCTTTGAGAAAGCTATAAGCCACCGAGTCTGTAAGAGGCATGTGGCCAGAAGGTTCCTTGTCAAGGATTGCTGGTGTGTCATGCAGTCAGATTGCTTTCTACAAGTAAAGTTCTTCCTTGTATGCTTTAAGCTTTATAATATTGTGAAATCACAATAAAGAAGATGGTTTGGCATTTGAGCATATCTTTATGTTTGTTTGTTAGAGTTTTGAATTCTCAAAGCTACAATTAAGATCCTGTCTCTCTATAATAAAAAAAGGACAAAAGAAATTCGCTAGTTCTTTCCAGAAATTTTTAGGAGGTGAATTTTATTTGTTTCCAAACCTTTCTGTTACCAAGGAGAAATGATTCAAGACTCTCATGTCCTCAGTCCTGGAGCCATATACCTGTACAAGCAAAGATAACTGGATTGTATTTGAAAGGGGAAGATTGAACTTATTTGGTTTGCATAATCTAATATGTAATTATACATATATATATATATATATATATATATATATATATAGTGTATGAATGTGTATGTATATATATTTTAGATAGCTCTTCTACACTTTAGCTACGTAATGCTGTTTGGTTCCACGAGTGCAGCAGCTAATTTGGGACTAGGAGGGCTGTGGTGGCAACCACTTACTTTATGGTTGAAGAGATGACTGCCCTTCGCACTACCGGATCTATTGATCCTGGATGGGAGCATGGAATGGCTCAGGATGAAAGGAAAAAGAAGGTTAAATGCAATTATTGCGGAAAAGTAGTTAGTGGTGGGATATTCAGATTGAAGCAACACTTGGCTCGAATTTCTGGTGAAGTCACTCACTGTGAAAAGGTCCCAGAAGAGGTTTGTCTAAAAATGAAAAAAAATCTTGAAGGATGTCGTTCAGGTAGGAAAAGAAGACAGTTAGATTATGAGCGGGCTTCTTTCACCTTCCATTGTAATGATTATAATGAGGATGAAGAAGAGCATGCTAGTAATAAGCAAAAGGGTAAGGAGGTAGCAGGGGACAAAAGCACAGTCATAAGTTTGACTCCAGTTCATTCATTAGGATATGTGGACCCTGGGTGGGAACACTGTGTTGCTCAAGATGAGAGGAAGAAGAAGGTGAAATGTAATTACTGTGAAAAAGTTATCAGTGGAGGCATAAACCGGTTTAAGCAACATTTGGCAAGAATCCCTGGAGAAGTTGCATTCTGTAAAAAGGCTCCTGAAGATGTGTATCTTAAAATCAAGGAGAACATGAAATGGCATCGGAGTGGTAGAAGGCGTCGCAAACCCGATGATAAAGAAGTATCTGCTTTCTCTTCGCAGTCTGATAATGATGATGAAGATGAAGAGCCAAAGGAAGAATTTCCGCAATCTGCAGGCAAGGACAAGATTGGTAATGGCAACAAGATTTCAGGAAATGCCATAAGAAAGAGTCTAAGTGGAAGGTTCCCTGGTACTAGTTCAAATGCTGCTCAAGAGGAGCTGAAAAGAGCAAGATTGGATTCTATTGTCCGTAAGACTATAAAGACCAAGTCATCACCACTGTACCTACAAGTTAAATCAAAGATGGCTTCTGATAAAAAAGTTCGCAAGGAAGCTATATCTGCAATTTGTAAATTTTTCTACTATGCGGGAATCCCTTCAAGCATGGCAAATTCCATTTACTTCCATAAGATGCTAGAGTTGGTAGGCCAGTGTGGGCAAGGTTTGAAAGTTCCCTCAAGCCGACTTATGTCCGACCGATCTCTTCAGGAAGAAATTGGTGTAGTTAATGAGCTTTTCATGGAATATAAGTCATCCTGGGCAATCACCGGTTGTTCAATCATGGCTGATAGTTGGAAGGACGTACATGGTAGGACATTGATAAATTTTTTGGTCTCCTGCCCTCGTGGTATGCACTTTGTTTCTTCAGTTGATGCCACTGATATTGTGGAAGATGCTAGAAAACTTTTTAAGTTGTTGGATGATGTAGTAGAGCAAATTGGTGAGGAACATGTCATTCAGGTGGTAAACTCATTCTTCTACGTCTTTTCTTCTGTGTTTCCCTTTGTATGACTTGAGTTTTACCTGCCTTGTGCTAGTATCTTTTTGAACTGAGTTTGACCTACTTTGTGCCACAGGTTATAACTAGGAACACTGCAAGTTATAAGAATGCTGGGAAAATGCTTGAAGAGAAAAGGAGAAATTTGTTTTGGACACCATGCGCCATACATTGCATTGATCAAATGCTTGAAGATTTTATCCACATCAAGTGGGTGGGGGAATGTGTGAACAAAGGTAAAAGGATTACTAGGTTTATCTACAACCACACATGGTTGTTCAATCTTATGAAAGAATTTACTGAAGGACAGGGACTTCTCAACCCATCTATCACAAGGTTTGCAACTTGCTTTTTTACATTGCAAAGCTTGTCAAACCAAAGGATTGGTCTTAAAAAAATGTTTCAATCGAGCAAGTGGCTGTCTTCCCGATTTGCCAAATCAGAAGAGGGTAGAGAAGTTGAGAAGGCTGTATTAAATGCAACTTTTTGGAAAAAGATGCAATATTTGAGAAAATCTTTGGAACCTATTATGCAAATCCATCAAAAGTTAGAGAGTGATGAGAGCCTAGCAATGCCAATTATCTACAGTGACATGTGTAAAGCAAAAATTGCCATTAAAGCTATTCATGGGGATGATGCTCGGAAATATGGCCCCTTTTGGACAGCCATAGACAGTCACTGGAATCAATTGTTTCATCATCCTTTATATGTCGCTGCTTACTTTCTCAATCCGTCATTTCGTTATCGTCCAGACTTTTTATTGGTAAGAAAAGGGGAAAAAAAGAATTGTACGTTTTTCTATTAGAATTCCTAAAACATTTTTCATGTAACTGTTCTTTGTTTATTTCAATTTTTAGCATCCTGAGATAATCCGTGGACTAAATGAATGCATTGTTCGATTAGAACCAGATAATGGGAAAAGAATATCCGCATCAATGCAGGTAAATGTTTCTCAACTATTTAGTTACAGGACCTCCTGGTCTCCAATTGTTGTTCTGGCACTCTCTTAGATTATGCATCTACCTGTCAGATATCAGATTATAATGCTGCAAAAGATGATTTTGGAACTGAATTGGCTATAAGCACACGAATAGAGCTTGAACCAGGTAATTCTGCAGAGATAAATTGAATCTTAGTCATTCAAGAAGTAATACTGTAAGCTTGTTCAAGTATTATTATTATTTTTCTTTTAGCACTGAATGTTGATTTTGTGACAATATGATATATATACATATATCCATATACATATAATGCATTTTACTAAGATAATGCTGTCTATTTAGCTTCATGGTGGCAACAACATGGGATAAATTGCTTAGAGTTGCAAAGAATTGCCATACGTATATTAAGTCAGACGTGCTCCTCTTTTGGATGTCAACATACTTGGAGTACGTATGATCAAATTCATCACAAGAGGTACAACCGTTTGTCTAGGAAAAGATTAAATGAATTTGTCTATGTTCACTACAACTTACGACTTAGAGAGCGTCGGTTCGGAAGAAAAACTGATGATTCAATCTCCATGGAGAATGCTATGCTTGAAAGCCTCCTGGATGACTGGATTGTGGAGTCAGAGAAACAGGCTGTGCAAGAAGATGAGGTGACCTGCATATATTTTTGTCCTATTGTATTACTTCAAGAGTTAATATTTGGATTTCTGCAATAAGTCCTTTCTTCGATCTCCTAGGAAATCCTGTACAATGAGATGGAACAGTTTTATGAAGATGATGATAAGGAAAATGAGACTGGAAGTGGAGAGCCAAGAAAGAGACCTGCAGAAATGAATGCTATGGCCATGGTAGAATCTTTGCGAGTCAATACTGTCTCTGTGGGAGCAACTACAGAGGATGATGATCTGGATTTCCTGGATGATGATTTGACAGAGTAATTTGACTTCTGTTGGCCCATGAAAACTGCAGTAAGCTTGAGATATACTTGATAACTATTATAGATCCTTACATGTTTGCAGATCAGTGAAAATCTTGTGTATCGCTTCTCCGATAAATCATTTTAAGGATGTTCAGTTCCACCAGTTACTCCTGTTGCTGCAATATGAGTCATTTTAGCTTCTTTTCTACTAGTGAATTCTTGTGTTTCACTATGCAATCTTATTGCTCCTGTTCATTGCTTAAACTGAAGTTTCCCTCCACCAGGTTGGTTTTACTTTTTGTGTTTTTAGCTTCATAACTCCATCCTGATGCTTATGTCAAGGTACTAATGAGGGTATTTTTTTTTTCCTGGATCATTGTGTTTATAGTTGTGTATTGGAAGATACATAATGATTTATTCCAATTAATGAGTCTTTTTCCTTTGGTTCTGGATCATTGGGTTTATTGTTGTGTATTCCAATATACATGATGATTTATTCCAACTAGTCCTAGCACTTAATGCTCAAGCATACATGGTATCCTTCAGCTTTTGGCCCTTACTGTCATTCGGCTTCTCACATCCCCTGAGGGAGATTGGTAGTCTGAAATTTGGTTGCAAAACCAAAAATACTAGCTAATCAATTAAATAAGTGGGATTCAGTATGCAAACCATTATTTAGTGCTGAATGCTGTTGAAAGGAGTAATAAATGGATTTGCTTCACCTAGAAAATTGCATTGACATGAATACGCATGGTGTTATTACAGGGGCAAGAGGAGCAGGATCAACTCAAGGTATTTATCTGTTGATATTTGCGTTTGGGATTTTGAATTAAGTTATTCTTCCCTTTTGACCCTTTTTCTCACCAGGGATCATCTTTCTTTCTCAGCTATGCATGCTGAGGTGAGTGTAACTGGAGTTCCCAGATCTCAGTTTGGTAGAAGTCATGCTTTGATCAAGGTGCCCATTCTTTTCATCATTCTGGGAACTATTGCTCTTGGAGGTGTGAGCGTGTCAAGGTGATCTTATAATTTTAGTTCCAAGAAATGATCTATTTTATTTCCATAAATGTTATAGATGAGATCAAATGGGCTTAACAAATTGAATTCAACTGTCATCTCAGGGCATACAGAAGGGAAAGAATTGCACATCCTTCTCACAATCCTTTCCTTGATCCTTGACCATCAAGTGGAATTGACGGATGATGTATTCTGAGTTTGTTTTCTCTGTCCATTAATGGATGTAACGCTGCAATGAGTTACAGTTTACTGGGACTACTGATATCTAGAATGCTCCCTATATTGAATAAAGGGTTGCATTATATTTGGCCATAATTTCAAAGTCTCATTTGAAAGGAAACAGTGTTGAATTTGAGTGCTTCTACTACTCGTTTGACTTCTTGCTAGGTAAGGTGCCCCTTATTCTCATTTTCTGTTCAGGATGAACATGCGGTTGAGTATGGGAATTGGACACGGATAAAAGTTGAATGGAACGATCTTGGACAACGGGGGTTGGATCCACCCACATTTGGGCGCTTACATATTTGTGTAAAGTATCTAAAAATTGAGAGAAAAGAGGATGGTTTTTGAAATGATGAAATATAGGTGATTAAAGAAATTTGCTGGAGTTGAGAAATTGTCAGAAAATTTGTGTATTCCAATGCTAACCCTCATAAAAAATTTTATCAAAGAAGAAGAAGAAAAAAAAAACTGAAATAGTAATATTGTCCTTCGAAAAGGTGGCCAGGATTCAAGTCCTGACTCTGGAGGGTATCTAACTAATTACGCAAATCATAAAATTTTGAGGAACATCCAAAAGTAAAATGTTGCTATGAGAAAAATCCTCGTGATGTGTTTTGAAAACTTGGTGTTTAGGAAAGGTTGGACGATGTTATATGCCGTTAAATTGTGGCTCATTCGAAATGTTGATTAAAAGACTTGGAAATTATTCATGAGAAGTACTGATTCTCCAATGCAGGACATGTCTTGCATGTTCATGGTTAGATTTAGTCCTCTGGGGTGAGGCTTGAGAGACAATGTAGTCAATAAGCTCCAATATTAAAGCGCCCAGATCAATTTGCATTTGATAGAGCTCCAACCATAATTTATGTCTTCAAGGACAAGGAAAGCACATAATTTGTATTATTTGTCTTGTAATTTCCTTTGGTTTGCTTTCTATGAATTGAAATCAAGACAGGACAGAAAGTTGACCAAAATTCCCGGTTACATGGACGAAGCCGGTAAAACTTGATATGCACACTTCGCATGTGATATTTACATTTTAATCACATTTTGCAACAGAATTCCATCTACTAGTCTCAGAGCTTTGACCAAAAAGACTTACCTTGTCATGATACGCCATTGCTCTAGCGTCATTCTATAAAAAACTGGCAGAATCAAGCACAAACAACGTTTGCTGGCATCCATGCACTGATGCTCATCCTGACAAAGCTCATTCAAACAAATCATCACCAATAACACTTGAACTGTTTACTAGGAGGGTAGACATTCATAAAATAAATCTCACGACGACGAGCCTGCAGTTTCTTCTCTTCTAGCAAAGATTATCAATCTTCATCAGCACTTACCCAATCTACACTTTGAAAAGACTGAACAGTGGCCTAACTACGCAATGGGAAGACCTATGAGATGGAAGCTTCTGCAATTATGTAGGCATCATCCACACTGGAATATGATTAGCAGATATGCCGGCTGATATTTAACCATATAAGAATATGATCTTGAGTAACAGAGAGCTACAATTTTTAAGTCACTGTTCTTTGGCAAGAGCAAGTCCTGCTACTCATTCAATCTTATAACCCCATGTAGGTGCTCACTGATGTTTGAAGATTCAAGCCCTTTCTAAACAAATCCACCACCTTTAAGTCGAAAGTGATGAAACTATGGTGATAGCTTGTAGCTGTAATCATCTTTGGGCGCAGTCTGCTATCAAGCACTAACAGAGCTTGTGTCAGAATTATGCTCTGGAAGAGTGATATTAATAGGCCGCCGTCCTGTTTGATGACGTATAATCCAACGCTTCACAGAGATTATGATGTTCAAGACTTCGAAGTACCTCACCCAATATGAGATCACGCAAACAAGAGTCTCTTAGAATTCTTGCTGTTTCATACCTGTTCCCAATTAAAATGATGTTGACTAGTGCGGACCTAGTGTTCTGAGCGATGGCTCGAGGGTCACAATCCATGGGGACTTGATAGTTCTCAATGTCCCACCATACCGACGTCTTCTCCACCGCATAATGCTTTTCCGCTCCTCCGTTTGCCTCACCGTTCATTCTTCCGCTGCCGCTGCCGCTGACGCTGCCGCCTGCCTTTTCGTCTTCTCAGCCGCCCGATGATGACATTGATCGAAAAGGAATGAGGATCATCCACTCACTCTCTCCTCTCTATATTTCTCTTTCTTCTTTTCTTTGTTTTTTCTTCTTTCTTTCTACTTTGTTTTTAGCTTTTAAATTTCAAAAGCGCGATTGCGCTGGAGGCCTGTCCCACATCTCTCTCTCTAGTTTTTATTTTTATTTTTATTTTTATTTATTATTATTATTTTTTTAAGCCCAATTCATTAAAAAAAAAAAAAAAAGAAACGAAAATAGAAAGTTGTAAATAAACACATGTTTGTTAATAGACATAACCCCAGGAGAAAAAAAAAGTTGTAAATATTAATAGCCTATTGTAAGTAAGAAATATCTCAATTTCAAACTTTTTATCAACATTAAATGTTTAGAATTTGTATTTTATCTTACTCATTCCACTTTTTATTAAGTCAAGACATTCTATATATATATATATATATATATATTTATATGACAATTCAATCCTTGTCATCCTTACATATACATTATCATCTTTTGTTATAAATTTTTGTTACTTTGAATCAATAGTGTCAATGTGTACTTCTAAACAATTCATAATAACCTAAACGCAATGGGACTGGGGGTTGCTACAAGAATACAATTGATTAACTACAATAGTATCCCAATTTGCTTGATGATCTTCCAAGGAATGCATGTTTACCGCTATCTGTGCGTGTGTGAACTGTGAAATGCAAATTTCACATTACTAAGGTGATTCACTGGGTGGTCCTGGCTTGGCATGTAGCCAAGGCTGGAGAGCTTTCACTACGATACTCATGTTTGGCCTGAAATCAGCTTCATATTGCACACATAATGCAGCAACGGCAGCCATCTGCATCCGTCACAAAGCAAGCCGTTACTAACAAACAAACTACGGCCAGAAGATGAATAATATACAAGTAACCAAAATCCGAGTCTGAGCCTCTAGTGAGTTAGAGACGGTTCGAAAGGTCAAATCTTTAATGATTCCATCATACATAATTGAGTTGCCGCCTTCTACTTCTAATAGCCCATAAACTAGATCAGAATTATTCTTATCGAGTCTATAAGAAGTGATTTCATTTTTTATTTTGTTCTAAATTGATTAAACCTTTTATATCAAAATTTGAATAATAATAATTTAGAAGATTAGCATGAATTTATAACAAATTCAATTCGTTCCCATTTCCATAAGGATAAATACTATGATTTACATTTCGAACATGTATGAATACAACATCTATAGGATAACTTCCATTTTGAAAGTTATTACTGCCCTGGCAGGGAACTCTCCTCCTAGTCTTGAATCAACACATTGCCTCACCTTGTCTTCATTGAGTTTAGGAGTCACCTATCAAGTGATTCGGTACCCACTCTTTATACTTATAGGATTAAAGTTACACGTTTCCAATATTCAAGCAAATTATAAGGGTTTAGAGACATAAGAGCTAAAGACAAAATTAAGAAAATTCTTACCCATGTAACAAGACTCTGCTGTCCACGTGGTAATGCGTGATCTACAGGTTTTCGTCCTGACAGGAGCTCAAGCAACACAACACCAAAACTGCATACATCACTTTTTAAGTTCATTCTTCCAGTCATTGCATATCTGGAGAGAGGACAACATGCAGTTTTCAATACAATCACATTCAAATTCTGAGCAGGAGCTTTATCCTTTAGGCGTCAAAAGGTAGCTTGTTTTCGAAAACAGTTAAATTACATGTTATGAGTAGATTGCTTGTGTTCAAGCATTAAATAAAGAAGCATGTGCAGAAAGACTTGACGAATAGCTTACTCAGGAGCATGATAACCAAAGGTTCCAAGGACGCGTGTGGAATGAAGGCGTGCTGCTGCATCAGGAGCTTGATTTGACAAACCAAAGTCTCGGCAAATTTAGCAACACCATCATCAAAAAGCAGTACGTTGCCGGACTTTATGTCGCGATGAATTTTTGCCTTTTCAAGGCAAAAATTCAAGTCCTTTTGCTGCACCCACAGCAATCTTAACCCGCTGTTGCCATGACAGAACAGGACAAGGTTGTGCTCCTTTAACACCTTTGCTCCCTGTAGAAGCACAATGCTGGCAATAACTAGGCAATGAAGAAATCTAGCGAGTGTTCTGGATTTGTGGACATGTTAATTGGCTTAAGTTCATCAAATTAACAACGGACATCTCGTAAAAATTTTCACAAGAAAGAAAAATGAACATCATTTTCGCAGCATAATTAGCTGAATATCATAATGTCGGAAACTGAAAAATAATAACATAAAGCTTTAAGTCCATGGCATCAGAAGCAGGTAATGAAGGGTTATACATCAAGGAAGCATGACTAGAGAACCGTGATGAATACATGGTTTATATGAATTCCAACTGAATCCGTCTTCTAGGAACATGTATTGCTCATCAGAAGACAAAAGAACGCTCTGCAACTGTGTCAAGCTCACTAATATCCGAGGACTCCAACCAAAAAAGGGAAAATACTGACAATTACGTTTCTGAGCAGAAATTCAATTAAAAATTAAAAATCCACTGCCATACCATGAAGAATATCATGAAGAGATCCATTGGATGCAAACTCATAGGCCAAAACACGGAGACTGCCATCAACACAATACCCAACCATCGACACAAAATTTTCATGCTTTAGTCTTGATGCAGTAGAAACCTGTAATAACAGGGATCAACTGATGCTACTAATTGTTTCATAACATGATCTCAATGATGTGGTAAGACAATGTTCATACCTGAGCTAAAAATTCCTGATCCGATTGTTTGCTGGCATCTAACTTCTTTATGGCTGCAGCCCTCCCACTCTTGAGAACCCCATAATATACCCTGCCATAGGAGCCCTCCCCTATTAAGGTACTAGGCCCAAAATTATCTGTTACGTCTTTCGGCTCATCCACCGGAATGGCAGGGACTGCGATAGGCTGGACCGCAACAGTTTGAACACTCGTACGTGCTGCTTCTGTGGCATGATAACCTCCATCATTTCCTGCATGAGAACAACAATTCAGATCAAAGATATTAACCATAAAGAAGCACACAGAAATTAGCCCCTTTACATTTTACAATTCATGCTGCCTATATTTACTTGTGTGCTTGTGAATGCATGTGCATTTACAGATTAAAACCAGTCCATGGTTGTTATGATTGAAGCAATAATGTATTTGAGCTTCACCAAGTAACGGTCTTGGTGGAAGGATCCGTCAATCAACACGTGCAGTATAAGAAAGAATAGAAAGAGTACCGGCAGAAGTTTTCAGAATGTGTTGGCCTCCACCATCAGCAGTTCAATGGAAGTCATCATCTTCATAACAGCCGAAACAGCTTATGACTCTCTCTCTCTCTCTCTCTCATTAAAATTTTCTATGACCCAAAATAAACCTTAAATTAGGATTTTCCCGAGTTGAAGGACAAGATAAACACTATAGATATCCGGGGACTTAAATTCTAATTCAATCCCACTGTCCACATTGCATAAAAGCAACAGTCATGCATGCAGACCTTCACCTAACAAGGCAAATTTCCAACTCCCAGCACCAGTCAACAATGATTTAATCTTAGATGCCTAACTTAATGATTTAGATTGCAGGCAAAGCAGTATTACTGCATAGAAAGTAAAAAAAAAAATCATCTATGAGGGAGGCTTAGAACCTTATACCAATCATCAGTAAGGTTTTCAGAACACCTAGTAATCCATAAACACCGAGTTAGAAAAGTGGGGCACCCTTAGTATGTCAGCGGCTGGTAGTTCCTGGATGCACATGCACCGTCACAAAGAGACCGTATTGCAATTAAAAAAAAAAAAAGTGAAATCGTTTTCTTATTTGAGCAGGAATGATTTTTGTCATAAAAATCAGAAGAAACTCGTTTCACAAAAAACTATTGCATGTATCGATTTAGATACACACAGAAATTTTAAAACAAATGATCGATCCATCCAAGGTTGACTAGGTGTTCCACCCGGGACTAACAAAGAAACACCTCCAACCCTTAGAATTTCCCAAAAACATAAAAATCAGGGCAGGTGTGCTTACCTTCTAATAAATTAACTGAATTTGGGGCACCCAGAGAGAGAGATGCGGAATTGGAAGAAAGCGAAGAGGGGGAGTATACATGAGACAAAGAGGGTTGCGGGTGGGAATTACCGGGTCTCACCGCCCGCAGACAGCAGGAATTGTCTGATTACACTGCCCTTTTTGAATTTTCTCGAAGACACTAGACTTTCTCTAGTGTCCCACCATCCGGTGGCATACAACATTACGCTAGTACTTTTCTGCAACAAGTACAGAGTCAAAAACGCTTGCCACTATGATTATTTGAATCCAACCATCTCGATAGACCTGATCGTAGCACATTCTAAGACCTGGTAATTAATGGACAGACAAGTCCTGTCTGACAGTGGAATTTATGAAACTAGACTAGTTCTCTTAAATAGATGAAAGGAGGGAAAAAAAAAGCTGTGTTCAATGAAAACGCAGTTTGGAATACATGTATGGTTACAGCAGACTACGTCGTAACTCGTATTCATTCCCAGGACCTACGTGTTATGGTTGACATGTAGAGGAAGTTAATTGTAATAAAATTTCAAAAGAGGAAAATTATTGATATGATTATTTGTGAGAGGGTAGAAGCTTGATATGATGAAAGTTAAGATGTAAGAGGATGTATAACTAAACTAAAAAAAGTGGGATTTAAATTGTGGCAGAGCACATGGGGGGAAAGCAATTAAAGCGCCAACTAACTTGATTTGTTTCCGGTTAAACACGTCTGTCATGTGGATTTATACATGTTAAAAAGGACAGCAAGGGGAATGCGTATGTGCATTTACGTATTCCAGTATGTGTGCCAGTGCCACCGCACATTTTTAATTGAGTCCCGAGTACTAAGATGAAACATACAATCAAAGGGTTGGTCGATGATGAATTGGATGTAATTATTGAGGTGTTTGGTATACAAGTAATTTGAAGGAAAGCACCGTACTGCTGTAACAACAACTATGAAACAACCCAACCCACAAGGAGATGAACTCAGCTCATAAAACTAGGGCTGATTTCATGAGCCCCCCGGGGGGATCATCCCCTGACATGTTTGTTCTGTTTGTCTCGTAATTTTGTTTAAGTTTGACAAATAAGCCGATGATACCCTATTTAATAGGTCTTTTAAATCATGCATGGTTATTTGATAAGGAAGACAATCACTATCAAGATCAAATCTTTCCATATTTCTAGAGGAAGTCTAAACTTTTCAGAATTCTCTGATTACAATCTTAACTATTATAAAATATTTCAAGTAAAAGAAAACTAGAGTTTTCTGTACCCTTGGGAAGACTTTAAATACAGAGAATAGACAACCCTCATAGGGATCCAGTTTTTTTTTACACACGAAAGGGAGACGATTTTATACATCGAGGTTCTATACCCAGTTTGATATATCAGAGAGAGGTTCCATACCTAATCTTATATATTATTCAAAGGGGGTTTCATACTCATTTACACGTACCGACGAAGGTAGGACTCTATACCCAATTCGGTAGCCAATTCTATATCATCAGGGATAGGTTTTCATACCCAAATATATCCCACCAGAGGTATGATTTTTATACCGATTCTACACAAGATCAGAGGCATGACTCCATACGTATGTTTTTATATTGTATCACATGGCTTTACATATGCGACATATATAATACTTACTGTGCAATACGCATGCATGTTATACACACGTACGGGGGTTCTGACATCCGCTCGATCGATACATCACATGACAGAGGTCACATAGCCATATTTCTCTCGGCTGTATTCAGTTTTCCTTTTGTTATTACTATTTTTGACTTGAGCGTCGGAGTCCCCCCACCAGTCAGTTTTGGTGGGGTTTTTACAAGTTTTTCATCCGAAAAGATCAGACAAATATATCGACGCAGGCTTTTCATTCGAGTCGAAAAGGACAATTATCTGTAGGATCAAAAATACCTCCAACATAACTGATCGATGCTTCAGATTTTGTGCAAATGGGAGAGCATCCATTTGCAACTGACAATTATTAAGCATTATAATACATCCATCCCTCTCATCTGTCTCTCATGCCAACAAACAATTCCCCACAGTGCTGTCAGATGTCTTAACATATTTTATGACGATGCGATGTAAGTGTGCTTTTTCTTGAATGGGAAACAAATACAATGTTCTCCCACTTAAAATAAGCAGAAAGATTTTGCTTAGCAAAATTAACATGGCTTCCTTATTTTCTTATGTATGTCCAATATAATAAGATCATGGTGTGAATGAAGGTGAAATGATAATAAATTATAATTGTACAGGTCTTGGGCTGCTTGGAGTTGAGAGCATAAAAAAGGAGAAAGCATGGTGTAATAGTTGGTTAGGGACTCCATTTAATGAAATGGAAAGCTGATTGCAAAGTGGAAAGAGGAGGATGATGAAGCAGGGAATAATTTCCTCCAGAAGTAGAGTAGTGCTCACAAAAACACAACAGGGAAAGGCAAATTGAGAGCATCTTTTCTTGCTAATGGTGGGAACGAGAGACACGCAGGGTGAAGTGGGTCCCAACCCAGTTAGGAAAGCCTCATTCATGTCGTATCATATGCCCTCTTTCTCTCTCTCTCTCTACCTCTCTCTCTCCAGATTCATTAGCCGTATTTTTATGGTTATAATAATTAAGGATAGTTGTCGTTGTACTTCTCTCACGCTCTTTTATCACCCCACAAATACACTAATTACATTTTACTACCAAAAAAGAAAAGCGCTCTCTCTCTCCCCCCCCCCCTCCACGCAATACATTGTCCGAACCTTCGTCTCCTTCTCGCCCCCACTTTGTACCCAACCCCAACCCATTTGCTCCCCCCCCCCTCTCTCCCCCCTTTCCTGGCACTCTCTCATCTGATTCCTCTGCTTTTTTAAGTCAATGGAATCCGTTGTTTCCAGTTAAGTATCACTGTTCTGTTCAATTTCAACTTTGTTTACTCAATTGTTGTTTATTGGAGCTAGTTTCAAGAATTTAAGTTGCTACAAAAGATTAGGGTTTTATGAGCTTGAACTGTTTTAGTTGATCTTTTAAGTGGATTTTCCGTCGATTGCTATGTGGGTTGCTCTTAATTGGAATCATGGATGTGTTGGTGTACTGTTTCTGGACTTTTGGGGGCGCTCCGAGGCCGATTAGTATATCTCCGTAAAAGGTCGACGGAAATCGACTGTTTGCTTGTTTTGTGTTGCGTTTTTTCAATTAAATTTGGTGTCTGTCATTTACTACTTTTGAGGGATTCAAGTGGATTTAGATTTTGGGGTTTTAACAAATGGAGGCGACAATAGAAGGTGAAGCTCATCGTTTCTACGGTGTGGTGCCCTCGGATTTAGGGGGATTAGGCAAAAGGACTCCTGACTGGGACTTAAATGATTGGAAATGGGATGGTGATCTTTTTCTTGCCACACGATTGAATTCAGCGCCATCAAATTGCGGGGGCACCCAAGTTTTCCCACTTGGGTCTGGAATTCAGGACACTGGGGGTTCCTCCAATAGTTCATCTTCCTGCTCTGATGAGGTGAATGTGGGGAGTGGCAATAGGAAGACTGATTGGGAGAAGCGGAGGAGGGTCATCGTAGTCGAAGATGATGTGGATGATGAGGCTGGTGACCTTACTTTAAAGCTGGGCGGACATGGATATCCCGGTGCCCGCGGGGACGTGGGAAATTGGGAAGTGACAGGCAGCAAGAAATCCAAGTCCTCTGGTGGTGCTCTCACTCGTTCAGTTTGTCAGGTAGAGGACTGTGGGGCTGATTTAAGCAAAGCTAAGGATTATCATCGACGGCATAAGGTTTGCGAAATGCATTCTAAGGCTAGTAAGGCTTTGGTTGGAAATGTTCTGCAGCGGTTCTGTCAGCAGTGCAGCAGGTCAGCCATCTTCATTTGTGTTAAGAATGCATTGCTCGTCTATATATGCTTTAGTTGCTGTTTTGTTGTTGAAAATGAATTGTCTAAGTTCCTTTTATGCATGAAAATTTACATGATACATAGTACCACATACCCAATAAACCTTTCCATGTCTTCCACCATCCTTTGAAAATCTTCAATGACTTAGAATGTATCAATCAGGCATTATCTTTAAAATGTGGCAGGTTTCACATCCTTCAAGAATTTGATGATGGGAAGAGAAGTTGCCGTAGACGATTAGCAGGTCATAACAGACGGAGACGGAAAACACAGCCTGATACTGCAGCTAATGTTAGTTCACAAAATGATGAACAAGCTACTGGCGTTCTTTTAATGAGTTTGCTGAGGATACTGTCAAACATCCATGGTATTTTGCTTAACCTTTTCCATGACAATGAGAATAATCAATGACAACTTTTTATGCTAATAGTTCTTCTGCTTAAAGTATTATCATTAACTCTGATTTGTAAGAATATTTCATAATTTCTAGTTTTTACCACAGACAGACAATAAAAAATATTGAAGTACCTCATTCTGGCATTCCTATGATGTCTTGGAATGTTTGCTGTAATCAGCTTATTGACTTGTTCTGGTAACTTCCATGGCATGCAGCAAATGGATCTGACCCGACCAAGGATCAAGATTTGCTTTCAAACATTTTAAAGAATCTTGCTTGTCATGCTGGTTCTCATGAGGGGAGGGATGTATCTCAGCTCCTACATGAATCTCAACATATGCTAAATAATGGAACTTCTCTGGGAAATCCCGAACAAGTGTTGGCTTTCCTCACAAAGAGTGCTAGGGGTGCGCCAGGACCCATGAAACAGCATGTTGCATCACCTGCTTCAAATGTGCCACAAAA
This sequence comes from Dillenia turbinata, assembly GCA_037126225.1. Lineage (NCBI taxonomy): Eukaryota > Viridiplantae > Streptophyta > Magnoliopsida > Dilleniales > Dilleniaceae > Dillenia > Dillenia turbinata. The sequence goes on from JBAMMX010000006.1 coordinate 272,723, forward strand.
TGGCATTTTTGTAGATTGTGCTCGGGATGAAGTTGTACCACCCACATATTCTACAAAACCTTGTATTCTACTGCCAATCGAAGAAACCCATCCAGCTTCTTCCGAAGTCAGAGGCAGTAATACAGGGAGGGCTAAGTTGAGTGACTTTGATCTGAATGATGTCTACATTGATTCTGACTATGGTGTGGATGAATCAGACCAATCACTTATTCCTACAAACCTTGGAACTGGTTTGGTTGAATGTCCTTCATGGGTACGACAGGACTCTCGTCAATCTAGTCCACCTCAAACAAGTGGAAATTCAGATTCTGCATCTGCCCTGTCACCTTCCAGTAGCAGCGGAGATAATCAGGTAATTCTCAAAGGTTGAGCACTGGTTATTAAATTTTTAGATGGCTAGAGTTTGTTCATGTTAAGTTTTGGTTGAAATGGAAAAGTGGTTCAAGTACTCATTCCAAAACTTTCTTTTCAGATAGAAGGAGATAAGTTACCACAAAGAAGGAATTAAATGGAAATTGGATGAAACATATACCATACATGCATGTGTTCTCATGGACTTAAACAACTTTCTAAACTGTTACTTATATCTTACCTGAAATATGTCTCCGGATTACATGTAATTTCACTTGTAAGTTACCAGACATGCTGCTCAATCATCGAGAAGCTTTAATCACCATGATGCTGTGGTTTAAAACATTGGGGCTCTCTTGATCCAAGATTCACGGGGTGCCTGGGATATGCGGAGGGTTTTTAAAGGAAACCTTCTGTACATTTGTTGGGGCGTTCTGTTTTTAGCGACGTGCTGTATCGGATCCCGAGTGCAGTGATAAGTCAGTAAGGGCCTCTAGGGCGTCGCCTAGAAGCAATGCCCCACATCGCCGTCTGGATGTGGTGTCAAATAAGCAAGAGTTCTCGCATTTATCTGTACGGGTGCGGGTAAAGAAGTTAGTCTATGAAGATAGAGTTCGTCTAATCACTTAGAATATAGGATTTTTAACCGGCAAGTTAGGAGGGATAGGAAATGTAATGACTAGAAGGAAGAATAATATTATGTGTCTCTAAGAAACTAAGTGGATGAGGGAGAAAGCTAGAGTAGTAGAGTCTTATGGTCATAAACTTTGGTACACAAGTAGAGATAGAACTAAAAATAGAGTAGCAATAATTTTTCATAAGGATTTAAAAGAAAATAGAGTGGAGGTAAGAAGGAAGGGAGAGAGAATTTTGTTTGTTAAGTTAGTTATCGGAGAAAACGTAATTAATGTAGTCAGTACTTATGCGTCTCAGATAGGTGTAGATGCAATTAGTAAAAAATAATTTTGAGAAGATTTAGATGAATTTATGCGATTCATACTTAATGGGGAGAAGTTATTTATCGGAGAAAATCTAAATAGACATGTAGGAGAGACTAACGAGGGTTTTGAAGTCGTACATGAAAACTTTGTCTTTAGTAGTAGGAATGAGGCAGGAGATATAATTTTAGAATTTGCCACAACATTCGATTTGATACTTGTAAACACTTTCTTAAAAAAAAGGAGTTACATATAGTTACATATAAAAGTGGATCAAATGCCAACTAAATGGATTTCTTTCTCACCAAAAGGAGTGATAGAATGGTTTTTAGTTATATCAGGAAAGAGTGTAGGAACTCAATATAGATTTTTAGTTTTAGATGTGCATGTGCCTATATGACGATTATATCCAACACATTTATGGAGTCAAGAATTAAATGGTAGAATCTGAAAGAAGAAAAAGTAGCGACTTTTAAAGACATTCATTCTAGTAGCAATATGGTCTGCTAAAGACGATTCGGAAACTATGAGGGTAAAAATATCAAATAATATTAAGAATATAGGTAAGGAGATTCTTGGCATATTTAGAGGTAGGGTTTCAATAGGCAAGGAGTCATGGTGGTGAAATGAGAAAATACAAATTGCTATACGAACCAAACGAGAGTATTATAGGAACCTTAAAAGGTAAGAGAAGTAGTGATGCATTTGAAATGAGAATAGTAACCTTAAAAGAGGTTTTAAAGAAAATGAACAATAATAAAGTCATAGGACCGATGACATCCCTATCGAGGTATGGAAGTGTTTGGGTGAAATGAGAATAGTAATGTTAACGGATCTTTTTAATAAAATCTGGCAAATCAAGAAAATGTCTTAAGTATGGAGGGAGAGCACATTTGTACCATTATATAAGAACAAAGGAGCCATACAAGATTGTTTCAATTACAGAGGAATTAAACTCATGAGTCATATTATGAAATTGTGGAAGAGAGGTGGAATATAGATTGAGATTGGAGATAAGTGTGTTTCAGAATCAATTTATATTTATGCCAGAATGATCAACCACCGAAACAATTCACTTGTTAAGACATTTGATGGAGACATTTAGAGTATAGAAGAGAAATTTACATATGGTATTCATTGACCTAGAAAATGCATATGATAAGGTTTCTAGAGATGTATTGTGGTGGGTATTGATAAAAAAGGGATTTCCCTGTAATACATTAATCTCATTAAGGATATTTATGAGAGAGTTGTTACCAATGTAAGAACTTGTAGGAGTTTAAGTAATAGCTTCCCAATTAATATTGGGTTTCACCAAGGTTCGGTATTAATTCTCATCCTTTTTATAATAGTGATAGATGAAATCATATAGAACATTCAAATTGAGATACCATGGTGTATGTTTTCTGTAGATGATGTAGTGTTGGTCGATGAAATTAGAGAGGGTATTAGTGTTAAATTGGAATTATGAGTGTACGTTTAGTGGCAATTATCAGAATGATGAATAAACGATTAACTTAGGAGGACAGAATGTACTAAAAGTAAACGTTTTAAATATCTTGGATGCATTATTCAAAACAATGGCAACATAGATGTGGATGTGAATCATGGGATCCAAATAGGTTGGATGAAATGAAGAAATGCATCTGGAATTCTTTGCGATCGCGCGATACCGTTGCATTTGAAGGGAAAGTTTTATAGAACCATAGTAAGATTTGCACTATTGTATAGCACTGAGTGTTGGGTCATTAAACAATTGCAAGAGTAGAATATGGCTGTAGCTGAAATGAGGATATTTAGGTGGATATGTGATGAAACTAGAAAATATAGAATTCGAAACAAAGAGATACGAACTAAGCTGGGAGTGAGTTCAATTATGGATAAAATGTGAGAGTATCGTCTGAGATGATTTGAACATATGCAACGAAAACCCAAATATGCACCAGTTAGGAGAATCGAAAGTTTAAATATAGGAGATCTTGTGAAACGACGGGGTAAACCATTAAAAACCTGAATGTAAGTTATTAGTAAAGATATGATAGTTAAGGGTTTAGTTGAGAAAATGAATTTACATAGGAATGAGTGGCATACGAGGATTCGAACAAATTAAACAATCTCTCTTGTCATTAATATTTCTTTTTCTTTTTTTCTTTTTCATTTCGTAGTGTTATCTTCTTTATTTTTGTTTTAAAATTTTCACTCTATATATATATATATTCATATTTTATAATTTGTCTATCAAATGACCGATCTCAAAATTTGGGATTAAGGTTTAGATTATTGTTGTTGTAAGAGAGGAGAAGTAATGTATGAACCTGTTGTTGCAATTGACGTAAAGGAAAGGTAATGAGAAGTACCTCTAAATCTTCCAAATGATGGATAAAGAGGATTTGAAGGGGATGATGAGCCATCCCTGAAATGAGTTCCTTTTGTTTCTCACTCAACTCCCCCTTTCCAAATTTAGTGTCTACTTCTTTTTCAGTTGCTGACAACAGATTAAAAGCATACTATTCTTTCCTTTTGCTCTTAATATGGCAGTTGGCAGGAGTTATCAATTCCATTTTGCATTTGATGCTTGCCTGCTTGCTTGGTCAAAACACAGGAATGTGAATCTTTGAAATTGCTTATGACTTTGTTCTGTCAAGAGCTCCTCCTCCGCTTTCTATCTTCTTCCTTTTTGTTGTTGTTGTTGTTGTTATTTTAGCAAGAATATGACCTTGCTTTCTACTCTTCCAGAGCCGTACAGATCGAATCGTTTTCAAATTATTTGGGAAAAAACCTAATGATTTTCCTGTCCTCCTTCGATCTCAGGTGAACTATGATATTTTGAAGTTGTTCTTCTCTGATTTTTCTTCTGTAGAAATGTAACTTTTGTTATATATACTTGAATGCCCAGATTCTGGATTGGTTATCTCACAGTCCTACGGACATTGAGAGCTACATTAGACCTGGCTGTATTGTTTTAACCATATATCTCTGTCTGGACGAGTCAATATGGGAGGAGGTATGCTTATCTCACGTGTACAGTAGTTGCTGCATTCTCATTTGTGTTTTCAATCTGACCCTTGTTGTTCAAAATCTTTGTAAACTTTAACAGCTTTGTCATGAGCTGAGCTCTAGTTTGAGTAGGCTTCTGGATTCAACGGATGACAATTTCTGGAAAACTGGATGGATGTATATAAGGGTGCCGGATCAAGTGGCATTTGTCTACAATGGTAGATAAATTTATATTTTTTCCCCTCTCCTGTCAACTGAATCTTATTAATGGAAGTGCATTTTCTTACTTTATTTCTTCACAACACAGGTCAAATTGTTCTAAATGCAACCTTACCTGGTATAGATGATGATCAATGTATCATAAGCATTAGACCTATTGCAACACCTGTTTCAGAGAGGGCTCATTTTTCAGTCAAAGGTTTCAACTTGTACCAGCCTGGCACAAGGTAACATAATTGATAATTTTGTTATTTCCATTCTTTACTTAGAATTACGTAAGTGAACTGTAGTTTCTTCCCGAAAATTGTGGTCTTCCATGGTGCAATTTAGATGATTCTGACATTCTCCACGTTCACCTTTTGTCCTGTCTACAGGTTGCTTTGTTCACTGGATGGAAATTACTTATTTCAGGAAGCTGCTCATGAATTGTTGAACAATGTTGGTAGTCTCAAGGAGCCTGGCAGGCTCCAGTGCCTCAGCTTCTCCTTTTCTGTACCTGCAGTATCTGGAAGAGGTTTCATTGAGGTGCACTTCACTTTCTCATTCCATATAATGTATTTTCTTCTCTGCTTTTCTTCCCCGTAAACTGTTGAAAAAAGGAATAATTTTTCTTCTCTTCTTTTCGCCCAGGGAGGTGATAAACGTGAAGGTTTTTTTTTTTTTTCCTTTTCTTTTTTTTTGTTGCCGCCCCCCGGGGGGGGAGGCTAAAGGAGAGATTGCATTGAATAAGGCATGACATTATTGGGCTAACTTTGTTCCTAATGTCAGTTACTTATCTCTCTCTCTCTCTCTCCCCCTCCCTCCCCCCTTTCAAATTCTTTCTCAGTTATTAGGTTGTAATACCACCGTAGAAAAAGTAAAAGCTTTTGCATTTACCTTTCAATCATGAATTTTGAGATTCCAGATTTATCATATATTTTCTGCATTTTGTGATCGTTCTGTCATATTTGAGTTAAATTCATATCGATGTCATTTTTGAAATCCCGTGTTACATGTGGTCATTCTTTCTACTGTCACAGCCTGTGCTTAGTGCGAAGCAAATACTACTGCCTTCATATCCTTTTCAATAAGTATCATATAGTGCTACAACTGTTGCTGCTGTGGCTTCTTAGTTTGAGCATATTTATATTTTGTAACCTGAGGGAAAAAAATCACTCGAACTTGTGCAGGTTGAAGATGATGGTGTCAGTAGTGGATTTTTTCCCTTTATAATAGCAGAAAATGATGTCTGCTCTGAGATCCGCATGCTTGAGAGCGTACTGGACCTGATTGAGATTGATGAATCTGATGGTGAAATAACAGGAGCTATGGAAGCCTATAGACAAGCTATGGACTTTATACATGAAATGGGTTGGCTTCTTCACCGGAATAACTTGAAGTCTAGATTGGAGTACTTGGACAATAACAAAATTGTCTTCCCTTTCAAAAGATTCAGGTGGCTGATGGAGTTCTCACTGGACCATGATTGGTGTGCTGTTGTCAAGAAACTTTTGGATATTCTGATTGATGGTACGGTGGACACAGGAGAATACCCCTCTGTGAACCTTGCAATATCTGATATGGGTCTTCTCCATAAAGCAGTAAGAAGAAATTGTAGGCCTCTGGTTGAGCTTCTTTTAGGATATATTCCTCAAAAGACTCTGGATGACTTGGGATCTGGACAAAACTTAACAATAGTTGGAGAAAATGATAGATATTTATTTAGACCTGATGTTTTAGGTCCCGCATGTTTGACACCTCTTCACATTGCTGCTGGTAAAGATGGTTCCGAAGGTGTTCTGGATGCATTAACCAATGATCCTGGAATGGTATTTACTCATCCCTGGTCATATTTACATTAGATGATGTTGTTGTATCAAATGGGGGGATGCATTGTTTATGTTTTCTTCTCTCTCTCTCTCTTTTCCTTTTTTTTGGGGGGGGGGGGTTTAATACTCGACTACTTAAATGAATCTTAAACGAGCTTGTTTAAGAAGCCTAACAAGTGGAGCTTGGAGATGTTCGAAGTTGGTTGTGCTTATGCCCAAATTTTAACCTGCCCAACCCTTGGAAATGGCTGAATTTTAAACCATAGTTGGGCATAGATCCTGCAAAGACAATAGTCTCATGCACAGTGATTTTTATTTTTTTTTTCATTTTGGTTTTGTTTGAATTTAGGTAATATAACTTTGAGAAAAGTTTTAACTCTGGGAATGCGGATGTAACATATTTTGCATATGGTTTAAGGTGGGAATTGAAGCTTGGAAAGTTGCTCGTGATGCTACCGGTTTCACCCCTGAAGATTATGCTCGCCTGCGTGGCCATTACTCTTACATCCATTTGGTCCAGAGGAAAGTCGGCAAGAAACCATCAATTGGGCATGTGGTACTTGACATTCCAAGATATCTCTCCGGGTCCAATATGAATCAGAAGCAAAAGGACGAAGCAACCTCCTCAGTGGTTCCTGGATTTCAGATTGGAGTAAGTGACTTGAGACCTGATCAGAAGCAATGTGGGCTATGCCATCAGAAGCTTGGTTATGGAAGAGCAAGAAGATCTTTGTTGTACAGACCCGCGATGGTCTCAATGGTGGCCATAGCTGCAGTTTGTGTCTGCGTGGCTCTACTCTTTAAGAGTCAGCCAGAAGTTTTGTATGTTTTCCGACCCTTCAGGTGGGAATTGTTGGAATATGGGTCAAGTTGAGGTGAAGTTGGCTAAAATCGAATATCATGTGAATGCAGTAGGGTACCTGATAATCTATATAGCGAAATTATATAACTGTCATATATAAAAGAGCACCTGTAGAGTTGTAGAGTTGAATCTTTTGGACCAATTCCATATTGTAGTACCCCGTATATGGCGCCAGTTATTTATGTTTTGTATCAGCAAGAAGGTCATGTTTGTTTTACTCTGTTTTCCAACTGATTGATTATGCGATCTACTAGAGGAGGGAAAAAAAAAAAAAGGAGTTCTTCTGAACTTTGATCAGACCGCTAATATTTATTTGTATATTTTCCTTCTTGAATGGCTAAAGGGGAGGGGCTTATATGTATTTGCTATTCTAACTTTTCTCCATCGACGATGCATGTGTGTGGTTATGCAGGGTTCATACGCGGAGAAAGGGTCGTACTCATAGTCACGCTTGTGTGCAGACGGGCCGGTATGGAACTTAAGTCGCATAGAAATTGGTGAGGTCAGAAATGGAGAAGGTTGTTTGTGTGAGACTGCGATGGTTGTTTACTCACTGGTTCAATTTGCCTATCCTACTTGTATTCGTACATTTTTCTAATAATTTTTCTTTACTGGCTTATTAAGATTTTCACACATTTATAAAAAAAAAATTACGTTCAAATTTTTCAAATCAAAATTAGATTGGATCATTTATCTCTTTGATGGATGAATATTTTACTTCAAGAAGATGCTACGGATTTGGATCATCTTTTACTTTTTACAATTCAAATGCCTTGGTGTTGGTACGAGAATGATTAATATTTCAAACTCCCTTTTATTGTTTCAATCTCTCGTGCTTTTTCACTCTCCCTCATTTGCATACACTAAGGAATGAACCCACTTCCCTTCCTTTTGTTATTTTTTATTCACATGAAAAAGTCAGGCAACCAAATTTGGGGAGGCATGATAATTTTTTTTTTTCATCCCGTCACCCCCAAAAGAAAGGAGAGAAGTTCCGTTTTTTTTTCTCGGTCAGGTTAAAGGGAGAGAGACGGGAGGTTATTCGGGAGAGAGAGAGGGAGTTAAAAAAAAAAAAAAAAAAAACTACCCTCTATCTTTCAAAATTCAAATGATGGGGTGGGTTTACCCTCATGGGCGGATTTGCAACCCATCTTTCAATATCTTCCACTCGTACATGAGGGTTAGACTCACACATGACATGATTATTACAATTAAATGTCACTAATTTCATACAAACAAGAGAATCATGTGACCTGTAAGAATACTAAAAGTTTTAAAATTATACACCGATTAAGGATATATAGCAGCCCATTGTCAAAGTGGTGAAAAAGACATTATATCCCAATATATCCCAAACCTTTTTTATTCGACACAGTTAACGTATCTCTCATCCCTCAAAACAATGTAAGAGTATATTTGACTATAATTCAATCATATATTCACAATTACGTTTATAAACACTAAATCATAAACATAATTGACCGGTTTGTGAATACAGAGTAATGTGTCGGTAAAAAACAGTCTTCCTTTCATACTACTAATTTTCAACTTTATCTTAGCTACTTTCCTAGACATGCACTGTCAAACCGAATCATCCATGATTTTTTTGTGACATGTTAAAATAGTAACATTAAAATAAAATTTAAAAAAACAGACGAAAATTTTAAGCGTATAAATTGAGATTAAGTATAAACCTCTGAATCTCATACAATGAGATGAATACAGTGAGATGAAAAGAGAAGCATCATCTCATTACTCATATGGTCGTATAAGTACACGTGGTATGAAATACGTGATACGATACTTTTATTTCTATTTGGAAGCGTATGTCTTCTTTTATAAGATAACGCATCGTACAGATTTTAATTTAAACATATACAACACTTAACCTGAGTTTTCCTTTTTATAAGTCTTCTAACATCTCTCAACATCAAGAAAAACTCACACCTAACTATTCGACAAGTTTAATGGATTATGGGGAATCCATTTTGATTACCATATGTGTCGTATATTTAATCGGTAATCTCATCTTAGTACTTAATTAAGACGATTTGTATGTGTGTTAATCCATCACAAATTAACATGCCTCGTCTCTACATGTCACATAGACATTAGAGGTTATTGTTCGTATAAGAGAACCAATCTCAAAATTTGCCTGACATACTTTCAATTCCAGACACAAGAATTTTAGACACAAAACAAAATTCAAATGTTATTGAATATGAGCATTACATCATATATGATCTCTGTATATGATCACAATCACAATAATAGTAACAAATACTATCACAATTTACACAACTAAATTTTCTAATATATTTCATAAACATGTCTTTAGGTATTGACTTCCTAAAAAGATCAGCCACCACCAAATGTGTAGTTATGTATTTCAATGTCATTTCTCTCTTTTCAATCATATTTCTAACAAGATTGATTTTTGTGTCTATATTTGGTTTTATCATTATATTTGGAGTTTTACGTATAAATAATAACTAACTGATTATCACAATAAAACATTTAACTCCCACTGAGTTGTTTACTACTCCCAAATATTGTAAAATCTATTCAACCAAACTCTTTCTTGAATTGCGGAAGTATTGACTACAAATTCTGTTTCCATTATAGAAAGTAATATACAGATTTATTTCTTACTTTTCTATGAGATAGCGCTATCATTGAGCAAATAAATATAACCATAGGCAAATCTTTTCTCATGCAAATCTCCTCCCAAATTAGTATTCAGGTATCTTTTCAACACTAGATCATTTCCTTAATAATGAAAAAAATAATCTGCAGTTTCACTCAGATATCCCAATATCTTTTTCTTAGTGATCTAATCACTTTTTCTAAATTGGACAGATACTTGCCGATCAAACCCCATAGCATGACAATTGTTGAAACGAGTATACATCATAGCATACTTCAAGTTCCCAGTTATGATAGAATATAGTATTTTGGACAATTCATCCGTTCTTTAGGAGTCATCGGGCATATTTTATCGCTAAAACTATTGCCTTTAGCTATAGGAGTACTAATGGGTCTGCAGCTTTCAATTTGCATCATTTCAGAGCCTTTATAATATGAGACTCTTGAGATAACTCTAGTAATCTCATGGAACGATTTATCTGAAATTCAATTCTCAGTCTGCTTCACCCATTTTTTTCATCTTGAAGGTTATACTCCTTATCATTCGTTGCTAATAATATATATACTCGACGTATAAGGATAGAAGTATAAACTTGTATATGGACTTTTCAAATAGAAACAATGGTTTTCGTCTATCATGACGAAATCATAAGAGATCACATTTTTGTGAAATTTTAAATACCATTGTCTCGAAAACTGTTTAAAACCACAAATTGATCTACTCAATTTAATAACTCTGTCTTTCTGACCTTTAATAACAAAAATCCTTTGGTTGTGCCATATAAATGTCTTCCCCAAGTTCACCACTGAGGAAAGCAGTCTTCACATCTATTTAATATAATTCTAAATCCAAATTGACTACAATTACCAACTGCATGCGAATGGACATAAATTTCACTCCTGAAAAAAGGTTTCATCATAATCAATACTCTTTTACTGAGTGTAAGCTTTTGCTCCCAGTTAAACATTTTACCTTTTAATACTTCTATCTGCCCTACGTTTCGTTTTGAGAATCCAATTATTCTCAATAATTTAGCGTCATAGTAAAAATTCAATCAATTTCTAAATATGGTTAGATCTCATTGACTCAAATTTTTTCTCCCATTGCTTTTTCCATTCACCCTTGATGTGATAAGATAGAGTTTCATCTATATTTTTAGACTCTTTTTCATTTTTTTGGAAAAACAATAAATACATGCTCTTTAATCTCCAAATTACAATTGGACATGGTTTTCCTAATACTTTTCTGAGTCTGTAATGCAATTGAATCGCTAGAATTTAAATATCTCCCACTGGAATCAATACCATTCTAATACTCCGCAATAGACAAAACTATCTTTTGAATCAACTAATTCAAATAATAGCTCTATATTTTTCACGTCTCATATGATAGAAAAATCATTTTCAAAAAATGTGACATTTGTGATATAATTTCTACTGAAGTACCATCATTTTGCTTACAAATAAATACTTAACTTTTACACTGGTCGGTGTATTTTATAAAGACACTCTTACTTCTATAGGGACTTAATTTTCTAAACTTATTGAAAAAATCTAAAAATACATACTGCCGATCCCCAAGATCTAAGGTCATTCAGACATGATTTTCTACCAGTCCAAAGTTCATCATCTCATTTGTACTGACTTTGAAGGTATTTTGTTCAAATAAAAGTTATAGTTAAAAAGACGTCTCTCCAAAAGGAAATCGACAAGTTAACATGCATTATCATGAATTTTGTCATATTCAACAATATCATATTCTTTCTTACTATAACACCAGTCTGTTGAGGTGTATAAAGAATGGTCCAATATCAGATTATGACTTATTCATTACTCAGATCTTTAAATTGATCTGATAGATATTCACGCCATCTATCCATTTGATTCTCTATCTAATTCATATAATGTTTAAATCACTTATATGTTTCAGATTTGTGAGAAATCAAATAGATATGGTTAAATGTGTGAAATTATCAATAAACGTAATGAAATACAAAATTTCATGCATACCCTTTATATTTATTGGATCATGAATGTCTGAATGAACTAAGTGCAATGAAAATTTAGTCCGTATGGTTTTTTCAAATGGTTTTCTCATCATTCTACTAGTAAGATAATGTTTATATATTGGTAAATCAACTTTTGTGAGCGAACCCAATGGTTTTGCTCTCACCAGTTGATTCATCTTGTCTTATCCTAATATGATCAAATCTATCATCCCATGTCACATTATCAATATTTGCAAAATGATGAAACCATTTGCAAACTGTCCAAAACCAGTACACATGTCATTCAAATATAAATTATCCCTATATCTCTAAAAGTTCAAAATACTGCCAAATTTCAAAAAAACAAGAACATATATGGTTCCGTCGAATTTTTTGCACCTAGAGATTAACATGCAAAATGAGAGTTCGGCTACTTCGTAATTGCAGTTTACAAGTGTCAACTACTTTAACATTCACTCTTGCATCATTCTCCACACACTATCTATTACCAGAAGATAATCGATGAAAAACCATAAATGTCTTTATGTCTGTTCTTATATCTATAGTCGTTTTTTTATGATCTGTATACAATCTCATTTTCTTTTCTTGTCTTTGTTCCAGTTTCTTTCATACTTAGAGTCTGAAATTCTCTTGAAACTGGACTCTATAACAAAAACATTAGCTACGGATTTTACAGCATCAAGCCACTCATCTCTAAGCTTGACGTGGCGAGCAATGTTCGAAAAAGTTTTCACACTATTATTGTGAAACAAATTGACTTTCAGGTACTCCCACTTGACAACAAGGAATCGGATCAAGATTTGAACTTTTTGTTCATTGAAGAGGATATGACCGACTGACTCTCACTCTCTAATCATATTAGACATGACCCTCAAAAGTCGTTTGATACTGTGATCGTTTCAACTTTTATAAGTATCAAATTTTAAGATCATCTATTTAAAATGAGTCATACTGGTACCTCTATATTTCTCTCTGAGGTACACCCAAATGTCATGTGTAATTACATATTGCTCACACTTGAATATCATGTCATCAATTATAAAGCTAACCAGAGTTATTCAAACTGTGGAATCTATCTTTTTCTACGTTTGGTAAGCGTCTTGTTTTCTCCTCTACAGGGTAGGATTGCTCACTACATGGTATTATTTGATATACTTGATATCTTTCAAAACATTTTATTCTTTCAGCACATTTCACATTTCAGGGCGTCATTTCTTATGTTTATTGCCATTCAATTTGTCATTTTTATTCAAATCTCTAATAATAGATTTTGATACTATAGTTTAGGTTTTGTAAGAGGGCAAACATATATACTAATGTTCACATCACACACGTAATTTTGTAATTCAAGATTAACATCCATGACAGGTCAACATCAGATATAGAATCAAAAGTTCACTATGTTCTCAATTATCATCTATAGTCTTAATATATCACTGTCACGAATTTAATTTAAAGTCACATAATTTTATAATTTTTAGGTGAGATTTAAATTCTATCAACCTAAAATGTCCCCGTTAAATACACTAAGTATTTAAAATAATATTTCAATTTTGGATGAAAATTACTTAAATTTACTGATCCAAAATTTTCATTCAAGAGAGAGACCCTAAAAATCCTTTTGCATACATTATCATCAAATAATGAACGTAGCTAACATATGCTCGAAAGAAACTTTACATTAAAATTTTGAAAGTTCATATATTACATGATCATGATCCTAACAGACATTTATTACATACAAAATAAAACATATGAATGAATTATCCGATTCAAAATATATCCATTCATGTTACCATATTTATAATTTGCTTAGATAGTCTATCCTACGAGTAAATCTCCTCATAATATATGAGGAACTATTTATATTTTGGGAAAGCCTTTTCTTCACTTTGATCTCTATTGTCTGGTATTCCCACTTATCTATAAGTAATGACCTCACATCATCAAGTATCATATTCTTATTCTCAGCAAGCAACTCATCAACCACATTGGCTCAATAAAGATGTAGAGAATTTCTCAGTATATATACGTCATCCTCCCAAAAGGAATGACCAAACTGAATAAGTTCTAAGTGTTGCTGTTCCATGATCTCTAAATGATCCGACAAAGAATGAGATAGGTCCACTTTGTGCGTCAACATTTAACTCAATCTCATCAAACGTTCTGAATTTCTCAAATCTCTTTTCCTTTCCCAGAGGCCCAAAAGTTCTCCAAAAATACATCCGATTATCACCATTTCCCTGAAAATGGGAATAATATTAGGTTAGACACACAGTCAACTATAATATTATAATAAATTTCAAAAACATTTGCTTCAGACGAGATGCTCAAATTCTAATTAATTTTTATGTTAAAAAACAAAATTTTCAAACATAAAAAATGAGCATAAAATTAAAAGAGTGTAAAAAATTTACACTCAGTTAGCCAAAATTAAGAAAATATTTTTCTAGTCCTACAAGAATTTTTCTAGAATTTTCTCGGACAAAAAAATGATTTTTCTGTAATTTTCTAACAATTATTGATTATAAATCAATAAAAAAATAATTTTCAACTCTGGAAAATATATTAAAATTCAAAAAAAATCCAAAATGATTTTTTAGACTCATAAAAAATTTTATAGAATTTTTCATACTGAAAATTTATTTTTTGTAATTTTTTAACCATTTATTGATTTATTAATCAATAAAAAAATAATTTTTGTTTTCAAAAAATAAATTATAAATCATAGAAAAACTATAATAAATACAAAATATATTTTGATGAAAATTAAAACAAAAACCAGTCCTACACGCGCCTCCATGCACATATGGATTTGACTGTTACAAAAAAAAGTTTGACTATGTCTCACACGCGTGCGGTGGAGCGTGAAACCCATGCCTTGCATTCCTCATTCTTGATGTCTCTGAGTTCAATGATGGTCTCGGATTTTCAATCGGACGTCTCTAGTCTAATGGGTGGATTTCACTTGCTGTTACTGAGAGTAGGATTGACACTTTTGACACTGTTATCTTCTTTAAATTTTTAGATTTCCAACGAATTTTTGACAGACTATATCTCTCTCAATTCTTAACCATTTTTCATGATCTTTATATGGTTGTAAAATATTTTTTAAGATGAATCGAATCATATAAATTTCATTTTATGGAATATAATATTTTAAAAATTATGAGTACATTAAGTTTCGACTAGGATTCATAATATCTTTTAATATACTTACCCATTGCATGCCAAAATTTTGCATATTAGATACTCATATTGTAGACATGCTACTGTGTTAAAATGAGAACATTTTGGTTGGCCAATTTCAAATTATCATTAATGAATCTCTAAAATCATGGATGACAATTTTAATTTTTTAAATACTCAAATTAGACAGAAAATAATCCATATATGTTCTGATATCAATAAAAATTTTCATACAAATCTATATAAAAATTTTTATATAAAAATTTTCCGAATCAAAATTGAATTAGATTACTTACTTCTTTGATGAATGAGTATTATAAATCAAAAAAATATCACAGATTTAAATTACTTTTTATTTTTCATAATACAAATAACCTGATATGAGAACGATTAATATTTCAAACTCCGTATCATTGTTTCAATCTCTCTTACTTTTTCACTCTCCCTCGTTTGCATACATTACGCTTCCCTTCCTTTTGTTGTTTTTTTATTCACATGAAAAAGCCAAGCAACCAAATTTGGGGAGTCATGATAATTTTTTCTTCGTCCGGTCACCCCCAAAAGAAAGGAGAGAAGTTTCCTTTTTTTTTTTTTTTTGTTTCTTGGTCAGGTTAAAAAGAGAGAGAGGGGAGATTATTAGAGAGAGAGAGAGAGAGAGAGAGAGAGAGAGAGGGAGTTACACTAAAAAAAAAAAACTACCCTCTCTCTTTCAAAATTCAAATGATGGGGCGGGTCTACCCTCATGGGCGGACCCGCATCCCATCTTCAACAGCTTTCTCAAAGTCCACCTCTCTCTCTCTTCTCTATACCGATCGCCGTATCCATCAATTTTGCTTTGGCCCATGCCTGGCTTTCCGCAAGGTCAGTGAAGCTTGCCTTTGCGTATACCATTTTTTTTTTTTTTTTTTTTTTTTTGGGCCTGATCCGAATACGCAGACACTGTTAAAGTTTATTTCCATTTACCTTACCAACAAAACGAAAGATGTTGGTTGGATCACCTCCACTCTCGTACCGTTTTCTTGTTCCAAAGCAGAGGCTGAGAGAGAGAGATAAAGGAAGGCCGCGACGCAATGCAACTCCACAACGTAAGGCTGAGTCTACTTCCTCTGTAGTCTTGTTGTAGGTATGTGCTTGGCTTTTCTTTTAGCTTTATCCCTGTCCTAGATTGCAAACTTGGTTATCTTGTATTTTGTTTGATTGCATGGGAGTTCTACAAAAAGGAGAGAGAGAGAGAGAGAGAGAGAGAGAGAGAGAGAGAGAGAGAGAGAGAGAGAGAGAGTTGTGTAGATTATCCTCAAAATTGCGTTTCCTATATGTGTGTATCAATTGCTCGCATTTGCTATGGTTATCAGAGAGCATCAAATATTGAATGTCCGCAATCACCTATGGAATTAAGGTAGTCACTATTATTAATAAATCTGTCAAAATTAGGATTTCCACCAGAGGATATTAAAACTTTTCCCTTTGATTATTCTGTCATCAAAGCTAGGACTTTCTTGTTCCAATGAGCTAAACTCCCCTGCTGTGGTTTAAATTGGCTGTGTACCTGAGGCTTTAGTCTTAACTTGAGTATGACCTGGTTTGAATTGCATTTTCAGCTAGTTTTCTTGGAAAACACCATTGTCATCTAACTCTAACCCGGATAATATTTTGATTTGAATACCACATGGATCGATCAATTGACTTATCAAAATTTCTTACCTCAATCGAACACTTGAACCAAAAAGAAAGAGTGAATCTGTTGAAGTGCTCATATAAGTTTTGTCACGCTTGCAAATTTAGTTCTCTACTCTCATTTTTGCAGAGCTTTGCACTCTTATTCACCCCCCGTACATACTGTACATCAAGATGACTTATGGATAATTATTGTTCAAAGTGTCAAAAAAGCGGTTGCAGATTCGACATTCATAGGCTGATCAATAGTTTAAGATCCGGAAAGACCATATTTTAGTTGATATATGTGAGGCACATCTGAGTTGAACTGAGCTCTTTCATGCAATTATTTTGCTTCATAGTGAAATGCACATGAAATTCCACTTTTGGTGTATTCCCAGGTTTCTTATCATTAGCAGTCTTAACGTGGACTCAATAGCATATATACCATTATCCTTTTCGTTTCATTGTATTGAAGATGAGGTTGTTCTTGGCAGCTGATAAAATGAATAGAATATCTCATAGTCCTCAGTGATTATATCAATTGTTGAATGTCCATCTTAATCCTTCTGTTGTTTGATATTTGGATCTCCCTCTAGTGAGCACCTCATATCTTGTTATAAATTTTCTTCTCTCTATGGCCTTTTGGATCTACAATATGATTCAATGCAAATTTAAGGTGTGGCTGATGAAAGTTGTGGCAGTTGAAGTTTATTCATGTTGCATCCACCATTGGCCCATAATTTACCTCTTCATTTCAGTACACTAATTAACTATAGTGAGTCAATTAGAAGTTCCCCACCTTTCAGTTATAATTTGTTTACAATTGTACAAGTGATCACAGGTCTATCTCCTTTGAAAATTAAATCTTGACATTGAGCATGCAAATAATACGGCAAACAGAAGTGGAACTACAAAAAGAACTACTGCTACGAGGCTTAACTGGTCATGATTGTACCCAAAATAACTCCGTAGGAACTCATTTACAGCTTTCCGTTCTCCAAATGCATTTATCTCCTTCTTTATATCCCCATATTGTGAAGTCAGGAGACCTTTTAAAGACCATGCATTAGGACAAATCCAGTAAAGCCAAACCCACCATTTTGGAATTTTCTGCAAAGAATTTGTGAAAAGTTTGGTCATTTTTGACAAATTATTTTGAAAGAAGCCAGATATATCACGGCTAATGTGCATCGATACAGTGATAAAATGCTTGAATATTCTGTATGGCTCTCAATTTAGATAATCATGGAAGTATGAGAAATCATATGTGCAGACTATAAGTTATAATTTGTTTAGAGCATAATATTTCCTTACATTTTGCTTGTGCCATACCACCTAAATACTTGTGTGATAAATGTGCGATAAATGTGCCTCTTTCTTTAGTTCTGGCTGATCCTGTCAAAACTATTGTCATTTTTCTTTCTGAAACTTCTGTCGGACAATATTAAAAAAAGTTTACCTTGTGAAAATTTAAGTTGAAAGAATATACAGAAACGTTAGTGGAAGATTAAAAAAGTTTGGAATTTATACATGCACATTATAAATGTGGAGATAACATTGATGAGTGTCATTGCCATGTCACAATGAGGAATAAACAAATTTTCAGTTGAGGTTGGATTTTAATATTTTTGCTTTTGCTATTAGTCGTCTTATTTATTATTATTATTTTTTCTTTTTCTTTCTTTTTAGAGTATCTATCGCTTATGTTTTGAATGGTCAAACTAGCTTAGGGAGATAGTAAAAGTGTGACAAGGTTAGGCATCTTACAGGTTCAGGAATGAGATACCCCGAGAACAAATTTAACAAGGTGTAGCTGAAGCTCACCCATACTGAAGCTGCTTGAAAACTTGGAGACAATGATACAAGCAACAAACCAAGGTAATTGAAGTAGAGCAATGTGCAAAATATTGCATAAGAATACCAGAAGATTTTGTACACCGAGCAGAAGTAGTCTATGGCTGGGTAAGTGATCATCACAATCAGCACTGATTGCAAGAATATATAAGGAATCTCTATGACAACCTACAAAAACATCAAAATAAATCGAAAAATGTGTAGGATTAGTCTGATTTTTTATATTACATACATCTTGGGAATGCTAATATAGTTATAGGTGCTTATTCTGACCTGTGCAAATGAATATGACCATGAGGAGTACATTCCAGCAAACCTTTCCCGATACATAACTGTGCGCTCTGTAGCTACATATGGTAGAACAGGAGAGCAGTTGTTTATTCCCAAGAATTGCACGAAGATGAAATTTGCTCCAAGCATGTTGAACAAACTCTCTTCATCATCCCTTTATAACAATGAGAAGGGAATGGTGTCAGTAACTGAGTAGTGTGGTGATAGAATTGAATTGTTAGTGTTGGGCCTTTTACCCAACTCTCCAGGTTAGTGCACAAGAGCTATATGATCCTATGCGATCAGATTGAGGTGTCATTTTGTGACATGAGCATCAAACCCCGAGGTTGACTGGAGAATGATTCTACTATAAGAGAGTATTCCCTTCTCCCAGAAACGATGATAAGATTTTCCTTAGTTGTTCAGGGGAGGCAGATGGGATATCAGAAGATGGTAGTTCCTCTTTATAGGTGTCATAATTTTTAGTCATGCTATCTGATCAATTTTTGGTTATTGGTTTTTGTTTGTTGGTTGAATAATTTCAGCTATGGTAATTGCTTGGTTTTTGTTTGTTGGTTGAATAATTTCAGCTATTGTCATTGCTGTACAAAGTTGTGAACAACCTCTTCACTCAAGAAACATAGGATGACTTACATTTTCTTTCCTTTCCGCCAGAAAAGGGCTCCAAACAGTAGAGAAGCTGCAGTGGCAAACACCAGGCGTGTCAAGTTATATTCAGGACTTCTCCAATAGGACAAATGTTGTTTCCAGAGACACGCTTTGAATTGCTCCCATCCATTTTGTGAAAAGCGAGTAGAGAAGTATAATCCGTCGGAATCTGGGGTAGGGTGGCTTAGTTCTTGAACCAATTCTTTGGTTTCCCTGGGAGTGCGAGAGAGATTATTGAGTTTGACCTCGGGTGCAACAAAAGCATAGTATTTCTAAATCACGGATTATTAGCAGTATTCTTTCTAGTTTGACCAATTCTACCAAGTGTACTAACTATTTCTATGCTTACCAGCATAGGCCAGACTCTATATATAGTTGGGCAAAATCCACTTGAATTTGAGATTCCATTGACGGACTAGTGACCTCCAACATCCATGTGGCAGGGTTGTAATTTTTTCTGATTTTTGGCACCCCAGATATACCCTGCCAAAGAGGGGAAACAGGAAAAACGGTGAAAATCAACATCCAGCAAATGCTATTGTCTTCTTAAAATCGTGAGTTTATGGTCAATGTCCATGTTGATCCTGTTCTGTAGGCTTCTTATATTTACCAATTGGTTTTAGTAAAAGGGATCCCGTTGAAACATCCAAGTAGGAAGTAGTCGATCTGTCAAAAAGTCAACATCTTTCTTTCATGTATGAAAGAGAAAATAGACTAAGCAAGACAATTATTATTTATTTTTATAGTAGACACTAGCTACTGTTTTTATGGCTTACCTCAAAGTATTGAATGAGTTTATTTGAGTTGTGGCCTAGTTCTCCGGAATATATGATCTGGCCACCCCTTTTCATCAATATTAGCTGCACAAAAAATAATTTGAATTTGAGATGGATAATAATTTAGTAATGGCTTTCTATGATTGTTGTGCTTATGATATTGAATGCACCTTCTACGATTTCTGGATGATATATTTGTTTAAAGAGAATGAGTCAACACTTGCGATGAAAGCTAATTATTATTGGGGATATTGCATATATTTATCTATTCTTTTTGTTCGAACAAAGGCACCAGAAGACATCTTGTAGCCGTTTAAGCACAAATTACTTATTCATTTTGGGGCACCTATATGCATATTTAACCTTAATATGTTCGTGTAATTCATTTCCTTGTCTCATTTCTCTTGTCCAAAACACGTGTAGTGCCTTAAGCAACTAAAAGTTGTGACAACATGATTTTTTCCAACTGTTTTATTTTAGGTCACAACATGCTTCTGCCATTGGAGCTGGAATGATAGATTACCTCATCAAATGCCTCAAATATGTCAATGCTAGGCTGGTGAATGGTGCAAACCACGGTCCTCCTTGTGCGGACAATATTTTTCACCACTCTCATGACAATTGCAGCTGCTCTGGCATCTAGACCGGACGTAGGCTCATCCATGAAGATTATGGAAGGATTGGAAACAAGCTCCACAGCTATAGTTAGCCTTTTGCGCTGCTCAGTTGATATACCGCTCACACCAGGAACGCCAACTAGTGCATCTTTGATTTCGTCCAGCTCAATCATTTGAAGAACTTGGTGTACAAACTCCTGGTATATATGCAATTCATTTCGATATTTTATATTGACAAATAGGAGAAACTGGACAAGCGATGATTATTTCAGAGGTTCTTGTGGAATTCTATTCTATTTACTTCTAGTGGTCTTTGGAGCCTCTTCCTCTTCTCATCTTTGGTAGAGTGACAAAATATTTTATACGAAAAACTTAGGTATTTCAAAAGCTCATAAAATTTCTCCATAAATAAGTGTAAAGTTTCAATTTACCAAAAAGAATCCAACTTCTATTAGAGAAGAGGTCAGTACTGGTTGCATCCAAACTTGGGTGTTCTATAACTTTACAATTGCAAGAGATAGCTTGTTATGGTCTAAGATCCTTGGGGCTTGTTTTCTGGTTATATGGTATTAAATATCTTTTTCAAATCTGCAGTAAACAACAACAACAGAGACATTTTAAAAGTGGACACAACCTCACACTAAATTTTGTGATAGAATTTTTCAAGAATCTGCGATTTCTTTCCCAATTTGGTCTAAATACACAATCAAGGAAATGATCCTATTTTAGAATTCAATGATCTCTAAGATCCACAAAAATGTGAACTAACAAGATAAGCTTATGTGGCAGATAGGCAGCCCATAAATTGTTTTGTTTGCATCAATTTGTTTCGTATGATGAACTTAAAAATTTCATGCTTTTAGCTTTGGCCTTGAATCTGTACATGCTATGAAATTTAGGGATGATAGGGCAAGGCTGAAACAAGGTCTTACAGATTTTGTTACTTTATCCACTTCTGATGGCAAGCGCAACCAGGCTGAGTATGCTACTGACTCTTCTACTGTAAAATTAGGAGAATGTATGTCGGTCTGTTCACAGTATGCAGATATCCTAGCATACGTATCCTGGACCTTGGGATATCCTCCAACATTAATTTCCCCTGCAACAAAGCCTCCGGTTTTTCTTCCAGAGAGCACATCCAGAAGAGTTGTTTTCCCTGCTCCACTGACACCCATCAAAGCTGTAAGGATTCCAGGTCTAAACGCACCAGTAATATCTTGAAGAAGCTGCAGTCTTTTTGGCACTAAACCTTGTTTTGTTAATTCCTGAGAGATGCAAACACAGTGTGTCATTATATTTTAAAAGAAATTAAGTCAATGGATATATATTACCTTAGGAGTATCAACAAAATATTGTATGCTATGGAATGTTACTGTCACAGGCTCAAATGGTAAGATCACCCCTGTAGATAAATCAAGCAAGTCATGGTTCTTATCATGCTTGAAAGAAATTTAAATGCCTGGATCTGCTAAATACCGTTTGCTTCTTACCCAAGTCTTTTGTTTCTAGAACACCTTTGGTAGTACTGATTTGTAAATGATGTTGAGATCTGTTGCTTGAATCTTCTCTCTCTTGCAGTTTGGTGAACTTTTCATGAGAAATGGTAGCTCGTGTTGTCCCTGGTGCTGAACAAAATTTCATATTTTGAGGTATGCAAGTTAGTATGTAAGAATTGGCTTTGTTGCTTGGAAAAAGAAGTTACCTTTCGAATAGCTTAGTGCAATGGTGAATCCGAGGTTGAGAAGTATCCAAAATCCAAGTAAGGCTCCCATTGATACCCAGAAGTAGTAACCGCTAAAATATAGACCATGCTTAGTAAGTACTTGCTGCCCAAGGGTTTGGTTTGAAGATGAAACCTAAAAAAGAAAAAGAGGTTCATTTATAAACTGATGGATTCGACCAATTTATTCTGCAGTGAATAATATGCATGGGAAACTTTAGATACCTTTTGCCACCGTGGAGCTAGAAACTCATTCAATGAAGCACCTATCTCTGCATAACTCAACGGGGATATCCAAAAGCCCCACTTCAACCAAGATGGAAAAGATGCTGTAATGAAGGAAGTCTTTACTACTTTTCTTCTGGTGCTTTTAAAATTTTTTGGAGTTTGTAACTTGAAAGTGCAAATAAGTCTTACATTTTGGAATTATGAAGCCTCCAAAGAGAAACATTACTAGTAAAACAAAGAGGCCGCAGGATGCAGCCACAGCAGGCTTTTGGAACACTGCAGCTACCAAACGGAATATCGATATTGATACTTGGTGTACAAGAAAAAGCAGAAGCATCTGGCTGAAAAACCTGCCTTGACAGACAAATTTTTCGAGTTTGAATTGGGAGCTTCACAAGTTAGTCTATGAATAGATGAGTCTGGCATAAAAGGACTTGCCTTCGTGGTTCAGGACTGTAGCCAATGGTGTAATAGGTCAGAGTTGTCCAAAGAAAGGCATCTATGAATGAAAATGGAATTTTTAGAATACAAGCAGGAATTGTAAAAGCCCATGCAGGATAGAGGAAAAAATCCCTTTGCTTGTAGAGAACTGGCAGTCTTGCAACAGTCAATCCCAATTCTGCAATTCCTGTGGTCATAAGTCTAATAAGGGCAAAAAACAATGCACCCATGTAATAATTTGCGTGCTCCGCATCAATAAGCATCCGCGTGCGTATGAACACAGTCATTGTTATTATTGCTGTGACTAAAAGCTGCATGTCCGAGGCATTTCCAGGTGTCAAAAATGCTGCCATGTTTAAAGTTCAGTGTACCATTTATTCACAAAATACTGGTCTTGATTTGTTCCTTACCTGTAAAGATTTGGAGACATGAATGTTTGCATTGCGCTTCATGAGAAGCCATTCTCTGGCCAAGCATGCTTGAAATAACTCCCATCTTTTCAAAGAGTATACGGAAAATGATAGAGCACTTTTAAAGCGCTCAGACTTGTCGAAGGGCCTTGAAAGATCCTCGTTTAGCTTCTGCCCCACATGATACTCCTTGAATAAATCCCTGAACTTGCCAACAGAAACATAGCTGTAAGGCTCGTCCTCTCGGTACCAATATTGTGCTTGATCCTTTATGGATATCACCTGCATAGTGTCATAGTCCTTTTCTCAATCAACTCATAGCAACCAACTAAAGACATATTTGAATAAAGTACTTACTTCTTGGAGGAAATCGGCAATTCCTTTTCTCTGTGGACATCTAAAGCCACACATCTCAAAAAACTCGAGAACATTGCTGCGAGGCCCATGATAGACAATCTGACCTTCGGCCATCAGGATAATATCATCAAAGAGATCAAAAGTCTCAGGTTCTGGTTGAAGCAGTGATATTAAGATGGTAGATTCCGCAATATGTGCTAATTGTTGCAGATAAGTAACAATCTGAAAGGTGGTGCAACTGTCTAGTCCAGTTGATATTTCATCCATAAAGAGTGCTTTGTTTGGGCCAATTATTATCTCTCCTGGAACATTGAAACATGAGGGTGGGTTGGAAGGAAATGTAATTAGTGAAAGACCGCGGTCAAAAAATGCTTTTTAGGAGTTTCTGCAACTGGAAGACTCTCTCACAATATGCACTTGAGTGTTAGAAAACACATGAAACTATTGCAAAATTGTGATGATTTTGGAATATTTGCTGATCTAATGGAATGAATTTTAGGTCTTATGCTTTCATTTTTTCCCCTTCTTTCTTTTGGATACTAGGTTGAGATAATCCTACCGTCTCTGTGCAGGTGTGACATTGTATACATCTCGACCTCCACTTCATAACATCTTTAAAATAAGAAAAATCTTATTCTACGGAAATTAAATATTCTACAATTTTATTCTAAAGAAACTAAATGTACAAATTCTTGTAATTATGGAGACAACTGAATATTACAACACAGACAACTCATACCAACATAATTGCTACATGTGCTGAAACTATGGCTATTAAGAACTTGAGTTTCTGTTGGATTTTACCACAAACCTGTCGTTAGCCTTTTCTTCTGGCCGCCTGAAACTCCTCTTCTCATGGCATCCCCTACGAATGTATCAGCACAATTATCTAGCCCAAGGATCTGACCAGTCACGTGATGGTAGCAGGATTAATATCCACATAAGCAAGAATAGCTGGAAGACAAACATGAACAGCACCATCCACCCCCCGGGGGGGGGGGGGGCGTTGCAGGTTTGTTAAAGGACTTACCTTCAAAATATAATCAGTTTGAAGAGAACTTTTTAGTCCATCCGCAGAAATTGCCTGTCAATAAGCTTGTTGTTAGGAAAACACGATGAATCAAAGTGTGGTCTCAGTCCAAAAAGCCTGATTATTTAGTCATTCCTCCTGATTGTGTACCTTCATATAAGTATCTATGTCTGGTTCTGGGACAATACCGGCTTGCTTTTCTCGTCTAGTAACTTCCTTCATAGTTTCTTGAACAGCAGCCATGTAATCAGTCTAGGATTGAAAGAATATGATGATACCAAAAATTCTTAGAACAAGACTCACCTGCTTTGTTTCCATTTCCTTGACAGCGTGCAGAGAAGTCTAATGTTTCCCTTACAGTCATTTCAGACAAATGGACATCATGTTGACTTATGTAAGATGATGTCTTTTGAGGAATGAACCCATTCAACGTGTAACCATTGTAGGATATTTCACCTGAGACCTGAAGTAAATAGTTTAATGGTCAGTAATAAGATCAGTACGGGATACAATTAGTCAGATCAGAACTTGTGGTCAGGTTCTATGGTTTATGTCAATGTTATGTTTCACAAATTTAAGGATCAACCATTCTGAGTTTGATTTGCTTTACAAAATTGGCTCGGTTTGACAATCACATATATTTGCATTTTTGGGCTGTGACAATGTTAAAAATAAATAATTTGGTGGGAAACCTGAAGAGCTCCATTGAGTTGCCCTGCAAGTGCCAGTAGCAAAGTTGTTTTCCCACAGCCTGGAGGCCCCAGCAACAGTGTAATCCTGCAAGGAGAGGACAGTAACTTCATGGTCGTGAACTTCCCTTCCTATCCTCATCCTTTTCAAATTAATGAAAAAATAAATTGGAAAAAAGAGGAACCTAGAAGGCTTGATGACGCCATTAACATCGTGAAGAATTTTTATCTTGTTAGCTTGACTCTTGCACTTGTTAATATATAAGACTGCCTGCAAGACACAAGTCCTGTTTAGATCCTAGCTTCAGACACTAGAGTACGGAAGCAAAATGTATTCTTTCCCGTGTATGAAGAAAAATCATATATTAAGATTAAGAATGAAGACTTAGTCTTGAATGAATAGATAATGATTGGGAGTCTGTTTCACTTCACCACATTAACCCATCTTTTCATATATAACCATAATCTGTTGATTGTCTATATAAATTAATTTGAAAACTATCTCCATGTCTGTCTATGCTTATCTGACTTAATTGTGTTAGTTTTAGAGAAGAAAGCGAAAGAAGGGAAACAAGAAATAGGTTAATAGCTGTTTAGTTATTCAATGATTGGTTCTGCAAAGGCTTTTGTAATTCTGTACTAGTATTACCCTCTACGATTTTCTAATCAAAACATAAGAAACTAAATTTTAAGGATAATTATGCTTAAAAAGTTGCGCTGGGCTTCAAACACCGAAAATGCCTGGTTCTCTCAATTGATAGTAGATTTAGGGTACTCAAGTGCATAAGGCTCTTGCAAGTTGCACCTCTTGTCATTGTAGTTTCTAAGAGTCTCATTTGGATCTTCTCCTAGATTGTTTGTCTCCTTTGTAGAGACTGTTGATTTTGTGAATTCCTGAAGTTTTTTTTTTGGGAATACACCCCCTTGGTGCTTTCTTTTTCCTGTTAAGATGATCCAATTCATTTTCTGATAAAGAGAAGCCTCTTGCAAGTCGCAGCTATGATGTCTGAAATGGTGGGAGATATTCGTCCTTAACCTCTCATAGAAAGATATTTGCTTTTGTAGGATTAACATGTGAAGCCTAAATAAGTATCACAGAACCAAGAGAAAATGAAGACGTACAAGATCTAAACATTGCTTTAGGATCCTGGATTGGAAAGTAACTGGGTGATCTGATAGTATATGGTATTTGTGTCTGTAGGTGGTACTTTTGTGTCTGTAGGTGATCTGATAGTATATGGTCTTTTGTGACAAGCCTAAATAAGTTTACACTGGATTAGCAGTATTTCTTGAACCCAGTTTGTCTTTAGAGCATCATAGACTTATATCATGAATACAACATTCCGATGATCTCAAGTATATGATGTTAGAGATTCGAGGTATGCTTTTGTTTACGTTGTAGCTTTGTGGTATTTTAAGGAGCTTAAATTATCTGGTTCTCTTGAAATAAAAATTTATTGTGTTTTCGTACTATAGTGATATAAATTATAACAAACATGAGATACATGTTTGGAGCTCCAGATGGAGGAGCAGTTCTAGAGTCCCCCCCCCCGGGGGGGGGGGGGGTCTCTGTCATAGAATTTGATATTAAATGATAGGAGAAAATTAGAGCAATACTTACTTGAAGGAAGCTATTGAGAGTATTCCATAGCGTAGGGAGAGGCTTCCCCTGAACTACTTCACATTCTGCTTCCACGGACAGATTTTGATATCTTACTTCAATTGTAGGGAAAACCAGACCCACCCTAAAAGAAGGAGCTTAATTCAGACAACCCTGCATAATGGTTCTATGTATGCTGTTGATATAGTGATACAGGACATTTTATATATTGTCCATATGGTATTACCTACACAAATTGTCACTTGCTAAAAGTTTTGTTTGCATTTCCCATTATTTACTTGCATAATTTTGATTTGATTTGTGCATACTGCTGTGCAACTAATTCTGACTGACCAATTGATCTTTACACTTTAGTTTGTTCTTTTCTCTTAATAATATTGACCACTTTGATGATCAGGTAGTAATCACAAAGATAATAAAAGAAACGAATGGTCGTGGCTCAAAGAATAACCCAAGTAGCTTTTCTAGTTTTGTCGTGTTGCATACATTTGTCAAGGCTAAGCATTCAAAATGCATGTATTTAGGCTAAAGAAAGAGATCTTCAAAATGAAAAGGGAAAAAAAAAGGATGAGAGCAACTACTTTATGAAGAGCATGCACGTCGATATGTATGTTAGGTCAGTTTTTATTTTCTCTCAGCATTCTGGTGTTTTTGTGTATAGGTGTTGGTGATGGCATGTGTACAAAGTTACCATTTTAGTTCAAGGTCTTTCGTAGTTTTGGCGCATAATAAGTTCCTGTTGTAATGCCCTTCTCTCAACAGTGTGGATTTTGATGTTAGATGTGCACTAATGAATGACTAGGATATCGTGGTGTTCTTAAAAAATGATATCTACCTGTCTGTCCGCTCCCTCTGTTTCTGTAGCAATTGTTTATTGTCTTCCTCAATTTGCTTTAGGAGTTTATCAATGAAGACATGCCTTTCTAGTGCTCTGAGCTTGGTAACATCAGTCACCCTTTTCTGCTTGTCTTCCTTGCCATCAATGGGATTTTGATGATGAAACAAGGAAGTCCTTATCCGTTCGTATGTGGGTAATCTCTCAATTGCAGCCCACTGTAACTGAAGCTCATCGTCATTATCCTCAACGGACCTCCTATCTGAAGTACTTCGGAAGCTTGACGCAAGCTGATGGAATGAAGATCCGATGCTTCTTCGTATATCTGCCAGTTCCAAAGGACTCAATGCTGTCACTTCCTTTCAACTGAGCCATTCTACTCATAAGAAGCTTGCAAGTGTGTGCTGGGCCTTGAAGGTTATTTATAGAATCCTGGCTTCACTGGACTGTTTATTAACTTTGGTTGACTTGGCCTTGTTTATATAATTGTTGACGTGTTCATTCATCCATTTGTCGTCAGTCCATACATAGGTCGTCGCTTGATGCATTGATAAAAAAATATAGTACACCTGTTTTTAATATGAGAGTATGGGTTTAAAAATGTTTGTTGAAAAAAGATCCTCGAGAGAGATGGAGCATCTTAATGGTGTAACTTATCTGTAATTAGCTAGATAATCCTAGGCATCAATCTGTAAATCTCTTTTCTGTTAAGATGAAAGGATTTTTACTTTTCCTCGTCATTCAGTAGTCATGTTTGGCCCTGTAGATTGTGTTTTCGTGGCTTAGGTTTGCTGTGCGGAGAGGTCAGTTTCCTGCCATGCATGTTTTTTTAATGTGGAAATAGGAGTTAGACGTTTAAATTGTGAGATCACCCGGTGCATAAAATGCTTTTTAACTTATGTAACATTCTCCTTATATTTTTACAAAGAATCTGTTTTTACATTTCACCTGAACAATTCCACTATAGCGTGAAGACTCACTTTCAAACGTTCAATTCGCCTAATTTTGCTAAATATTCGGTTTACCAATTATGCCAATCAGACAAACCAGAAGAGTTGGACCATTAAATACCAAAGATAAAGTTGATTTTTGGTCATTTCTGCCTCTTGCTCCCTTTCTTTTTCTCTTTTGGGATTGTCATTTTCTATTTGCTTCTTTTTGGCAGTTTTTATTTCCTGGTTCTACTGCTGTCGTTGAATAAACCCAGAAAAAATTGCAAAAGGGAAACAAGAAATGGGTGACATTTGATATTTTTATCTAATTATCCCATGCAACTACTGTAAAAAATGGCATTAAGTAAAACTTTTGCTTAATCTTAGGTTCCGTTTGATATTTAGAGATGGGCTACCAAGTAAGGCTATTATGTTTGCCATGACTTTGGGTGCTTGTTTCTGATGCTGCAAAGGAAGCATGGACCTGTTTGGTTTCCATTTGGCGTTGATTCTGCATTCTTATAGAAACTGTCTTTAATTTTGTGGGTGAGTTTTGGACTTTTAATGGAACTAGGAAAGATCATTTTGTCTGCTCCTCAACCGGTCTGATCTGATGATTAAGTCCAGAGTTTTGAGTATGTTTAGTCTATTGTATGCCAATCTTAAGCGGAGAACTTAGCTAGGGAACAAATTATAGACAAAACTATAGAACATCTTTCTTGACCATTATTATTATTATTATTTTTAATAATTATAAATGTTGTGCTGGTTCTAGGAATCATTGCCATGCAGGCCGGCCTTGTGCTCAGATGGCTTGAGTCCAGTTAAGGTGGCCACTATACAAATGGCTCCTTAACTTGGTAGGACATGAAATTCGACAAACAGTTAGCTTGTTAAAGTAAACGGGTGATAGTTATGTATCCCTTCCCTTTTCTGCAAGTCATGCCCACGGTAGCGACTAATAGCATTCAGCAAAACTAAGATAAATTGCTTGTATTCATCTTGATTTACCAGCAGTCATTCGTATGTCAAGTGTCTCGTTTAAAAATTTGTTCTGGTAAGGAGATGAAGTGAGTGTTATGCATTGTTAACGAAATGTAAGAGGAGAGAAAAGCTTTATGATGGATGGCCGACGGGGCATTCATAAAAAAACAGGATGTAAAAATATACAAACAGAGGATTAGCCTCTTTATCCTCTTTTATGTTTGCAATTGGCGTGGTGGAGGAAAGGATAACAATATCCCATCACGTAGGGACATTTTACGATGATTAATATTTCAAATTTTGAAACGGGATAACGAGATAACTCCCATTATCCAATAACTTGCATAATCATCTCCCCCATCGTCTTTTGTCCGTGATTCATTTTGAGAACAATTACTGTAACATTGTTCTTGAGAATACTCATTTATATTTCACATTGAGAGTGAGTGAAACTTATCAAGAGTGTTTACAAAAATTTTGAGTAGACTTAGTATTGAGACGTTGTAAAATCGTGATGGTGGTTCAATATTGTGATCATCATCCGACTGCGAGTTTGTTCGAAAAAAGAGTTCGTAATTCTCAGAAATTTCTGTATTACTCATTGAGATATATCAAGAATCCGAATATTTTATTATTTCGAAAAATTTATTACCATATTTTCGCTGTGTGATTGTATTAATAAATCTAACATTGGTATCAGAGTATGTTAGATTTATTAAAAATATTTGGATATGAAAAATATGAGATATAAAATTTGGGATTCGGATCACGAATAATTTTCGTGAATTCAATTATACTATGATCTTACCCATGTCACGTAGATCACGAAAATGATTTTTTCGTAATTTTTTGAGTACGTTTAGATCATAAAAATTTCGATTGAAATTCTTGGTTGTGAATACCGACCAAGATCCTAAAACCCTAGATTTGTCAAGATTGAGGGCATATCGTTGCATGAGAATGGTCCATATGTGTTTCTGACATGCTGATCTATATTTTGGTATACATATTGTGTACTATTGTTGTCGGAATATGGAGTTTCAAAAATGGCCACGAAGGGCCGAAATTTTGGACTCTCAATTCGTCAAGTTTAGGTCGCAAATCTTCCAAAAATCGATTTAAGGATGATTGAAAAATAAAAAATTGAAGTTTCCAACAAAAATAGGGCCGACAAAGACGTTTTTCAGTAACCGGGTTGTAAAACCCTGTTGTAGGACCCGTCGGGCGAAGAAGAACCGATTCGGGTCAAGGGTGCATGCACGTCATGCTCGCGCGCGTGATGTGCAGGGGAGCAAGTGCGTGGAGCTCATGCGCGTAAGCTTCGAGTTTGGTCCGGGTCGGTTCCAACCTGGATCTGGGTTAGACTTGCGCTTCGACCCGGGTCACGACCCGGAAGGCGCATGAGAGACATGGCAGACTCGCTGCGTGTCTATCACGTGCTGTCTTGCTTCCCACGCACGTGCAGGCACATGAGGGCCCTCCGCCGGCTCGTGGACCCACCGGCAGCTCGTCAGATTTTGTTGGAATGGAAAATGTGATTTTTCTTGAAGTCTTATGCCATTAAATGTGACTAATTGTAAATTTTTGTGTACTGAATTCTAATCTGAATGACAAGATGCGAACTCAGATTGTGGTGTATGGTGTTCGTTGACTTATACGCTCGTTTTGGGGTCTGTATTCGAATCATTTAGATCTTGTTGATTCGTAGGGTGCACAAAATTATGAAATTAAGTATCATTTGGCACTAACATCTCTCTTTTCTGTGTAACAGAAACTATGGTTACTATAAAAACTGTCGCATTGGATCTCGTGAAGGGAGATAAGCTGAACGGTGATAATTATGATATTTGGAACTGGAAGGTTCAATTTGTCTTTGAGGAACATGAATTTGGGGGAGTTCTGAAGCACGAGAAGAAGGACTCCAGAGAGGATACCATGCCACAGGCGAGACGGAATCAAGAGACGTACTATGCATGAAAGAAGAAGGTTAGCCAAGTTAGGGTGATCCTTCTGAGCAGCATACACGATAAGTTGATCTCGGTATATGAGTAGTATTCTACTACGATGTCAGTTTGGCTTGCTCTGAGAGTGCGTTATGGCTCCTAGTCAACTCCTAAGTTGAGGATGATGACTTACAAGTTTATTACGTATAAAAATAGATCCGATCATACTATGAAACAATGTCTGATTTATATGTCGAGTATGATTGCTTTTCTAACGAGTATGAGGGAGCCAATGTCAGACGAGCTTCAAGTATTGAGAGTGATCCAGTTTTTGTCGGACTCCTAGGATGTTATTAAGACCTACCTCACACACACTGAGAGTATTCATACTTTCATGGATGTGAGTAGGTATTGTGAGTTTGAGGAGGAGCGACAGGAGGTGGATAGGTCTATTTCAGGTCATGTTTATATGGCTGAGTTGAGTAAGGGCTCCTAAGCCACTAAGCGTAAATGACGCAAGTATGATAAGAAGGCCAAAGGCCATGGCAAGAAGAAGCTGTCTGTTAAGACCGACGACAAAGGGTAGAAACTCAAGAAGAAGGAGTTTGATAAGAGTAAAGTCTAGTGCTATGTGGGTGGCAAGTATGAGTATTTCGCACGCGAGTATAACCAGCAAAAGGTACGTCCTTCTTCTTTACATGGTTTGAGTTATGTGTCATTTATCGTAATACTCGCTGACTCCTCTCTTTTGTGGATTGTAGAATCAGAAGCCACCGATCATATAATTTGTGACAAGAGTACGTATATGGAGTTCCGCCGATTGAGTTCGAGGAGGCTGTATGTGGGGAACGAAGCATTTGTGAAAGTGAGAGAGATTGGTATATGCAAGCTGATATTATGAAGTAATCAAATCCTGTATCTACATGATGTATTATATGCTCCCGAGATTCGACGGAATCTCGTGTCTGTCCGATATCTTGATCAGTTAGGATATTCCGTTTTATTGTGAAACTTTAGAGTTTCCATTTATCATGACAGTTTTTTAACATGTTCTGGTTTAATCCATGGTGGACTTTATATACTAGATTTGATTTCGTTTTATGATATTTATCATTCATCTCTTATTGTTTTTGTATCTGATAGTATAGTTGATGATGTGACTGTTTTACATAGTAGGCTTGGCCACATAGGATAAAGGGGATGAACCGGTTAGTTACGAGTGGCTTGATGGGCCGCTAATTAGGATCGTGCCCTTGTGTGAGTTTTGTCTAGCGGGAAAAGTTACGAGAAAACCATTTGAGAAAGCAATGAGAGCTGAAACTCCATTGCAGTTGATCTACTTTGATATTTGTGGACCCATGAATGTGAGAGTCCAAAACAGAGCCATGTATTTCATTATGTTTATAGATGATTACACACGTTTCAATTACGTTTATCTGATCTCGTATAAATTAAGACATTAGAGTGTTTTAGGAGGTTTATTAGCGAAATCGAGAATCAACTAGACTTAAGGATAAAAATTCTCAGAATCGATTAGGGACGCGAGTATCTGTCTGAGTAGTTTAAAAAGGTCTGTTTCGAGAGAGACATTGCGAGTGAGTTGACTATTTCTGCTACTACTCAACAGAATGGAGTAGTCGAGAGAAAGAATAAGACTCTGTTGGAGATGGTGAGGTCGATGATAGCGCAAGCCAATTTATCAATCTTCCATTAGAGAGATGCATTATTGACTGCTGCCTACGTTCTTAACCGTGTCCCAACAAAGTCCATAGTTGGCACCCCATATGAGTTTTGGACAGAAATGCCGCCTGACCTTAGCCATTTGAGGCCATGAGATTGTGCCATGTATATTAATGATTTCTAGCAACCGTACGACAAGTTAAACCTGTGAGAAAAGAAGTAAATCTTTATAAGATATTTTGAACATTTCAAGGGATATGTGTTTCTAGGAGAGCATACGGACGACACTATCACCGAGATTGAATATTGTGATGCCATATTTCTCGAGAATGATTTCCCTAAGAGATGAGAAATCAATCGAGACTATACCTTCTATGAGATGGATGAGTCTAGTAGCTTAGCTGAGTCTAGCGGCGAGCCTCAAATGCCTGTTACGGATCTTGATTCCAGTGGGAGTGGTTCATCTGGAGGTAAGGAAACTCTCCCTCCTCGTAGGAGTAGTTGGGGACATGTACCTCGTTGTCATTTCCTAATTGAGAATGAGATCCTCATTGTGACTGCCGAGAACGATGAAGAGTCCAGGACATTCTAGGAGGTTCTCGAGAGTCCAACGAAGAACCAATGGTTAAAGGCAATGTAGGAGGAAATAGAATCTATGAGAGTTAACAGGGTTTGGGATCTAGTTGACTTACCTAAGAATAGAATGACCATTGGAAATAAATGGATTCTCAAAATTAAAAGAAAGGCTGACAAATCGATAGAAAGGTACAAGGTCCGTCTATTAGTCAAGGGTTACACGCAGACAAAGGCCATTGACTACGAGGAGACTTTCTCCCTTGTAATCAAATTTATATCGATCCATTTACTATTGGCGATTGTTGCGAATATGGATCTGGAGTTATACCAGATGGACGTAAAGACTGCCTTCTTTAATGGGAGTTTGGATGAGAAGATCTATATAGAACAATCCTTTGGATTCGAAAATCGAAACAATCGGAGTCACATTAAAAAGTTTCACGCTTTTTCCAACAATCATTACTCATGATGTCTTTTTATCAAGAAAGCCATGAATCGGGAACAAATGATGAGACATGGTCCAAGATCCAACCAGAAGGGTCAGCTTTTGAAAAGCCTATAAGGGACAACTACCAATTGATACCCGAATATTTTCTATGACTATCCATCGAAGGGTCTTAGTCACCTAAACTTCCCGAACGATAGGATCTCAGTCACCCCGCCAACCAAAGTAATCCTTCAGGCGAAAGTAATCGCCCCGATCGGGTGTCCATCCGTTGGTCTATTGATCAAATAAGCCCAGAAGATTCTTCATCGGTTGAACGATCGATTGATAGTTACCGACTCAAGTGATTCTAAAGGAATGTCAAAATATAACTCTCGTTTCCTATTGAGAGCAGTATTTTTAAGATCTTTTAGTTAAAAAAATGATCTTTCAGAACACAAAAGTTTTTCAAAGGATGAGGATCACAATCAATCTGAAATATTAAATTCTCGAGATTTTCGGATCAACTCGATAAGAAAAGTGGGGTTGAACCATCTCGACGGCGCACGACTCTCATAGATATAAGGTAAGTCAAAACCCTCTAGGCAGGTATGCTCTCTTGCTCTCACACATTGGGAACTCTAATTACAGGGAATCACTCATTTGAACTCTCAATCTGTTTTTTTTATTCGAAAACTGTTTTTTTTATTTGAGCGTCGGAGTTTTCCTGTCAGAGTATCCTCCGATGATTTTTTACAGGTATTGTATCGTTTTGACAATAATCATTCAAATTTATAAAGAATCGATATCTGTGAAAATATGATTGTGCCAATAAAGTCTAATATCATAATATCCGATTAGCCTATTTATCCTCTTGCATGTTTACAGTACAGGCCTCGTCCACCACACATGCTTCCATCCTTTGAGGATTACGTGTGAGCCCTCACAAATCTTTTACCCGTACCATACCGTCTCGAATATCTCCCTTTTATTCCGAATCCATCTAGTTAATTAATAATATCGCGTGCCAGCCTAATCTGTTTCTTTGGACTTCCCAACATCCCATCACGTAATTGCATACGCTTCATGCCCCTGTTGGTGAGTCATACACGAAAACAACTCATTCAAATCATCACAACACCAAAATTATTATTGCTCTAAAATCTCAAATTTCTTATAAATAAAACAAAAACTATATGATGACCAAACGGCTGAGTCACGGTCAAACTGAAGTGCCTAATGGAGATTCAATTCAAGAGTCGAATTGATAAGCCAAAAGGAAAGCTGAACGTACGTCACCCCAAGACACACGACCCGCAGCACGGCGCAATGCACAGGGTGGAACTCGCCGGTGCACCTGCCATCCCCCTGATGCACCTATCATCAGATATATTTCCAAAGTATCTTTGTGATTTTTAGCTGATTTAGATCTACCTTTCTTAAAATAATTATTTTGGGGGGGGGGGGAGTGGGAATATTATGGTTTTTAGATCATCATCTAATAACCATAATTTTTTATTAGATATGATAGAGATTAATCGGTGACAACTCTATAGTGATCTGACAGTTGTTATACTTACAACATTATTTGGATAAGCATTATTAAAAAAAAAATCCCTTTTTATTATTGAGTACCAGTACAAACATATGATACCAAACTTAATTGAGAAAATATGGATGATTTTGTAAACAAGCTTCACATTTAACTTAAACT
This sequence comes from Dillenia turbinata, assembly GCA_037126225.1. Lineage (NCBI taxonomy): Eukaryota > Viridiplantae > Streptophyta > Magnoliopsida > Dilleniales > Dilleniaceae > Dillenia > Dillenia turbinata. Next base: position 309,168 of record JBAMMX010000006.1, read on the forward strand.
CGGCTTATTTAGGGGGAGCCAATATTTTGAGTTGAGTTTAAGCACAATCTAAGCCAATTGCTTGGTTTATGCATCAATATGAAGCGGGAACTGAATAATTTGGTAATCAAGGTTGGCTACTTAGGCAACAATAAGGGCATAGACATAGACTGAACTTTGGTATTGGTGCGGTGTAGGTAAGCAGTATGCGAAGACAAGGGCCAAGCTATTTTATTACTGATATTAAAGGAGAAGATTGGCTTAGTGAATTTTGCCGGCAACACTTGGTGGCGAGATGACGCACAAACAAACAAGATGAGTAAACCTAGTGACTTGTGCCCGCAAAATATGATGATGCATAGCTCGACCTTGGGTGCTGTAGCTGCAGATGCAGACTCTGAAAATCATGGCCATAACAGCGATGGACCTAATAATGTCTTTTATGCCTTGTTTTCAATTTATTTTTGGTGGGCAAGAAAATAGAGGTTCTCTTTCTCTGTCACCAACGCCAACTACCGGAAAGAAAGTTGGCGTTATATTGCATTTGTTTGTCACGAATAAAACGATTCTCTCCTTCATGCCCATCTCGTGTTGATCGATGTTTCCACTAAAAACAATGGGCTTTCCCTTCTTTCTCAACTCTAAATCGTGATTTTCTTATCTTTCTCCCTTTCTCTCTCTCTCTGTCTTCAACCGTGTTTGGTGAAACTCTAGAAATGATGATTCTAGAGAAGCAGCGATTGCTGTTACTATATTACCTGGGCTGCGCTTTTCTCCTCTGCTTTGCTACTTGTGCGGGTGAGTTTTTTTTCATCTCTCTCTCTATATGCTTCACTTGAGCAACGTAGTCAAGGCATGGTGTGGTAGTGCCATCAACATGGATTTTTAAATAGAATTGAATTTTCTTTTGAGATGATGTGTTTGTGATTACCGCATAATGTTTTGTATTAAACCTTAAATTATTTATTAATATTCTGTGTGTGTGTGTGTGTGTGTGTTTTGTCCCTTTGTATACTAGGACTTCTGAGGTGGATTCTATTGTTAAGCTACTTGATGCTCTACACGTCTTTGTGGATCTTCTCTTCAATTTCATTAAAATTATGAGTTGGAAGATGGTGGGTCGGTTTTCTCTCCCACATTTGATTTTCTTTAGAAACTCTTTGATTGTCAGCTTAGCTTAGCTCGTGTGATTTTTAATTGTATTTTAGGCAATGATCCCTCCACTCCCTGGTTCCTCTTCTCTTTTTTGAGTTCCTTCCATGCTGTTACTTGGAAAAGTGTAACTTGGTTGAAATTGTCTCAACCTTTTCTTTTATTCTTTTATTTTACTTTTTAAAAAATATAAAATTTTACAAATTAAAATAGAATTTTTAATATAGGTAGAATTTAAATTAATTTAATATTAAAAATCTCCCTTAATTTTATTTGGTGCTAAACTCGACTTTCCGAGGAGTGCTATCTGATTCTTTAGAAGGAAAAAAAAAAAAAAATTGTTGGGTTGTATTTAGCCGGTGTTTGGTTTGTACTCGATAATTAAAATTAGAATAAAAAATTTTAAAAATTAAAATCAGATTCGAATTTTAATATCGATTATTTGATTTAAATTTTGAAATAAATATCATTATCTTGTTTTATATTTGATTTGTACCTCTATGAGAATCAAAATCATATTAATGTTAATTTTGTTAATTATATTTTCGATAGAAAATGTTTTAAAATTTTATTTTATTTTTTAAAATTAAAATTAAAATTATTTTAAAAAAATTAAAATTAAAATTAAAATTATTTTTAAAATCATGTAAATTATTTTATTTTTAAAATAGGCTACTGCCTCCTCCGTTGAAAAAAGAAGGCCCACTAAAATGGATGAAGAAAATTCAAAGAAAATAAAAATAAAAATAAAAACCCACGTCTCTTTCATCACATTTGCAAAGCTATACCGGCCACTAATCCCATTTCAAACGCTATTCCTCGAACCCCTGGAATTCAAGACTACCGGTCTTTCCAAGAAAGCCAACTCTCTCTCTCTCTCCCCCTTTCTGTGCTGTGAAATTTGCCCCAACCTAAGAAGCATCTCTCTCTCTCTCTCATGACAGATGGAGGATAAGAAGAAACCTTTGCGTGATAGAAACCTTTGTTTTTTCTGGTGGAATCGAGGTCGTCGAAGGTGAAGATCGAAGGAAGGCATCATTTTTCTTCCTCTTCTTCTTCTTTTTCTTCTTGCACGGGTTTTAAATAAGAGAGTAGAGAGAGAGGGTTTCATCCATGGGCAAAAAATGAAAAAAAAAATTTTGAGTTTCATCTGTGGGTTTCCTACAAAATTCATCGATTTATTTGGGTTTCACAAAACCCATATATTAAGGAATTGATTCTCATTCCTTCGTTCCCATTTCCATTCCCCTTTTTTTTTTTGGTGAAAAGGGAAAACGAAACACAAGAAGACAAGGGGGGGCCAAAGAAACACCCCAGGCCTACAACATACAACCAATAACCTTACATCTGGTCCAGGTAGTACCAGATGAGTCCTGTTTTAATAGAAACCATAGGGATGTTGGGGGGAGCTGGACTCTTGCAGCCCTAAATCAACCACTTGACCCAGATCAGCAAACTTGTCTGCGCATCGGTTAGCTTCCCTAAAGATGTGGCAGATTTGAGGGACTCTGGTGACTTTCATGATCTCTCTGCACTCATGGACCAAGAATTTCCAAGGATGCAGCTCACCCACTCCCTTGTTAATAGTATTAACCATGAGAAGGGAGTCACTTTCAATTCAAAAGCATTTAACTTCAATCTTTTGGCAATCAGAAGTCCTTCTCTCAACATCCGCGGCTCTGCCAATGAGGCTTCTGCCATTCCAATGTTAAGCCAATATCCATGCAGCCAATTGCCATTGCAGTCTCTGAAAAGGCCGCCGGCGCTGGCTTGACCCCCACCTAGCTTGGCTGCTCCATCTACATTTAACTTGATCACTCCTTCAGCTTCTCCATTAACCCAAACAATTGATACGAGCATCGTTCCCATTCCTGAAACTCATAGCTTTTAACCCAACAACTCTTCGCTTTACTTTGCATCCTTATGCGTGGAGTATTTTTAATTTATTGTTAAAAAAAATAAACATGAAGAATAAATATATATGATTTGATGGTTAATAATCTCACTAACTTTCTTTGAAAAACATGCTAACATTTTAATAATAATTTTAGTTTATTCTCCGTTGTACAACCTACTAAGGTTTCAACCCTGTTGAAATAAATAAATAAATAAACCTTAAACACATGACTAGCTAATAAATATTTGGATTGTAATAATATTTTATCCAAGATGCGTAAGTTATTAGGCAGGGAGTGAGGTGAGAGGGCCGATGGATTCCTTGTATGTAGCCAGCCCTCCACTGTTTTGTCTTTATGTTAGAAACTCAAATTCCGTTAATTAATTAGACACGGTTCATTCATACACATGGGGGCATGTCTCGGTGCACTCCTCTTCTATTATTTTAAACCATATGAAAAAGATATGTGTATTTGAAGGCACCATCAAGAACTTTGACTTTATTAAGCAATTTGCAAAAATTATGGTTGGGGCTTAATAAATAATCAAAGTAACACGAATGGCATCTGAGTGCAATGCTCCATCAGGTCAGGGTGCGCTAATCCTAAATAAATCGATTCCAATTGAAGAGTAACATAAATTCCCCCCCCCCCCACACCCGCAAAAAAAAAAAAAAAAAATAGCAATACAAGATATACATGAGGATCCAGTTTTTCTGTTGAAGCATGGGGTTAATCGGACCATGGTCTCCCCCACCCTATCTCTAATTACATCAGGTTATTATGAGTTAGATACTGAAGCCAACAAAGTGAGATTTTCTCGCAAACATGGAGCATCTTCTCGTCCCTGTGGTGCCAGCCAGCAGGGAATGTATTTAGGCCAATCACGGTTAGGCTAGAAAGGGTCCAAGTAGATCGACTTGGTCTGGGCTTTCGGCGCCTAGCAGATCTTAGTTGGAATGAGTTGCAAAGCAGCCACTCCCCTTGCTACACAAGCCCACATATATATAACTCACTCCTGATACGATGTCCTTTTGCTTGCTTCTGTCTACTTTATTAAGATGTTAATCAAGAATTCTTCAATTTTACAAAATTACCCTCTGTTGCAAAATTTCAATCTTGTGAACAGAGGTCTTATTAATTACTCTTCTTCACATATTATATAATACATCCAGTCACGTCTAATTTTTGAACCAGATGACAAATAAATCGATATAAGTTCGACTCAGTTTCTTGCTTTGTTACGTTTTAAAATTTTACAAAAAATTATTATATACTTCAAAAATTCAAAATTGTGAGATGAGATACTATTAGATGTTTTATTTCTTAATAAAAGCTATTAAATGCCAAACATGAAACATGGAACACTTGGGAACTCCAATGAACTTAGCATACCGAACAACAGGGAGGCAGAATTGATCTCCATCCGTTCTTGCCGGAAAAACCTTTTACTAACATTTTTGCTACTCGTGTGGTACTAAAAAGAGAGGTAGTGAACAACTTTGTGTGAAAGTTAGAATCCAATCGGTGCCACAAAAAATAAAATCTAGTAAAGAAGTGTAAAAGAAAAGGGCAAACTAAATAGTGCATTTCCTCTTCTTTTTTTTTTTTTTTCATTTTTTGCTGGACAAGTGGATACAAACGAGAGAGAGAGAGAGAGAGATTTCATGATATAACTGCAGAGAGCGGATATGAGTAGACAGAAGAATTATTCATCCACCAGCAACAAAGCAAGCACGAAACTGCAAGTTTAAGGTAATACCAGGCTCAAGATTGGGCCTTCTCCCACTTAAGCGGCTTCACAACCTCCCAAGTAAAGTCTGGGTCATCCCTTCCAAAGTGCCCATAAGCAGCTGTCTTCAGGAACCTGCCATTGCCGCCTCTCTTAAGATCCAGGTTAATGGCAATCATTCCAGGCCTGAAGTCGAAGTTTTCCTTTACAATGTTGAGAATCTCTTTATCTGGAATCTTCCCTGCACCATAAGTATCAACAAAGACGGAGAGGGGCTCAGGGACACCAATGGCATAGGACACCTGGACTATGCACCTACGCGCAAGCCCATTTGCTACAATGCTCTTAGCGGCCTGCCTAACAATGTAGGCACCACTCCTATCCACCTTAGTCGGATCCTTGCCCGAGAAAGCACCACCTCCATGAGCTCCCCAACCACCATAAGTGTCGACAACGATTTTACGTCCAGTGAGACCTGCGTCACCATGGGGGACCACCGATAACAAAGCTGCCTGAGGGGTTAAGGTGGAAGATGGTCTTCTTATCGAGATTCTTCTCTGGAATGACAGGCTTGATCACATGATCCTTAAGGTCAGCAGCAATCTCATCGTTGGTAACAGTCTCATCATGCTGAGTGGAGATGAGGACTGTATGGACACGAACTGGAACCATGGCACCATTGTCATTGTGATACTCTATGGTGACTTGGGTCTTGCCATCGGGTCTTAACCAAGGGCAAGTTCCATTCTTTCGTACCTCAGTGAGGCGAGCCCCAAGCTTGGTTGCAAGGACATTGCTCAAAGGCATCAGTTCAGGGGTCTCATCGGTGGCATAACCCAACATGTGGCCCTGGTCACCAGCACCAATATCCTCAGGGCGCTTGGTAAGGTGACCGTGGACACCCTGAGCAATATCCGGACTCTGTTGCTCAATATTGACTAAGACCTTGCATTTGTCAGCATCAAGGCCAACATCTTCAGAGACAAATCCTATGATACGGCATCACGGACAATTTTCTCATAATCTATGTTGGCGTTGGTAGTGATCTCACCAAAGACCATGACCATGACCATGTTAGTCTTGGTGCAGGTCTCGCAAGCAACTTTGCTGTCAGGGTCTTGAGCAAGGCAAGCATCAAGGACTGCACCTGAAATCTGGTCGCATAGCTTGTCAGGGTGACCCTCGTTAACAGACTCAGAGGTGAAGAGGAAGGTATCCATTGCTGCAAGCTGCACAGCACAAGCAAAGGTAAACACTTTATTATACAAGTATTAAGTGGCGAATGAATCTCTTTTTGTGAAAAGTCAGACGAATCTCATCGGATCCTAGAATGAAGAACATTTTAAAGGAACATGCTTATTCCTCAATAGTGATAAAGATGCCTTGTAATGAATTCCTATCGTGAGCAACTCGGGAGAATCAGATTTCAGGGTCGTCTTTACACACCACCAACTTTGAGATTATTTGTAGACGTCTTAGACAATAATACGATAATAAAGATGTGACAGAATACGAATCTAAGGATCTCCTAGCACGGGTTATTTATGCCAGTATTTGATGTAAATTGTTTCAGAATGTCTGGAAAGAATATACCAAGCGTGTGAAAACATATTAAAACCAGAAATACAGGCGCCCCCCGTTGCAAGTTACAAACTTAAAAAATAACCATTAATGGGTTCCAAAAACTGTGTTCGAAAGCCCGGCCTGTAGTTCTGGGGATAATGACAAAGAGGATGGGTTTGGGATTGGGATATGATGAGACATGGTCTAAAAGTTTAAATCAAAAGAGACAATTCTTAAAAAGTTCATAAAGGGTGCCTACAGACCGGTATCTGACAATCGTTATGATAATCTATTGAAGGACCCTAATCGTCCGGATCAATCTACCGAAAGATTTCAGTCGGTTGAATCTTCCGACCGACAGGGTCTCAGTCGCCCGGATCCACCGAATATAACTCACCGAGTAAGGATAGTCGCATCGATCGGGCAAGCAAATATCAGCCTATCAATCGGACGAGTCCCGATTGATCCTTTATCGATCGAACGGCCGAACGACAGGCAGCTCCCCTAACGATTCTAAAGGAAAGTCAGGATTTCTTAACTTTAATTTTTTACTTCAGGACGGTAACTTCAGGATCTTTCAGATAAAAAAAGCATCCCTCCTGAAGATGGAAGTTTTCCCGATATAAGAGGATCGTAATCAACTCGGAATATTAACCTCCGAGATTTCCGGATCGATTCGATAAGGAAGATAGGGTTAAAGTCCCCCAACGGCGTACATCTCTCAAATGTATAAATCATCCGTAAGGTCTCAAAATCAGGTATGCTCTCTTGGCCTAACATTCTGGGCACACTAATCATGGGAAACAATCTTCTCTCAGCTTTCAGTCTGTTTTTCCTTTAATTCGAAAATCGCTCTTTTTGACTTTAGCGTCGGAGTCTCCCCACCAGAGCACCCTCCTACGGCTTTTGCAGGTGTTTTCACCCATCGATGGCTTCTGCTCGAGTCAAGAAGGAATCGATATCTGTGGAACCATAACCTACCTCCAACAGATTGGTGCCATATATGGGAACAGTCTAGAGTAGCTCATGTTATCTTGATAATCATACCTTTGAGAACTAGAACATCCTTGAAAGTCACCCCCCTCGATGAAGGGCGCACTGCCACACTTTCCGAGACCGCTCTTCCTGCGGTACCTGATCATTTTACTCTTGATCAAGCAGCCTCCCTTGGACCATCTCGTCAGGAACAGGCCTTACAATCCGCTATCCCCGTCTAACCAGTTGTGACCCCTGTTCCGGAGCGAGTCAACCGTCCCTAGATAGAGAGACTGGAGTCCAAAATCCAGGATATGAGCAAACAATTAGAGAATCTTAGCCGTGCCCTCAGGCCTAAAGTCCAATCCTTTGTTGGGGGATCCAGGCGTCCCCAACGACGGCCTTCACCCCCACATGGCGAAGCATCCTAAAACTCCAAACCAATCTCCGATGATCTTCGAAAGCAGATCAAGCAACTAGTTGCTGATGAATTTAGGCGGGCCAACCCCCAGGAAGACCAAATCTCCTCTTACTCCCATGCTTCACCATTTGACCCCAAGATCTTTTCGGAGCCTATGTCTCGCAATGTGCTTTTGCCCCCCATGGAGAGATACAATGGGATAACGGATCCTCGAGATCATGCGGCCCATTTCATAACTGTGATGATCTCCAGAGACATATCCGACGCAACCATGTGCAAACACTTCCTCACTACTCTCTCGGGAAACGCACTTACCTGGTTCAATTCTCTCCCACCATTGAGTATAAAGACCTTCTCTCAACTACGCGAGCAGATCGAGTCACACTTCGTGATAAGTAGGGAGTCAAGAGGAAGTCCACTGTCTTGTTATCACTATACCAAAAGAAAGAGGAATCCCTAAGAGATTTCCTAGAAAGGTTCAAAGTGGAGATGATGAGGGTCCCTTCTTTGAATCATTCGATTGCACTGGTTGCGCTACTAACAGACTTACGACCTTCCGGAATGAAGGTGTCAATCACGAAAAAGCCCCATGCTACCATCCATGAATTTTACGCTCGAGCTGAAAAGTATATTGCTGTCAAGGACGCTAAAGCGTCCGATTACAAGAGAGATCAATCTGCCCGAAAAGAGCGGAACCAGTCACCCTGGAGGTCTTCAGCCGGGAGGAATCGGGAAAAACCCTCTCCTCCAAGGAGGTACAACAACTACACTACGTTGAACAAGACCCCTGGTCGGGTCTTAGCTTTCATCAGAGACAAGCCATACGTCCGATGGCCCTCACGATCAACTGAGGACGACTCCAACAAAGATAGAACAAAGTACTGTTGCTTTCACCGTGACTATGGTCACACGACAGATGACTGCACGAAGTTGAAAGACGAACTGGAATTCCTAGTGCGTGAAGGGAGACTACAGGAGTTCATCGTCAGGAGCGAAAGAGGCCCCCCCCACTGATTACCGGCGTGAACCGCCGCAATGCGACTAGATGGAGGAGTACCAAACTGCTCAACCCTCGATCGACAGAAGGGATAGGGTGATACTCCAGGTTTGCGATGTAACAATAGAAAATGGGGCTGGATGCATGATCACGTCGATTTTTTATTGCCCGAAGGCAATTCCCTCTCCACCACAAGAAGTTCTAGCAGCGAACGCTGATAAACGGTAGAGGGAAAAGAGTTCCGTCATCAGTTTTACCGATGAAGATCTAGTCGGGATCAACCTAAATTGGCATGATCCCCTTGTGATAACTGCCAAGATCGGACAATTCGAGGTTAGAAGGGTCTTTGTCGATCAGAGAGCCAGTTGTAATCTCTTATGTTGGGATGCTTTTAGACGAATAGGGTTCACTTCTGCCGATCTCCAGCCCCACGTAGATCCAGTTAAGAGTTAAGGGGCTTTCAGGTAAATGGATATACCCCGAGGGTATTATCTCACTACCGACCACCCTCGGAGTGCCCCCCTAATCATGCGAAAGCTCTCGTTATATTCTGTGGTGGATCTCCCTTCGCTCTACAATGTCATCTTGGGCAAACCAGGTCTGAATGTCTTGGAGGTTTTGCCCAGCACCAAACATATGAAGATCAAATTTAGAACGTCGTCGAAGATCGGGACCTTATCATGTGAACATGAGTCTTCTACTTCTGCTCATAAGTAACTATCGGGTTCTATTTCTAGTATTTTTCTAAGTTGCGAGGGTATGTCTCAAACTCTTGAAACCACCTATTTAATAGATTTTTTGTAACTCTACGTCATGATCTTATTATTCGGAGGGTCTCAGTCACCCAGTTTCTCTCGTTTGTACGCGTCGTCAATAGAGGATGTAACTTCTCGGACGGGTGGATGCGGCCCAACTATTTAAAAATTTTTCTATCGTTTGGAGAGTCTCAGTCGCCCAGTATCTCTCGTTCGTACGTGCCGTCAATAGGGGATGTAACTCCCCAGACGGTTGGATGCGGCCCAACTATTTAAAAATTTTTCTATCGTTCGGAGGGCCTTAGTTGCACAGTATCTCTCGTTCGTACGAGTTGTCAATAGGGAATGTAACTTCCCGGACGAGTGGATGTGACCCAACTATTTAAAAATTTCCTATCGTTTGGAGAGTCTTAGTCGCCCAGTATCTCTCGTTCGTATGCGTTGTCAATAGGGGATGTAACTCCCCGGACGGATTGACGCGGCCTAATTATTTAAAAATTTTCTATAGATCAGAGGGTCTCAATCGCGCAATACCTATCATTCGAATGCGTTGTCAGTAGGGGATGTAACTTCTCGGACGGGTGGACGCAGTCCAACTACTTGAAAATTTCTTACCTTTTTGAGGGCCTCAGCCGCCAAATATTTCTCGATTTGTATGCAGGGAACGTAACTCTCCGGACGAGTGGACGCAGTCCCACTACTTAAGGATTTCCTATCGTTCGGAAGGCCTTAGTCGCTCAGTTTCTGTCGTTCATACGCTTTTAGCCCTCCGAACCAATAAACATGGTCTTCCTTTCTAAAAGTTCCCTGCCAAGTGGAGGACCTAAGTCCCCTCAACTCTGCTGAGACAACGCAATAAGAATTACAACCAGAAAAGAGGAACATGACTTCCATCGGCAAAAAACAAGAATTTCTCATTAAACAAACAAAGGCCGCTAAGTACAGAATCCAGAATCTCAAGGGGAAGTTATGCAACCGGGTTTTGAGTATTGGCCTCTCATTCGACTGGAGGCAAGGCATCGCTTAGACCCATACAACAGATTATATTTTTGGCACACTTTAATCTCTCAACTAATCTGCATTGGGAGTCTTTGTGGATAGTAGCTTCCCTCACGCGGGACTCCTCAAGCTCAACTATCCTGCGCTCCGCCGTCCGAAGCGACTTCTCCTGAAGCTGGGCTAACTTCTCGATTGACCGAAAACGTACCTCACGTCGAGCCAATTTCGATCAAAGTCTTTCTAGCTCTTCTTCCTTTTGATTGAGCAGCATACCGGACATGTCCTCAGTCTTCGCGGCCTCTTCTTTCGAAATAGGCATTTCTTTTTACGTTCGAGTTGGACGGGTTAATTCAAAGAGACGCCATTCTAAATGGCTTATTACTTGCCTCCCCTACTGACCTTGAAATCGGCAAAGGGCCATGCTCTGCAAAGAAGATCGAGTTCACAAAGGTTAAAAATGAAAAGGAACTCGAAAGGCACAGAAAAAATAATACCATCAAGCCTAAGGACTCAAGAGCCCCGTCGACTAATTGTAAGACATCCTATGGAGATCGAGCTCACAACGATGAAAGTCGAATTGGCCGACAATACGCTCCGTTTATGCTAAATCTATGTAGTTATACTGCATATTCCCAGTGCAAACGACGACGGTTTTACACTTTTTCGAGCCCTTCTTACCATCGAAAGACCGGACGGGGATAGCGGATGGAGAAGTTGCCCCTCCAAGAATCTTGCACTTTCCTTTACGCGTAGGCCAAACCGGGACAGTGGAAGAAGGTCCTGTCATTTTGCTTCCCACAACCCGAGAAGTGCTCGTTCTCGCTTCAGCACTGGCCGAGGGACCGTCTCCAGCTTCTCTTGGCCCGTCCGCACCGACATCTGTTCCACCGGTGGATCATTCTCATCCAAAACGATAGTCTCCATTGGTATAACTGCTGTTGGGGCCGAACGATCGAATGAAACTACAAATGCAGACAAGGAGGAGGAAATCACCCTCCTTTTCACCAAAGGGGGCGGTAGCTTGGGAAGGGCCTCAGTTGTCTCTGAAGAAGACCCAAGTAGGGCCTCAGACACCCCGGTGTTCTCCTGAAAGGGTCTATTCCCATTATGTCGGACCAGCTTGTCAACAGTAACATTCTCTAACACGATGTCATCAAGAGAATTCAAAGAGTCAACTAGTTTAACTCTCCCCCTCTCCAATAGAAGGGGCCTGTCAATTTTTCTCTTTTCCCCGAGCAATAAACCAGCGAAGGACAGCATCTGATCATCCAGTAAGGACTCGACTCATATGCTCTAACTGGTGGACTTGCAATAACCACTAATTGATCGAATGAAACGGCCATGTTTCTAAGTAGTTGGGGGCTTCAACCCCACAGTAGGCACTTCGTAACCCTTGGGAAGCAAGAGCATGCGATCCCTATCCAAGAACTTAATAAAAAAGTGGTTTTTATTGATAGACTCCTTATAGTAAAACCTCCAAAGGGACTCGGGCCGGATCTATAGCTTGTACCATCCCTTGGTATAACACCGACACTGCGGTGTCCGTACAGGTATTTCTGTTCATGAAATTGAATAAAATATTTCTCAGTTTATATATAGAGAGAGATTTTATTTTTACTGATTTTCGATTTTGAGGTATGTAATTTGAAATTTTTGGGATATTTAATGTATCCGTATTTCCGATTTGTAAAATAAAGTGAGTATAAAAAAATATATATATATGATTTTTTTATTCATTTATTAATTTATTATATTACTAATTTAATTATTTATAATTTATTTATAAAAAGAAATATAATAATAATAATAATAATAATAATAATAATAATAGTAAAAAAAAAATCAAAAAAATCAAATGAGGGTATGAAACCCTAATTTCCCCTCTCTCTCTTTCCCTCTTTCTCTCTCCGCCTCTCCATCTTCTCCTCTCCCTTACCTGCGCAGCATTGCCCTCGCCGCCTCCACCGCGACCGCTGCCATCCTCCACGGCCATCACCACCGCATCTCTCCCTTTCTCTCTCTCTCTCGGCTTCTCTCTTCCTCTGTTTCTCTCTCTATCTTTCAATCTCTCACTCGCAATCTCCTTCGCTCTCACCCGAATCCTCTCTCCCTCCGTCGCGACTCGGTCGCTGTCCACCGGTGCAACCACCGCCACCCGCAGCCACCGCGACCCACCACGGGTCGCCACCTATCCCTCACTCCCTGCTCGCGCGGGCGCCCCCCTCTCAGCCTGCGCCTCTGCGCGCACCCCGCCCGCCGTGACTGTAGCGTGCGACCTTCCCTTCCCGTGCAGCCGCAAGCACTTCTCTCCCTCTCGCACGCGTGACGGGCCACAGCCTCCTCCCCTGTTTGCTCGACTGTGAGCTGCACATTGTTGGGTTCTGCGATCATCGCAGGAGCTCCAACCAAGCCGTTAGTGCAGACCTCAAAAACCCTAGGCCCAATTTCACTCCGCACAGGTAATGGCTGATTTGTCTCTGACCATGGTTTTAGGGTTTTGACTTGGTATTAATTCCTAAATTATGTGTCGATCTAAAATGCAAATCTCGGAGTGAACTAAGAAGCCGTTGAGACGAGGAAATCGTAAACTACGCAAAACCCTAGGTGAGGGAAATGCAATTCTTTTGGACGTTCGAATTATTTTTATTGAATTTAGGATTGAAATTAGAATTTGAAACTATATGTATACTTTGAAATAAGTTCGACTCAAAGGAAATGTACTTTTCTGCAGCAGTCTCTTCATTATAAGTTGTCCTACATATAGGCAATCAAAATACTATTTCCGTATGATGAAAATAGACTTAAATACCTTAAAAATGACATATGAGTTGAAGAAATCGGATGAGAATTGAAAAGTGTATGAATTTTTAAAGATTTTTCTAATTTATAGGGAATTTATGTATTTAGACGTGTTTCGATTTTGAACGATTTTAGGTTTAAATTTAACTTGATTTTGATTTAGTTATTTACTTATAAATGGAATGGAAATTGATGACATTGGAGTTTATTCATAAATTGGAGAATTACGGTTTGTACAAACTTAGGGAAAATGATAAACCCTAAGATTAATTAGAAATTTGATGATTTATGTGATACTTTGATTAGGTTGATCTTGTTGGAGACTCGAGGAGTCGAGTTCGGTTTGATTGTGGAAATAGGGAGTGACCACCCTCCCGTATACGGTGAGTAGGACCATAATATCTTGCATGAAATGGTGAAAATCTGATTTTTACTGTGTTTTAAACAAAACATGCTTTGATATGCATTGATTCGACGTGTGATATTGAATCTCAAATATGTTTTGTGATTATTGGAGTGTCTTAAACTTATGTTTTCTACGATTATGCATCCATGTTTGAAAAGAAATGAAATTGTGCCATGATTTGAGAAACGGAATGTTTGCTATTCGACCATTGCATTGGTTTGTTGAATTTGAAACGATTTTGATGAAATTGTATTGGCACACGGATTTGAAATGTTTTGATGAACTGTGAGGGCACCGGGGTGCCCACTTGTGATACGATACTATGATGATGACATTGATGATTCCGTAGCTACGAAGGGACTTTGTAGAGGCACGAGTTGCCCGGATACGCTTCTGCAGGAGGTATCCGCAAACGTCCAGTGATTGATTCATAGGCGCGGCCGGTTGAACCCTCATCGGGGGAGGACGTGTGTCCATCACCGTCTAGCACCGCACGTGGTCCTATTGACGAATCTGGGTAAGCAAGGGCTAAACTCACGGCCAACGTCGGGGTAGAGAGCTACTTTTGAAACATTTTGCATATTAAAACCACCGATGCGCCTGTCCCAGGTCATGGTTGACCTTTGCCAGGATTCTTTTGGCTTGCTCTACGTTATACTTGATATACTTGATTTTAAATGGATGCATATATGTGTGATATCGTGTGATTGAATAAATGACTTCATTTTATTGAATATATCATGATTTATTGCGAAACTTGAGCTTTTGTTTACGAATGATATTATTTGACACTCCAATTTTCACCTACACTATTAGTACTTGAGATTATCCCCTCACTCACTGAGTATTCTTCCCTGAGTACTCACCCCTCCTCTTTCCCTCCCCAGATAGGATTATTATTGCGCTGGAGCGACACTTCAGAGTATAGAGTTTGGGTGTACTTGGTATTCAGGAAGGTGAGATCGTAAGTTTAAATTAAAAGATGAATTATGTATTTTATTTCGACCCTGCAAGGTCTTGTTGAGGTCCGTAGTTGGCCGTGTACTTATTTTGGGATGACTGTATAATTTATGTATGTTTATTTGCGAAACTCTCATATTTCATTTGCATTGAGGCGATTGTACGTATTGGAATGTTACTTGGGAAATTTGTTATACATTTGTATAAATTTAGGTCCGCCCGGTGTGGCGGTTGTTCATGCTCTAGTTGGGCATGACTGTAGAGGTCTGTGGCTAGATTTGTTGATAGTTTATTTAGCCTGGCGTTGTCCTGGATGTCTACCATGGTTGGTGGGTTGTTGTGAGTCCGGGATGACCCTTTTATTTTAATTTCAGGATGATTTTATATTTTTACAGGTATACATGTTTATTTGTACATGAGAGACCTCCGATTTATGGGGAGGTTCTGCCCGATTTTCTGTAGAAATACAGCCAGCATCCAGGACAACGGGCGGCTGTTCATGATTCCCGATTCGGGGCGTGACACTTGGTCGGACCGTTGCTCCCACATCTCATCAAAATAAAGATAGAAGATAAAATGTCAAAATCGAAGCGAAGGCAACAAAACCCTAATAGGGAAACCACCGCAACTACCAGTCGCCAAGCACTGGGGATCAGTAGGGTCGGAAATATATTCCATTGACGCAGAATCTCAGAAAAAGGACTCGTATATGGAACTTTTAAACCATACTTAACAGATTGAAAATATATCGACACGCAGCCTTCTGGCGCTATATTAGCCCTATCAACCTTTGTGGCGGATATCAGAGAGTAATCATCCCCCAATAGCGTATCAGTTTGCACTTCTTGGAGTTCCTACGCGGACATGATGCTCGTAATGACAACAATGTCTGGAAAAGTCTGAGACGTAGATATCTCACTACCGTTCCTAGTAATAACTTTTTGACGGGAAGAGAAAAAAAGCAGAAAGGATGTTGGTATGAAGAAAACTATAAGGGATAAGAGTCCTTATAAGGCGTACAAGAAACGATTTGGGAAGACCAAAACGACAGCAGCTGTATTAAAAAGTTCTAAACCTCCGTTTCAAATCATTACTCATGCCACCTCTTTCCAAGAAAACCATGAGTCGGAGGCAAATGATGAGACATGACCCAAATACCCAAATTAAAAGAGTCAATTCTCAAAAAGCCCACAAAAGCGCCTACGGACCGGTATCTGACAATCATCACGATAATCTATTGAAGGGCCCTAGTCGCCTGGATCAATCTACCGAAGAGTTTCAGTCGTCCAGATCTCCCGAACGACAGGGCCTCAGTCGCCCGGGTCCACCGAACGTAACTCACCGAGTAAGGGTAGTCGCCCATATCGGATAAACAAATTCCAGCCTATCAATTGAATGAGTCCCGATTGACCCTTTATCGGTCGAACGACCGAACGACAGGAAGCTCATCTAATGATTTTAAAGGAAAGTCAGGATTTCTTAACTTTAATTTCCTACTTTAGGACCCTAACTCCAGAATCTTTTAGATAAGGAAAGCATCCGTCTCAAAAATGGAAGTTTTTCCGATATAAAAAGATCGTAATCAATTCAGAATATTAACTTTCGGAATTTCTGGATCGGTTCGATAAAGAAGATAGGGTTGAAGTCCCCCAACGGCGCACGTCTCTCAGAGGCATAAATCATTCATAAGGTTTCAGAACCAGGTACGTTCTCTTAACCTAACACTTTGGACACACTAATCACGGGGAACAATCTTTCCTCAGCTCTCAGTCTGTTTTTTTTTTTCATACGAAAACGACTCTTTCTAACTTGAGTATCGGAGTCTCCCCGCCGGAACACCCTCCGGCGACTTTTGCAAGTGTTTCCACCGATCAACGACTTCTACTCGATTCAAGAAGGAACCGATATTTGTGGAGTCATAATCCATCTCTAACAGGACTATTCAGATTTCATTTCATCATTAAATTATAAGTCTTCATTCTTCAACATTTCATCCCTGAAAAAATAACCAAATACTTGCACTTGTTCTCAATAAACAATTTCATCCACGGCCACTTCAATTTGATCAGAGCATAGGCATACGTATTGTCAAAAAGGTGGCCCTAAAAAGAGACACCATTTCCAATATTAATAATTATGTTAACGGATTATGTAAGTTCAGTAGCAAAATCCAGAGCCATGAGTTGGAGATAGAGACTTATCAGGTATGGTATTTAAAGCTAATCTAATGAATCCTTGAAAGACAAAAACAGAGAAAGAGGTTCATACCCTCCAAAGGCTTAGGAAAACATTCTAGCTCTAAACAGATAGCATAAGACATTAAATTCGAAGAAACTAAATCATAGAATAAGAGACAAGAGTATAGTACAACGCGTACAAAGAAGGTATGAGAAGAGGTGAGGCGCACCGTGTCGGTTGGTTAACTGCAGAAGGTGGAAGTCTTTCCGTTCCGACTCGAGTCTGCAGTTGGACTTGAGTCTTTTTATTTTCGTTGGGGTGGGCTGCCCGAATTTATAGACAAAGGCGGTTTGTTCGTGGGGCGGGGCGGAGGTTCGAGCATTTCATTGTTGATGGCGAGGTTCGATTTTTGGTAGGAGAATGAGACCCACTACTATTGTGACCAACTTGCTTAAAACTTGTAAGAACTGATCTTTGACGCCTGCGCATGCTCCCTGAACAACCTTGCCTTGAACGTATCACACTCCTAATCCTTGCATGATTATTGGTTATGAAACTGAACAAAATGATTTCGGATGGGGAAATCCGCTTGCGTCCTTGCACAAAATTTGGAAATTTACAACTAGGCCATACGGTTTCGTGTCAATTATCTGTTTAGTTTAGATGCTTGGCAATACTATTCCTTTCCTTACAACTAATAATGAACGATGGAAGCCAAAACCAATATCTACATTTGTATGTTAGAATTACCATGCACTTCTTTTGTAAAGGAGAAAAGGAGCAGCCTCTTAGTTGCATCAACGTGCGTCAAAACGAGAGAACAAAAACGAGGTAATAATTCATCAAGTAGGGGTTGTAACGATTTTGTCAGAATCGGGTATATGATGTATTTGAGGATTGAGGTGTCTAAAAGGCCACAGTTTCTAATCAGATAGAGCCATTTTTCCTTCGAGGAGTTGGGTCACCAACCCTGCACCAAACACTAAAAACAAAAGGTGAGTACCCAACCCACTCGGTCTTATTCATTAAAATTCTGAAAACAGCTCAAGCCACACCAAGAATTTTAGCCACAGCTTGGGAGAGGGAGAGAGAGAGAGAGAGAGAGAGAGAGAGAGAGAGAGAGAGAGAAGTGCGGCGGGTGGGATTCAATAGGAGAGGGGATAAGTGCGGTTCACACGTAACACAGTGCATTTGTAACTGTATTCCAGTTGGAGTTGGCTCGCTCTCTCGCAAAGTACCCCACTACCAATGGGACCCCCACGCCCGTCCCATATGATATGTGACTTCGGCTCCTAAGAGCTTGGGAAGACCGGCACGTACCGGTTGTACTTCAATTTTTCCGTCTACATCGTGTTGACTCGAACACAAATTCATCTTAGGTGAATCTGCTGTTGCCAAGCTTCTTTTCCAGTACCGCCAAATTTTTGCTGGTTGTCAAACAACTGCTGCTTAAAATTCTTGCATTGCTCATTGCCAAGACAATAGAAGACCTCCACTGGTGAATCCCGATAACATGCACACATCTTTGGTTGCATCTGACCTCTAATGAACAACAAAAATAGAAGAGAGGAAAGACAATCCAATGCTCAGATAACTGATAACTGGCTTAGCCACACTAGTTAGAAAAGACCCCAGGGAACCTTGCAGACCATCTTGCTAACCTCCTGAACAATAATGTCGATGCTGCTGCCATGAATTTCATCCAGAAATAAGACCACCAAACCATGAAAGAAGTGTAATGTTTTTGTCAATGGACAATGTTGTGTGTACCAATTGATCAGATGCCTAATTCATGCAGATGGCAAAGTACCAACATGAGATCCTACCATCCAAAGTATCAATCTTAGACTAAAATGAAAATTCACCAAAAGCTATTTCAGTCTTCTAACATCCACCTTTCAGAATGGAGAAAACTCAACCACTTGCATCCCCCTTCCAGCTATTACAATCTGATATCCATTTCTGAAAAGGACAAGAACACCACAAGAAAGCTATGAGAATCATGATCATGCAAAGTAAATGTCTACTCAGTGCCATCAGAGGAAGTCAGCTATGAAATGCATTGCTCACTTGTCATAGGCCTTGGCATCCAAAGATTCTGGCTCTGGCACACTAAGAATCAAATAAGCATGCTCAGTAAGTTTACTGCCCTCCAAGTGCCAGCATCTGATTCTCTGATCAAGACCAGTTGAGAATGCCCAAGTTCCATCTGTCCAAACACCTACGAAAATGCATGAAGAGAAGATTAGAGTCAAATCAAGTATTCCTTGAGCTGATATAATTTAACATTTATTATCTCATTCTCAGAGAAATTTGAACATCAAATATTCACTATGCTCAGAATAAGAACACAGAAAGTGCAAACGACCAAAATTGCATGGAACACATGACTCTTTCACTGGAGAACAGAGATGAAAAAGCCCTAAGCAAGCATATGATAATGAAAACTGCAATGTCATAACAGAAAACTAACCATTGCTCTCGCTTCCTACACAACAGAGAGAGAAAATATATTGGAATATATCTACAATGTAATATCATGGTTTACCTTTCACAGCAGAACTGTGAGCTGCAGCAACTCTATAGTCATGTACAAATTCAAGCCTATAAATTTTGTTTTCATGCTTGAAATTCTCCACAGTTTTGTCACCTTTGACCATGCAGGTGTCCATTTTATCAGAAACTAACGTTCTTGACAATTCAAATGTAACACAATGAAGGGCTTCATCATCACCCCCACTTAAAACAATGAACATCGGACCAGTGCTTTGACAATCCTCGATTTCTGCTACATGGAGACAATTGACCCCTGAATGATGAACATTATTGAGGGCATGCAAAGGCTGTATTTCACAGATTTCAAGGACCACATCATCAACTTTCTTCCTGGAATCAAGGGAAGAGGCATCTATGACCTGCATATGTATTTCAGAGTTTTCAACCCCAGCTAGCAGGGATGAAGGTCTACATGCAGGAGTATTTGAAGCACAGTTATTGGTCCCTTCACCATGAGCTTTGATTGGATGGCTTCTCTGTTTATCCTTATATGTACTGCTACTTAATAATCTCCACCTTCGTCCACCTTGGCTTCCTCTTCCAGTTCGTGGTCGTTTTTGACCATCAAGACACTTTACAAACTGGAGACTCGACAATTGCAACATAAAATCTCGAACACTTTCAGTTAAATCCCAAAAAGTAATACATCCATCAGTAGATCCACCAATCACGATATATGCACTTTCTTTCTGATTGTGATCTGCCAGTCAAAATTTCATAAAATAAATAAATAAACATCTCAAAGCAGAAGGCATTCACTTGCTGAATTTTGGAACTTTAACATGCTTGTCAAAGTCAAACTTTAAACTACACAAAAGAAAGAAAAATATTTTTAAGCTGTTACTTCAACAATTAAATTACATGCCAAATTTCTGGCTTCATCTTGATTCACTGTGTTGATTTAACAGGCTACCATGAGACTTAAACTATTAGAAAATTAATCTTAGACAATTTTAGTCTGTCCAATAAGACTAACCTGAGGGTACACATGTAGGTAAAACAAGATGCTGCAATGCCAGAACAGGTGATGATAAGGGGACCAGTAAAGCGACATCATACCTGCAATGAGGATGAAGAATAGAATGGGGGTAACAAAGTAAGAGAAATGGACATGGGTATGTAAAAATACCCAAAAAGATTCATAGAAATGCTCCCAATAAGCTTATAAGTTCTTCCAAACTGGCATACCATAACCGATGGGGAAGCACAAGTGCCCGTAATGCAAGAGTGGCATCTGAACATGCAACAACCACAAAACATACAGACAACCTACAGCAAAGGACCAAGACAAGTTATGTACATAGTGGATGATTCAATCTTAACATTGGACACATATAAGAATTACTCGTTGTCACATCTCACCTGGAGCCAGCTCCTTTAACAAGAAAAGCAGTAACAGCCAGGTATCGCCAGTCACTTTCAGATTCATCCTGAACATAGTACTTCGCTTCGGTCTTCGCAGCTTCAGTAACAACTGGCCCAGAGACTCCGTTACTAGAAACACTTCCAGCTACCTTGTCAGTTTTAGCTGCTCGATTATGAGCATTGGAGGACTTGGTTGGCATGTCAGTTGAGAGCCACTGGAATGAAATAGATGAGAACTTGTTAGATGAAGGGTAACAATTCAGTTTTTCTTTGCTTAGTGGCCCATCAAGAAACTCCTTGTCATCCATCTTCCAAGTGTTTAGTTGCCAACAAGTTAAAACTCTCTTTGCCCCTGCAGAGATAAGTAAGAAATGATGCCCTGTTTCTGCTGAGAAGATAGGTTCACTCCTTCCATTTGCCATGTCAGTCATATCTGTGGCAATTATGTGCAACTTTGACACAAGACATAAGGATCTCACAGCTGATCCACCAACATGTTCCCCAAGCAGTTTTGATGAGTAAAAGTTCTCCACACCTGCGGTATACCTGAAACCAACCATAGAGATTAGCTGCCAAATCCAAAGAGATAGTGAAGGGGAAACCACAGAGAAAGAAGGCATCAAGCACAGCTGTGAAAATAACAAACTGAAGGTCATTAAGAGACTGTTTAATAGAACTATTTCTCAATGTTATAAAACCAAGTTTGTATCCGTACAAGTTTTTCTTGTACCTTGTCAATCTCACAGATCCATCCTCACAGCCGGTAGCAATCCAACCAGATCTCAAGTTAAAGCTGCAGTTTTCATTTGACTTGAATGGCATATTGTCAGAGATAAAACATGAGGAGTGCATCTCTCTTCCATGAAATTGCATGTGCAAAAGCAAGGGGAAGACTTTCACCCTATTGTTAGGAATCCAGCATCTATGAATGAATATGGTTTCATCCTGGAAGAGATTATAAAAGATCAAAATTTGATATGCTTGACATCAAGGGAAATCGGAAATTAATTCTATGAAATTCAAGACAACCATGAATATCAATGAAAATTTCTATAAGCTTCAGCTCCTGACACCCATTGACACAGCTTCTCAAATCCTATATGAATGAGACACACCAAACATTCTTTACAAACCAGCCATAGTAGCCATTAGAGTCTGACCTGCAGCATATCTTACCTAGCTGAACAATCCTAAAATTAAAGGATTCAAGAGACATTTTCACTACTGGTCCAGCAAGACAAAAAAACACATCTAAGTTGCCCATAAGGGATCCACTCGGATCTTGACTTCCAATTTTTGTGGAGGAGTTAACTACTTGTCACTTAATTTAAATTTCCAGATGACTAAGACAAGGAGAACTGATTTTAAGGGGATGAAATGGACCTTGACATATGCAAAGCAGCTCATAATCTCCGGTATCTTTCCAAGATAATAAGAATGAGGACGGCGCCATCCACCACAGTGAATTTGCACAGCCTGTCGACATTTTCATGGTGAAGCAACAAGAAGAACAACGCATGCGGCAAATATAAGATGCAAAAGAGAGTGATATTACCTTTGTCTCAGTTGTCAGGCTCCATATAATAAAATCAGATGAAGCAAAACCTATAGCATGGTTTGCACTTGCCAAATTATCAATTGAATTATCAATACCCGAGACAGACTGGATCACACTCAAATCTTTCACCTGCTTCATGCCCATAAATTCCAAAATTTGCAGGTCACTATTGAATTCTATGTTGCAGATGCATCCATCTCCTCCAGTCTGAGGAATCAAGAGGGAAAATGATTAACGCATTCAAGAATAACATTCACCTGATTCATGTATGGAATATGAATGGTATGCATCACTTGGATACTCTGCTTACACAAAAATTTCATTAACCTCCACCCTAAAAAACACTAAAAAGGAACGAAAACCATTTCTGAACTCATGACATTTGCAATTGAAACCAGGAATTTGAATTATTTGCATCTCCAAAAGGTTTTATGAAGGACTTACCGACCGTATGTGGACTTGCTTGGAATTCATTCTAGCAACAAAGATGCTTGATACAGTTGATATTCCATGAGCTGCTTTGAAATAAGTTAGTGGAGATATCTTCACTTCAGATGAAACGGATGAACTCAATAGGAGGCCTTTTGGCAAAGGAAATACCATCAGATTACCACGAAGATCTCCACACACTAGTACCTGAAGAAGGATAGATGGTGTATGTGTTAGACAACATGAGACATATTTGAGCCTCGGCATCTCATTTAACCTACCCAAAATTTTACATAAGAATTAGGGATTCATCCGTTAATGCTTTTTTTTCTCTTTTGTAATTAAATGCATTAAAAAAATTATCATATACAATTAAGGGGAAAACATTCTTCCTCAGCATGAAATGCCATTAAATAAAATAGCAGCCTTCTGAGTAATGCAAGTCATTCAGATTGTCCATGGATAATTTCGGACTTGGGAAACTTGTGGGAAAAATCACAACAATCTATCGTATTTATGAAACAGAAACACATAACAAATATCATAAATTCATTGTTTGAATTAGACAAGCCAATAGATTTCGAATAAGGAATCCACGTGAAGTTACCACGATTAAGGGTTATGTACCACAGCCACTCCACACTTATTTCTACGATTTATCCAGCCACCCAACACCACCATAGCCATCAAATAGAAAGAACAATCAAGGAAACACAACTCAAGAGTACAATCATAAGCTGATAAAGCATAACTTCAACAAGTTACAACCTCCATAAGGTTCCTGTGCAATACCATCCAGTAGAGAACACTTAAGGAAAACACCACAACTAAAGAGAGATATTGAGCCCATGATAGTAAGATGATTTAGGAAGTGAAATTTACCTCTTCCTCAGTCGATGCATCCAGACACATAATCCTCATACCAAAACTGGAAACAAATTCTGCTATTAAGGACACATTATGAATAGACGAGTCAAAAGAAGCTTGCCCAGGATCATATAGCCGCCAGAGCTTCAATTTTCCTCTAGGATCAGCAGTAAAGATGTGCCTGCAGAATAGCAATTAACACAACGCGATGACTTTTTATCCCTTTTGTAACACAGAGAGAAAAGTTTATTCACAAAGGACTAAAAACAAGGTGAGAACAGCACCAAGGAAGTGCCCAGTCAACCCAAGTTACAACATCAAGGAATCAAGGTGATGACTTTTTTATGAACCGTACAACAGAAGAAAAAGTAACAGTGCAAAAGCAAAAGCAAAAGCAAAAGAATAAACAACAGAGCTAGCCGCTCTCTTTCGGACAAGTAGTAAAACAAAAATAATAATATTACACATGCGGTATTCAACAATTTGATGAATAAAGAAATGGTAAATTTCAAAATCCATCACCCTGGATGTATACTAATGGTCAAGCATGGCATACCCAACAATGGTAGTTGCATATAATGTATACAAACGGGTAGTAAGCCCACCTATATCCCAGTGGCTTGCACCAAAAAGTTCCTAAAAGCTGCCTCTCCAAACCAGCTGACCAAAAAATAGTAGGGCCTGCTTTAGGAGTAGAAACATCACGCCCAACTCTTACAACAGTCATGCACCCTTTGCCATCTCCAAGAGCAATCAAATCCTCACTAGCGCTAGAAAGCTCAGATTTTCTGGACAGCAGGTCCATACAGACAATGGGCACCTCTGTACTTACTCGGACAAGTTCATTCCATTTTACCTCCCCAGAATCGGATAAACTTGCATGGAACAAATACCCATGGTTAGTGGCCACGTAAAGACTGTCTTCACAAGCAAATCGCAAGCATCGTACATATTCACTTTTGCTGCAACAAGTACAAAAAGAAGTTCATTGGTTCCAGTTAAATGTAAAATCAACATGTTGATCATCAAGTACAAAGGGACAGCATTATTCAACAATTTACCTGTCCATGAACCCAGAACGATCTGATACACTGGGAATACGAGTAATGAGAATTCCTTTTTGATGATTGTAACCGTTGCTTCCCATGTTATCACCACCTAGTCCTCTCCCTAGCAAAGCAGGGACCTCATGCACTTTGATCGCAGAATCAAAGCCACCAGTTATAAGAAGTGAAGACCTTGGTTCATGTAAGCATCGCCATATGCCCCTCCCCCTGTTGAATAGATGAAAAATGAGGCACTCAGTGACACTAAACAACTTTTTCCACTGAATACTCAGTAGTTCAACAAAAGCAGACAAATAGTTCAGTTATAAAATGTTAACTAAAATTTTGTAGAAATTGGTTCCAAGCAATTTTTGTAGTAGAACATATACACATTCCGCCAAAGAAGCTGTGGATCCATCGGTACTTTCAGTCATTTTCCTTGTATTGTGTAGGAAAAAGAAAATTTGGCAAATCATTAACAGAAGAGAATATAGGATTTTTTTTCATGTAATTAAAAATTAAAGAGGAATTGAAGTAAGAAGAATAATTAATTAGACAAAAGGAGAAGAAGGAACTAAATAAAGAGGATCCAGCATCCTCCAAAAAGAAAAGTAGGAGAAAATTATCAAGAATAGGAAAAGCAAGCAATCCAAAAAAAAAAAAAAAAGCTTCCCTTCCCACCAATCCATTTAAGATACTGATCTACAATTTTTGGACAAATTCAAATCATAATAGATCTCCTAACAATACACAGCCAACAAGAAACACTTTTGTTTGGTTTAATGCAGGGCTGGCTTCAACAAGCAATAACAAGAAGTTACTTATCATAGAGCCAAAGATGGAGATTATCTGTTGGTGCTAATGAGAATGTCAACATCTCAGCCAGTGGGTTAATTACCAATCCCTTCTTTGGGCTTGCTCTAGGGGCAAAACCTAAATACAATAAACTATGTGAGATGCATAGTTGAAAGGATTGGGGGGAAAAATGCTTAGTCTGGAAGAAGAGTTTGTTAACCAAGGGAAGAAGGCTTAAACTTCAAAGGCATGCTATCTAATCTTTTCCATTGAAATTCATGTAACCTTTAGTATTACTTTTTGTGCGGCTGAAAAAGGATTCCAAGCATTTAAAGAGGAGTTTTATTGGGTAACTTGGGGAGGAGATCACACGAAGCATAAATTTTGCTGATGCCCAGTTTGGTGAGAGGGAAGGAAAATATGAAGGGGGTAGAACTTATGTTAGACCTGTTACAACTTGGGGGAGAGAGAATGGAAGAGAGGAAGGTGGATCAGAACTTATATTATACCTGTCATAGTTTGATTGCTAAAAACGAACGAAAGGAAATAGATAGAAATAAGTGCAGAAGGAAACAAAAACACCAAACCTTCCATTTTTGAAGGAAAGGAATGTGCTAGGCAGGAGGGAAGGAAACGATGATTTCCTCCCTCCCATTTCCTTCAATCAAACAGGGTCTTTGTTTCCTACTTTTCCTTCCTTCATCTCGTCCCTATGTCAAATCCATCATGTTACCATATAGATTTGTGCAGTTGGCTGCCCGATTGAAACAGTGGGTCCTTGTCATCATATTAGTGGTAAGCTGATGCTCAAAACACCTCCAATAAGGGTCCTGGTCACCATTTTTGGTCTGTTCCCCAGCTTTGCTTGGACAATTTGCACTTCTAATTGTCCCCATCCATCCCTGAGCCTAATAAAATGATTATGAAGATGTCAGCCAGGTAGTTCGGCGTCTTGTCATAGCAGTATCAGGATTAGTTTGCTGGAGTTTACCAAAACCTTATTGGAGAACCAGCCATGGATGTTTATGAAGGAGAAGGAGATTTTTCTAGAGGTAGTTTGGAAAGTGATCAAGGTCAGTACAAAGCGGAAATAGTTTGTCGGGATTTTTAGGCCAATGGGGTTTTAGAAAGCTATCTGCAAAGACGTTAATGTGGTCAGGCAACACAATCTCATGCGACATTGTGGGATGCTTCTGCTCCCATAAGGGTAGCCTTTTCTGTGAGGAAGTAGGGCTGCAAATGAATGCAGCAGTTTGCGAACAAGCTCACGCTCAGCTTGAGATTATTAATTTGGAAAATAAGCCAACCCAAGCTTAGATTTTAGGCCCATTTAATAAACAAGCCGAGCTCAAGCTTTGTAGAGCTAGCTCACAAATAGGCTTGTTTACATGCTTGTGAGCAGTTAGCTGAGGGCTTTGTTTACATGGGCTTTTAGCTTTGACAGGTTTTATGCAAATGTTAAACGAGCTTTAGTGAGGCACAATTTCATTAAAATCTTGCAAGTGTGAAGGTCAACACCATTTTGGAAATCAAATTAGCTGTTTCATGGAGTTCTTGCCTAAAACAACCAAGATCCAACCATTTTGAAACGAGCAAGATGAAAGTTCTTGCTGTAGAGGCATCTTCAAATCATATGCAGCAACTTTGAAAAATGAGCTTCTCAATTTGTAGTAACATTTGACCATTTTGTAACCAGATTTTGCTATTCTCTCTGGCCACTGCCTCGCTATCATTACCATATCAAGCCTAGCCTAGCCAAGCCTGAGCTAGGCATTTTTCTAGCAAGCTGGGGTCAAGCTCACAAACAAGAGCTCATCTCAAGCTCAAGCGTGCCAAGGCTGGAGGCTCACCTCATTTACAGCATCCTTGAAAGGACCTTTTGTGGCAAGATTTGGGTTTCAAGACAACCTTAAAAATTAAGGTCACCCGGCTGAGGTAGTACCATCCTTTAAGGAAGACCTTGAAGCGATGGACCATCTATATCTCAGTGCTTGTGACAAAATAGTATGAGAGATTTTGGTGCTTCATATTAACTGCACATCTACTAAATGTACAAAACAAGTGTGAGCATAAAAGGGAATGAGGTTGAATTGGTTAGATTACTCTCCTTAGTTAAATTTTCTTGGTTTAAAATGAAAGAAGCATGATATCTTTTCAAGATATAGCATATAGACAGTGCTCTTTCGTACCGTAACAAATTTCAAGTTTTCAAGCAACAACTCCTAGCTTTGTACCTCTATGAAAACCTTCATGACCTAAAGACACAAAATATACGAAGCGTAAACTCTAGAAAAGTCTATGACAAGAAATCAGGCCCTAAGATTAGAATGTAGACCCAACTGATAAATCAGCAGAAGCAAATAATGGGTATTACCATCTAAACAATATGAAATTTAAGTGTGAAACCTTTTTTTAAAAAAAATTATATATTAAACACTATGAAAACAGATCTTTTTGCGCAACTCACATATTAACTTACGTGTGATCTTTAATCATCATGAGCTGGTTTCCATCAAGTCCCCACACACGACAAGTGCAATCTTCACCAACAGTGACAATTATCTAACAGAAATTCATAAGAAAAGATTAAGTTCCACAGCCGTTGATAGTTTTAATCTCAAAAAGTACATGGAAGCAGAAATGTTGATTTTGCATATTAATCTGTGAATCACAACAGGGAACTTCTAACAACAACAACAACCTAGACCTTAATCCCAAAATTTGGGGTCGGCCATGAGAGACAAATATAAAACCCATGATCCTTGTTTTTTTAACAGAAATGTCTCTAGATTAGATTGACCATCTTGTTTTCAATCATGAAACTATTTTACATAATGTAACTAGACTACTTTATATTTTTTGTGGCCAATGTTATGAACTTTAAGCATTAAAGACAACTAGATTTGAGAACCTAGGGATCCTCAAGTGAGTATTGTCGCTGCAAGGAAAAAACTTCTATTTGAATAGTCATATATCATCAAGTATACACACATTTTTGCATGCAAGGGCCAATCATCAACAAGTATATAAAAAAAAAAGGCAGCATTGTGATATAATCCACCCATTGTCATGAATTTACAACCAAATAAACATGAAGATGACAAAGAAATAAATAAAGACAACTCATATTTAGCTAGATTATTTCATCTAAACAGGTAACAATTACCCAAATTGAAGATAAATTTATATCTGTATCACAATCACTTGTCAGCATATCTAAACCAAAAATCCAACTTTCTGGTAAGAAAAAGAAAGCTCAAAAGATGCAGCCAAAATAGGGGTCTTAAGAAGAGCTTACAGAATCAGATATACAGCAGTCCCAAACCCGAGCACTATGGCCAAACAGTACTGCATGTAGTGAATAGGGGCAAATGATGCTTGATGGATCATCAAACTCTTTCTTTTCATTAACTATGACCCAGATACGTGCACTGCATTAAAAGAACACATAACAATGCAAAATAAGCCACTTATGCCAATAGATATTGAAAGGGGGAAGAGAGAGAGAGAGATTTACCTTCGATCATCAGACACAGACAATAATTTGGACCCATCAGATGACCATGCTATGCGGAAGATGGACCCTTCATGTCCAACAAGCCTACATACGTATACAGCTTCAAATGGGTGATCATGAAGCTGGAGACTGTCTCCAGAAAAATCTCTTGAATTGAATTGGTCTTTCGCTGGACCAGTCAAAGACAGTATGCGACCCTGAGCAACCACTTTCCAAACAATGATCTGCCAAACACCCAAATTTATATTTCAGCCGACAAGTAATACTTGTTTGGACTCATGAGCAAATAATTTCACATCCATGTGAAGGGTAAATGGACTCCTGAGCTCCCTAAAAAAAAAAAAGAAGGAACATAGCAAGCCTATATTCAAAAGTAAATGACAAACATATTGATGATCAAGGAAAAACTAGAAAGTGTTTGCTTGTAACTCTTGGTCAATAGAACATCTTTCTTAGTACAAGATTGCATCAAGTCAGAGGAAAAAAATTGAAAGCACAAGATCTCAAACCATGTCAATGTTTACTTTAATATTAATTGATAGAAAGAAATGTGAAAGCTTACAAGTCCTTAGCTCATAGTTCTTTGAAAAAATAAGAATCTGAATATCAAAAACACAAAAGTCTAATGACTGATGTTATACCCACCATTCAAAGGATCAGCTGTGTGGATGCCTCCTAAACCAAAAAGTAGTCTTGCAATTCTTAACAGTCTAGGGTATTAATTTTTTTTATTACTTCAGCATTATAAGTACAACTCTTATATTCTTTTTTTTTTCTTGTAAGAATCATATTTGACTTTAACATAACAGTACGAAGAGAAGACAAGAAGGAACAAGGGGAAAACATAAAAAACAAGCAAGCTTATAATAAAAGTAGGATAATACCTCATTGCAAAAATTATGTACAAGCTGATAGAGCTACCTTGAGGGACTTGGAAAAGCTACAATAGCAATGAATCTAAAGGAATGACAAATTTAAGAAATGTAATCTCACCAACCTCATTATATATAGTTCCAGATGCAATGTGAAGCGCTTCAAGTTCGTCACCCCATAGGCGCAATGAATACAAGAGACACCTATCTACACCGAAATACAACATAAAAGTGAGAATAAATCATATCAACATCATAATCAAACTGCAAAATAGCCAAAGAACTCAACAGGACCCTTTTATAGTGATGGTGTTGGCCACACAAAAACTTCAAATAGCATATTAAATGAACTACATTCTTCAAAATGACCAATACTATGTCCTATTGATGTCATATGAGACCTGGACAAGGCTTCCAACTTGAAGTGCCCAGGCTTCCAAACTTTGCATGCAATACAACTTGAAACACCAAACACTTGATGCCAAAAGCAGTCTAACACTTTGAATTAGAACACTTTATCCATACTTTAAGAGTGACAACCAAAATTGTGCAATAAGCCATGAGTGTGCTAAAGTCAAATTCCCCAAGGCAGCTAACAAAACTTACAACTTCCAAGAGTTGATACATCATAGGTCTACACTCTTACTGAATATCTTGCTACAACCTGATTAAAATTCAGCTAACCTTGATCCATTCAATATGTTAATATTTGGGCAAAAGAATAAGACAAACCTGGGCATCTGACTTCAGAAACAACACAGGAGTTCAAGATATCCCAGAGTGTGACAGAGTTGTTACTACATCCAATAGCAAGATACTGATTCTCCGACGAAGTTCTCTGCTCCTACTATGGACAACCAACAACACAGTTCACCAATAGTCAGAGATGCAATCAGGAGGAAATTTCAGCTCATCTATAAAGAAATGAAATTGCCAACATCACGTAAAGCACTACCTTCAAGAAGCAAACATCCAAAACCCAATGACTTAATTTTGGCAGCACGTTCAACAAAGTGAAATCTATAGATTCTACTGCCTCAATTGAAGAACCAGGTGCCATTTCGATTTGCAATCTGAAAAGCTTCACTCTCTTCTCTCCATAAACAGCGACCTTGTAAGCAAGCGTAGAGCATAATGATTCCTCTGTGCAGGTAATAGAGATACATAATATTCCATGCACACGAACACCTTCGAAGACAGGAACAGTTTTTAGCAATTTCCCTTTTTCTATATCATAAAGCATCAATTGGGAGCCAGTTCCTGTTCAGAAAAAGTGAAAATAAAATGAGTGATAATAATACAATGATTATATTAAAAATGTGCGCATAGAAGATTCCCCTTGAGAAAAAACCAGATAGACCCTTTGAATATTATCATGCTGGGAGCGCAATTTGGGTTTCCGGGCTTTTAGGGTTTTGATATATATAGAGAGAGAGAACCAACCAGCAAGGAGGAATGGAAGAGGCAAGAGAGGATAGGGAAGAAAGGAGAGGGCAGAGATCTCTCCCAGGTATTCTCCGCCGCGGAGTCGCCATTTCTGCTCCATCTTGTGGTCTGCCTCTGCCTCCGCCTCCGCCATGTCGGTGGTTTCAAAACCCCCAAAATTGTGGACTAGGGTTTTTGGCCCGCCCGCCGCAACCCCGCCTCCCCTCCCAAAATTATTTCAAAATTTTAAATTCTCATTTTTTCCCCATATATTATTTATTTAACCGACTGAACCGACAAAATAGAAATAAAAGGGCAAAATTGTAAAAAAAATAAATAAATAAATAAAAAGGAAAATTCATGTGTGAGGGTGGATCGAACACGCGACCTTCACATATACGCTCTCCCAACTGAGCTATCCCCGCGTCGTGTGAGGGGATTGTTTTATTTTAACTATTACCCTTTAAAATGGGGGTGGGTGTTTCAACTGAATACTCGATGTCTTCTCTTCTGCGTCTTCGCCTGCGTTTGGTTTTTTCTAATAATTCGTTTGCGCGAAGCAAAAGGAACACGAGAGAGAGAGTCATCGAAATTCCCATTTTGCAAATTGGTAGAAGGGCACATCAATGGGGAGAGTCAAAACTTTCAAAGAAGAATTTACTTTCGGTTTGTGCTCCCCTAATCCCCCTATACTCTCTTTTTATCTTTTACCATTTTTTTTGGGGACTAAATCGCATCGAATTCTCGTTTTTTTTTTTTTGTTCCTGGATATGTGATTGCAGAGGAGAGATTCCAAGAATCCAACGATATCCTTGCCAAGTATCCCGATCGTGTCCCCGTATGTTTAATTTTTTCCCCACCTATTTTTTTTTTCCATGTCCATTTATTTTCGTAAAATTGTTTTTTTATTGTTGTCAAATTGTTTACTTTAATTGAAATGTTATGTTTTGGTTCAAACATGTACTACTGTCCAAGCACCGATCATGATTGGCAGGTAAGGATACAGATACCTTGTACAACCACCCCAAATTCCTAAACTAGGGGACCTTTTTTTCTTTTTGTTCCTATTTCCTTTTTTTCTCCAATTATTGCTAAAGGGTTTTTTTAGGAGATTTTAATCCTATTATTTGGATCAATTACTTGATTCCTTGGATTATGTTATCAAACCCCCCCACCCAATAATGGATCAGTTTAAGTAGTAAATTGAACTTGGATATGAATATGATCACAAAAGTGAAACTCTTTTTGTAATACAATGTGTAAACTCTGTCAGTAGGATCGATTATTATTGAAGCCGGCCCAGAATCTGGATTTTATGTTTCAATTTGGTGTTGATTTTGAATATTTATCAATTTTTGTATGTATTGTTAAAGGTGGTTGTGGAGAAATACTCAAGAACTGACCTTCCTGACATGGAAAAGAAGAAGTAAGCATATTTGTTGACCTTAAGCCAATATTTTTTCCTTTATTATTTATTTATTTATTTTTTAAATGGCTACATCCTTCTCGTGTTTAAATTTGACCATCAGCCTAAGTGTAGTTTAACTGCAAAGCTCTTCTAGTAACTTGGATTGATTCTTGCCATTAGTGGAATGGGGGGTATGGAAGTAGGCAGAATGCAGACTGTGTGTGGCATTTTAAGTGTGGAGAGTGACAATATTATGTTTGTCTTAGATTACTGCTCTAATAATGTACAAATAACGTGCCTTCAAACTAGCATGTTGCTTGCAATGACCACAGTGCCATATGATAAAGAGAAAAAGAACTGGATAATCCATATTTTGCATCTTCCTAGAAACATATTACTCAAACTGGAACAAACATTCTTGGGAAGATTTGATTTGCCATTTGGTTTGCATTTATTGAAGCCGAGTGGAACATCTCAAATAAAGAATGCATAGGACTTCAGCTTCATAGTAAGTGGTCTGATCAAGGGAAAGTTTTTTCAGCTGTTGAATAAGGTGCTGCTTGCTTCATGCGTGGAGTTGTAGAAAAGGTCAAATCTTGGATTTATGGGCTTAATGCTGTCTAAGAGTTGAATCTAACTACTGTGTGATCTTTTGGGTGTAAGTTCTGTGAACCTGTTTAAGCAGGGTGGAATTGTCTTTCTTGTCTTAAAAGAAGACAGGAGCATATTTGCTCATGTCGAATCTTTTCCACTTGTTTCAGATGTTAAACCAGGGCTTTCAAATGATCACACTTGACATTTACTTGGGGCAGAATGGTAGAAGAAATCCAATTGAAGGGACTAAAGGCAGTGCATATTATGCCGATTGTTACGTGTTTGTTTATTATATCTTCTCTATCATAAACATCTTCTGTTCGTAAGAAATTGAGACTTTGAACCTACAAAACTATCACCTTGCTATCAGATATTATGGTGGCAAATGAATTCTTAGTTTACAAAGGACTTAGCTCAAAGCTGAAGATTAAGGTTATTGTTTTTTATCTCCTTGCTCATGTTCTAGAGACCAATATCTAGTCTTCTTTTCATGATTGTAGATTCCTGGTTCCTCGGGATATGTCAGTTGGGCAATTTATACACATTTTAAGCAGCAGGCTACATCTGACTCCTGGAAAAGCTCTATTTGTGTTTGTGAAGAATACCCTACCTCAAACATGTAAGTTACCTTCTGATTTCACTTAGATTGTGTTTGTAGATTATGCTGGATTAGTATTTTTTAAACCTCAAGAACCTGCTCAGATTTAGGTTTTGGGACTCTTTGCAGCTAGCTTGATGGAATCCATCTACGAGTCATTCCGGGATGATGATGGGTTCTTATACATGTGTTACAGCAGTGAGAAAACCTTTGGTTATGCTAATACCCAGAATATGTGAATATGTCTTTGGTCTCTGTATATACTGTGTGAAACCTTTGAATCTCGTGGATATTTTGTGTTAATATGAAATCTTTACACACATTGCCTGATAATCCACTAATCTGAAGTTTGGCATGCATACATGTTTCGATAAGTTGTACTAGCATGGATGGAAATAAAGAAAAAGAGATATTAATACATCCTTTAGTGTTCAGTTTGCCATGTGTGGTGATATACTCGCGGAGTTGTGCTTTACTGGAATTAAAATCTTTCAAGTTCGGAAACCCAGTTGTTTATTTGGCTTTTACAAAGTGAACCCAAAAAGTAAATGGAAGACAACGTTATACCCTACCTATAAACTAACTCCTTACATCTGAAATAGCTAGGCTAGAAAATTTACCAACTGTACTGCTTTAATATTCTCTGCAAAATCCTCAATCACACAGCATATGTTATGAAAAATCTCAGGATTCTATGAGGCTATGTTCTTGTGGGGGACAAGTTGGTCCTAGGAAGTGGGCAAATCTTCAATATTGCATCAAAATATTATGTATGTTGGTTGTTGGGGACCCAAGTCAATAATACAATATTACCTTTATGATCTTGCCAGAACTGATCGTGTAAGTGGTGGTCCATATCTCTAAAGGGACTAGGAGCCCATTAAGATTCCTCTCTGGCTTAAGGAAAGTCGTATATACATATTATGTCGAGGAGTTAGACGGAAATAACACTAGTGCCCTCTAATTCACTTTCCTCCTCTCTTTTCTCTGTTCTTTTTTTGTTCTCACTCCTCTCTCTATCGAGGTTAATAGCTTCTTTCTGGGCAATCGATTGAAGTCGACGAACCATTTTTTTTATATATAAAAAAGAAGAAGCAATTTTGTTCTTTTTACAAGTCAAATTAAAAAAATTAAGAAAAAAAATCCTCAATTCAAATATTCTCCTGAACTCAAATAGGAATCTTTTAAGGTCCTCATTCTCAAATACTGACCTCCACTTTTTCGCCTCTACCAAGATTGGACTTAATTGTTACTCCAAAAAAGAAAAAGAAAAAAGAGCTTACATTTCATAACAATTTAATCCGTCCAAGACAAGGACAACAATGATTTTGCTCAGATTCTCCCAATGATTCAGTTTGCAACAAAATCCTAGTAATAAAACAAAAACTTGTAGGACTATGGACATCTGAAGTGATAAAAACGAACCTTCTTTTGGGTCAAAATAGATATTGCAAACTGGCTTCGGCAAAAAAAAATTGGCACCTCTCCCAGCATTTGCCAAACAGATGCAGCAAAGCTTATCACTTTCGAGGCAAAACTGCACCAACCAAGTCTTTCACAAAATGCCTCTCCCATCACATCTTAGTTCTCCAAAAAACCTGTAACTACCAAAACTTATCCTGCTCTAGATGCTGCCGTTAAAAGCCTTTGACCACCTTCATTTTTCCAAACACCCCGAGCTGGCAAACCTTCAGATTGGTTCCTATTCCCATCAGACGCACCATCCATCCATTCCTGTTCATGATCAGCACGCTCATGGAAAAGAGATGTTATTGACCCATCACCTAAACGGACCCCTCTGGAATTTGTAAGTCTTCTTCCTTTGTTTACTTCCTCCATTGTCATTCCTTGAATCTTGAGTAGATCCATGACCCGCTGATTGTGTATCATTTTTAACTGAATCCAACTCAGCGCATTGAGCATCCGCCATTACTTTGATCTTGCCTTTAGCAGAACGATAACCATCCTTCGATAACACCTCCGCATCTTCCCCAGTGTGTTTGTAGTTCGATTGTAAGCTCCTAACGGTGTCTATAAAACTATCCACTGCTCTACTTTGCAAATTAGAGCTTCCCAAATCTAGGGAGATCTCTTTACCTTTCTTGCTACTATCGGTAAATGGATGCCTTCTGTCCTATGACTTTGCAAACTAGCATTGTAGGTCTCCATGGGCTCTTTCTGCTTCTGAGGATCAAGACAGAGTCTAGCAAGTTCAGGAACAAGATGAAACCAGCCAAAATCTTGCACGGAGGCCAAGTAACTTTCCCTGTCAAGCAGACCTTGCCGATACTCTCCAGATATGTCCTGGAAAGTTCTGTATTTTTCTTCATTGAATTCAAGAGCAGCACGAATCTTTTCCACTAAGGACTTGTTTGCAGTATGAACACCCTCAGCATATTGTGCAGTACCATTGTTGGAAAATCTTTGCATTTGTCTTGTAGAAACTGGCAGGAAATCTGATGTTGAAGAGTCAAAAGAACCATTCACCATCACATTTGCGTTAAGCATGACACTAACGGTACTACCCGTATTCCTTGAAACACTTGAAGAAGCAGCTGCTGACATTCCATTACGTGTTTCTGGTTGAACCCAGACAGAACTAGCATGACCATTAACCGTGGCTGGCTGACCAGAAGCTAATGACGAACACAGTGCATTATAGGCTGCAGGTCTAAAATTTGCTGAATTGCGGGCGTGTAGCACAGGAGCATGGTTTATTGCCGGCCAAGCATGAGCTAAATTTGGAACAGGCACATTTTTGTTGTTCTGGCAATGCAAGAGTGCTGCCATAGTGTTCCGAGGCAGACCTTCGAAATCATGTTCAGTTCTCTCTTCGTCACTAAAAACCTCTTGAGTGGTTGATGCTGATAAAGGTGGGTCCTCATGGAGTCTGCCATCAGAATCAACCAACCGAAAACCGGATTGAGCATTGGTGTGAGGTTGATTATCAGAAGTATTCTCGCTGGAATGTCCCCCTCCGGCCTCGTCTACTTTCTTGATCATTACTTGGTCGATATCGAAAACTAGTTGGTATCTGATCACAAAAACGAGAAGACAGAACAGAAGGTTGTTAGGTCACCAGCCAAGTCCAAGCACAGACACACACACAAAGGTACACAATGCACGGGGATGGCAAAACTAGAAAATGTAGTCCTAAAATTTACTCTTAAATGAAACAAGTTCATTCCAAAAGTGTAAAGGACAATAATACTTGCCTGAAGAGCAGCAAGGCGCTGAGATCTAGACATCCGTCCTCCGTGTTCTAATGTGTTTTGCCTCTGAAATTGATACAAAAAGGTAATGAGATTAAATGCACCACGGAGTAGAAAATTGTAAACCAAGAAAATAACCATCCTAAAACCATTTCAGGAGATAAAATCTGCCACAAGAGATATATATTCTGTGCATGAATCTATCAAAATGAAAGTCAAGTCTACCACTGTTCATATAATGCATAAGCTCAAGATATTCACCTTCATTTCAGCCTCGGTCTAAAAGACAATGAATTTTTTGCAAGACAAGCCTCATCCTCACATAGAAAATGCTGCTAACGGAAGTGAACCTGTGATGCAGCAGAGATTAATTTATTAGACATCCTTAGCTCAGAAAATATATATAATTAAAGTCAATGTGGAATTTATCTTGCCTCCAAGTCATCATAATTCTTGTAGTATTCATATTGTCCAGGGTGCTGCCTGCACCAAGGAAAAGAACGCTTCGGTTAAATGTATAAGGCTAAAGGGAAATACAACAAACAGCCTTCTATCCTAAAAATTTGAGATCAACTATATAAGAAATAAATATCAAAATCAAATTGAGAAAAATATATATATAGATATAAATAAAAAAGTATAAAAATATAAAAATAAAAATAAAAATATTGATTTAGTTTGTACGAATTCTCCTACACCACTCATTTCTATTTAAAATCATCTCCTCAACTAAATCCATAATTATCATATTTTTACGAATATATTGTATCCAATTTTTCAACGACCTACTTCTACGTTATATTAAATCTCTTATATTTAAGTTTTCTGCCTTTCTAACTGGTGTATTCTTACGCCTTCATTGCACATGTCCAAATTATCTTTGACGATACTCTCGTATCTTATCTATAATTAAGTTAACCCCTAATTTATTACGTATCTCGTCGTTTCTAATTCTATCATTTCTAATTTTATCACACCTCTACTAAATCATTGTCATAAAGCTAAAGGGAATTTTTTTTTTTCTTTCAGAAAGATAGCTTGCCTACCTTTGGCTTATATGGCAGGTATAGTGATCAGTAGATATATGGTAGTAGAGCTCATTCTCCCCATAAAACGGGGATTTACAGAATTCACAGAAAGGATGACCTGAGAAGCCACCTCTCTCGCTATCATCACCATCCACCTCCGAAGTTCCTGTTTTTATATGTCTATTTAGCTGTGCTCTAGTGTATAGCTTTTGTTCGCAAATGAATACCTGATTCATTCCAAGCACAGGTCAGACGCCATACTGATAATCTTTAGTAGATCATTCATATGCAAAAATTATCATCCAAAAGTAGAATAAATGAGTTTCAAAAATCGAAGTGGTCATGCTAAAGGTAGGTATTTTATGCTAACTAATCAACTGGTGTGTGCCAAGATGATTAACAGGCAGTAAATAAGAAGCAAGACAAGTGCAAACTTGATCATATCAAGTTCAAGTTCAAGTCAGACTCAACATGGTCCTAAATTCACCTTTCTTCCCTCCAAGCAGAGGCATGAATAGCTTGTGGCGGTGATATAAATGGCCTTCAGCTGTTCAATGTTCCTAACTTTGGGTCGCCTTCTGGAATTGTCAGTGGGTGGTTGATGTTGTTCATCCATCTCGTCGCACACGCTGCAAGAAAGCTTGCACATGGCCCTGATCATCCTATATTGTTCTAAATCATCAAAATATGCTTGAGTATCCTCGTGGTACCAATACGATCAGGCTCGACCCTCCCGCGGTTGAGATGGCAAAAGGGAAAAGTCATTTATCGTTCTCGTATAATCTCCTAATGCCCGCAAAACAAAATAACACCACCCCAAATTATATGCCCTTACAGATTGTTTTAAACTCAAAATCCTTGGCATTAGCATCGATAAAACATCCAACAAGACCAAATGGATATTGGTATTGTTGGAGGTGGGTTGCGACTCCACAAATACCGCCTTCTTGTAAAGTTGAACGATTGTCGTCAGAAGGGATGTAATACCTACAAAATCTGCTAGAGGGTACTCCGACAGGGAGACTCTGATACTCAAGTCAGAAAAAGCAGTTTTTGAATGAAAGAGAAACAGACTGAGAACTCAATAGAGTGGTTCCCTGTGATTAGAGTACCCGATGTGTATGACCAAGAGAGTGTACCTGGGTTGGAGGGTTTTAGAATGTTTTATACTTGCGAGAGTCATGCGCCGTCGGGATACTTCAACCCTACTTTCCTTATCGAGTTGATAAGGAAATCTTAGGGATTCAATACTCCGAATTGATTGTGATTCTCATCCTTTGAGAAACTTTTATTTTCTAGAGAGATGTTTTCCATAATTGAAAGATCCTAAAAATGCTACTCTGAAATAGAAAATCGAATATATTAAGATGTTTTGACCTTCCTTAGAATCGTTAGAGCTATTGATTATCGATCGGTCGTTCGACCAATGAAGGGTTTTCAGAGCTCGTTTGATTGATGGGCCGACGATTAAATACCCGATCAGGGTCATTACCTTTGCTTGATGAACTACGTTCGATTGGCGAGAAGACTGAGCCCCTATCGTTCAAGAGATCTAAGTGGTTGGGACCCTTCGTGAGGTCTAGGCGACAGAGACCCTTTGGTGAATAGTCATAATGTTTAGACATCGATCGGTAGTTGTCATTCATGGGCTTTCCAAAAGCTAACCCTTCTGGCTGGATTTCGGACCATATCTTATCATTTGCCCCCGACTCATAACTTTCTTGGTAAAAAGACACCATGAGTAATGATTATTGGAAAAGGTATAGAACTTTTTAATGTGACTTTTGTCGTTTCGGTTTTCATGAATCGTCTTTTATACATTTCATAAGGATTCTCATTCACCAGATGATCACATATCCCAACATTCTTACTGCTATTCTAATTTTCCTTTGAAGAATCTCTTCTTGCAGACAAAATGTCGAAAAATTCTCCCTCGTCACGAGGTGTAAACAGCATTCAAAGTACCATGACCGAAGAGGATCTGATAGAAGTCCAAAGGGAGATGTCGCTAAGGAGCGACTTCGAATTGGTGTTGGTTGATGAAGGGGATAGAGTGAACCATGCCCCCGAGGGTTGCGTTCCGATGTATAAACAGTGTGTCAAGTACGATTTGAGGATCCCGTACACGGGCTCGCTGGTGGAGGTCTTGAGGTATTGGAACATCCATCCTTCGCTGCTTATCCCAAGCGCTTGGTGCTTTGTAATTGTTTTGATTTTCCTGTTAGAGTTTTTTTGTGTTCGCTTTGATTTGGAAATTTTGGGGGCTCTTTTTTCTTTGGGCGATGTAGCTCCAAAGGTTTTACCTATGGTTGATATAAGTTCCAAATTCATCGGGAGTCTCATTGAAGGTTCTTTTATAGTGAATCTCAAGATAAATATCAGATGCAGAAGTTTTTCTTCATGAGGTTACTGAATAAGGACCTCTTTCCAGTGCTTCCGGATGCCAATCAAATGCCTTTCTTGAATATGAAGATCCCGGATCTCCTTCGTCATTCTCGTTTTCTGCGAGCTATCGGCCGCTATTGTGAGACTCATCATCGGAGCCTTTGGGTAGATTTTTTGATAGAAGACGAAATGTTACTGTTGTCCGTCTTGCTAGTGGATAAGGCGAGATAAATCACCAAGTCTCTCTTACTAGAGCAATAAGGAACAGAGTTGGTTGATTCTATGTCAGTTGTGAATGTTTATCTTCTTAATGAGGTCTCCACCAAGCGGGAAGTGCGGCCAAACGCAAAGAGGAAAGCAGTTGGTAGTTCCCCTAAGTCCTAGCAGAAAAGATCAAGGACCCTATCACCTGGCCCGCTCGCTGGTGAAAAGGAGCCGACAAGAACCGGAGATCATGAGCCTCTCCAAGAACACTCCTAAACGGGAGAGGGCTAACCGATTGGCCATCCGGTGACGCTTGATGCACCCCTTGAGGCAAGGGGGAGGACGTTCCGGACAAAGAACTCCTTGAGGTAACTGAAGTGCTCTAACTCAGGATTCATAGCGGTAAGAAGAAGCTCCGGCGGTACACGCTTCTACTCTTGCTCTAGGAGAAGCATTGGAATGGTCTCCTCAGGGATCTCAATGCCTTCTACAAGACATAAAGGATGAGTACAGCATTCCACCACCTATTTCGGTTGAGTCTCTCGTCAGAGAAGAGGATGATTTTGAAGAAGGATCGGTGGCAGTCTGTGTGGGGGGCTGTTAATTTAACTTCATTGATTCACAAGCGGCACTGTAGCTGGCCGAACGGTTCGAGTTTTCTCTTAAACTCGCCCTCCAAACGATGCCTCCAGATTGAGTTGACAAGGTCATTTACTCTTTTTGCCTTACGGTAAGCATTCTCTTTGTTCGAGCTATATTTGGTTTTGTCATCTCATGGTTCTGACAAGTATATTTCTTTTCAGACCTCAGCCTTGACCGATCTTCAAAGGAGACGGAGAAAAGAGCGCGATGAACAAGCTGTTCGGTTGAGCAACCAGGTGCTAGCTCTGAAGGATGCACTAGAGAACCAGGAGAAAAATATCGAAGAGGAGAAAAATAGACAGATCGAGCATCTCCAGGCGGACCTAACTTTGACCCAATAACGTTGTGAAAAACTGGAAGCGAAGGCACGCATTCGGGAGGCAAGACTAACAGTCGTTGAAACGTTAGCTCATCTTCGGAAGGAATCTCTTCAAAGTACTGAACGAGAGATGACCAATCTCAATGCATCTGTTGCTAAAGATACTGCCGACCTTTAGTTTTCCCAATGCAGGTTGCTTGAGCATTTGAGGTGTGCAGAGGAGATCCTTCGACATGTCAGCCAGTACAAGGCTTTGTCTCCTCTTGAGGGATCAGCGGATCTAGATTCCGCCCCGATTACTTTTATCATTCCTTCTGCTCCCTTGTAACTTTGCATTGTTCTGAAGAAATTTTCTCATTTTGTCTCTTGTTTCATTAAGGTGTAATAATTTTCTGCGATAGAAAAACTTTCGAATGCTTTATCCTGTTCGCTTGATGAGGTTGGAGCGACTTGGACCCATTGTATAGTAAAGGACCTTTGGTATCAAGACCATATCCTTTTACTTCGGAGATTCATCCCATCTTGATGACATGCCCGATCGGTTAAGCCAGGGTATCTGAGGTCCAACGTTCGATTGGTAAATTTCAAAGGTTAGGGCCGTTTTCACCTGTTCGACACATTCGTTCGGAAGGGCCTGGACGTCTGAGGCCCGACGATCGATTAGAAACTTCAAAGATCAGGGTTGTGTCTACCTGTTCGGGGAGTTTCATCCCAACTTAAATACACATTCGATCGGAAGGACCTGGACGCTTAAGACCCGACGATCGATTAGAGACTTTAGAAATTAGGGCCGTGTCCATCCATTCGGGAAGTTTCATCCCAACTTAACGATATATTCGTTCGAAAGGACTTGGGCGCCTGAGGCCTGACGATCGATTAAAGACTTTAGAAATTATGGTCGTATCTGCCTGTTCGGAGAGTTTTATTCCAACTTAACGACATATTTGTTCAGAAGAACCTGAGCGCCTGAGACCCGACAATCGATTAGAGACTTTAGAAATTAGGGTCGTGTCCGCCCGTTCGGAGAGTTTCATCCCAACTTAACGACATATTCGTTCGGAAGGATCTGGGCGCCTGAAACCCAACGATCGATTAGAGATTTTAGAAGTTAGGGTCGTATCCATCTGTTCGGGGAGTTTCATCCCAACTTAACGACACATTCATTTGGAAGGATCAGGGCGCTAGAGACCCGACGATCGATTAGAAACTTTAGAATTTAGGGTCGTATCCACCCGTTCGGGGAGTTTCGTCCCAACTTAATGACACATTCGTTCGGAAGGACCAGGGCACCTGAGGCCCGACGATTGATTAGAGACTTTAGAAGTTATGGCCGTGTCCGCCCGTTCGGAGAGTTTCATCCCAACTTAACGACGCATTCGTTCAGAAGAATCTGAGCGTTTGAGACCCGATGATCAATTAGAAACTTTAGAAGTTAGGGCCGTGTCTGCCCATTCAATGAGTTTTATCCCAACTCAATGACATATTCGTTCGGAAGGACCTGGGCATCTTAGACTAGACGATCGATTAGAGACTTTAGAAGTTAGGGTTGTGTCCGCCCGTTCGGGGAGTTTCATCCCAATTTAACGACACATTCGTTCGGAAGGACCTGGGCGCCTGAGACCCGACGATCGATTAGAAACTTTAGAAGTTAGAGTCGTGTCCGCCCGTTCGAAAAGTTTCATCCCAACTTAACGACATATTCATTCGGAATGACCTAACGCCTGACGATCGAGGCCTGACGATCTATTTGAGACTTTAGAAGTTAGGGCTGTATCCGCCCATTTGGAGAGTTTCATCCCAACTTAACGACAAATTCATTTGGAATGATCTAGGCGTCTGAGGCCTGATGATCGATTAGAAACTTTAGAAGTTAAGACCGTGTCCGCCCGTTCAAGAAGTTTCATCCCAACTTAATGATACATTCGTTCGGAAGGATCTGGACACCTGAGACCCGACGATCGATTAGAAACTTTAGAAGTTATGGCAGTGTCCGCTCGTTCGGGAAGTTGCATCCCAACTTAACGACACATTCGTTCGGAAGGATCTGGGCGCCTGAGACCCGATGATTGATTAAAAACTTTAGAAGTTATGGTCGTGTCCGCCCATTCGAGGAGTTTTATTCTAACTTAATGACACATTCGTTCGGAAGGATCTGGGCGTCTGAGACCCGATGATCGATTAGAAACTTTAGAAGTTAGGAGGGGTGCTTTCTCCGTAAGTCATTAAGAATCCTGTACCGTGTGCTATCGATAAGTAATAGGAGAATGCCAAAATCTTTATCAAGGGAAAAGTGCAGGGAACTCTGGGTCATATGCCGAGTTCATGCTAGTTATTTTCGCCACGGATTTGGAGAATCACCCTTCCTGATTCATCATGCGGCGGCCTGAGATTCAGTCTATCAGGCAGCTCATTCTCTTGCAATGCATTGCGTCTGTTGGGGGAAGGTAGATTCCTTCTTTCCATGCTGATGAACTTCTGTAGTTTACCACTGCAAACCAAAAACTCCAACTTGTCCTTAAACCTTTTGTATTCATCGGTCGTGTGACCGTAGTTTCGATGAAAATGACAGTATTTGGACTTGTCTTTCTTAAAATCTTCTTCTATAGGATGAGGGGGTCATTTGACGTATGATCTGTTTTTTATCTGGTATAAAACCCGATTTGGGGTCTCGTTCAGCTACTTATAGACGTTGAACCTTCGTGAGGGCAGAGCTCCTAGTTTGCTTCTTTTCGGAAAGGGTTGGCAAGGCGATTGGTTATGTTCCTTTCTACTAGGACGGTTCCTTCTTCGGTTGAAAGCCTCCGCTTCTTCAGCCACGATATACTTCTCTGCTTGGGAGTAGAACTCTTAGATGGTTGTTGGAGGTTTCTTTGTAATAGAGACTTTCATGTCGGAAAAGCGCAAGCTCTTTAGGGGAGCGGCCAATGAGATATTATATTCCAAA
Source organism: Dillenia turbinata (assembly GCA_037126225.1). Lineage (NCBI taxonomy): Eukaryota > Viridiplantae > Streptophyta > Magnoliopsida > Dilleniales > Dilleniaceae > Dillenia > Dillenia turbinata. The sequence continues at coordinate 353,743 of JBAMMX010000006.1, forward strand.
ATAGGGACCTTTAGCATCTCTATCTTAAATCTTTCCAGGATCTCTCAGAAACTCTTCTTCCCTTTGCCGCAATGATAGCAAGGAAGTGGATTTCCGTTTAGCTCCTGACTGATTATAAAATGAGTCTCAAACTATTGTTGGAGTTGAGCGAAACTCTTGATACTGAATGGCGGGAGAAAGTTAAATCATGTCAGGGCATTACCCTTGAGAGTAGTGAGGAAGTGTTCGCACATCGCTGCGTTTGATAAGTCTCTGAAGACCATAACTGTTATAAAGTGGGCGGCGTGGTCGCGGGGTTCAGTTATTCCATCATATCGCTCCATAGGAGGTAAAAGGATATCTCTTGGCATTTGTTTTGATGAGATTTTCGAGTCAAATGGTGATTCACCTGAAGGGTGCAGTGGATTTTTCCTATTCTTTGCACCCGCCCTTTTAAGCTCAGTGGTTACAAGTTGTTCGACTTGCCTTTTTAGATTTTCGGAATCGTATTAAGAGGTCGCCGAGAGTTCATAATTAGAAAAAAGTTCTTGTCTTGGTGGTCACTCGTATTCGGACTCCGCTGCGGATTAGTGGCCATCTGGTTCGAGAGTTCAACTAAATCCCTCCAATTGTTTACTTATTCTTTGGAGTTTCGACTCCAACCTTTTCATTTGAGGCTGGTTCTCCTGCTCTGGCGCTGAGACCATAACCGACTGTTCCTGAACTGTAGGTTGTATGATTTGTTCCAGACCGGACGGTCGGGGAGAAAGCATATGATCATGAATTGAATGATTGGGTATCGGAAGGACGATAGATCGACGGGTATAGGGGCGTTCCCTTCTACAGCGAGGGCGACCCTCGAGGATATTCTAGTTCTCGGAGATATAGTTGTCAGAATAATAGAAGTTGCTCTAATCTGTTTCTCACAGACGACACTAATCTGTTAGCGGTGGGTTGCGGCTCTACAGATACCGACTCTTTGTAGACTTGAGCAGTTACAGTCAGAAGGGATGTAGTACCTGCAAAAACCGCAGGAGGGTGCTCCAACGGGAAGACTCCGACCCTCAAATCAGAAAGAGTAGTTTTCAAATGAAAGAGAAATAGGCTGAGAGATCAAGGGAGTAGTTCCCTATGATTAGAGTGCCCGATGTGTATGGCCAAAAAAGCGTACCTGGTTTGGAAGGTTTTATGATATCTTATATCTGTGAGAGTCGTGTGTCGTTGGGATACTTTAACCCTATTTTCCTTATTGAGCAGATCCGAAAATTTCAGAAGTTCAATACTCCGAATTGATTGTGATTCTCATTCTTTGGGAAACTTTCGTTTTCTCGAGAGATACTTTCCTGAAGTGAAAGATCCTAAAGTTGCTGTTCTGAAATAGGAAATCAGATCCATTAAGATGTTTTGACCTTCCTTGGAATCGTTAGAACTGTTGACTATTGATCGGTCGTTTGACCAATGAAGTGTTTTTAGAGTTCGTTCGATTGAGGGGCCGATGATTGAATACCCGATCGGGACGATTATCTTTACTTAATGAACCACGTTTGGTTGGCGGGGTGACTGAAACCCTATTAATGGAGGTCGGTTTTGGCTCCTCAGATACTAGCTCCTTGTTGACTTGAGCGGTTACCGTCGATGGTGGATACACCTGCAAAAACTGTCAGAGTATGCTCCGGCGGGGAGATTTCGACACTCAAGTCAGTAAAGAACGATTTTCGTTTGAAAAAAACAGACTCAGAGTTGATGGAAAGTAGTTCCATGTGATCAATGTGCCCCATGTGTTAGGTTTAGAGAGCGTAGGGGTTTGAGATCTCTTATACCTGGGAGAGTTGTGCGCCGCTGAGGGACTTCCACCCTACTTTCCTTATCGAACTGATCTTGGGAATCTCAGAAGTCAGTATTATGAATTGATTACGATCCTCATATATCGGGAAACCTTCCTCTTCGGGAGGGATGCTTTCTTTATCTGAAATATCTCAGAATTACTGTTACGAAATAAGAAACTGAAATCAATGAAGTTTTGACATTTCTTTTTTAATTGATAGTAGTGCTGCCCCTCATTCGGTTGCTTGACCGATAAAGGGTCTTTTGAGACTTGCCTAGTTAAAGGACTAACATTTGCTTGACTGATCGAGATGACTATCTCCGCTTGATGAGTCACGATCGGTTAATCGGGACGACTGACACCTTATCGTTTAGTAGATCAGGGTGATTAAGGCCTTTCAGTAGATCGATCGGGACAACTATAGCCCTTCAGTAGATTGTTGTTGCAATCGTTAGATATTGATCGGCATGCACCTTATTCATGGGCCCTTTGGGAATTAAGTCTTTTGGATTAGGTCTTGGAATACGTCCCATCATTTGCCCCTGACTCATGGTTTTCTTGGAAAGAGATGCCATGAGTTATGATTTTAAATCCGAGGTTCGAGGATCTTTTAATACGGCCGTTGTCGCTTTGGTCTTAGTAAACCATTTATCACACATCCCATAAGGACTTCTCTCGTCATTGCTTTCTCCATCTCTTCCACCTTTTTCTCTCACTCTCCCTACCAAAGAGTCTTTATCGGTGACAAAGATGTCTGCTCCTCAGGCTTTTCCGAGCATTGGTGATATTACGAGCGTCATGTCTGCACAAGAGCTCCAAGAAGTACAAACTGAGATGCTGTTGGGGGATGATTACTCTCTGTTGTCTGCGACAGAGGTTGATAAGGCTAACAGGGCATCAGAGAACTGTGTGCCGATGTATCTCTAATCGGTCAAGTACAGTTTGAAGGTTCTATATACGGGTCCTTTTTTTAAGGTTCTGCGTCAGTGGAACATATTTCCGACGCTCCTGATTCCCAGTGCCTGGTGGTTAGTAGTCGCGGTAGCTTCTTTATTAGGGTTTTGTCGTCTTCGTTTTGATTTTGTTGTCATCAATTTTTATTCTGATGAGGTGTGGGAGTAATGGGCCGACCAAAGGGTGGTACAAACTACAGACCCGACCCCGAGTCCTGTTGGAGGTTTTTCTACAATGAGTCCATCGATAAGAACTGGATGCAAAAGTTCTTTTTTATCGAGTTCTTTGATAAGGATCGCATGTCCTGGCTTCCCAAGGTTGATGGGGTGCCCAATGTGGGGCTGAAACCTCCGACTACTTCGAAACATGGTCGTTTTATTCTGTCGGTTAGCGGCTATTGCAAGTCCACCGGTCGGAGTATATGGGTCGAGTCCTTACTGGACGACCAGATGTTATCCCTGGCTAGTTTACTGCTCGGGAAAAGAGAAAAGTTGATCGGCCCCTTCTGTTGGGGAGAGCGAAGATCGAGTTAGTAGATTCTTTGAGTCATCTTGACGATGTCTTGTTAGAAAGTGTCACAGTTGATAAGTTGACTCGTCATAGCACTAAAAGACCTCTTCAGGAGGATCCCGGGGCGTCTGAGGCCCTACCTAAGTCTTCTTCAGGGGTGATTGGGATCCTTCGCGGGTCACCATCTTCTTTGATGAAAAGGAGGAGGGCTTCTTTGCTCCCATCTGCGTTGGGGGCTCTGTCTAAGTACCTAGAGTTGACAGCGACCATACCAATAGAGGGAGTTGTCCCAAATGAAAATAACCCATTGAGCGGAACAAATGTTGATGCGGACGAGTTAGGAGGAGCCGGAGGTCTTCCTTTACTTGATGCCGGAGCGAGAACGAATGTTTCTCGAGCTGCAAGGGACAGAATGGCGGGACCTTCTTCCGCTGTTCCGGTCTGGCCTTCACGCAAGGGAAAACGCAAAGTTCCGGGAGGAGCATCCTCTTCATCCTCCATCCCTGTTCGGTCCTTCGATGGAAAGAAAGGCTTAAAAGAGCGAGAAACCGTTGTCGTTTGTGTTGGAGACATGCAGTATAGCTATATAGATCTGGCAGAAGTGGAGCGCATTGCTGGGCAATTTGACTTCCATCGCTGTGAGCTTGACTTTCATAGAATGTCTTACGAATAGGTCGGCGGAGCCCTTGAGTCATTAGGCTTGATGGTAATAATCTCCTTTCGTTTCTTAAATTCTCCTCCCTCTTTTATCATTTGTTAATTTAGTTTTCTTTGCAGATCATGGCCCTTGCTCGATTTCAGGGACAGTAGGGGAGGCAGGTAATAAGTCATTTAGAGGGACGGCTCTCTACGTTAACTCATCCGCGGGAATCAGTCTCCCTTCGGGGATGAGAGTCTTTGGTCGCTGAAAACGTATCCGGTGCCCTACTCAGTCAGAAGGAAGAGGAGTTGAGATCCCTTCAATCAGAATTGATCTAGTGCCAAGGCCAATGCGAGTGGCTGAACTCAGAAACTCTGGTGCACAAGAAGTTGGTTCAGCTTCGTGAGGAATCTCTTCAAACAGCAGAACGCAAGATTGCGGAGCTTGAGGAGTCCCGCGCAAGAGAAGTCATCATCCAGAAGGATTCCCACCGTAAACTGGCCGAGAGATTAAAATGTGCCGAAGAGATAAATCGTAGTATGGGTCTAAGTGAGGCTCTGCCTTTAATTGAAGAAGGGATCGATACTCCAAATCCGACTGTATAACCTCTGCCCGGGTTTTTGTACTAAGTGGCATCTGTTCGTTTAATGAGAGATTCTTGTGTTTTTTCCGATAGAAATCATCTTCTTTGTTTTTCACTACATTGTTTCAGTAGAACCAAGGGGATTTAGATCTTTTCTCCTAGCTTAGAACGGGATGATCATGCTTGTTGTTTCGAAAGGCTGTATAACTCGTCAGTGAAGCACGCGATCCACTGGGGTTGAGTGGCTGAGACCTTCTGTATGATAGAGGATCTTTAAATAGTTGGGCTATGTTTGCCCGTCGGGAAAGTTACATCCCCTCTTGACGACGCGTACAATCGGTAAATTCTGGGCGACTAAGGCCCTCCTAGCGATAGGAATTTATTGTAAGTTGTGGGCCGCGTCCACCCGTCCGAAGATTTACATCCCCTATTGATTATGTTCTGAACTTGATCTTCATATGCTTAGTGTTAGGCAAAACTTCCAAGGTGTTCAGACCTGATCTGCCCAAGATGACATTGTAGAGCGAAGGAAGGTTTACCACATTAAACACGACGGTTTACCACATTTCCTTCCATCACTCATCCACCCTCGAATAGAAACTAAATATCATCAAAACTTTTACTAAATAAACTCCTTAATATGCCTTATCATGGTTCGATGTAGAAGGATATAGACAAACCAAAAGTGGAGGTTTAGGTTGGATCAAAATACAAGTTTTACTTTTTTAAATAAATAAATAAATACTTCTTACTTTCTTTAACATGGAAAAAAATTTAAAATAGTTAGAATTGTTTTTCTGTTAGAGAAATTGAACTTCAATATCAGAATAAAAAGATCGTAAAGAAAAAATAAAAAAAAAAAAGCTGTTTTCACTCAACCGTTGCTGATGACGAATGGTTTGAGATTATGAGAGCAAACTCCGTCCAACCAATGGCCAACACACACCCACTTTATTATTTATCTATTTATATATTTTCATACGAAAATTTTAAATAAAAAACAAAATTACACACAAGTCAACCTCTTTATTTATATTTTATTTAAAAGAAAAAAAAAACAAAAATAAAACAAGTAGCTTTCTTCGTACATCAAGTCAAACACTTGATCCAAAGTGGTTCGTCAAATTGGCCATCTATCTTATCCCCCACAACCTCATCATTCAAACACAGGCGTCCCAAATCCACCTCATCCAACCAGTGCCACGTGGGCGTCCCAATCTCATAAGCATTCCACGTCAGCCTCTGCAGCCCACTTCCATCCAACCTCACCGCATATAAATCCCCGTACGGCTGAAACTGGTTCGGCAACGACACCGGCTCCGCCGTCACTCCCCCCAAGTTCGCCGTGAACACCAACCACTCCCCGTCCGGGCTAAAGCACACGTGGTTCAGTCTCTCCCTATGTTCCTCCCATCCCGCCACCCGTACTCTCCTCAGATCTCTCCCGTCCGGTCGAACCAAGTAAATTCCGAACACGTTCTCGTTGTTCGGATCGTGTCTGTTCGACGAGAATGCTATCAGTTCTCCATCCGTTGACCAGCTCGGCATCGTATCAATCCACGGTCCGTCCGTTAATTGACGGATACTCCCTCCGTCGAATTCTCCGTTAACGGCGTCCATTATGTATAAGTTTTTATGCCCGCTCCGGCCGGACCGGAACACTAAAAATTTTCCATCCGGAGAACAAGCCGCGAATGCGTTATTTCCGGTTTCCTCTTTCGTCAGGATTTTGACGTCCGCTTCGATCTCGTCTCGATCGTTTCTCAAGTCCGTTATATTGAATGAGATGCGGGCGATCTGGACCGTCGCTCTGACTGACTCGAAGATTGGACCGATTGAAGTGAAGATGACGTTTTTCTCCTTCGGGTTCCAGGAATTGTAAAAGGCGACTCCTTTCTTCAATAACGTCCACTTCTTTGAGCCGTCTGATTTGACGATTCCGACCCCCGGTTGAGAATCGAAATCGCGATTATATGCGACTAAATCGCCGTTGGGTGAAACCGCCGGGAAATTTCCAGTGACTCTAACCATTTTGAGATCATCAATCGGTGATGCCACCGGAACAAGTTGGCGACTTATTAACTCTCCTTCGGCCGACTTTCCCCGGTATCGGTGATAACCGACAAATCCAGACTCCGGGGAAACGAACGGATTGTAGTGGTGAAGAGTCGGATTCAACTTCTCCGTCACCATAGAAAACGTCTTCGACTCAACATCGAAGATTTCAATATGCCGATAATTGTTCTCGTGACGCCTAGTCGCGACGGCAATTCGTTTTCCATCCTGCATCGCCGCCGGAGTAAACGCGTGGACGCCTGAGGGAATGACTCTCACAGGAGCTTCAGAGACTCCACCTGAGGAAACATCGAAATTTTCCGGCAAATCGATGCGATAAATACTCCACCAACCGTCGTCAGCTTGTCGGTGAAAGTAGATCGTGGAATCGCCGCACCAAGTCGGCCAACCACCGCGACTGCAAACCTTAACCCGATTGGAGGGGTCTGTTTCCCTGAAAACAACAATACCGGTTTCGAGCTCGTGGAATTCACCGGCCCAAGGTCGGAAACCGTAGGAAGCGACGGCAATGAACTTTCCGGTTGAGGAAATAGCCGGACTGTAATCGACGGCACCGTACGGAGTTAACCGTACGACTTTGGCATCATCTAAACCGACCGAATAAACGGCAGACCAGCTTGTGAAGGGTTTTCCGGGGTTTTCGTGGGAGGAGGCAAAGTAAAGTTTATGATTTTTAATAAGGGGGCGGTCATGGAAGAGGCTTCCAGGAGCAGAGGGGAGTTGCTGAGGTTTGGGAATACCGGGTCGATTCAGGAAGATTTGGGAAGAGCCAGTGCGCTCGGAGATGTAGAGGAGGGATTGGTTTTCGTCGATGAAGTGGCCGTTGAAGTTGATGGAAACGCCGTCGGTAAGGCGATTCTCGGAGTGAGAATGGAGGTCGAAGGAGAAGACGTCGAAGCCGTAATTGGACCTTCCCACCGTAGAGAAGAGGATTGTGCCTTTCGGAGCCATCTAAAATGGACTATAATAGAAGTGGGAGTGGGATTGGGAGGGAGTGAGTGGTGACGGTGAAGTGGAGGTGGGGACGTTCTTATAGAGAGGCGTGACGAGAAGTCGGGAAGCATTTTACGTTTTTGGTTTTTGGAGGCTTGCATGCATTTCTTTAATTGGAAAATTGCTTTCATGATTCCGTTCACACGAGGACGTGGATAGATCGTGCGCTTTGCATTCACGGGGTACGAGGTTCGATATCCGCGAAGCTCCACTCTTTATGATTTTTTTCCTAGAGGCCTACCCAACCCGACCCAACCCAGCAGACACCACGTGTTTCAAAAGAAATACTATTATATAACCTTTAAAAAAAAAATGCAATCCAATATATCAAACATGACTGTCCTCTTGCTATTCAAAAAGGGACAAATGCAATCCAATCCTTGCTTGCCCGTCAAGGCTTGACTTATAGTGTGAACAACCCAAGATGCTTCGGAAAGCATAATCTGGTGTTAATCGTATGAAACTAGTACTTTTCCATCATTTTTTTAGGGTTTTCCTGGTTGAATCAGTGAGAGGAGTAGTTGGTCCTACAAACATCAAGGGAAGGATGCGACTGCAATGCAATGCGGACAAACATTTCAGCCTATCCAGAACCAATCTGCTCGATCATCATTAATCTCAAATTCTGACTCTATCATTCATTAAAAGAATTGGGATCCTTTCCTGAATCGATTTATTATCAAACTTATTTTTTTAAAAATAAATCTTTTAATAAAGTCTTTTTCACTTTTAAAGAGGATTGACTTTAAACGTTAAATTAAGAAGTAAAATATTCTTCCTATTACGCCGATCAACCACTACTGATTTTGGCATCACATTGATATTAAGAAATATTGTTGCACTATTATTAAATCTAAAATTTTAATCAATTAAAACCAATAAATTCTACAATTTAGGAGCCAAATTCATGTCTAAACGTCACCAAAAAATTAATATATATATATATATATATATATTGATGCATTAAACTCATGTTTTTATAGCCATCAATAGTTTAACAATTATCAGACACCAATAAAAAAAAATGTAACCAAAGAAAATGTTTTAAATAATTCAAATTAATAGACGGAATATGAATACAACAATAAGATGATATTGATCATTAGATCGGAGAGGGATAGAAGGGGGCACCAAAAGAGAGGAGAATAGAAAAATTCACTTAGGCATGCTCAAGGCAGCATCATTTCGTTCGTACTATTTGTTAACAGTTAATGCCACGACATGCCAATCAAACAAGCTTTTTTAATGCAAAACTTGGATTGCTTCTACAAGGGATTAGCAAACCGGGCCACGAGTAAATGATTTTCAGGTGAGATGTTTGATGGCACATATTTGACCAGATTTGCTTCTGATCCATGTTCGGAGATCCACACTAGCCTTCCCATGTCTATGATCTCCTTACACTTGAACCCGAAAACCGCCCTCTCTGCAGGCTTCATGTTCTTCACCACATCTTCAATTCCACTTTCATTGCCCTTCAGCTCCCCCTTTGCACTGTTGCAACATACCGAAATATAAATGCCATAAACAACAATTGAAGTCAAGAGAAATATAAGTTTATTTGTTCTATAAGGAAAATATATATATATATATATATATATATATATATCTTTAAACACTACCCCCTTGCATACAAGAAATCAAAAAAAGCAAAAGGAAAAAAAAAATAATAAGCCTTCTTTCCCATCACTCAAATTGTAAAGCAGACTCACACGAACTCCACATGTGAATTGCAATCCATGGCTTCAGAAACCTCTGATCCATGATCTGCATCTACTGCCCAGCTTGTGAACCAAGTGATTGCATTGAAATCTTCTTTTGTTATCCCCAGATTCATCAAGTATCGTTTATCTGAAGTGAGGGAGAGCCAGTAAAACCAATAATATAAATATTATCTCCACAATTCAAACAAATGCAAAAATTATGTCATGTAAAACATTTTAAAAAAAAAAGTGTCAAGCTGCAGAGTAGATTAAATACTTGTGTAGTGTTTCCATTGGCAAAGATGATGGCAGCATGTTGCTATAGCAAGGCCTCTTAGGCAAACTCTAGAAGGGATGTTTAATTGTCTATCCTGATCATGGCGCTTCTTCAGGCAGCATCTCAGTGTAAAATCTGGGATATAACAGTTTACAATGTCAAATTTGACAATAAAACCAAATATAGCATGTTTAATACAGCAAAATCTTAATCACCTGTTGCAGGACCACACAGATGTTTACCAATTGCTAGGTATGGAACTCCTCTCAAGGATTCAACAGCATACAAATTCAAATCCTCAACTGCAAAAAATAAATGTTATGAAAACAAGCACCATACATTTTCATTTTTTTGTTTGACAATGGCAATCATAAAGCAAGATGATTGGAGTTGTGCAAAGTAAAGAAAACAAGCAAGTGGTTATTGTTACCCTGCAAAAGCCAAAATCAAATAGGTTGATCAGATCTTCCATTAGTACAATGGGGAGGAGGCAATCGAAGCCATTGTAAGGTCAGAAGGAACAGGGTCCAGCATATGGCTTTAAGATATCCTACTCTTTTTCTTTAGCCAAATCAGATCAGCACTTATTGGGTTCCAGCAAGATTGACTTGTGCAAGTATGTATGTGTAGCAGGAAATAAATCCATCCTCGATATTGTGACGAAAATTGAAGGTTTAGATTTGGTATTAAGCATTTTAGAATCTTTATATCTTAAAAGAGATTTATTCCTCCTATCTGTGCCCAAATGACCATCATACATATCAGAAGCTTCTCATTGTGTTAATAGCTCTAGTTAAAATGCTATATTTTGGGTCAAAATTTGTTATAGACTTTGCTTTCAAACTTTGGTTAGAATTGCTGGCCTATTTGGTGGTCTCATGTATCAACTTATTTCTTCAAAAGTTGCATACGCTTTGAACTGAAAGCGAAAGCTATTGTTAGAACTAGGGCCATTAAACTATAGAGACATACCGTACTGAGACGCCATACCACAGACAGAAAGATAAGAAATGGTCATGCAAAAGAAAAGAAGCTATTTGTATCAAAGAATATAACTTAGGACAGACTAAATAGGAGATTGATCATCCATGAACAAATGTAGAATCTTTCCCAGTTTCGCATTTTCATCCTCCTCAACAATTTCAGTTTAAGTCACACAAACTTAAAAGTTTTGTTAGCATTGCAAATTTCATTGCTTTGCTTGAAAATGCGCCAAATAATTTGTTCAAATATATTTGGCCAACTACTTTTGCAATTAAAGTGATAGCTAATAACATTTGAGAAAGTTATAGGAGGCACAATTATTTTGATCTGAGAATGGTTTAGGAAGAACTTACTGTCAATTCTCAAGCGCTCTAATATCAAGCTTTCCTTCTGTCGCAAGCTCCGATCAGCCTAAAAATGAAAGTGGAGCATCATATACCAATTTAATTTTAAAAATTAGCGAAGTTAAAGATGACAAGAGAGTTCAAGCAGACTGACCTTGAGCTTGTAAGATCTTCTCTCCACCAAGAACACTCTCTTGACCCCATAACAGTCTGCGAGCATTTGAGTCAAGTACCCTCTTCCAGCTCCAAACTCAACCACTGCAGGGACAATGTCACCACCCTTATCAAACCCATCACATTCAACACCATCTCGAAACCCCAACCTCAATTTGTCTTCGTCCGGTTTTTTCAGTGCACCTAACTCTTCCAAGTTGCCAATAATGGATGCTTGTTGGACAACATGTTTCTCCTGATACGGTATTTTCCTAAATACACACAACCTCAATCAAACAACTAGAACAAACCCTGGCACGACACAACTTAAAAAAACCAAAGTTGCAATTCTTCGTGTACCTGTCAATTTCTCTTTTGATCCATATGCTACAGGATTCTGGTATTAGGAAAGAGTCTCGAATGTCCTCACAAATTGAAGCATGAAGGGTCTCAATTTTACGGATTAAAGCAGAGAACTGAGGCACAGACAAACTATACACCGCATCTCTCTTCATTTGAGAGGTAACATTGTTCTCATCCTCATCTTCATCATAGCCACTGTTAATGCCTTTCTGGTAAAAGGGTTGTTGAGTCAAGGACTGAACTTGTTTCAGAAAAGGGCATCTTCTAACATGACTCTCAAGGTTTTCTTGTAACACAGAGCTACCAAATGTCAAAAATAATTTGAATTAATTTTTTTAACAGAATGCAAAATATGACATAAAAAATTAAAGCCTACAAACAAAATTTTCATTTTTGCCGACAAAAGAAAAAAAGATGCACGTGTTAAATAGAACTGTAGTAAGGCAGGAGGAGAGATAACTGTGAAGGGTCGATTCGACATGGAACCAATTGAGTATCAGACCTCGAACTGTGATTGCCGCAAAACCTAAGCCAATTTGGAAAAACAGTCATATATATATTTATATATATATATATATAGAGAGAGAGAGAGAGAGATGTACATACGAGGACGCATTGAGAGGAGCATTAGCACAGAATCTGTTCTTTTTGGGCAGCCAAAACTTACATCTATTTGCCATTGTTTTCTGTCCTCGTTAAAACCCTAACGGAGAGCTACTTTAATAAACCCGCAATTGGTTCGGACAATAATCTGTAAATGCGCCCGCCGAATCGAGTTTCATGCAGCCGTCGAAGAAATCGGTGGTTTGCCGATGTTCCCCCGGCGGTTTCAGATGTTGTCCTTGGAGGTCAAACCCTAGAAGCTGTAACTAGAAGGTACCGCCGATCAAACCCAACCCCCCCGCCCCAAAAAAAACCAAAAAAAAAAAAAAGTTATCTCCAACAATAATGTGAAATTGGGTAAACATGTTAAATTCCTGTTTTTTAAGTAGCAGTTAGTTTAATTTTTAATTAAATATTTATTTTTATGTATCAAAATATATTAATGTTTTATTAAAAATATATAATACATTATAATGTAAAATATTATACAAATTTAATTAATTTATTTTATAATTAATTTGTTTCATCTAGTATTATTACTCCATTTTTGAAACTTAATAGAAATTTGCATTCAACAAAAAATTCTACCTAAAAAAAAAGGTCTAACTTGAAAGAAACTTGATCAATATACTAAAAATTCATACTGCATAAATAGTATAATCTAATAACCGGCTAGGGGTTACTCCCCAATGTATACAGGCTTACATGCTTCTTGTCGAAAAAAAAAATCTCACAAATATTTATTGAGAGATTTTCATAATAAGACTTTATAAAAAAGTACATCTGAAAGTAAAAAATTGGAGATGGATCCACAGAGAGTTGCAGCGGAATTCCAAAAAATACGTTGCAATGCAAGGGAGGGTCAAATTTATGTGTTGAGTTGAGCGGACAACTGACAAAGGTTGCACCAGGTAAGGTGATGGACAACAATATCCCCAGCTATCTGTTTTAACTGAGATCAGTCCAAATTTCTGTGTTTGATACATGTTTGTTTGTTTGTTTGTTTACGTGTGTGCTTGTGTGTGTGTCTATGAGTATCTCTTAGGGTATGTGTATTTGTCTGCGTGATGAATTTTTATCAAATACCATATTTGATATCTACTCCCTACAATTGATAATTTGCATACCATATGATTCATACTTATTTGACATTTGTCTCCCCATGACTTGTTGAATTCGGGAATCTAATTCTTTCAAAGCACGGGGAACCTAATAACCCTAACTTTTCAAGATTCAATAAAAAAATAATTTTAGGGTGTTAAATTTCATTTAGGATTTTTTTTTAAAAAAAGATTTCTTTTATTTAGAATAAAAAATATTATTTTACAATTTCATAATTAAAAAATATTAACTTTTGGATTCAATAAATAATTATATTTTTTGTATTATTAAAAACTATTTATTTTAGTTTAAAAAATTTAAACAATATTTTGTTAAAAATTCTAACAGATATTTTGAGAAATTAACAGTAAAAATATTTAATATTTATCAATTTAGATTATATATTTTAAAAATAAATAGTTTTAATTATTAAAAAAGTTAAAAAAAAAATCTTGACCATTAATTTAATATAAATGTTTTCATTTTTAATCTTATCCGTTCATTTGATTATTCAATTTTAGTTTTTGATTTTAGACAATCATCGTCTTCATCCTTATCATCTTTAATTTTAACCATCCAAGCTACACATATTATATATGTCTTAATCTCAACCCTTGATTTTGAATAATTTTTATCACTCCCTTAATTTTGACACCATTGATTTTCATCTTAAATATCATATCTGTTTTGATTATAACTCTTGATTTTGAGTCACCTCTTAATTGTCACCATTCGAATCATCTGTCCAACCTAGCTCCACAGCTGTCCTTGCACCTTCAATCTCCATCGTTGATCTAAGAAAAACATCAATCTGATTTCCTCCTTTCCACCCTTGATCACCTCTTATATGTATAAGAGATGCACTCTCATTCCTATGCGCTCCACTCTTTGACTGAAGTTGTGGAGATCAAGAGGTTTAAAGAAAGTTCAAGTGAGGGTGAGAAAGAGGGATGGTGAGAAAGGGAGAGAAGCAGGAACATCTTATGGGTGGCTCAAGTTCAGAATACATGCGATACCAAAGCGGCCCAGTTTGAGCCAAAATCTGCAGGATGTTTGACAACTTTGTTGCAGTTTAATTATGATACTTTAAACGCAAGGAAATTGATGTATCCTTCTATTGCAGAAAAGGATAACTAGATGGGCTTCATGGTACAGCAAAGAACACGAAATGATCAATCGGGGGTACTAGTAGACAATCTCTTGATGCTTGGAGACCAGGGTAGTGTCAAATTGACAACAAAACTTCTGATAAAAGAATATTGCTTGAAGTATGAATCTGATTCTCAGTACATTCCAGGAAAATGCAATACACACAATACAAAAGGGAGTAAATGCTTCGACCATAGTCTCTTGGCCGATATGATGCTGCAGGTCAGACTTCACCACACTTTGCATTTTCTTGGAAGGGACAAAGTGTGCTCTAAAGCACTGCAGATTGTCTTTGCTTCAATTTTTCTCCCAAAACAGCCTCTGACCCGCCTAATCAAAATTTTGTAGATGTTTCGCATCATGTGGATATTTTGCTACACAAATGATCTCCCAGATGACAACCCTAATAAGAGGCCACAAATGATCGGGGGAACCACTTAGGAAAATATTTGTTTTTCATTTGGATGAGCAGCACACATGCTCCATAACATGGTAGGTGAACTACTGCCAGGGCGAAGTACCTGTCCCATAAATTAACGATTTCCAAACATGAGTAGCTTATGATAGAAACAACAGGAACGGACCGGACATTAATTTGAGTGAAAATTTGGGGCTATGTTTACCATGAAGGTGCCCATGCCGTTGAAAGCTCGAGGAAAGGGTAAGGCCACCTGCTCAAGAGAATACGCAAAAAACATGTGATTTTTGTGATGATTTGAGGATGTAAACATGGGATTATATTGAACAGAATCTCTTACTCTTGGGCTCCGCAGGCATGCACAATCCACTGGTAGACAACATAGGTTGAGCTCCAGAGCACAAAATATGCCATCCGGAACCAAGGAAATGACTAGAAAAACAAAACCAAAATTGGGTCATTGGTCATTGAAACAATACAACAACCCAACACACCCTTGGGCCCTTCTCCTTGGTCACACGTATTTTTTTTTTTTTTTTAATGATTGTGGCGGTTTGAAAACTAAGGATATAGTTGAAGGTCAGTGGATGTGGTACTCACAAGGTTGTTGATGCTGGCTTCAATAAGAAGGCAAACCATATTCACAGAGTGCATGCAACCCATCAACTGCAAATCACCCGTACAACATAAATTCAAAGAGCATCCGAGGTAGATGATCAACTTTTTTAAGCAAGCAAGTGTTTATTTGTGAGAAGCCGAGTTTTTCTTGAATACCTGATTTAATTCAACATTATTCCTATATTATTTACTTAAAACTAAACTAATAAGATTTAAAATTAGATTAACGATAATTTACTTATGCAAGTTTAGGATGGTATCAAAGAGAAGAAACGCGCAAAAGGATTTGTATCCATTAAGCCGTCAAACCATTTTAAATTACTCGATTCCCATGACTGCTCTCAAGTTAAGTTATCGAAACAGATGCATAAGTAAATATTGGATTAGGCTATTAAAATAAATCATCAACCATTAGAGTTGTGAGCTGTATCTTTACATAATCTTTTGGCATTTAATGTTGGTTTGGTAATGTTTCTGAGAAAATCTTTATTTTTGAGTAATTTATAAATGTGTTGGGATTTTTCTTTTTTTTATTTATTTTAATACATCTTAAATGAAAAGAATAGTAATTTAGTAATAACAATCCTACTTTTGTTATCATAATCGGAAAAAATCAATTGAATTTTATATTTTACTTTCTGATTCTAAATATAAGATTTTATCTATAAATAAATTTTAAAACTAAGTTAATTTTAAATAATTAATTTTCTTTCTTATTTGAATCCAGGCACCAAGAAATAGAGCTCGAAAAGACCATTTTAGCTCAAATGAGAAAGTAAAAAGCTGATGAGATTGAAAAGGGGTGCTCTTACCACAGTAAGGGTGTAGTGTGCCGTTGGCAGAAAGGGAAGTATGACGCACCAAAAGACTAGGTCAGTCAGGAAAACAGCACCTCCGCACATCTGTCAACAAAATTAGAGAAACTGGAAGATTGGAGATGGTGCCAACTGCCAAAGACAGCTAGTTGAATGGAAAGTCTCTCGGGAAAAGGAGGTTGTAAGCGAAGCAACCCTACCTGATACAAAATTTGCATAAGATATCCACAGCAGCCTGCCTTTTGTTGGTTCTTTTCTCGGTCGTAGTGGCTTTGCAATTTGACATTGTGCTTGTACTCTGTAGAGTAATAGGTGGTATTGCTTGTTGTTGACATGCTCTCTTCAACATCTCTTCTTACATTTGAGGAGGGCTTGTTCAGGAATGTCCAGCATCCATGAGCAGACACAACCGTTGCAACCTGCTCCCCATCATGAATAGTCACTACTTGATAAAGTTGACTTTGGAAAAACGCCATTATGGTTCCAAGGAAAGAAGAAAGAAATGATCGATACATATATATATAGAGAGAGAGAGAGAAAAGACGTACTGCAAAATACACAATGCACAAGGTAAAGGTCCACCTGCGAATCAAATAGATGACAACAATGGTATGTTAGATACCTATAAACGTTCAACAAAAACATATACATAATCCACATCGATTCAAAGCCTCGATTTTTACCCTAGAGTAGAGCAGGGCATACTGGGCAATTTCAACAAGTAAATCAAAAATGGAGTCACCATTTCCGATAACAAATGAATTACATACATGCCTATGGAGTTATTCGGCATTTATTAGTCAAATAATCGATTTTTACCCTAGAGTAGAGCAGGGCATACTGGGCAATTTCAACAAGTAAATCAAAAATGGAGTCACCATTTCCGATAACAAATGAATTACATACATGCCTATGGAGTTATTCGGCATTTATTAGTCAAATAATACTACACGAAATAAATGATTTATAATCAAAAGAACTAAATTCCATAGACGAGTCCATATCGTCAAAAAATAAGACCATATATATATATATATATATATCATCGATTAATAATTAATTTTTACGTGGTTAATGAATAAGTACACAAAACTGTAATTTTCTAAAATGGGGCATAAAATTGGATGAATAATCTGACAAGCATATTGGTGGGTAATATACAATGAATAATAAATTTTTTAAAACCTAACAATACCAAAAAATGACTAGAAATTTGGTAGTAGGCCAAAAGTGCAAGGTTACTCAAAATAGACAATCGAGATCAAATGAGGACTTAACTCAGTGTAATAAATGAAAATACTCGGCGTCCAATTGATCACGTCCCAAGTCAAGAATCCAATCAGGGAGATGCAGCAGAGAAAACGTATGCCCAAGAGCCAAAATGGGTTCAACCCTCTCCAACAACTGGTCCATAAGTGATTGCAATTCACATAGCCAGCGGGTCTTGCACTTTCGAACTCATCGGTATCCGGCCAAGTAACCAGTAAGCTCTCATACAAAGTCGGGTCCTCACGTTTTCCGGCACCTTCTCTTCTCCAGATTACCCAAATGGCTCCAACAATCGCAATTCCAACAATGGCAAAGCACACAGAGTCATACCAATACACAACCAATGCCATTGTGCTTAAATTAATTAGTCCCTCTTCTTTTTCGTCTGAATTGTCGAAGAGGGATCAACTCTGAATTTTGAGAAACGAGAGTATGTGCAGAGTGGTGGGTCGTCATTAGAATTCAGAACAAACAAACAAACTCTAGGGACTTCTTTTGGGGGTTGAATAGTTGGGTTAGCTCGACGTAGGAATGTTTGTTTTGACTGTCTGGTTTAAATAATGGCACTCGTGTTTTTTCTTCCGCGGGTTACCCTTAGGAACTTAGGAATTGGGTCGGTGTGTTTTAAAAATTTATGCATGCTTATGCTTAGGTGTGCATTGTTTATGTGTCTCTATCACATAGGCTACGATTAAACACGTGACAATTCTAACACCTTGCCCTTCCGTTCTTAGATTTTTTTTTCTTTTTTTTTTTATATTGAGATTTTAACCTGAAATCATCGGATTGGGAAAGAGGGTTATGACCATTAAACTATTCTCTTGGTATCAGTTCACCCCATTGGGCCTAACACCCTCTAAGTTAAATTAAAATTTTTTAAAAATTGAGTTTAAACAAATGATCTTTTTTTTTCCACCAATATCTAGATTGAGTCGACTAATTCGGTCCAAATAATATAGGGTCCGTTATGAAATTGACTCTTTCAAATCCTTTTTCTTCACTCTCAGAACTCAAACTCTAAATTCTAATTAAAAAAATAAAATATTCCATCATTCAACTTTGAAAAAGTTTGGTTAAAACAAATAATCTTCATCAAGCTGGTTCGGTTGGTCCACTGATTAAATCAAGTTTAACTAGTTAGAATTGTGGTCGTAAAACTAATAAAATTCAGCCCACGAATCAAACGAGACCAAGGCCCACGCTAAAGAATTATTCCAAAATGGGCCTCATGCTCAATGGACTACTTAATTGGGCCGAAGAACGACAGTTAATTAAGTTAAACCCATGTTTTCCCGACAAGAGACCATTGTGCCCTAAACGGGCATTTTACGTAATTGATGGAGGTTAGTGGGACAACTCCCACTGTCCCATAACTACATTTACATTATTTTCTCCCATGAATCTCTCTCACGTTTTAGAGTTCAATTGGGAGACTAGCATCTCCTTCTCACCATAGTGTTGTTCACCGTCGATAACTTTTTATGAGTGTAATCTAGAGAGAGAATTTCATTTAAGGATTCAAGAAATTTTCAATGAGCAAATTTTTTCCAATCACAACGATCATCGGACTGAGTATTGCGACGTTATGATATTACGATAATGGTTCGATTAATATCGTGATCACCATCCCGACCGTGAGATCTAATCGAGGGACATACGCATCAATCGATTATTTTAGAATTCTATATTCAAAATATTTAACCCGATCTATTTTATTTTTTTAAAAATTATTTAAATTTTTTCACTGTGTGATTGAGTGACTAAAATAACCCATAATATCAAACAAGGTAAAAATAAATGAATAAATAATAAAACGACTA
Organism: Dillenia turbinata; assembly: GCA_037126225.1. Classification (NCBI taxonomy): domain Eukaryota; kingdom Viridiplantae; phylum Streptophyta; class Magnoliopsida; order Dilleniales; family Dilleniaceae; genus Dillenia; species Dillenia turbinata. Next base: position 372,920 of record JBAMMX010000006.1, read on the forward strand.
AAAGGAGAAGAGAGGGAGAGAGAGAGTGTGTGTGTTTCAATGGTGTTAGGACACGTGGAAACGAAGACTAACGAATTTAGCATTCTGGTGGGTGGGGATCACTTTGCAGGTGCAGCGCAGGCACTAGCCCTAGTGCCGCCACCACCACCGCCCCCGTTAACGCATCTCAAAAACAATTAAACACCATTAAAGAAAAACCACAGGTATTAATCACTAGAATTCTGAGCATCAATTATCATTCACTAACCAAAGACACTGCTAATCAAAAACAGTACGGACCATACGACCAAACCATAACCCAAGCAGGCTCCCAGAGATCACAACTGTATATCCATAGCAATACCTCAAAGCAACCATCCCTTACTTCTTCTTCTCCTTCTTGAGTGAAGTTGAAGACGCAGCAGCAGCAGGAGTGTTGATGATACGCAAAACCTCAACTCCCATCAGGTAATAAAGATAAGGTTCGGCCACCATAAACTTGATCGCCTCCTCATTCACTTCAGTATCCCCGTATTCACCAAACCGCCTGAGGTACCACTTCACCCTCTTGTTCGACCTTTCCAAGTACTTGCGCTTCCCAAGGACAACCTTCGACAACTGATTCAGACTATACCTTCCGATATCAAGATCGTCCCTCTTCAGTCCTCTCAACGCCATACTCCTCAGATCCATATAGTTCCTCACCTTCAGACCGTGATCTTTCTCCAGTTTCTTCGCCACCGGCTCGATCTCCAATCCGACGAAGAGCATTCGCGGATTTGCCAAGAAATCGGCGAGAAACTTGGGAGGACCATAGGCCTTGCGACCGCAATCGGGCAACTCGTAGAGAAGGCAGTGAGATGCAATACAGAGTTGGAGCATTTGAAAAGGAGGCTCTTCGTGGGCTTTGGAGAGGCAGTGGTAGCGGTCGGGGTCGCGGGAGGCGCAGAGACCGACGACGAGGACTTGGTCGTTTTTCTTGGGAAGAGTCTTTTGGAGGTCTCCAAGCCATTTGGAGGCGGTGAGTTTGGAGTTGGTGGAGATGGTAAGAATGCGGTGGTTGTCCAGGTGGACGTCGTAAGCGTCGTAGCTGTAGTAGGAGTCGTCGCCTGGGCACATCTCCACTGTGACCTCCATCGGTTCTTGCAGACCAAGAAAGACAGAAAGAATGTGTCAGAGAAGAGAGAGAGAGAGAGAAATGCGTGAGCGACAAGTTTGGTGCCTGTGGGGGCTCTTTATGGGGGTGGGAACGATTTGTGGGCCCACTTCGGTTCAGTTTTTACTGCTTGATGGGTTTGTTTTGACAGCTAATTCTAGGGTTTTATCAACAGATTTAAATATATATATATATTCAAAAAGAAAATTATCAGATAGTTTCCTATTTAGATTTAGTTTGGTTATACCAAATAATGAAGTAATTGCTTTGGAAAAAATAAAACAAATCAAGTTACAACAAGGTCTCAGTCATAAGCAGTAAATACAATTGGAGTGAAGTTACGGTGATAAACTTAAAATTAGGAATGAGTACCATTCGATTAAAATCAAAAATATTATTTTTATCAAATCATTTATTTATATTTTAAATAATTTATTACATATTTGATTTGATTTATTCGATCATTATTAATTTTTATAATTTTTATTTTGATCAAATCTAATTAATTGAATTAATTAAAAATATCATATATATATATATATATAGGATAATTTTATTTATATAAATATTATTATAACATTATAATTAACATTAAAAGAGAAAAGAATTTAAAAATTAAAATTAATACAGTAAAAAAACACAATTAATGAAAGACTTTTAGTTTTCACATTTCTAATTCTAATTTTTGAATGTCTAATCCATTTTACGACTCTTTCAATCTTAAACTTTGAGATTTTCACTCAATCCTCTCTCTCCTCTTTTATTTCACTCTTTTTTCATTCCTAAAATTTAATTTATTTGAAATTTAAAATTTAAAATTTTTAAAATGAAATTTGGTAAACTAAAGTTATTGGTAAATTTTAAATTTTAAAATTATATTTTATAGTTTCAAATTGTTAAATAATTTGATTAATTTGGAGAATTGAATTGAATTAATTGTCTAATTAATCAAATGAATTATTAATTTTTAGTATATTTAGTTAAGTTATGGTTATGATAATTATATAAGTGAATTAAATCTTTTATTTTAATTTTAATTATTTTAAACCAAATGTTGGTCCCAGCCTAAAAGAATATCTCACGAGAATAATATACATAAAATTTATCCCTATCAAACATGCTGTTACAGATTTTGAAACATAGGGATCCACAATGCCTTTTTTTTTTTTTTTTTTCCTTTTGTTTACCCATGGTGCCAATTCCTACGCCACAATCATTTCTATTTCTTGATGTTTATCGCTTTTTTTTTTTTTTTTTTTTTTGTGATTGCAGTGTTTCAGAAAATTGGAAAAGGAATTTTTCTATGACTCGTGTATATATTGAGAAAAACTCATAAAATTTATAATAATAATCGATACTTTTTTACAAATTATTTTAATTTTTAAATTCTTTATCATGTAATAATAATTGTTCATCAATTTTGACATTAAGAAATTTTACAAGAATTCTATATCTGGTCTTCAAATTATTTCTATTTCTATTTCTTTTCTCTTTATTGTTTCCTCTCTTTCTCGTTCTCAAGTATTATTCTTTTACCAGAGCAAGGAGGAAGAGAATGACGCTATCATGTTTCTTGGGCACGTGGAAGCAACAATATCATGCTTAGGAAAAATAACTGGTCCCGTGCCCACGCTAACGCATAGCATATTCAAAAGATGTAATTTATATTTCTTTAACCGATTAAATAATTATTATATTTATAAATATTTTAATATTTGAATTCAATTATTCTTTATATTATAAATTTATTTATATAATAATATTATTAATAAATATAATGATGATCATGTTTAAAAAATAATATTACTTAAAAATGATATTTATACTAAAACAAATAATACTCTAAATATGATATTATACATATAAAAGATAAATTATGCTAATATATGTATATTTTAGTTTAAATTTACATGGCCCAGATGATAATATTAAGCAAAACCAATTAAATAGTAATAGAAAAATAGGTATGAAAATGTAAACCCATAAAAATTCACATTAAAACAAATATATAAAAAAAAAACATGATATTCAATAAATTAGAATATGAAGTGGGGTTTTCTTTCTTTTTTTTTTAATAGTGTATGATATTACTTGGTTGCCTCTCCCAAAGGACAAGAAACCATCTTCTTTAAACACCCTTATGAACGAACGACGTAATAGTGTAAAATTTATATAAATAATTTAGTATTCAATTTAACTTTTTATAAATATTTCAATTTTAATTTAATATTGTAAGGATTCAATTATTCGGAAAAAAAAAAGGAAAGCAAAAATTTTTTAAATAAATTTTCCATAAAAAGTTTAAAATAAATTTTCCAAAAAAATGCCAAAAAAAGGAAAGAAAACAAGAAGAAAAAAGGTCAATTTGAAAAATTATAAAAAGAAAGTAAAAATTTTTAAACAAAAATATTTATAAAAAGCAAAAAGTTTTATTAAAAGAAAACAAAACGCAATGTTTTGTAAATTATTAAAATAAATTTTTCATAAATTTTTTTTGCAAATGAAAGGAAAGAAAACAAAAGGCAAAAAGGGTAACTTTGAAAAATTATTAAAACAAGAAAAAATTTTAAAATATTTGAAAAAAAGGAAAGCAAAAATTTTAAAATAAATTTTCCAAAAAATGTTTAAAATAATTTTTCATAAAAAATTTTAGCAAAAAAAAAGAAAAAAGGAAAGAAAACAAAAGGCCAAAAAAGGTATGTTTTAAAAATTATTAAAAGAAAGAAAAAAATTTTAAAGGAAAATATTTATAAAAAGAAAAAATTTTATTAAAAGAAAACAAAACACAATTTTTGCAAATTATTAAAAAAATTCCATTAAAACTTTTTTCAAAAAAGAAAAGAAAATATTTCATAAACAATTGAAATATTTATCTAATCTAAATTGGGATTGTTCCGGGTGGAGAGAAAAGAGATGGGGGGAGAAAGAGAGAGAGTTCATTTCAAAATTAATATGTTGAGAATTGTGATGAAATTTTTCAAACTCTAAATTTAATGATTTAAGAAATATGAAATAAGAAATTAAAATATTAATGATAAAAATAAAATAAAAATATGGAATTAATCCTAAAAATGATTTAAATGATAGTAAAATTAATAATTTAAGAAATATGAAATTTCAAATTAAAATATTAATCCTAAAAATAAAATAAAAAATATTAATATTGTAAGAATTAAATATTTTAAATATGTAATATTTTATTTTTAACCCTAGAGTTATAAGAATTAATATTTAGTATAAAATTTATATAAATAATTTAATATTCAATATAATATTTTATAAATATTTTAATTTTAATTTAGTATTGTAAGTATTCAATTATTTGAAAATATATATGAAATATTTAATATTTAATATATACATTACGAACTAAATATCTTTATCTTTTGCAAAAACATTTTATGGAAAAATTATTTTAATAATTTGTAAAAATTAGGAAATAATCCAATATTTTGGGAAATAATCCAATAAAAGAAAGATAAGTGTGTTTTTGTGTTTAGGATAGAAAGAAAGGAAAATAAGAGCATTAAAGGGTGATATATAATAGGTGTAAAATCAAAGGAAGGAAAGAGCAACAAGCTGCCACTGTCGGATGAAAACTGTAAAAAAAATAAAACAAAAAACAAAATGACCTTAAAAACTGACAAAGAAAGTAGTGGAAAACCCCAACCCCCAAGTTCCAAAGCCAAAACACATTTATTGACGTGGGTTGACTCAACTAGATATAAAGTTTAGTATCCTTAAGCATAATTGAGGTTTGACTTCCGTTGGAAGTATCGGATCCTCATATATATGGAGTGTTTTTCGTTGGGAGATCCACCTTCCGAAAGGAGCCATTGCATATATTCCGGATATTCTTCTTGATAAAAAGTTTTCGATACAATACTTTCCGATAAAAAAAACTAAGAATGTGAAAACTTTGCGATTAAAAACTTTCGAATTATCGATACATGAAAGCTCCCTGATACATAATACATTTCTCTCTCAAAACTTTCTGATAGTTTCTCAATAGTTTATCGGTACTAAATCTTCCTGATAACCGTTTAAAAAAGTTTCCCGATAGTTTATCGGTACAAAAACATCCCGATAGTTTATCAGTGCAAAAAATTTCCAGTAACCGTTTAAAAAAACTTTCTGATAGTTTATCGGTACAAAACTTCCCGGTAGTTTATCGGTACAAAAACTTTCATGTAGTTTATCGGTACAAAAAGTTCCCGATAACTGTTTAAAAAAGTTTCCCGTAGTTTATTGGTACAAAGTTTTCCGATAATTTATCGGTACAAAAACTTCCTGATAGTTCATCGGTGCAAAAGTTTCCCGATAACCGTTTAAAAAAGTTTCCCGATAGTTTATCGGTGTAAAAATTTCCCGATAACCGTTTAAAAGTTTCTCGGTAGTTTATCGATACAAAACTTCTCGGTAGTTTATCGATACAAAAGTTTTTCGATAATTGTATAAAAACTCTCGGTAAAAAGTTTCTCGGTATACAATTTTTTCCTCTCTCAAAACTCCCCGGTAAAATTATGTTTTTTAAAAATTTCATTAAAAAAACAAAAACAAAAAAGACAAAATGAAAAAGAAAAAACAAAATGAAAAAGAAAAAAAAAATAAGATCCTTAGTCGACTAAATAAATGTTTTAGTGGACTAAAACATCTTTTTTTTTTATGTTTTTGCTTTTTTTTAAGCTTGTTTTTTTTTTCTTTTTGTCTTTTTTTTTTTCTTTTTGTTTCCTTTCTTTAAAAAATATCAAAAAAATATTATAAATATTTTTTTAAAAAATAGTTTGAAAAAATTAATATTTTTAAAAAACATTATTTTTTAAAATTTTTAAAAATATTTTTTATATTTTGTGATAGTTTTTATAAAATATTTTATATGTTTTACAAATATTATACATGATTTGGTTTTTATATTTTGCGATACTTTTAAAAATATTTTGATTTTTTTAAATTAAATATGGTATTATAAAATGTAATTTTGTTATAAAATTTTGCAAGTGTACTCAAATTATTAAGAATGTGCAAAATATTTATGTATATATAAAAAACATTAATATTATAACAGTTGAGAAATTATAATTATAAAAATAATAAGTAAAAAAAATTCAAATATTTTGACAGTTAAAAAATTTTAAAATTTTTTTCAATCAATTGGAACCGCTCGAACTGCAGCCCTTCCTGCGAAGCAATAAGATTGAAGTTACGACCCTCCATAAAGATTGTCACTGATCTTTCTTCAGAACTATGTCCCTCTCCAACCGAAATAGGCGGAGGAACGCAGTATTCATCTGGTACATCTATCAAAAGACACTGAGATCACTGAGGAGACTGTTTCAATACTTCTCTCGGGATAGGCACAGAAGCTTGCGTCACTGGAGGCTCCTCCCGCCTTTGTGAATCTCGAGCCAGAATGCCCCCGGTCACCTTGAGGAGTCCCTTGTCGGAACCACCTCCCTCTTCGACCTTGATAGGTGCATCAAAGGCTTCTGAGTAGCCGACTAGACAGCCCCCTCCTGTTTCAGAATGCTCTTGAGAAAGCTCACGCTCTCTAGATTCGGTTTGCTCTTCTTCTCCAGCAGATGGGCTAGACGCCCTAACCCTAAACTTTTTCTATCAGAACTCAGGAGAGGTATCAACCGCCTTGCTCTTCGTATGAGACCGCACTTCCCACTCAGTAGAAATCTCATTGAAAAGACGAGCGTCGATGACCGACATAGTATTAACCAACTCATTCTCCTGTTGCTCCAACAAAAGAGGTCTGGTAATCTGCCTTGTCTCATTCACTAACAAACCATACAGCAGCAACATTTAATCCTCTACCAAAAAATCAACCCATAGACTCTGGTGATATTCTTCTCAGTAGTGTCCGACAACTCGCAAAAAATGAAAATAACGAAAGATATCGGGAGTTCTCGTATTCAAGAAAGACGGTTGATTAGCATCTGGAAGTACCGGAAGAAGATAACTGTTCAAGAACCTCACATAAAAAAATTTCTGTATCTAGTGCTTGTCTTGGGATTCACTGTAGAAGAACCTCCAGCGAGACTCCTTGCTAGTTTGGAGTTTATACCAGTCATGAGTAGAACCTTTGGAACTGCATCGCCCCAAAGAGAAAATGGCACCAAAAATCTCCGAGTCAAAACAAACACGGAAGAGCCCTAACAGGGAAATTAGGGCAATTGTAAAGCGCCAAGCGCTTGGGATAAACAACGAGGGATGAATGTTCCAATATCTCAGAACCTCCGCTAGCGGACCTGTATACGGAATCCTTAAACCATACTTCATACATTGCTTATACATTGAGACATAACCTTCAGGAGCGTGACTCGCCCTGTTCTTATCACCTAGCAATACAAACTCGAAGTCACTCCCAAGCAACATTTCTTTTTGAACTTCTCTTAAGTTCTCTTCGGTCATGGTACTCTGGATACTATCCACAGCTCGCAACGAGAAGGAATCTTTCGACAATTTTTCTCTATAAAAAGAGGTTTCGCAGAGAAAAGTCAGAAGAATGATGAGGCTGATGGGGGAACGTAACCCTTCGATAAGCACGAACCTATATGAATCGTATAGAAGACGGTTTACAAAAATCGAAGCGGCACAAATCAAATTAAAAAGAGGCGCTCCTTTTTCAAAAATTATCACTCATGGAACTTCTTTTTCCAAGAAGGCCATGAGTCGAGGGCAAGTGATGAGACATGGCCCAAAAGCCCAGGCTAAAAGAGACAATTCTCAAGAAACTCACGAATGGCACCTACGGATCGGTATCTAACAATCGTCATGATAATCTACCAAAGAGTCATAGTTGCCCAGATAATCTTCCAAGGGATCTCAGTCGCCCAGGTTTACCGAACGACAGGGTCTCAGTCACCCCGTCAGTCGAACGATAACTCACCAAACAAAAGTAATCGCCCCGATCGGGCAAGCAGACATCAACTCTTCAATTGGATGGATCATGAAGATCCCTTAATCAATTGAGCGACCGAACGTTGTGCAACACCCCTAGCAATTCTAAAGGAATATTATAATTTCGTTAATTTCAATCTCTCATTTCATAACGGTAAATTTCGGATCCTTCAAGTAAGGAAAACACCCATCTCAAAAATGGTAGCTCTACCAATAAATGAGGATCGTAATCAACTCATAATATTAATTTTTGAGATTCTCGAATCAGTTCGACATGGAATATAAGGTTGGAGTCCCCAGCGGCACACATCTCTCAGAGATATAAATTATCTCAAAAATTCTCAAAACAAAGTATGTTCTTTATGCTTAACACTCTGGGCACACTGATCACAATGAATAACTTCCCTCAATTCTCAGTCTGTTTTTTTCAATCGAAAACCACTCTTTACTAACTTGAACGTTAAAACCTCCCCGTCGGAGCACCCTTCGACGGTTTTTGCAGATATATCAATCATTTGACGACTATTGTTCAGATCAAGAAAGAATTGATATCTGTGGAGTTATAACTGACCTTCAACCGGATTGAATGAGAAATCATCTACACAACAACAAGTAGATTAGTCCAGTAAGATTGATCATCTTTCTCCTCCCACTTCTATCTTCAACTCTCAAGTCTCTCTTTCTTGATTGGATCGCTGGAAACCCAAAATTTCATTTTTCTGATTCGATCTTGTTATTTCAGTTTTAGTCCTTTATTTTCTGTAATTGTCAGATTTCTTTCATTCATTCTCCAAAGAGTTCGATTCTCGTGCTCTTGCTCTTATAGATGATTTAATTTTGTCTCCCCGTCAGATTGAGGATCTTAATTGTTTATGGCATTGCAAGTGGCAGCTAATTTGGCAACAAACGAAAGTCAAATTTGCAAACAAGATTGGGGCTTGTCGCTATGAGGAAGAAGCTTGACGCCTGCTTTCCTGTCGTCTCTCTCTCTCTTCATGGTAGTGGGTTAGGTCTTGTTTTTATTGAATTTGCGTATACAACACATGTGGCTTTTTTTTTCTTTTTTCTTTTTTTCCCTTGAATTCAATATTTATGTTATCAATTATAATGAATTCTTTAATCTCTGCCGCATTGTGAACGTTCACTTGGAAACTGAACTGAGTACTTTTTTTTTTTGGGTTTACTCTGTTTTCGTGAACTCTTCCCCCCCCCCCCCCAAAAAAAAAAAAGGGGCCGAAGATAGAAGACTTTTGCACTTTGAAAAGGAGTTATTTTTTGTTTTTTTTTTTCTCAAGAGTTATTTTAGGAAATTTAAAAAAAAATGGGGTCAGATCCGAGCATCACTATGTGTTTTCTTCCTCAAACATTTTAAGCGCATGTTACTTATGCCACGTATGCTTATTATCTAGCTATGGGGAGGCATGAAATTAATTGTGATTTTGCTCAGATAGAGAGATTCAATGTTTTTTTTCCCCTGGTGAGAGAGAGAGAGAGAGAGAGGAGAGAGGAGAGAGAAAGGGGAGAGGAGGAGGGAGAGAGAGAGAGGAGTGTTTTTTTTTTTTGAGAGGGAGAGAGGAGAGAAGAAAGAGAAAGGGATGAGAGAAAAGTTTTTTCTTTTTTTTTTTTCTCGGTGTGTTGATGTGGGACTGTTATGTCAATATTTTATTGACGTGGTGTTTAAATGACAATAACACATATACTTAACGGATTCGCTGTCGTGTGAGATAGGATTTTTAATTATAAAGATTAATTTGTAAAATTTGGATAAGATAAAATTGAGAGGCCGGATGCGTAATTATCTCTTCGGTTTTTCCCCAAAGGTCCTTTGTAGGAGGGAGTTTGCCCAGCTCAGCTGCCTTGTTTCTCTTCTCCACGCATTGCAAAAGAATCACCTACGCAGATTAGTTCCTATTATTAAAAGATAAGAAGTAACAAGTGGCACATTGACCATCCACGTTTCTTGATTTTGTTTGTCAATGTTATGGAAAAATAAATTCATATAATACCCATCAATATTAGTCTTAAGAAAATGAAAGTATACCTTTGAATTTGTTGTTTCAAATCGAAGAATCATTAGGTTCCCCTTTGAATTTTGACCATTTCAGCTTACAGTTTCCTACGAGGTTCCCCAGCCACCGGTTCCATTTGCATCGGTAAGTTTGCTTTTTACATTTAGATACTTACGTCCTAGTCAGTGTCACAACTTTTCAAGTTCTCAAATTTGAAAGATAATTAGAGACATTGATTCTTCATTCCCGATCCCAACTCATATCTCTTTGTTGTATCTAGGCACTGCAGCCCTTTCTTGAAGGCTTACTTCGACGTGGTTTGGAACAATTTGCAACATTCGCAAAAAATTACTAAAGGACTCTGCTGTCTGAGGTACCTCAGGTCAGTAATATTAACCTTGTAATTTGTTCCCTATTTTGGGGAAAATTCATTGTCCAAACACACATTCACAAATTTGTGTCTACAGAATGTGGATTCCGCGGAATCATAAATGACCATCTTATTGTTCAATGAAAGTCAAAGTTTGGATAATTTTCTAGTCAAGCCACATGAGAAATTAGCTTAGCTGCATTACTGTTGTGATTGTTACCTAGTGGCACAAGACTACAGAAACACGTTTTACCTCTCCAATATCCCTCTGAACATTTCAAACACTGCAACTCAATCAAGGTCGGGCTAGGGCTTCCTAATATAAAACTAAATTGAACAATTCAAATGCTCAATACTACTGAAGAAGATGTCGATGGATAAATTGGTACCCTCCTTGCCTCCAACAGAAAACAGAAAACATAATGTAGACAAGAACTAAAACCCATGGAACTCCTCAGTTCATGAGTTATGACAGGAAGAGCAAAGCAAGGGAATTATAGAGTGGTTGGGTGGTTCTCAAAATAATTCATTTTAGATAAAGATTTAATTACCATGAAATGCCAAATTAAGTAAAGTGGGGCATATGGGGAGGTGGAGGCAGATTCAAAATTCAGTACTGTTATCTTGTGTACGGTAGATACAACAGGTGGAAGTAGAACAGCAAATAAGGGAAAGCTTCATAACCCTGCCAACCTGGACCTTATTCTAAATGAGCCAACCACCTTCCCTGCAATTATGTACATCGACCTAGAAGTCACCGTTTACAGCTACAATCAAGGACAATCCCGGCCAAAACTGCTTACTACTTATTCTCTGAATTTTACTGAAGCAGCCACAAACAGTTATTCTTCATCCTTTCTGAACATACTCGAAATAAATTACTATGTACACCGGACGGCTGGCAATAGAATTTCATTCCACCAAGCTACTACCACTTCCCAACAAGTTCCTCAAGCTACACAGAGCCTCGGCAGAAAGGCTGCAGCACCTCAACTTCCGCTGGCGAGATGATGGTGATGGAGGCACTTCTTGGTTATCAAATGAAGTAAAGCATACAATTATCACAGTAAGGTTGTCAAACGTGTTTAACCGCAAGGCCTCCATGACAAGGTCCCTAGCACAGTGCTCTGGGTTATCATGCCGCCTTAGGCCACGGCGCACAATGTTAACTGCATGTTGGCTTGACATCACATCCCAAATACCATCACAGCCTATTATTAGGAACTCATCATCCTCTGTCAACACCACCTGCTGGAATTCTGGTTCTGCAATAAGAGGCGAAGGAGAGCCCCGAGGGAACTTCATGTCCCAGTCTCCTAAGGCCCTGGTTACAGATAAGATTCCATTGAGATAACCATCATCGACAAAACCACCCAATTGCTCGACACGTCTTCTTTCTGATGGATATACAGGCCTGTGGTCTTGAGACATGTCAACTGCCTCTCCTTTCCGGCACAGGACGGCACGACAATCACCGGCATTGGCCACCATCAAAAGCCTGAAAGTAATGTAGAGGATCAATCAACAGGTACATGAACTAAATAATGCTTAGACGGCTTATCAAAGAAAAGCATGAGGAAACAAAAAAGGTGGTTTATTAGGAACGAAAGGAGGGAAAGGAAGGCAGCTTAAGCAATGAACCCTGGATCATATACTAGAGCTAACGGTAGGCTGCAGAGACCATACCAGATAACTTTTAATGGGTGTTCATATTGAGAGTATTTAATGATCATAAGATCGTGACTTGTTTTGACACAACTCAAAACTAACATGATAAATTGGATTTTTTTTTAATTTATTTTTTTACATCTAATATTATGAACAGAACTGGTTTGAGCAAAAAATGTCTTGAGCCATATGAACCTTGACATTGCTTTTAAAACATAGAAAGAAAATTAAGGCTCTGGATGTCTCACCTTCCAAAAACAAGAGCAGTGAGTGCTGTAGTTCCAGAAGAACTGCTTACACTTGCATCTTCAGCCAATGCTACGTCAGCCAGAAGAAATGCTCTGCGGAGGGAGTCCTCAACCTCTTTCAAGAAAACATTGTCAAGTTGGGATGACTTAGGGAAATTAACATCTTCAAAGAAGATTCTCATTGCATTTTTTCTGATATATGCTGCCGCTTCAGAACCTCCATGACCATCAAAAACCTATATGAAGCCAGGCACTTGCTTCAAGCAAAGACCAACCAGAGCAGTGTACAGAATTCAAAAGTGAAACTAAGGCGAGAAAACAGCTTACCCCATAAAATGCGCTTGGCTTGGGAAACTTAAAAGGTGAGCCCAAGTGCGCGGAGAGATCATCTATTCTGATGTGTTCATCTTCCATAGATCTACGAGGACCGATGTCCGCAAAACTGCCCGATCGAATTGTAGGGACGAATTGCAGTATAACAGATTCAACAGAAGCATCCGGAGATCTCAACTTCTAAACAAGAAAATTTATTTCTTGTCAATTTTTCCTTTATAATCACGCTTAACGTAAGGCAAGGCGCTTGTCTGATCTTATAGCATAGGAAGGCTTACTACAATAAAATGATGGGACTTGGGAAAATTGAGATCCGACTCAAGAAGCTTTATTTTTACTTTTTTAAAAACAAAAGTTATAAGTATAATGATATCTCTTAAACACTGCCTGGGCAAAGGAAACAATAGTTGGGATCCCGCGAATACATGTTAAACTTTGACAATATATAAGCAGAATTTGTATATGGCAAAGAACCAGCACTCATCAAGCTACTGAAGAAGCTAACTCTGTTATCAAGTCCACTCCGAATTAAAGTAAGTTTAACCCCCAAAAAAAGGAAGAAGATCTAATCGCGTGTGGGTGCTTGGTACGCATTCCCGAGGAGACATGAGGTAACAATCTTGAAATACCCACAAATGGCCTACCGACTTGTTTGATTTGACCAAATGATTACAGCTATTACGTTTCCCACTTTTATTTTTTCAAATAAATTTTAAGGTTTTTATCTTTCAATACAATTGGAGGGGTCATCGGTCAACTCTCAAATTTATGGCACCTCGAACCACAACCAATATACAGAAGAGCAGAGTCTTGAATCGCATCCAGGTTCAAATTAAAATAATAATAAAAAAAGTTTCCAAGAAGTATTGATTATAGTTTGGTTGATAAAAAATCAAATTAATAAAGCCTCTTTTCCTTCTTGGATCTCTCAACTCACAAAATCAAAGTTAACCCAAACCCCCCCCCCCCAAAAAAAAAAACATATATCATCAATTAGGCATACTCAAACACATACATAGAGATGAAAAAGTTGGATAATAAAAATGAAATTTATTGAAGGAGGATATGAATGAGACATAACCAAAAAAAAAATAAAAAAGATAAAAAATGAAGAACTGACCAAGATAGAAGGGAATGGATCAGGTTCAGGAGGAGGTGCAGCTAAATCAGAGGAACGACGTCTGGTGCTCGAAGAAGAGGGCGAAGGGGTAGCAACGATTTCATTAATCTCTTGAAGATCGCATCTGTACTGAACATCCAAAACAGGGATGCTCACCCTCACACTCTTTTGACAAACAACCTCTGCTTCTGCTACCATCTTTCCAACCTTAACCTTTTGTTCATAACAACAAAGAACAAACTCCAATTCGTTTGCTTTCTGGAATTCTTCAGAGAGAGAGAGAGAGAGAGAGAGAGAGTCTTTTTGGAAAATTCTGGGAGTTTCGGAGGAGATGAAAAAATTTGGAAGCAGGTGGGGGGGGGGTGGGGCAAGGCAACTATATAGATGCGTGTGATGACTGGGGAACCGGCGGCGACTTGTTAAGTTGTTGGCCGATGGACACGTGTGGGTTTTGGTGACCACACGCATAGGCTTTGACACGTACTACCAAACCAAGGCGCGTAAGATGAGAGGCTACTTCGACTGGCATTGGGATTTGGCACGTGAAGTTTAAATAGATTCCAAGGGTCACTTTTCTGGTCGCCGCGTTATTCAACCATACATACGGAATGGGTATTATTAAACAAAAAAAAAAAATTACAAAAAAGGGGATAAATTGATGGGTGGTGGAAGTTATAAACTTTTAAAAATAAATAATTTAAAATTTTTAATTTCTCTTAAAATTCTATGATCAATTTCGCCCTGAATATACTTGCTTGTTATAGATTGCAACATTTCTTCGTGGTCATTAACTCCTTTTTAGAAGCAACTAAGTTTCCTGGCAGCAACTGCAATTGAGTATATACAGGGATGGTGTTATACATTATAATAACAATTGCATGATTCAAATAGAAAAATATATTAAAATTATTTTAAAATTACTAATACATTAACAATTTTTCATATTTAAAAACTTTATTTAAATTCAGTGGAACCCAAATTTTTAATGAGACGGCATAAGATGTAGGGTCATAGAAATTGTCTTTTTTAACTTTGTAAACTTGGTAAGGAATAGCAGGCTTTTGGTAGCTTATTTCCGGACTTTGGGGATTTTGGCATGCAAGAGCATCCCCCCCCTAACTGACCAGTATCCGTAATAAATTTTATTGGTCTTAACTATTCCGATTTGAGGTAATCGTCGGGCCAATTAAGAGACAACTTTTCTATTGTCTATTTTTTATTTTCAAAATTTGAAATCAAAATTTTAATTTAAAAAATTTAGTACACATACCATTGAATAACAAGGCATTGGTTGTAAGGAAGTTTTCATCTTGTGTTTGGATTACATCTAACACGAGTTTCAAGTAGATGGGGATCCTTTTTGGGATTTTTTTATTGCTTGGGAAAAGGTCTTTAAAATCTGATTGTGAATTCAGATTTCATGGAAGCAATCAATCTCATTGTTATGTCAGTCCTTGTTCGGCCGGTGGGGAATGATATTAGACTCTTGTTGGGTCGAGTTTGGCATATGAAGTTGAAACATACTTTGAGAGAGAGGGAAATCAATACGTAGATTTTATGATTAAACTTGATTCTCGACAACGTAAAAAAACTAAGGTTATTTGGTTTGAACTCTCCACTCCAGTGAAATGTCTTTTTTAACCTATAGGATGGTGTCGTGTCGTGTCATGCTTAGTAGATCTTACCTCTAATTTTCCTAAATAGAAAAAGGCATATTAATGTTGGCACAAATTACCCCAAAAAGGGGGAAAAATAAAGAGGAATGTCTCCTTATATAGATGATTGAGGAAGGTTATGTGAGGCTGGAGGGAGTAATCCAGAATCAGTATGCCAACCATGACCATGAGAATGTAGTAAATTCAGGAGGGTAATGCGTCCTTCTCGGGAGTTATTGGTGTCCAGCTTGAATAAATTATAGACCATAATCTTTCATGGAGGACACTAGGCAAAATTTGGATTTGGTGTCTCCCATTTACAGTTTTCCCTTATTTTATGTTGTAATTATAAAGGTGGGTTAACCCATTAGTGGTCCAAGTCGCTAAACCACTATTCCCAGTCAACAAAACAATCAAAGTGGGATTAAATTAATTTAAAACACGTTGGATCAGTGAACACAACTGCCATAAGGCTGCCTCATTCATGGTTATTTGTTTACGGTAGGAACAGCTCATAGTTTTTGCTGATTATCCAGATACCTTCTACACTAAACCACGGCTCTAAGGTTTTTTTTTTTCATTTTGTTTACGTAATCCTGGTGTCGGTTTTATAGTAACTGAACAGAGTTAAGAATGCTGGCATGGTAAGATTCCCAATCTCGTCATTAATTATTATTTTTCACAATAAGCTTGCTGAGTGAATAGGAATGAAATAATATATATATTGGTGTTGGGCTTTTGGAAACATGAAGCATCAAAATGAAATATATTTATTTTAAGCTGGGATTTTCCAGTTTGGGCTTAACCAAAAAAAATGGCCTTTTCTCCTCTCAAAGAGCTTACCGGGAGCGTACTAGGAGCCAGGTTGGGCATTTGGTGAAGGGATTGTGGTGAAAAGATAGTGAATTGTGTCGGTTAAGGAAATAAAGTAGTAGTTTGCTTCTGTTAGGAAAATTGATTTGCTGTTTTGTGAAATTAGACATTTACTCCTACACGTTCCAACCAAATTATTACAATAAATAAATACCGATACTAAGTTGATCTAAAGGTTTAATATTAATATTTTTTAAACAATGTTTTAAATTTAACCATGATTTATATATAAAAAAAAAAACCATCTTGATTGTTATTCAAACAGCTCCCGGATAAGTTGTTTAAATTGTGTAGCAGTCATCATATTTTTTTTCTTTTAAATCAATTTCAAATCTTGTGCAAAAAAAAAAAAAAAAAAAAATTGCGCCAGGAGCAGGACGGCATCAACGCAGTCATTAGCCATTTCCTAGGCCCATGGGCCAAGTTCAGGATCAGTTGACCCAATTTGTTAGGTCGGTGGATCTTGTTTCTTATGAAATTACTCATTTGAAATAGGATCACCCACGAAGTACTCGTTTTTTTTTTTTTTTTTTTTTTTTAAGGTTCTGGCTATCAGATTTATTTCGATTAATTCAAATTAATTTATTTTCGGATCTATGAATGAGGAGAAATCACTCAATACGATTATTTTATATCGTCACGAAAACTCGAACTTGAGTTCATGGAACAAAGTATAGAGCCTTTCTCACTACATCCGACCCACATTGGTATCACCCAAGAAGTACATGAAATACTGAATACTTATGATCTAATTAATTAGTAAATATATTCATTTAAATAAATTTTTTAATAATTAGAGAATTTTAAATATATAAAATATTCAGTACGTTTTCAAAGATATTTATTTCCGATGAATTGAAGGAAGGAAAGGAAAAACAAAAAGAAAAGTCAGTTTGACAAGTGGCAGCCGAAAGCAGCCAGGAACAAAAAGAAGGCCCAGCAAAATTCTCAAAAAGGAAGGCTTCTTCCCTCAAAGCTTTTAAAAGTCAGTTTGACATATTCAGTTCAAAGCAAAGAAATAAAAAAGGAGAAGAAGAAAATTATATATGAAAAAAAAGGGACAACAAACAATGCCTCAAAATATTCAACACCTTTAGAAAACCATCATGAACCCCTTTCTTCAACCAACTTTCTGTCTCCCTTTAATCTTAAATTATTCTTTTCTTTTAGAGATAAAAACCTAATAACCCAAATTCAATATAATGCAATTAAAAATGGGGGACTATTATGAAATATTACTTATAACATGTATTTCAATACCTTGAGATAGATTTAGATACAGCTTTCAGCTTTCAGATCCATAACTTGTAATTATTATTATTATTATTATTATTTATAACAGTGCTGTGTTGGATGCATGGATGGGTAGGGCCACTGCTATTTTGCTCATGACTTGATTCCATTAATAATATTCTATTCTTCATTTTCAAGCTCAAAGAATCCTCAAACTTGAGAGCCCGACACCTTCTCACTGTTTAATTTATTTTATTCACTATTTATTTATTTTTGTCTTTTGAACCGGTCGAACGACGACGTTTCGTACCGGTCAAGAAAAATATATTTATATATATTGGCTATGCACTCGGGACATTAATTAAGTAATTTCAATTTCAAAAAGCAGGAAGAGAGAGAGAGTTGAACGGTCAAAAAGTAAAGAGAGAGGTGAGAGATCAAAAACACGGTTTGGTTGGGCGCTTTCTGCCGTCCACCCTCCTCTCAATCACTACGGCTCATCGCCATTTTTACATGAATCTCTCTCTCCCTCTCTCTCTGTTCATCGTTCTCAAAAAGGAGGACGAACATCTCTGGATTTGGCTCTTTTGATTCTGATTACCTCCTGAGATCAATTTGTTTTGTTTAATGCGCGAGAACTACTTCTTCCTCCTTCAGATCTCCACTCTCTTCTTTCCCAATCATGTCTCTTTTGGTTTTGGTGATCTCTCTCTCTCTTAACTGTTAGTTTTTTTTTTTTTTTTTGTTGCTCTGATCGTTTCTTGTTTTCTCGCGTTTGCGGATATAGATTTCGTTCTTCTTGTTTCGCATTTGGATTAGATCTGTTCGATTAGGGTTTGGTTTTCAACTCTCTTTTTCTCCTTTCAGTTTTGATTGTGATTTATACAATGCTCGTTAGTTCTTGTTCTTTCTTTTTATTCTTAGGTCTGGTCAAATCAACTACAGTAATGAAGAGTAAATTTTGCAACAGAAGATTTGCCCTCTTGAAATAATCGTGTATGACGAAGAGCCATGACATGTCCAAATTTGAGCCCCCATTAGAAATTTGTGGCCAAACAGGAAGGTTTCTACAATAATTATTCACGCTATGGAACTATATCCAAATAATACCCAAACGCGACTTGTTTCAGAAATAGGGTTTGCTTTTCACCCCAAACAGGATTGTTGTTTACACCAATTATAGCTTCGCCTATGATTGCTTTTGTTTCTTTGGTCTTAAAATGGAAATTTTTATTTGGTAGCTTGGTCCCCCCACCCAAAAAAAAAAGATAGAGAGAGGAAGAGAGAAGATCCTCATGTCAAAACACGAGTGTGTTTGTGCTTTTTGTTTTGTAGATGTCTTACATTAGACCTATTTGTATTTTCTCTTCAGGTCCCCTGTTATAATTCTTGAACTGAGGTTTTCTGGTTCCTTTCTTCTTCTGAGCTAATGGCTTCGGCGAGCGTAGCACTTTCTTCTGGGTTAAGAGAACTTAGCGGAAGCACTGCTGTTGTTGATCGGTTGCCTGATGAAATGAATGATATGAAAATTAGGGATGACAAGGTAATTTTGTTATCTTCTTTTTTTCTGTAATTGTGCCCTTTATTTTAAAGTTTTAAGAATGCTTCTATGATATTTACCAAGTGCTACGTTGGTTCCACTTAGGAAGTGGAAACACCCGTTGTTGATGGTAATGGGACCGAGGCAGGACATATAATTGTGACAACTATTGGTGGTAAAAATGGACAGCCAAAGCAGGTATATAATTTGGATGTGATATTGCATGCATTTATTCTACAGTACAATTTTGTAGGAGTTTCATACTAAATATTCATTCATTGTTGTAGACAATAAGCTATATGGCTGAACGTGTTGTTGGGCATGGATCATTTGGAGTTGTGTTCCAGGTAAATTACGTAGAAAAGCCATAGTTTAAGGTCTAATTCTGCTTATTTTCCTTTTTTTAGGTCTGAGCTCTCTCTTATGTTCTACTCCCGATTCAGTTCTTTCTGGATATTTCTACTGATGGTTCTTATTTTCTAATGTGGCTGGTGCAGGCTAAGTGTTTAGAAACTGGGGAAACTGTTGCTATTAAAAAGGTTCTCCAGGACAAGAGATACAAAAATCGAGAATTGCAAACCATGCGGCTTCTTGACCACCCAAATGTTCTATCTCTGAAGCATTGTTTCTTTTCAACGACTGAGAAGGATGAGCTCTATCTAAATCTTGTACTGGAGTATGTCCCTGAGACTGTGCATCGGGTGATCAAACAC
This sequence comes from Dillenia turbinata, assembly GCA_037126225.1. Taxonomy (NCBI): domain Eukaryota; kingdom Viridiplantae; phylum Streptophyta; class Magnoliopsida; order Dilleniales; family Dilleniaceae; genus Dillenia; species Dillenia turbinata. The sequence goes on from JBAMMX010000006.1 coordinate 392,723, forward strand.
TATAATAAGATGAACCAAAGAATGCCATTGATATTTGTTAAACTTTATACTTACCAGGTACTAATTTTTATTTCTATGTTTCTCATCTCCATTATAAGTTGGTTCTCTTGTTGGATTGTACTGCCAATAGAAACATTCCTAAGGAACCTGTGTGAGGATTTTTACATTATTGGTGGACTTTTTTGCAGATTTTCAGAGCATTGGCTTACTTACATGGAAGTATTGGAGTGTGCCACAGGGACATTAAACCTCAAAATTTGTTGGTAAAGCCTGGGATTACTAGTAATCTCTTGATTTGAGGATCAAATGTAAAATATGGCTATTTTTGTATGTCAAGTTCTATCATTTGTGCAATTTCCTTTGAAGAGTTAAAATTGAAGATGACTAACTGCTTTTGGATGCACCAAAGTCCAATTTAGGAAAGTTAATGGATGTGTTGAGATAGTTAACTGTCATGATTAGGCATTTTAAAATTTAATGGCACTATCATTAGTTGAATTACATTGAAATAATTGTGTTCCTTTTTCTGGAAATTGCATGGCATAACATCATTACATCAATAATCTTGTTGTAGAAAGTTGGCTCCCCCCTCCCCCAACAATGAAAAACAAGAAAAAATAAAAAAAATAATAAAGAAAAAAAAACCTGGTTGGAATTGTACCGTATTAAAATTGTTATAGGATATCAATTTTTCTTTAAATTGTTCAACCTGTTTACAGTGTTTAGCAATGTGAAGAAACTACTTGGGATCTTGTTTGTCCACTTTTGTATGACTAACGTGTTCACTCCTATATCTTATGCCATATTTCAATGTCTCAGGTCAACCCACACACTCACCAGCTGAAGATTTGTGATTTTGGAAGTGCAAAAGTTTTGGTTAGTATTATGCTTTCTTGGATTTAATTCGTATCCCATTACTTTGCCCTTTGTTGCCGATGCTTATTTGCTCTATTCTGTATTTTTCAAATGTGACAGGTAAGAGGGGAAGCAAATATCTCATACATCTGCTCTAGGTATTACCGAGCACCTGAACTCATATTTGGTGCCACAGAATACACCACAGCTATTGACATTTGGTCTGTTGGTTGTGTTCTGGCTGAACTACTACTTGGACAGGTAGCAAGATTATTCTGTTGTATTGTTTCTTTTTCCTTGGGATCTCTGTAGTTATCCAACTTCCAATTTATATACATGCTAAAGTTGCAGCTTTTTAATTGCAGCCTCTGTTTCCCGGAGAGAGTGGAGTAGACCAGCTTGTAGAAATTATCAAGGTGATCATAAATTTCTAATTAGAAAGTAAAGAATTTGGAGGAGTTCAAATATGATGTGGTTGATATATATGGGGACCTTGAATATTTCAACTTTCCTTATATGAGGTATTTGTGTGATTTTAATGTAGGTCTTGGGCACCCCGACAAGAGAGGAAATTAAGTGTATGAATCCAAACTACACAGAGTTTAAGTTCCCACAAATTAAGGCTCACCCATGGCATAAGGTGCTAAAGATGTTACTTTTTTCTTCAATACCCATGATTCATAAACTTAATATAGGCTATGCGTATTGACGGTCAGTTGCTTTCAGATATTTCACAAGCGCATGCCTCCTGAAGCTGTTGATCTTGTCTCAAGACTCCTGCAGTATTCTCCAAGCCTTCGATGCACAGCCGTAAGTGTACAACTCCTAAAAAAAATTATTTTGGGGGGGGTGGTGCTTAAGAATTTACGTGCTTATATTGTTGATTGATATTTAATCTCCAAGACCCCTTACACGGAGGCATAGGAATGAGTACATAGCGAAATAATTTACTAAGATAGTTTACAAAGTTGATGTCAGGGAGCCCTTCTGCACTTAACTTCTTGAACCCTGTTTTGGTCATTGGCCATGTTCTTCTTTCATGATGAGAACTCTTTTTTGTTTAAGGCTTGGACTAATAGTTTTTGCTGTTAGTTGAATGCTGAATCTCACACAATCTGAAATATGGTTTTATCATTCAATCTTGCTATTGGTTGCTTCCCTTCAAATATCAAAGTACCAGTTTTGAGGATTTCATATGAATATGTCAATGCAGCTGGAAGCCTTGATCCATCCCTTTTTCAATGAATTGCGGGACCCAAATTGTCGCTTGCCAAATGGGCGTTTCCTTCCCCCACTGTTCAATTTCAAGCCTCATGGTAATTAAACCCATCCTTGAAGGAGTCCTGTAGGTATCTTGTCTCCCTTAATATATAATTGGTAACTTTGGTCGTGTTTCTATTGTTCTTGATTTGACCAGAATTGAAGGATGCACCAGTAGATGTGCTAGTTAAGTTGGTTCCAGAACATGCGAGAAAGCAATGTGCCTTCCTTGGATTGTGATTTTCTTTGCATTTATTACCTGTTTCTCCGTTGAGTAATGTGCTCACTGATGTTGTAGTCGAGTTGTTGTCATTGTTCGAGGTGATTATAATGGAAGCTGTGCAGTTTTAACCTCCTTCCTCCGGTTTCATTGTTCTTTTGTTCCTTTTTGTATTGTTATTTATCCTTATGTTTGTAAAGCAGATTGACAAAATTTCAATTTAGTCTATTCCCAAAATCTCCATGGGAATTCTCTCCCTTATTTTGTACCTAAGACAGATTGTAAAAGAGCTTGTCAATTCAACGATCCTTTTTTAATTGTTTTTCAGCTTTGCCAGGTGTATTGTAACAATGCATGTTTCTTTAAATTGAAGGGCAGTGTGACTCGATGTTCAGGGAGTGGATCTGAACATGGGACCAGGAAATCAGATGGCCACATGCAAACTTATCAGATTGCTAGTGATGTATTAACAATCACTCATGATTATTTATTTGATCATGTTTATTTTGTTGATTACATAATAGAAGCTTGATTTTGGAATTTGGTATTCACTGTATATACCTTGAGAAACAGTAGTAGGTATACTTCAATCTGTATGCTTCTGAAAGTCCTCTGCTTGTTATTTGTTATGAATCCCCACTGTTTGGCCAGGTGATCCTCATCTTTCAATGTTGGGGATGGGGGTGTGGTGTTTGTTTTCCTTTTGGAATTTTATTCCCCAGTTGCAGGCTAATCAATTTCATGTTCAGTGGGCTGATTCTATATCAGAGTGGATGAATTGTCTTACTATTAGCAGGGTGGTTCAAATGTTTGTGTGGATCTTTACAGAGAGATTAGTTCGTACAGTTTCTCACACTACCAAGGAACCAGACTGGTGTAACGTCTGCATTGCATCTAGAGGTACAAACTGTATACTCCTTCGGCAATGTATTTTCATATTTCTGATTTGATCTGAGGGATCAGTTTTCCTTGTAATGCATTTCTTCTCTCTGTCTTTCCATTTGAAAGTGTTCAATATAGCCATCTTATTTGTCTGAGAAGGCTATTTATGATTTTAGTTTCTTTTACTAGTGGCTAAATGGGTTGGTAGTATAAATGACAAGGTAAACTGTTGGATTTAGTGGGTAACACTTCCATCGATTTTTTTTTTTTTTAATAATTTTTAATCGTTTGGCTGGTGGAAAATGGGTAAGTAAAAAGAAACACTGAGGTGAAAAGGTGAAAAGTGAACTAGGTGAATCATTCCATCTGCTAGTTTTGCAATTATCATTAAAGCCTTTTTATCAAATGTGGCTGAAAACGATTCTGTTATAATTTCAAAGTTGCCTCTCCATGTCATATATTAGCTGAAATGTTAATGTTGAAAAAGCAGATCATGCCTGCAGTAGTGCAGACTGCAGAGTACTTTTTTTTAGGGCTCTTTTGTCATGCGTGAAACAAAGGTTACCTGATGTTGGACCTTGGTTCAACCAACCCAAGAGTCTTCCTAACCGATTCAAATTTTCACATACTTTTGGTGCCTTTACTTCAGGAGCTAGTTCAGGGGAGGGGCATAATTTTCCTCTGGAGGTTTGTGATTTGCATTTTTTTTTTCCTTAAACAGATTATGATCATTTTCTGGAAAGAGATAGATACAAGATACAAGATAGAATCTAGAGAGAGAGAGAGAATATCATACTGATTTTAGCTAGATACTCAATATTGGTTTGGAGATTTGCTTGTTGAGGATCCAATGCCATGTCAACAGTAAAAAAATGGGTTCTTGCTTGAATGACAGTCAATTGTGTATTAAATTGTCTTAGTAAAGAAGAAAACAGTAATCTGTTAAAGGGGATAAATGTGGGAGTGCCTTTGATGATATTCTTGATGATATTCTAACCTTCTCTTATGGTGATAGTGCAGTTAATACGGCAGAAATCAGGATTTGCTTAAATAAGTGAAGTCTCCAAATAGGAAACCCATATATTTTGTTCCGAATTATGTTAGTGCGTGATGTTTATCTTGTTTTAAGTGCTGCATTTGAAGTCTTTAGGCTCTCTATCAGTGCTCAGTTTTGTACTTCTTGGTACATTTTGATAATTAGTGGCTACAAACATATTTAAGGTACTTAAAACTTTAACGTGAACCCCATGCATTTGGAGCATGTTTTCATCTCTTTGTTCTGAACATATGGCCGTCTTACTGTTCTGTTGACTCTTGCTGATTTTAGAAACCAATCTTAAGGAGAACACAAGGGATGAAATTGGCTAGTATAATCAAAGGAGCAAGTAAAATGCTATCTTGACTATGACGGTCTTTTTAACGTGCTAAATGAGTATTTTACATAACCTTACCAAGTATTTGAGTTACTTGGCCATTTGGACAAGTAAGAAAAGCCTTCCCCCCCCCCCCCAGTGGGAGAGGTGGAGATAGAGAGAGGGGTATGTTATGAAACCCAAATATAATGTTTGCAGAATTTTTCAGTAATTTGTTGCAGAGGATTTACTGTTGGCTAGGGGATTTAAAACATATCTGAACTTGGAAGATATAGAATGCACTACGCAAAATTCTCAATTTCGATTAAAGTTCACTGATGACCCGCTAGTTGTGGTCTATTTGGTAGTTCCAATGAGAGTTTTGTCCCACGATAGGATATAGTGTCGAATCAAGCCACGGAATGGGTTAACTACTATTGCTGCATCTGGTTCTGATAATGGCATGAGCTGAGTTTTAAGTGCTTCTCAAACTCAATAAGATGAATGCGTCTTACTAATGACTTAAATTGGGAGTGCAGAAAGTTCCCTGGCATGAGCTTTGAACTGTAGAAATTGTAAAATATGACCGTGGTGAATGCACCAGATTACAAGGCCTATTTGGGACCAGAAAAGGTGAAAGTTATGGGAAGAACATGGGGGGCTTATCTGACTGTCCACCACTCTTATTCCCCGTTTGCATTTCTTTTTTCCTTGAACGGCCATATTCAGATTCCTCATTCTCAAAAGGGAAACCTTGTCAAGACGGAAATGGTCGGCTCCCGCCATTAAACATTATAATATTATGTGAGGTGCTGATAGCTTTGGAAGACCCTTCCACTTGCAAATTTTTACTATATATACAAATGTAGTCCTTCTGATTCTGCATGCATTTCTTAAACTTAGTTTATACTTGTTGCCACTTGTTCAGTTAGTCACATTTCCATTTTAACTCTTTTATCTTGCACTTCTCGCAAACTTCCTGCAACTTGGATGCATTCAGCCTTTATCCTTTAAACTGGTTGTGGACAGTGGCACACTCTCAGACTTGAAATTTGAAATTTCTTAATATTGTTACCTAGGTTTAAGGGTCCCCCCCCCCTTCAGTCTAACAATGTTGACTGCGCGGCTGTTATCACTGCTTCTCCTCACATATCTATGTTTTTGCTGTTTGTCAATGCAAAATTGCGTAAACATACACCAAAACACAAGCATCATCACCACCACCCATATTTTCATATTTCACAACCCCCTTCTCCTCCACCAGAGCCCTCTGATTCAATTTACGATGTAAACTCTAGTGGCGCCTTTGATGTGCGAATGTTTGGGGCTGTTGGGGATGGACTCGCGGGTGATACAGATGCATTCAAGATGGCATGGGACACGGCATGTCAAGTGGAGTCAGCAACACTCCTCGTTCCTGATGTGTACTCTTTCATGATTCAGTCTACGATTTGCACAGGTCCTTGTCAGAGCGGTTTTTCAGGTAATGTAGTTTCCACATTCAATTATAGTGCAGATATGTACTTGACTAAGGGTTCTGAATGACTCAGTACACTTGTACTTTTGTGTCCCCTGAAAGGTCGATGGAACTCTTATTGCCACATCATAGCCCCGACTCCTGGCCAGAGAGTCTCAACTGATGTCAGTGTCTAAAAAGGGCTTTACATGAACCCGATTTATTGTGGGGGATAAAGAGTGGGTGAATATATATATATATATATATATGTATGTATATATATATAATTTTCTCTTTATATTAAAAAAAATAACTCTACTATTACATCAATACTCACCCTCACTCGTTGGTCTTTTACAAAATTGATGAAATATTGGAGGTCTTATAGATGGCAGAGGAGAGAAATGGTGGGATCTTCCTTGCAACCCCACAAGGTGATTGTAATTCCCTACTTGTTTTCACAAACACCAACATTCTTTTTATTGATTTTCCTTGATCAGTCGCACACCAAATACCTGCAGGGAGTAAATGGGACAACACTGCCAGGACCATGCGACAGTCCCATTGTAAGTCACCAGAAGAAGTGGTTTAACATTGACCTATAATTTGACCTTCTTCAGCATTATCTGTAACTATATTTTGAATTCTTCTGTTGCAGGCTATTAGATTCTTCATGAGCTCCAACTTAACAGTTCAAGGTCTTAAAATTAAGAACAGCCCTCAGTCCACTTCAGGTTTGATAACTGCAGGAATGTCCATATAGAATCAATAATTATAAAGGCACCTCCCACCAGGCCTAATACAGATGGGATTCACATAGATAACACCAACGTCGTCCAGATATACAATACAGTCATCTCAAATGGTCATCCAAAAAGCCTACAAATACTTCATATTTTCTACTAAATTGTATTTCTCACACCACCTGTATGTTGTTCTCCAGGTGATGCTTGCGTCTCAATTGGCTCTGGCTGCTTTGATGTAGACTTACGAAACATAACATTTGGACCGGGCCATGGAATCAGGTAGTTGGATTAGCATATTGGAACCTTTTGTTAAACATGCTTTGGTTAGTGATACTTCTAGTTTAATGTGGCACTTTTCCTTCTCTGTTGAACTTTTTTCCTTTTTTTATCTACTCAGCATTGACAGCCTAGGAAACCATAATTCACGAGCTTGCGTTTCCAACATCACGTTAGGGACTCGGTGATCAAAGTCTCAGAAAATGGAGTGAGGATCAAAACATGGCAAGGCGGTTCAGGATCTGTATATATGGGGTAACATTTGGTAACATCCACCTGGAAAGTGTTCGAAACCCACCTATAATTGACCAGTTCCCAAAGCCTGTGCAAACCAAACCCCTGCAGCTCTTGTCTCAGACATCACTTACACAAGCATTAAAGGCACCTACGATGTGAGAAGCTCACCTATGCATTTTGCATGCAGCGATGCAATCCCTTGCACCAACTTGACCTTCTCGGATATAGAGCTTCTTCCTGCCATAGGTGATATTGTTTTAGACCCATTTTGTGGGAATGCTTATGGTGATCTGCAGACTCTTACTATTCCACCAGTGTCTTGCTTGCAGGAAGGTGTTCCTCAATCCATTATAGAGAATAAACTAGTATGTGTAAAGCATATAATGTCTAAGAAATATATGTGTTTACGTATGTGCAAAGATGGAGGATTTTGTGTCCATCTTGTAAATCAGAAAATTAGGAAGTGCTGTGAGATATTAAATCCGCAGTTGTGCCCAGATGAAACTTTTTTTTTTCCGTTTTTTTTTTATTATCTCTGGTATGCATTGCAATAAAGATGTCGGGGGATTAGATAAAAAATATTATAGCAACTTTCTTATTTAACTATTAGTGGTAGCTGATCTTCAAATAAGGGGTTGTCAGCATTGTTGATTTAAGACTCTCAGTGCTCTTCTGTGGCGCCTTTCGGTGCACGAGCTATGCTATAAATGCTACGCACCAAACTCACCTTTTAATCTCTCTCTCTCTCCCCATCTCCAAAAGATTCCAAAATAGGCTTGTGATTGTGGGTCCAAGATTGTGCACTTATTTTCTTGGCCAAAAATTAGAGTACACTTTGATTAAATACCCCCACAAATAGAATAACGGAAGTGGAAAGTAATGGGCGTAATGTGACGAAGGGATAGCTTAGTGTCACGATCCTTTTCTCCGATCAAATGATTTTGGATTCAAATTTGAATGTAAAAAATAAATAAATAAATAATAATCCGCATAATGCCAAGTAAAACAACAAAAAGGGAACAACAAAACTTTCAGTTGTCCAACTCAGGCCTCAAAATCATACAAATGTCTTTGGTAGGTCCAACTAATGTTATTTAAAGGGTTGCTCACCCAAAAAGAAAATGCTATTTAAAGGGTAAAAATTTTGGGTACCTTCTTGATCCTTCAATGACAGAACGCTATCGAAAGTAGTTCCCATATGGGAAACCGAAATGAGAGAGAGAGTGAGAGATTAAAAACATGCTCACCGATCCTCAAGAAAAAGGGATCCCAGAGAGGTCCCTCTTGGACATAAAAGAAGCGTGAAAGAAACATGCTCAAGTCCAAGGAAAAATGGAGGAGGAGGAGTCGATACAACTCAAGCAAACTGTCAAAGAGAGATGAAGCAAAATGCAAAAGTGGAAGCCCAATCCTACCCGACCTAACTCCATTCTTTAATACTGTAGCAGTCCATTTTAGGCCCATCATAAGGTGACTTCAAGATGATAAAATGTAGTCCTAAATCAAGCCGAGAGAGACTGCACAGGAGATCAAAATCAAGCCCAAGGGTTGGTCACAGAAGCTGTCTGGAAAGTCCAATGCACAATGCACAAGGCACAATTCAAGTCTTATGCTAAGCTCATTTCAAAGCAACACAAGATCCAACACTTAAAGGGAGTTTAGCCCTTTCAAATGGAGACAAAATGGCCTATAAAGGGCCCTAAAAATAGGGCCCAACTGTTAAGAAAAACCTGACAGTTGGAGACCCCAACGGCTAGGACAAGCCGTTGGGGAGAGAGCTGTTAAGCTCTCTTTCTCCCTCTATCTCCTCTTATTTGTTCTCCATTCTTTCTCTATAAATAGAAGACAAAGTATAGGAGCAATGTAGGATTTTAGAATGATTCTCAATATGAAAAATGTAAGAAGGAAGATGGGATAATCTTCCCACTTCACTTCACATAAAAATGGAGCAATGTCTCCTCTTATCTTTGCAATTATTTAAGCACTGTCTCAACATCTTTTGTACACATTATTTCATACGTAATCATAACCCTATTGAAGTATTTCATTCAAACCTTTAGTCTATTCAAATATTCAATTGTTTCTTTCAAATACCTTTGAGTTTATCACACCACAAGCTTCCCCAAACCTTTAGCAAACCTTCTGTTTTTCAAACCACAAACACTCGAACTTGGCGTGAAACCAATTTCCTCCACACCAGCGTCACCATTCCAAGAAAAACAACAACCGTTGTTAAGGACAGGGACGCCATTTTGTGTTGCTTAATCGTTGGTGTAACTAGTTACGTTGTGGCCCACAACTCGCATTGGGGTTGCTACATTGTCGAAATGTGTTAAGTTTTATGTGGTTAGCGATGGTCCACGATGATGTAGTAACTAGCATCGCTAACCACAGCGCTCTTTATGTCACCCATTATGACGGCATAGTATGACATGCAGGTCACACCAAAACAATGACAAAGTTAGCGACGCTATTGGCGATGGCAACTTTGACAACAGCTTTGTCATTCACTCTGTCGGTGTCCTTTGCGACAACATCAGTGATGAAATCTCCTCATTCATGGCTGATTTAGTAAAATGTTGCTACACTGATTTGGAGTTTATTTTTTGGAGTCAAAAATAGCCGAAAAGATAGAAATTAGTACAATGTTAGGATTCCACGTAAAACTATTTTTATTTTTAATACAAAGGTACAAATATCACTCATGATACCGAACCAAAGACCTAATAAATGGCCAAAAACCAATCGAATAAGAGCTTCACCCTTTTGGCCCCCCACAACCACGCGTATTCACCCAAGACCATTTATAGTTCCTCAGTCATCCCTTCCCTTGGTACCTACGTTCCTCGATCACCCTACACCTCAGTAAGATAGACTTAGAACCTTGTACCAAACAATCAAATGGATAAGTACAACTTAGAATAATCTGCAAAGGAAACAAATTTTCAAACGAATTCAAACTTCCTTTGTGAGGAAAAGAATCTTCCTCATTCTCTAAGTGATTCCCAAAATACAAAAAATTACCCCAACATGAATATTAATCAAAGAAGGAAGTCCTTACATTTATGGATCTTCCTCAAACACCGAAAGCGGCATACTTCATGAAATCTCAAACAATAAACCTCATAATTTTGGAGATTCTCCACAATCTCCCATAAAAGAAACTAGGGCTAGGAAGCCTAAAAAAAAAACCCTGGGGGCACCTTCCACAAAGGACAGATATATAAGCAAAACATCAGTCGCAGTACAGGTAAATTCTCTAGAGCTCTACTCTAAAAAACACACACCGCCATATAAGATCAAAGACTTTTTTTTGTCTATTGACCATATTCAAAATCCATTTTTTCTGAATTGAACGTCAGAATCTCTTTCGTCAAAGTACTTTTTGATGGCATTTTGCAGGTTAAAGACTTTGGATCATCCTTGGTTCCAGGACTCCCACGTAGCTAGAGAGGGCAGATATCTGTAAAAAAAAAAAAAAAAAAAAAAAAAAAAAAAAAAAAAAACCATCTCCATCAGATTGATATCGTCTATAGGACACAAACTAAGAAGAAACTCGCTCCCCACCCGGGTTCCCAACACCAACGACATCATGTCACAGAAAATGAGGAGGCCACTCATCAGCTTTGATGATGATGATTTAATTGGAATTACGCCAGATCATAATGACCCTCTTTTATAACGACGAAAATAGGGTCGTATATGGTCAAAAGGATTCTGATCAACCAGGGTTTGGGCTATGATGTCCTTTAATGGGACACATTTCGATAGATAAGCTTCACCCCTATCGATCTGCAGCCCCAAATGGCTCCAATAAGGGGACCCTTGGGAGAGTCATTGTACCTAAAGGTACCATAACGTTTCCTGTGATTCTAAGAACTCCTTTGAATCACACCTCCGCTATAGTTATGTTTAACATAATCATGTCCTCTTTTCCCTACAACGTCATTCTTGGTCAACCCATCCTAAACGACCTAGAGATTTTACCCAGCACCAAACACATAAAGATTAAATTTCAAATGATACAAGGCATTGTAACTATCAATTGTGACCCCATGCCTCAACTACTCCCACTTGAGAAAAACCAAGAAAGCCCATCGATAGAAAAGCTGAATTTAGGGATGACCCCACGTTAGCACACATACCTCAATTCGTCGAGGAGGTGGACGAGATCTCACTCAATGGAGACCTTGCACAAACTGTCAAAATTGGGGCCAAGCTATCACCGTCCCTATGCGAAGCCATCATCACATGCTTTCGCCGCCACTCAAAAGTTTTTGCATGATCTCCCAAATATATGCCAGAGATTCATCCCTTCATAATCATTTACAGGTTAACCGTCGACCCGAGCCGAAAGCCCGTGAAGCAAAAGAAGAGAGTATTTGCTCTGGAACGGCAACACGCAATCGGAAGAAGTATAAAAACTCTTGGCGGCAGTCTTTATCATGGAAGTAAAATATCCTGAATGCTTGGCAAACTTGGTTATGGTCAAGAAAGTCAATGGCAAGTGGAGAATGTGTGTCGACTCCATTGACCTTAACAAAGTTTGTTCGAAAGATAGTTATCCGCTTCTAAATATCGATAAGCTCGTGGATAACTCTTCAAGTCATCAACTTCTCAGCTTTATCGACACTTACTCTGGTTACAACCAGATTCGAATGGCCCCAAAAGATGAAAAAAAAAGACTAGTTTTATTACGGAGTTTGACACTTATTGCTATAGGGTCATGTCTGGCCTAAAAAATACGGGAGCCATTTTCCAAAAATTAGTCAATAAAGTTTTTGGCAAATAGATCGGCAGAAACATAGAAGTCTATGTAGATGACATACTCGTTAAGAGTGTTAACCTAGAAGGTCATGTAGCAAACCTAGAAGAAACTTTCATAACCCTAGAGTATTATAACATGAGGCTTAAACTAGCAAAGTGTAATATTGGGACTACCTCAGATAAGTTCCTCAGCTTTATGATTACAAATAGGGGGATTGAGGCAAATCCAGAAAAGATTCAAGTCATCATAGACATGACACCTTCCAGAACATTAAAAATGCAGAGCCTTACAGGATGGATCGTTGCCTTAGGTCGATCTATGTCCAAAGTCAGAGGGAAGTATTAGCCCTTCTTCGATACCTTGAAAAAGTCCCGAAGATTTGAATGGACTGCGAATGCCAAGTAGCTTTTGACAAGCTTAAAGAGTATCTGGTATCACCGCCACTACTTGACCAACTCCTGGTGAGAAATTGTATATCTACCTCTCTATCTCTAACCATGCCCTGTGTGCAGTGTCAGTTCAACAAGATGCCGACATCCAAAGGCCTATATATTATATCAGTCACGTCCTTCATGAAGTAGAGATAAATTATAAACCCATAAAAAATGGCCTTTGCTCTCTTCATGGCCATTCGACGCCTCCGCTCGTATTTCTAGGTGTACACAATTGTGATTTTAACCAACCAGCCATTAAAGCAAATACTACAGAAAGGGGATATGTCAGGGCGATTGATAAGTAGAGTATCGAACTTGGGGAATTCGACATCGTCTACCAACCTATGCCTGCCATCAAGGGCTAGGCTCTCGTTGACTTCATTTTGGAGTATACGTTTCCAAACGATAGCCAACAAACACCCTAGGGCCTCCAAGAAGGATGTACACTACCAACCTGGACGTTGTATACGGATAGATCCTCTAATTCGTCAGAAAGGAGAGAAGGACTCATCCTCATGGGTCTTACGAATTCAAAGCTGAATACGTGCTTCGCTTTGAATTTAAAGCTATAAACAACCAAGCTGAATACAAAGTGCTTTTGGCCCGGCTGCAAATAGTAGCTTCATTAGCGCCCGAGAGATAAGGGTATTTACGGATAGCCAGCTCATGGTGAGACAGGTCGAAGGCACCTATGAGGCAAGGGGACCCATGATGACGAAGTATTTAACTAAATTACAAGAAGTGATGTAAGAATTCCAAAGAGTCAACATATAGCAAATTCCTAGATTGAAAAACGCTAGAGCCGACACACTATCCAAGTTGGCTAATTCAGATTCGGTAGCAAACAATCGAACAGTATATGTTGAGAGTCTTCCCTATCCTAGCATCGACAAACCAGAACGAGTCTTGTCAACATGCCAATCGTCAAGCTGGAAGGACCCCATACAAGTCTACCTAAACAATTGGCAGCTACCCGAATCACCTAGCGAAGCGGGCAAGATCAGATGGAGAGCTGTGCCCTATGCTATCATCAACGGTACTCTTTATAAAAAATCTTTCACTCACCCATATTTCAAATATCTAACTCCCGAAGAAGGAGACTACGTTCTCAAAAAGATACACGAGAGGATATGTGATAACCATTTAAGAGCACGAAGTTTAGCAAATAGGGTCCTAAGACAAGGTTACTACTGACCTACGATGAAAGCTGATGCGAATACTTTTGTTGAGAATGTGACAAGTGCTAACGTTTCTCAACAGTACCCCATCAACCCCTACTGAATTCTGTCCTATCAACAGTCCATGGCCTTTTGCACAATAGGGGATAGACATACTCGGCCCGTTCCCCCACGTCATAGGATAACGAAAATTTTTCATTGTCGCCGTTGACCACTTTACTAAATGGGTAGAAACTGAACCGGTGGCCCAGAACACAATTAGAAAAGTCCAAAAGTTCGTTTGGTCATCACTAATTATGAGGTTTGGGCTACCCCGATCCTTAATCACCGATAATGGAAGATAGTTCGATAGCAAAGAGTTTAAAGAATTCTATAAGAAATTAGAAATCCAACATTAGTTGACATTAGTTGCTTATCCTCAATCAAACGGTCTTACCGAAGTAACAAATCAAACTATTCTATAAGGACTTAACTTGTGGGATCCTTTGGACCTATCGCACAACACCTAGAAAAGCCACTGGAGAAACACTGTTTAACCTAACTTACGGGTCGGAAGCAATTTTACTAGTTGAAATAGGAAATTATTCTTTGCGAGTGGAACAATACCAAATAGAACCGAATGAGTCTTTCCTACGTGAACAACTGGACTTCCTATCAAAAATCAGGAACATTGCCTCAACTCGTATGGTTGCCTACCAATAGCAAATAGTTCGATACTATAACAAAAAAGTCAAAACCATAATAATTAAGCCCAGAGACTTAGTGCTCTGAAGAGTAGAAACAACCAAACAACCACCACCAGTGGGCAAACTCGTACCTAACTGGGAAAGTCCGTATGTAGTACGTTCAGCACTTTGGCCTGAGACTTATCGACTCAACCAATTAAACGGCACACCTATACCACGCACTTGGAACTCTACAAACTTACACATTTATCACCAATGAGTTTTATTACACTCTCATCATAAATTATGAGTTATCAATGACAAAGATTATGTTTTCGATGCAATCGGGTATACGCACTATAGGTAAACAACTAGTTGCCAAAACAGGATACCGATCAATCACAAGGCACAACACCTCCAAGTACCCTCAGCACAACACCTGATACGCTATAACATTACAAGACGTAATATCTCTGAGTATTCTTGGCACAACACCAGATACACTAAAACATCACAAGAGGCAACGCCTATAAGTACTATCGGTGCAACGTTTGGTATGCTAAAACATCACAAGACACAACACCTCCGAGTAACCTTGACGTAATGCCCGGACACTAAAACATCATAAGGCGTAACTTTTCCGAGTACCATCAGCACAACACCCAGTACACTAAAATGTCACAAGGCACAATGCCTCTAAGAACTCTCGACGCAACACCCGATACATTAAAATATCACAGGGCGCAACGCCTAGTACGCTATAAGCCTAATGACTAGCGAAGAGACTCCCTAACATGAATTTTATATAATATGGGAACGAGAAAACAAGCAGGAATCAAACGCTTCAACAAGAACAAAACACAAGATACACAAAAATGAAAAATCCTTTTATTTTTTTTTCCAATAACATATTTAGATGAGAACTGTAGGAAAAGTCTTTTTCTTGCATATTTTTATCAGAACATACATTAGTATCCAGTGATCTAAATTTTTATATAGATGATGGTTAGGGAGACCAAAAGAGGAAAGAGGTTCTCTTTCCAATATCAAGTTATCCCATCCTCTCATCTTAAATATAGCTCCTTCATTCTCTTTGTTCTTACTGGGCAACAACACTAAACACACCTGGCTATCTCCACCTAGCCTCACAAAATAGGGATTCCTTAACTTTCCAATTTGGAATATAAAAAGAAGATGGGAACCCCACCAAATATGAGGTATCTCTGAGGACATAAAAAACAGGCCGTCACGGAGCCCGGTCACCCGACACTATGATAAGATCCCATATCGACAGTCCCCACCGTTGATAGAATTTTGTATCGACAGCATTCGAAAAGTATAGAAAAATCACCATGTGAAGCCTCTAATATTAAAGTTTAAACTTACAGAAACAATGAAAACCACTACAGATCCCGACCATCAGACGTCGTGTTTCTACATCCAAATGACTCTATTCTTTGCACTCTATTTTGGCAAGGCAACCATACCTCAGAAGTGCTGCAATAAAGATCTAAAAGTGTATCACTTTTGGGACGAATAGGGTAAATGGAAACATAAGGAGCTTTCCGCTATCCTTCCAATTGATAAGGTAGAGAAAATCCAAGCCATTATGCTTCCAAGAGTCCAGGGTACTAGGGATTCAATGCTCTAGAAAGAAAATAGAGATGGGGATTTCTTTGTAGCTTCGGCGTACTGGCTGCAAAAAAGAAGCCATAATACCATGGTGGGAGATGATAGGGAGTGGAGTTGGCTATGGAAAAAAAGGTACTCAAAGAGGGTTAAAGTTTTTTACTGGCTGGCTGTTGGAGAGAAAACTCTTACAAAGACTGAGTTAATAAAGAGAGGTATTGTGGAGGACAGTCGCTGTGACATTTGTAGGATGGAGGAAGAATCGGTTTGCCATGCCCTTAGAGACTGCCGCCATGCGAGGAATGTATGGAGTAATCTGGTCCAAGGCATTGAGGCAAAGGGATGCTTTTGGGAAGGAAATGCTTACGAATGGCTGTATTAGGGAGCAAATAAAAAGCATTTACCGGGTCTTGAGAATGAGGAGATGGTTTTCATATTAGCCATTTGGGCCATATGGAAGTCAAGATGCAGCCTTGTGATCCAAAAGAGATAGGAGCCCCCTCCCTTAGTCGCTAATAGGGTGATTACTTCAGTCATGCACGGTAAGGAGATGAACTCTAAGGAGGAGAGAAATGAAGCTATCATAAAAGTGAGTTGGAATTGTCCCAAGGAGGGGGTGATAAAACTGAATGTTGATGATACTGTCCAGCTGAAGGGAGGCCTTGCGAGCATAGGAGGCCTTTTCAGAGATGACAAGGGTAATTGGAAGCACAAGTTTTGGATAAATTTGGGCTTGACTTGTAGTGATATGGTAGAGTTTTGGGGTTTGAGAGAGGGTCTCGAATTAGCTAAGGATAAGAGCTTTGGAGCACTTGAAGTCGAGTGCGATTCCCTATCAGTGGTCAGAGCAGTTAATATGGGAGTCGGGGAAAATCATCCTTGGAAGTCCATCATAGAGGATTACAGAAAACTAATGGTTGAGTTAGATGTCCCAGTGATCATCCATATTCTTACACTACAAAAAAACACAGATTTAACGACAGAAATTTTAAAAAAATTTGTCACTAATTTGTTTAGCGATGAATTTAGCGACGAAAAAATTTCAATCGCTAATAACACATCGTAAAAATTTAGCGACGAAAAATATAATATTTATCACAAAATTAGCGATGAACAATAATTTTATCATTAAATTTAGCGACAGATTCTGAAATCCATCGCTAAATTTAACATTTTATATTTTTAATATAGAAAACCCTCCCGCCCGTCAGCCAGTGCACGCACCCACCACCCTAGCCTCCTATTGTTTGCCGACTCATGCCCACGCCCCCTGTTGCTTTATTTTTTTCAGAAAATGTGCTCTTACTCAGGTTCGAACTTGGATTCAAGAGAATATTTTGACTGCTCTCAACCACTATACCGCATTAACTTATCTGATATACCTTTTTTTTTACTTCTTTATTTTCTTTTTAATTCTTACCATTAAAAATATAATTTCCTAGTTTAATAAAAATACAAAATATAAAATTATATTTAATAAAAATATAAAATTATATTTAATAAAAATATTACATTATATTTAATAAAAATCAATATGTTAATTAGCGATGAATATTTTTTTGTAGCTAATTAATGACGATTTTAGTCACGAATCTGTGAATCTATTGTTAAATTTAGCGACGAACAAGAATTTCATCACTAAATTTAGTGACAAAAAAGTAATTTGTTGCTAAATTTAATAATGAAAAAGTAATTCGTCATTAATTAGCGATAGATATAATAGTCTGTCGCTAAATTTGTGACGGATAATTATTTTCGTCGTTAAATTAGCGACAAATTTGTATTTTCGTCGCTAAATTTACGACGAAACTTGCGACCAAAAGTTCTTTTTATTCACCATTTTTAACGAATTTAATAATAAATAAATTTAGCGACGAACAACATAATTCGTGGTAAAATTTTAGTCAGAAAATTTACTTTCATCGTTAATTAATCATGAATTTAGTTACGAAAATTCATTCGTGACTAATTAAACACGAATTTAGCGATGAAAATTAATGCGTGACTAAATAGCGACGAATTTAGTCACGAATATTAAGTTTGTTGTTAATTTTATCATAAAAATTTTTTCGTCGTTAATTAGCTATAATTTCATTTTTTATCGTTAATTTTATCGTTAAATAGTGATAAATTTTTTTCATCGTTAAATTATGTTATTAAAATTGTATTTTTTTTTATAGTGTTATGGAGGTCAATCAATACGCGGATAAGCTTGCTAAGATGGCGCAGTGGTTCGGGAGAGGCGTCCAAGAGCTGATCAATCCTCCGACAAATCTTGAAGACTCGATGAGATTGGATGTTTGTGGAATGTCTTGGGTTAGAAAGAGGAAGGTCCTTCCTCTATGCAGCTTTGTTTTTGTTTTGGGTTTGTTGTTCTCCTTTTCAAAAAATAAAAAGGGGGGGGGGGATTACAGACCGAAGGAAACATGCTCTTGCATAGATGATGTCGGTGGGACGGCATCACAAACGAGGGAGTCGGTTGAAGTGGACCTGTGCTAAAAGTCTGACACGACACCTACCCTACGAAAATACTAAAATGCCCACCATCGTACCACTTTTCTTATAATAACATTGACCCCTGACTAATATAAGTCCGGCCACAATGATCTTGGTGGAACGAGACGAGGTATCCATTTACATCGTTGGTCAAAGAAAATTGGTTTGTAAAATTACGTTCACAATATTCGAGTTTTGAAAAGTTTTTTTTTTTTAATTTTATATTTGAGAAGATTTATATCGATTTATTTTATAAATAATAGTTATAATTTAACATGAATATTTCAAGATAAGAAAAATTTTTTATGAGAAACAACAATGTTAATTGCTTTTCCTTTCTCGCTTGAAGGAAAAAAAAAAGACAATCAATTAATTTAGTTAATAAAAAATTTATAAATATATTAGTATTAATATTGAAAGGATTTATAAGTGAAGGAATGGTTACTCCATCTCCATATAAAATTATGGACCCTAATCTTATTTTTACCCATTTGTTATCCATCAGCATGAGTTGTCATTTCATGGTCTGAAAACAAAAATAAAAAATAACAACTTGGTTTTAGTCCAATTGTATAGTATTATGGGTTCAAATCAAATGGGCTGCCTTTTAAAATAATTGAGCTTTGGACATGTTTGCTTTAAATATGATTTTTCCCTTTGCCTTCCTAACTTTTGTACTAATAGATGCCCCTATTATTTTCTGAACACGCAAAGTTTTAATTGTTTGAATGTTTTGGTTTGAATTAAGGGTTTAAAGTTGTTTGTATCTTTTTTATTTGTTTTAAATTTATCTCTTTATTCATAATATTTTTAATTTAGTTAGAATAGAGAATTTTATACTAAAGTACTTAATTAAAATCTCATAAAATTTAAATTACCTTGTCTGATCTGAATTTTCCCAAAGGAGAATGAGTACTTTGACTCGATGCATAAGTCAAAGTATCAAAATAATCTCGAAGGGTAACGGGGTCAATTGCCAGGAAATTAGGAACCAAATGATGTGCAAATTGACCCACATGAGCCCACAAGGGTCAAGTAAGAAGGAGCGTAGAAGCAACCATAGAAAGTGCTCCCCCCCTATATGTGTCAATTTCCCTCGGCGCTCTTCCTTTTTGCAGCAAACAAATATGGAGTCAGAGAGACACAGAAGGAAGAGAAAGCTATGGCACATTGATGAAGAAGAAGAGTACCGAGAAAAACAAGAAGAAGAAGAAGAAGATGATGATGATGAAATCAAGATGGAGAAATTCTACGCCATAGTGAGGAACATGCGCGATGCTCGCGACCATTTCATGAACAACAACAACAACAGTGGATCAAGCTTCATTAATAATCACGACCAACACAACCAAGTGGACAAGAAGATCATCAAGAAAAAGAAGAACATGCAAAGACCTTCCGAAGAAGAGTCAACGCAGTCTGTCATCGCATCTGCGGCTACCATCTGGCATCCATCCTTCGAGCGCGAAGATTTCTTGGATGATCCTAGTAAGCTAACATTTTTAGGTCATCATCAGCCTTCTGGAACAAAAGAAGAAGGATCATTAATTGTGAAAGAAAATACTACTAAAGAAGCCTTAGATCTTAATCTCTCACTTTAGTTTTATGTATTTATAAATATGACTCCCACGTTGTTGCAATCTTCTTTCCGACTATATGTACCTACTGCGTCTGTAATTTAATTTAAGTTTGTTTGAAACTATAATCCATTTGAAATAGATTGTGGTTGGTGGAGAAGCTCAAGGATGGTAGTTCACTTTTTCCCACTCCATATTGAAAATCAAAATGTATTGGTCTTGGAACTTGGAACTTCATCAAAAAGTGGGTTTCTGGGTGAGGGAGCGCACCTTTTTTTTGTTAATATTACTTTTGTGGAAGTTATATTTTAAAACGACCATGAGACACTTATGCTTTTAATAACCATATTACGTTGACTAGAAATTTTCCAAATGAATATAATACTTTATGGCCATGTTTGGAAACATTTTTTTTTTATTTCCCCATTTTATATTATTTATCTAGTATATATTTACAAAAGCAAAAATATCAAGTAAAAAAAAAATAGGTTTAACAAGTTGAAGACAAATTTTTCTATTAAAAATTAAAACATTTATTCTTTTAGCAAATTTTTATAATGAAAATTGCTTCTGAAGTGAAATGAGATTAATCTCCAAATATTATGTAATACTTGTCTTTTTAGTAGAATAATCGCTAGTCACATCAATTATAGACGTTTTAATTATAATTAGTGCCCATTAAAATATCATTACTATTTAAAAAATGGTAAAAAGAAAAAAAAACTATTTTTGGATTGTTTTTGGAACATATTGCTCAACTTTTGAATCTTTTAATCGGATTTAGAATTGAGAGAGAGAGAGAGAGAGAATTTTTTTGGGGTGCTGACAGTTTCAAGGTGTACCCCCTCGAAAAAGACCCAAAAAGGAAAGAATCCTCAGGATACGAAGTATGTAAGTATATTATCATTTCCAAGGGGCATGTACATGTAGTACATAAGATTCATGAAGGTTTTACGTCCAAAGTTTTTAAAAATTTCGCTGGTTAAGAACTTTTCTTTTCTTTCTTTCTTTTTTTTCTTTTAACATTTTACCATTTAAAACTTATACGATTGGTTAAGTACCCTTCGCTCTTTCTTATAATGCCAAAGAAGACCCTTTAAAAATATGTGGTCGTACTTAAGATTCTGGGCATATATGAAGGAGCGTCAAGGACAGCATCTTTCGCTTTTCTCTCTCTGTCTTTTTTTTTTTTTTTTTTATAATAATTACTACTTGTTTGATAGAAGGAAAAAAAATAAAAAATTACACATTTAAAATTTTTCCTTTTTTAAGGGTGTTTTGCCCCCCTTAAAACTTTTTATGGTGGGGAGGTGGGGTAACGCATGGATCAACTTCTCGATTCCTTCATTGAAATATATTCTGGATCCCCAAAAAAAAGTTGAGAATGAAATAAAAAGTCACACAATTTTACCCAATGGCCAAGGTCGACACATTTTACTCCACCTCTTTACACACATTTAATTTTTAATTTATATGTCTACACAAAATTCTCTTATATTTGTCACGATCAATCCTAAATTTTAAGATTAATATTCTTTTTTTATATATAAAGAGACTCGAACCCAAATCTATTATAAGAGAGAGGGAGAATGGTGCTAGTTGAGTTAAAACTAATTGGCTTTGAAATTTAAATTCTAATTATTATTATTGTTGTATATTTATACAAAATTCTATATTTATTCCTCTGATGACTTCACGAAATGGATCTTTCTCAAACCCTAATTCATCTAGAGAGAGAGAGAGAGAGAGAGGGCGCTAAATTGCAGCTGAGGAGAGAATATTTCTTCTTTGCAATGGGCATTCATTCAGACATTTCTGGAAATTGATTAGGAAGATGGAGAAGGCTTCAACTGCTCCAACTACACCCCCCCCCCCAAAAAAAATTTCTCTTGAGGTTGTGTTTTTGTCGGGATTTAGTGAGTGGATTGAAAATTTTTGATTGTTCTTTAATTTTGAGCCACATTTAATAAATTTTTAAAATACTTCCAACAAGGAGAAGAATTTGAAAGTTACACAGAGTAACTGAATAGCAGCTCAAACAAATAAAATCCAATAATTTACAAATCTTTATACCACCACCACCACCACCCTCATCATCATCTTCAAAGAACAAATCTCCATAATTATTAGAAGGCATATATGAAAAGACACATCCCACTAATTTCGTGATATTTCAGGTTTTTAGGCCTGCAAGTGGCTAGAGACCAAGAAGTGTCCTCGAAGAAGAGTCGATTCAAGAGAAATTGTAATAAAAAGCAATCAGAGGAATACAAGGCAAACAAGGGAGTAAAAAGACTGAGATCGACCCCATATCTATTTAGAAGATTTGAGATTAATTTAGTGGTGTTTAAATATCTGATTTTTTTAAAATATAAATAAAATATTATTAATATAATAATAATTTAAAAAAGAATATAATTTTAAATTATATTTTTTATAACAGAAAATTTTATTTTTCATTTTAAAATTTTACACATAGAATTAAAAATAAAATAAAATTAATCACCCAAAAGATGTTAGTTTCAAAATATCTAAGTAGGTGCTTGATTTTCAAAATATCAAGTAGGTGTTGGAGATCCACAACAATTTTTGTGGTTTCGGTGGATTTTGGGATCCACAATTCGTACAATGTAAAAACTCTCGTACTCCACATCCTATGCCTTTTTAGGTTCCATATTTTTTACGACAAGGAAGGAATAAGAAATGGTAAAAAGCATTCTTCCGTGTATAAAATGTTTTTTAGTTTAATATAAAAATAAAAAATATATATATATATATGATCTTCTTTTATATTTTTATAAAAAAATTATTTTTATATTTTAAATCTGTAACTTTAAAATTATTAAAAAAATCATTCATCAAAATAAAAACGGTACTAAAATATATATATAAAAAAAGGTTACTCGTCCAGATGCGATCTGGACTATGGTCTGAACATGATGTGATGAATCCCCAACAAACGTCCCATGAATTCATCCATCCATCCATCCAAAGTGATCATCATCATCATCACATCTGCCTCCTTACATTGTTAAAGATTATTTGTTTGACGTGAAACAAAGGCAACTGTGTCTCCCTCCGTCTCAACATTCATTTATTTTTATTGCTTGTCAGCATGCGTCCCTCGGATCAATTATCCTCTCTCTCTCTCTCTCTACGCTTCAATGAGTAATATAACTGTAATTATTTGACCCATTCCATTCAGGATTCACAAAATAATATATAAAGAATGGTCGTCCCTTTTTTCAAAATTTTAATTATCTCCGACAATAGCCATCCATCTGGCCCCATCTTCAAGACAGAATAAACACCAAGGTTGAACCGCAACGTTAATCGCGTCCGCACGCCACCATCGCATGACATCACCCTCCTCACGTCAGCACACGCCGTATGGTTACGTCAACCTTTCCCCGCCTCCGCCCCAGATTTGGACTTCAGGGGCACGTTGTTCCTTACATATTCGGCTCCTATAAATTCCCGTCCCGCTGAGAATTTGTGAACAACGCCAAGTTTGCGTCTGGTTTGGTTTGCTTCGCTTGCACTAATAACCCCAAGTCTCGTAGGAATGGAATGGGAGAAAAGAGAGAGTGAAAGAACAGGACAGGACGATCGGGAAGAAGAGGAGAAGATGGAAACGTTTTACGCAATAGTTCGGAGTTTCCAAGAGGCTCGGAATCGTCGGAAAATGGAATTACAGGAACTGGAAGAGGAGGAGGAAAGGAAAAAGAGGAGGAAGAGATTGAAGAAGCCAGAAAGCAAGACGTGGGTTCCCTCATTCAAATTGGGAGATTTTACTGAAGAGATCGAATTTCGGAGACCGCCACTCATGTCTTCCGGCAGTCTCTGTCAGACATTTAGCAGCGGCAACAAGAAAGGCAACGAAAAAGAGGAAGACGGCAGTGGCTTAGACCTCAAACTCAAACTTTAACATTAGTAACTTAGTTGTTGAAATTGAAATGATTATTATATATGGCGCCCTCTTTAGCATGCGGGGAAAGTATGTTGTGTTTTAATTTTAGGACAATATCAAAAAGCAGGGGTAGCTAACCAGTGCCCTGTTTTCCTTACGCACGAGTACGGCTTGAATGAATTCATTTTGCAGATGCTTTGTCTCTTCTTCTTCTCCCTTCCTTAATTCTGAAATATTTATTGTTTTTATTACATTTATCGTTCAAATGTGCAATTAGGATTAGGAATGGATAATCTAGCGTGTTAAGTTAAAAACTCTTCAATTATTATTTATTACCTTTATATGTTAACATCAAAAAAAAAAAAAAAAGGAATTACGGCAAATTTTTGTAGTATTTTAAATCATGCTAAATGTCTCTTAAAAATAGATAAATGTCTATAATTGCTATTAAGATCCTTTGAGTCGCCGTATATACTTTTTTTTTTTTTAAAAAAATTATAACATTTATTCTCTATATTACTTCTTAATATAAATTTTTAATTTCACTCTTCACCAATACTATAATTCGATGGCTTTTGGGAATCTGTAGGCATTGATTCCAATATTAGAAGAGTTGCAGCTACTGCTTAATTTTTTTTTTTTTATCTTTTAAAAAAGTACATATATATATATATTGTGTGTGTGTTTATGATTTTCAAAATTAAAATACGTAGTGCTCGATGAAAAAGCTTATAACCCCTATTTTTTAAAATCATAACTTTAAATGCATATAACGTGATTCGCTTTTATATAAATTTCTGATTTTATTTTTATTGTGTGACAATGATTAAATATGAGAGAATTATAAAACATAAAAATCTTAAAACAGGTAAAAAAATAATGGCAAGTTGTTAAAATTTAGAAACTCTTAGTTCGTCAAAACTATTTCAAAAGTGCAAATGGCAAACATGTATCTATTATATTATTTTTATAAGTTAGCACATATCATATTATTGGAATTGATATTTATTTATCCTTTTTTAATACACCCGGTACATATACAGCGGCAGTGAGTAAAGACAGAAAAACGATGAAACTCTGTCCTGCCTAAATCAAGTGGGAAACCTGAACCAGATATTTGAATCAGACTTCACTTATGGAGAGAAGAGGGAGGGGATGCTCCTTAATTTTCCAAATCCAATGTAGGATCAAAAGGGCGGGCTTTGGAAAATTGGTTTCAACATAGAAAGGAAGTTACTTAAAATCAATCGTCAACATGAAGTAACAAGTTAAAGCACTTTAAGCTCCCAAAAAAAGGAGGGGAAAAAAAGTGGATGGAGATCGAAAGCGTATCTTGTTCACAGTTCACATCATGCTTTATTTAACAGCCATGGTTTGTTGGAAGCTTCAGAAAGCAGAGAAAGAAAAGGAAGCATGCAGCTATGGTAAGTAAAGTCGGGGTCGCAAAAATGCGTTGGCCAGATTTTGTTGGTGGGAGAGAATTTCACTGAGGTTGGAGGGCATAATGTGCAGTCTTTCAAGCCGTCAGCTTTTCCTTTTTAAAACCCTTTTAAAAAGGATGATATTTACTTATTAAACATGCAAGCAAAATGCTTATAGTTTTTAACATAATTGGTTTCATATCAAACTTTTGCGGAATGGAACTTAACTTTCTTTTATTTTTTCTTTTCAAGAAACTGGGATTGGCAAGTTTGACGTAATTTTCGGAGTTTAAGAGGATTCGGTGAAAATATGACGTCCCAACCACAAAAACCAAAGAAATTAAATGTGGGTCATCCTCAATTTGACAACTAAAAACATCATTTGTGTTTGCAGTCAAGCTTGCTACAGTCCAATCTGTGCCAAAAATTATTGCATAAATTTCGGAAAGACGAAATACTACGTTATCAATTCATATAGATTGACTAGCTATTGTCATTACATTTAAAAAAATTATATGTCTAAGGAGGCGTGAACGCCCTGAAGCAGTAAGATTTCTTCTAAAAGAGATGACCCACAAAATTCAACTTTAATGGCATATTCACAAACAAGTAGATTAAGTAATTCATTTATTTGAGAAAACAACGCCATAAGTAGATCATAAATCTATCAGGAGGGAGGGAGAGAGAGACAGAGAGCAGCCGGCGTGGACGGATAAATTTTAGTATTTGGGGAGGGGTAAGGGCACGGGAGACAGTTTGGAAGTTTAAAAGAAGAAAATGAGAAAAAAGGAAGAAAAAAAAGAAAAAGAAAAGAAATTGAAGGAGTTTTCTTTTAATTATATTTAAAAATTTTACAAATAAAAGAAAGTAATATGAAAATTAAAATTTTTTATATTATTTTTTACGGATAAATCTGAGAGAGAATTTTTTTTCTCTCTCTTTCTCTCTTTTTCGCTTCACTATTGGATTTCCATTTTTCTCTTTTTAAAACTTTCAAATTAAAAGAAGAAATAATGTTCTATTAAAATCATTTTATTTTATATTTTTTCTTTCCATCCAGAAACACAGTGCAAGAGTAAATGGATGAATGGGAAATGAGGGACTTGTATTTCTTTGGACAAATCAATCGTCAACCCAAAATTTCAAAATGACGTCATTAATATTAAATATCATTACTTCAACGTGACCTCACGACAAAGACAACTGATGTACCCAATTCAACGTGAGTTGGGTCAGATGTCATACGCACGACCCACAGCTGTACCAAAAAATAATAATAAAAAAAAAAGTATCCATTGCCATACCGACCACACGTTTGTTGAAAGAAAACGGGGGAAAGGCCAAGCCAACGTTTAACTCATTACATTCTTAGACCATCTTAATGTCGGTTATCCTATATCCTTCTTATATTTTTTAAAATTTTTGTGGGGTTCTTCTACGTGGGAGAGAAAGTTTTGCCTTTTCTCTTATTTTGAGGAAAAAAATTACAAATTAATTTTAAATAACTCAAGCAAAGCTATTCAGCTAATTGATCTCCTATTTGGCCTCTTGTAGTTGACATTAGATACAAATCGACTTTTAAGCATTAAAATGACTGATGTATTAAGAGAAGAAAAATATTGTATAGATTATACCATCAAATGTGGTCATCAACACGATGCTACTATTATTTGAGATGATTCTTCTAAAAAGGTGGGAAGGATTTTGATTACGATTGAAGATGAGTTTTGACTCTACAAATCTGGATCCTTATGACTTGAATGTGTGCTTGATAAAGAGATTTGAAATTTATAAAAAATCATCAGAATATGCTCCGACAGAGAGATTCCGACACTGAAATCAGAATGAGCAGTTTTCAAAAGAAATAAAAACAGGCTAAGAGAAAAAGGGAAGACTGTTCTCTTTGTGATTTATATGACCTATGTAAAGTTAGGGGGGACTTACCTGTTTTGATATATCGAAAGTTTTTATGCAGGATGCTGCGAGAACCTTATGCATTTGAAACGTTACAACTCTAGTTTCTTTATGAAGAGATCCAAAAATTTCGGATTTCAAATGTCAAAAATTTGAAATTATTATAATTTAGAAAGTCTAATTATACAGAAAGTTTCTTTCCCTTATCGATTAGATTCTCAAGGGTTGTCTTTCTTATTCAAAAGATACGTTTCGTACTAAAATAGAAAACCTAATCAATATGAGATTTGGTTAAATATTACCATTTAGGAGTCGAAGTATTTGGTTCGTTAAGTAGTCGGTAGTCATCAGTCAAATGAATGGAATAGTCGTTTGGTCTTACCGAATACGCTTGTAGATCAGTCGTGTTGTCGATATATTCATTGTTCAAAAGAGCTAGATCCCTCGCAACCATGGGTGTCACGTCGGGCTTTTGAGCACCCGAATACTGTATCGACTATTGTTTGAATCTTGTCTCATCATTTGCTCCCAACTCATAATGTCGATTTGTGGGAGAGACATCATGAGTGGAGTTCGTTTCTCAAGAAGTTGGGAGGGCATGAAAGTTTCTGACATGTGTCTTTTGAAATAATACGAATCGTTCGCAACTGAGACGAAATTAAAGCATATGAGATGTAAATCTCTCCTCTTACCTCAACCGTTACATCTTCCACTGGTGTTAATACATCTAACTTTCCACTTGGTTCGAAATTAATGTGGTGCAGGAAGCTAAAGCGGTGTGAACTTTCTCATTTAATTTGCATGCTTTTTAGAGTAGCGTTTCAACTGTTCAGGGATTTGAAGAGATTGTTTCATGTCTATAAATAGGGACTATGGGATCGTGTGTTACTTTAGTGAGTTTTATTATGGCTGAGGGTTTTCTTCTTATGAAAGTTGTCTTTTATGAGGGGTCTTTAAAAGGACGCTCATGTTTCGTAGAGCTCAGTAGCGTGAGTTATTTCTATTTGTATGAGGTCTCGTCAAGAACAAGAACTGTTGGTATGAGGGCTCATCATGTCATTCGGTGTTTGAATGTTGCAACGGGCTCTGTCAATGTTCATTTCGGGTTCTTGACTCAGATTTAAGAAAAGAGTCTCCTTCTGAGTTGAGTGCATCGTCCAGCTTGTGTTCTCTTCTGGTCGAGTGATGAGAGGAGCTAATAAAGTGTGAAGGCTCGGGAATGTATTCTAATATATCCTCTCAATCTATTTTTGGGCATCTCACACACCCTCCTCACCCCATTTTCTGCAGTCTTTTTGTCTTAGTAGGGCTGCAAATTGTTTTACGTTGTTCCTCAGCTTACTGTTTTTGTAGTTTCCAGTATTGTCGAATGATCGAGGCGATGCAGCCACTTATATATTTCTTTTGATATAATCGGTCCGACTAAAGGACTTGTAGAATATACTTACTCATGTAATCGAACATATATTCATCGTATGGAAATAAAAGAGATTTACCTCACTTGTCATCTGTCGTATCTGTCAGAGTTTGTTTTGTATATTCGCTTGCATGATACTATTGTTGAGCTGCTTATATGATCAACCCACTTGTGTGAATGACGCTTTCCTCGTCGGTGTCCATCGATTTGAATTCAATTGGTGGAATAAATTCTTTCAGTAAGACGGGATGACTAAGGTTCACTAAAAGAGTTAGACTCTTTTGGGGCGATCGAGATCCATTCGAGGAGATAGATCCTTTCGATAGAATATGACGACTTAGACCTGTTCAGGGAGATAAATCCATTCAATAGGATAGGGTGACTAAAACCAGTTCAAGGAGATAGATCCTTTCGATAAGATAGAGCGACTAAGACCCGTTTGGGGAGATAGATCCCTTCGATAGGACAGGGTGACTAATTCCCATTTGAGGAGATAAATCCTTTCGATAGGACAGGAAGACTAAGTCTTGTTTTGGAAAATAATTCCTTTTGATAGGACAATATGACTAAGACTCGTTCGGGAAGATGGAACCCTTTAATAGGATAGGGCGACTAAGACCCGTTTGAGAAAATGGATCCCTTCAATAGGATAGGGCAATTAAAACCTATTCGGAGAGATAGATCCATTCAATAGGCGACAACAGATAGGAATGAAAACATTATGAATCAGCCGATAGGACTATTGAAAGGAAAAACGTGAAGAGCTTACTCAATAGAAACTATCTCTGTTGATGGAAATGATATGACTTGCTGATAATAGATTCGTAAGTTCTCTGCATTCCAAGTTCTAGACATGATCAATCCATCTAAATTATTGAGACGATAAGTTTCTGGACGAACTATAGAGCGTATCTGATAAGGCTCTTCCAAATTAAGGGCTAGTTTGCTCCCAAGTAGGAGTTGCTCTGTAGCTTTTATCTAACACTAGATCTCCTGGTTTAAACGTTTGACTTCTGACCCTTTGGTTGTAGTACTGCATCATTTGTCGCTGATATGCAGCTATTCGAACGGATATGGATTCTTGTAGCTCGGGGAGTAAGTTTAGGTGTTTACGCAAGGCCGATTCATTCTCTTTGGAATCATACTGGGTTACTCGAAGCAAATGGATCCCGATCTCTACTGGTATGATAGCCTCACTTCCGTACGTTAGGCTGAATGGAGTCTCTTCGGTTGCCCTTCGAGTCGTGGTGCGTTACGACAAGAGGATATTGTAGAGTTCATCTACCCATCGTCCTTTAGTTTCGTATAGTATAGTCATTAGCTTCTGAAGGATCGTTCTGTTGGTTATTTGTGCAAGTCCATTGGTCTATAGATAAGCGATCGGTGAGAATTGATGACCAATCTCGAGTTTTTTGTAAAACTCCCGGAAGGTAGTATTGTCGAACTATTTTCCATTATCCATGATAAGAATACGGAGTATGCTGAGCCGAGTGATTATATGAGTCCACATGGACGATTGAACTTTGGTTGTTGTTATTTAGGTTAGAGGTTCGACTTCCATGCATTTAGTGAAATAATCGATAACCACTATGAGGAATTTTCGTTGTCCAAAAATCGGTGGGATTAGTCCAAGAATATCCATTCTCTATTGGGTGAACGGCCATGGGTCCGCTATAGGACTGAGCTCGGTGGGAGGAACCGTGAGACCGAAGAGAATCATTGGCACTTGTCACACTTCTTGATATAGTTATTCAAAGCGATTTTCATGATTGACTAGTAGTACCCTTATTGTAGAGTTTTATGAACTAGGTTTCGAGTCTTTAAGTGATTGCCGCAAATCCCTTCATGGATCTTTCAAAAAACATAGTCTCTCTCTTCTGGGGTCAAACATCTTAAGTACGAATGAGTGAAGGACTTTCGGTACAGTTTCCCATCGATGATTACATAATGGATGACTTTTCGCTTTAGTTTGGTTGCCTAACGGCGAATCAGGTAATTGGTTGTTTCTCAGATATGCTTCGATTGAGTCTTTCTAACTAAGAGGCTGGTCCGTTACTAGGACTCTTTCAGACTTGTTGATGCTGAGGTATGGTAAGGTTTTGATGTAGACTGTTCGGCTAGAAACAATTGAATCTAAGCTGGCCAATTTAGAGGATGTATTGGCTCATGCATTTTCTAAGTAAGAAATTTGCTGAATGTCGACTCTATTTAGTTTAGTCATCGTCTCACGTAACTTGCTTAAATATTTGGCTATGGTTAGTCTCGTAAACCCCTTCAATCTGTTTGACTACCAGTTGGCTGTCGGTGAATACCCGAACACTTTGGGCTCTCATATTGGCTGCAATTCAGAGTCCGATCAGCAATATTTCATACTCCGTTTGGTTATTGGTGGCTCTGAAATCAAAGCGGATGACATATTTCGCTTTGAAGTTGTCCGAACCCATTAGTATGAGCCTAGCGCAACTACCCAAAATGTTTGAGGATCCATCGACATGTATGGTTCAGTCTAACAATGGACATTCATTAGGGCTATTAGTGAACTGGGGTTCAACTGCAATCGGGAGGGTGCATTCAAGAATAAACTCAGCTAAGGTTTGACATTTGATTGCAGGTCGAGACTGATATTGGATATCAAATTCATCCAATTCGACACTCCACTTCATTAAATGACCAAAAGTGTCTCTCTTTTGAAAGATTTGTTTTTACGATTTATCGGTGAACACTACAATGTTATGAGCCTGAAAGTTTGACCGAAGGAGCTTGGTTGAAATGACCAACGTGTATGCTATCTTATCGATCGGTCAATAATTGACTTTGACTTCCTTAAGTATTCGACTGATGTAATAAATCGGTTTTTGAACAATTGAGTCATGCCTTATAAGGATAAAACAAAGTAACCAATCAAAAATAAAAAAGGTAAAAATAGAGTTTTTTATCATAAATCATTCGGGAGAGTAACGGTGGAGTCATAAGATATTTTTTGAGTCATTCGAAGGCCATTTAGCATTTGAGTGTCCTCGCGAACTATTTCACTAACCACAGACACTTAAACATAGCGTGAAACCAATCTCCGCCGACCACCATCACCATTCCAAGAAAAACAACAACCGTTGTTAAGGACAGGGACGCCATTTTGTGTTGCTTAGTCGTTGGTGTTACTAGTTGCGTCATGGCTCACGACCTGCATTGGTGTTGCTATGTTCTCGAAATGTGTTAAGTTTTATGCGGTTAGCGATGGTCCACGACGATGTAGTAACTGGCATCGCTAACCACAATGCTCTTTATGTCACCTATTATGATGGCACTGTATGGCATGCAGGTCACAATAAAACAGCGACAAAGTTATCAACGCCTTAGGCGATGATGACTTTTCGTGCTTGTTTGCTTAAGAAATTGTGACAGCCGCTTTGTCATTCACTCTATCAATGTCCTCTGTGATAACATTAGCGATGAAATCTCCTCATTCATACCTGATTCACAATAGTTCGTCGCTTTTGGTGATGTTAATGTTGCGGTATTGACTTAGAGTTTATTTTATGGAGTGAAAAATGGACGGAGAGATAAAAACTAGTAAATTGTTTAGGACTCCATATAAAATTATTTTTATTTTTAATACAAAGGTACTAATATAACATTAATTTCGGTTATTTTCATAAAAAACATTAATTTTAATTTATAAAGTTTTATATCTAATGTCAATTTTTTAATTAAAAATAAATTCATCAGCAGATTAACTATACCAAGTGGTACCTTAACGTTCACGAAAGACACTGTAGTTAAATAAAAAAGAGAATCTTACCTTTTTGGGAATAGCCGGTGGATTATAAATACTGTTTTAAAATTTGAATTAGATCGATCGATCCGACCAGTTAAATCAAAAATTGAATCAATCATCAGTCTTGTTTTATGTACAAAAATTGATTTTTGAAAAAACCGATCACGATTGATCCGACCGATTAAATCAAAAATCAAACCAACAATCGATTCGGATTTATGTACAAAATTGAATTTTTAAAAAATCGATCAACACCTTGATTGAATCGAAGATTAAACCAACTTGACCAAACCCAAAAAACAAAAAGATATCCGTCTAGATTCAAACTCGTGTCTTTAATGAAAAGACAAAGCTTTCACCACTATATCATTATCTCTTTTGTTATAATTTATTATAATTAATATTTATTTATAATTTTATGATCATGATATTTAGATTTTTTATCAATCTATTCAATTTAATCTAACAATTTATCGACCTCTTGATACCATCGACCATCGACTTGTATTTTGATTCGAATTTCATAACACCGATCACAAACGAAGGAAAAATGCTCCTCCATAGATGATGTCAGTGGGACGACATCACAAATCAGGGAGTAGGTTGAAGTGGACCTCTGCGAAAAGTTTGACACGACACCTACCCTAACGAAAATACTAAAATGCCCCTGATAAAGACATTGACCCCTGAGTCCCTGACATAAGTCCGGCCACAATGACCTTGGCGGAACCAGGTATCCATTTACATCGCTGGGCAAAGAAAATTGTTTTGTAAAATTACGTTCACAATATTCAAGTTTTGAAAAGTTTAAAATTACTTTGTCTGATCACAATTTTCACAAGGGAGAATGAGTACTTTGACTCGATGCATAAGTCAAAGTATCGAAATAATCTTGAAGGGTAACGGGGTCAATTGCCAGGAAATTAGGAACCAAATGATGTGCAAATTGACCCACATGAGCCCACAAGGGTCAAGGAAGAAGGAGCGTAGAAGCAACCATAGAAAGTGCTCTCCCCCTATTTGTGTCAATTTCCCTCGGCGCTCTTCCTTTTTGCAGCAAACAAATATGAAGTTAGAGAGACACAGAAGGAAGAGAAAGCTATGGCACATTGATGAAGAAGAAGAGTACCGAGAAAAACAAGAAGAAGAAGAAGATGATGATGATGATGAAATCAAGATGGAGAAATTCTACGCTATAGTGAGGAACATGAGCGATGCTCGCAACCATTTCATGAACAACAACAACAACAACGGATCAAGCTCCCTTAATTATCCCGATCAACACAACCAAGTGGACAAGAAGATCATCAAGAAGAAGAAGAACATGCAAAGACCTTCCGTAGAAGAGGCAACGCAGTCTGTCATCGCATCTGCCGCTACCACCTGGCATCCAACCTTCGAGCTCGAAGATTTCTTGGATGATCCTAGTAAGCTAACATTATTAGATCATCATCAGCCTTCCGGAACAAAAGAAGAAGGATCATTAATTGTGAAAGAAAGTACTACTAAAGAAGCCTTAGATCTTAATCTCTCACTTTAGTTTTATGTATTTACAAATATGACTCCCACGTTGTTGCAATCTTCTTTCCTACCATACGTACCTACTGCGTCTGTAATTTAATTTAAGTTTGTTTGAAAATATAATCCATTTGAAATAGAGGATGGTGGTTCACATTTTCCTACTGCATATTGAAAATCAAAATGTATTGGTTTTGGAACTTCATCCAAAGTGGGTTTCTGGGTGAGGAAGCACACCCTTTTTTTTTTAATATTACTTTTGTGGATGTTATATTTTAAAACGACCATGAAAAACTTATGCTTATAACCATATTATGTTGACTAGAAATTTTCCAAATGAATATAATACTTTATGGCCATGTTTGGAAAAATTCAATTTTTTTTTTTTGATTTCCCCATTTTATCTTATTTATTTAGTATATATTTACTAAAGCAAAAATATCAAGTAAAAAAAAAAAGGGTTTAACAAGTTAAAGACAAACTTTTCTATTAAAAAAATTAAAATATTTATTCTTTTAGCATATTTTTAAATTGAAAATTGCTTCCAAAGTGAAATGAGATCACTTATAAAAATGATCCATTTGGTTAAGTACTTTGTTTTTTTTTTTTACCATTTAAAACTTACCCATGTTGCTCTAATAGATTCGCTTACTTTATAAAAATGATGGATTGCTTTCTTCACCCTTTCTTTTAATGCCACAGAAGAGGCTTTAAAATTATGCGGTCGTACTTAAGGTTGCAGCAGATCTTTATGTTAAAGAGAGCAACCCTCAATTCCACTGAGAGAGAACTGCGCTGTTACTTATTGCGTGGCCGTGGGGTCAAAACAGAATGGGCTCTCCCAATTTTTGCTGTAATTATGATCAGTGACATTCCACGAGTCACGAGCCTCCTATGACAAGATTCTTTCTGGGCATATATGGAAGAAGCATCCAAGTACAGCATCTTTCTCTTTTCTCTCTCTATCTTTTTTCTTTTCTTTTTTTAAATAATTACTACTTGTTTGATAGAAGGGAAAAAAAAAATAAAAAATACACATTCAAAATTTTTCCTGTTTTTTTGGGTGTCTTGCCCCCCCTTTAATTTTTATAGTGGGGGGTAAATATTACCTTAACGGGAGGTGAGGTAACGCTAGGAAAATGAAATATTTGTCCTGGATCAACTTCTTAATTCCTTCATTGAAATATATTCTGGATCCCAAAAAAAAAAAAAGTTAAGAATGAAATAAATTGTCACACAATTTTACCGAATGGCCAAGGCTGATATATTTACCCCACCTCTTTACACACATCTAATTTTTAATTTATATATTTACACAAAATTCTATATTTATTCATCTGATGACTTTAAGAAATGGATCTTTCTCAAACCCTAATTCATCTAGAGAGAGAGAGAGCGCTGAATTGCAGCTGTGGAGAGAATATTTCTACTTTGCAATGGGCATTCACTCAGACTTTTCTGGAAAAATTAGGGAGATGGAGTAGGCTTCAACTGCTCCTACTACCCCCCCCCCCAAAACATTTCTCTTGAGGTTGGGTTTTTGTCGGGATTTAGTGAGTGGATTGAAAAATTTTAGATTGTTCTTTAATTTTGTGCCACATAATTTCTTAATTTAATAAATCTTCAAAATAATTCCAACAAGGGGAAAATTTTGAAAGTTATACAGAGTAACTGAACAGCAGCTCAAACAAATAAAATTCAATAATTTACATATCCTTTTACCAACACCTCCATCTTCAGAAGAACAAATCTCCATAATTATTTGAAGAGATATATGAAAAGACACATCCCACTAATTTCGTGATATTTCAATTTTTTAGGCCTGCAAGTGGCCAGAGATCAAGAAGTGTCCTCCAAGAAGAGTCGCTTCAAGATAAATTGTAAAACAAAGCAATCAGAGGAATACAAGGCAGACAAGGGAGTGAAGAGATTGAGATCGACCCCATATATCTATTTAGAAGATTTGAGATTAATTTAGTGGTGTTTAAGTATTTGATTTTTTTTTATAAAACATTATTAATATAATAATAATTTTAAATTATTTAAATTACACATCCCTAAGATATGTCTTCCCTTTCCAACAACCATGGCCGTCAATCTTGTTGCTTTCCTTCTATCATTTCTCTGCGCATGCTCGCTCTCTGCCTCAGATACCCGGAGAGAATTAAGCTCCTCTTATGGCGGGGATGATAGAATCTTTTCTACAGAAAGTCATAGCCTTTATATCGAGTTATTGACAAGGAATCCTAGAAGAGCAAAAATGGGAATCCTAGAAGAGCACATGCTTGTCAGGGTCTTTCTTCATCGGCAGTGTTGATGCTGAAAGAAATAGTGGTGTCTCTAGAGTGATGGTTTAAGAAAGATTTTAAGACCTTTAATGCTCAATTTGAAAAACTTCATTAGAGACTGTCTTAATGGATAGTTCTTGATTCTGAACTGTGAAAAAATCCTCAGAAATACATCAGATATTTCCCATAAGATCTTGATCGGATGCTGAGTGAGTGAGGGAAGGACCTGGAATGAACCAAAGCACTAAATTTCTGGTGGGAGATGAAGAGAACGAAGACTTGGATGCAATTGAAGATAATAACAGTGAATTCATTACTTCAACGGCCAAAAAAAAAAGAAATTTAGGTGAACTTTGAAATAACTATTAAGTTGCTCTCTGGGCGATAATTTCAAAATTACATATTCGAGACGTAAAAATAATTTTTTTATAAAATATAAAAAAAACACTACATACATATATGTCAATTTCAAAATCAATCATAATTATTTAGATTAAATCTCTGGTTATTTTTCTTTTTAATTTTAAATTATATTTTTTATAAAAGAAAATTTTATTTTCATTAAAAATTTTACATATAAAATAAAAAAAAAAAAAATTAATCACCGAAAAGATGTTGGTTTCAAAATTTCTTTAGTAGGTGCTTGAGATCCACAACAATTTTTGCGGTTTCGGTGGATTTTGGGATCCACAATTCGTACATTGTAAAAAAGTCTCGTACTCCACATCCTATGCTTTTTTAGATTCCTTATTTTTAACGACAAGAAAGGAATAAAAATGGTAATAAATTTTTTTTTTTTTTTTAAAAAAAGGTTACACCACCTGCTCGTCCCAGTTGCGATCTGGACTATGGTCTGAACATGAGGTGATGAATCCCCAACAAACGTCCCATCCATTCATCCATTCATCCATCCAAAGTGATCATCATCATCATCACATCTGCCTCCTTACATTATTAAAGATTCATTTTATTTTTATTGCTTGTCAGCATGCGTCCCTTGATCAATTATCCTCTCGCCCTCTCTCTCTACAAATCCATGAGTAATATAAATGTAATTATTTGACCTATTCCATTCCATAGGATTCACAAAATAATATATAACTAGCCAACGGATACACCGTGCCTTATGCGACGTGTGTAACAAAAAGACCAAGAAAAAAAGGGCACCTTACTAACCAAAAAATTTTAAAAAGAAAAAGAAAAATTAAAAACCTAAAAAAGAAAATGAAAAACTAAGAAAAAAGGCACTCAATCCTAAATAGTATGAGCAGGTGAAGGCGACAGGATCTTGATAAAAAAATATATATTTTAAAATAAAATATAAAATTAAAATAATAAATTTTTCTAATGATACATTTAAAAATGAAATAGAAGAAATAATTTTTTATCTAATTAAAATAATTGGGAATCAATAATTGTTATCTAAGAATTTCAATAATTATATATCACATGAACCTCTATTTTAATAAGCAAACATTTTAATTTAAATTAATAAAAAAAATGTTATTTGTGTTCCCTAAATTATTGGTTTAAATATTTTGTAAATATTTGACGATTAAAATGTTAAAATTTTTTTATGGTGTACTTGTGTTTGAGAGAAAGATTAGAATATTGAGAAACGTTCAGTCAGAGACAAGAATAGAAGAAATAAATTTGCCTATTCAAAACTTTACAAAAATGCCCTCGAGGAGAAAAATGAAAAGAAAATTAATCATCACACTGAAAGTGTCCTATTTGATAATCCAACGTGGAGAAAAACTTGTATTCAAATAAGATATTTAATATTTTATTAAGATTATCAAATAGGATATTTAACATTTTATCACATTAAGATAAAAATGTTTTATAAATATTTTAATTTAATATTTTATAAAATATTTCAATTTTAATTTAATATTGTAAGTATTCAATTAATTGAATATATATTAAATATTCAATATATAATTTTTCTAACTTTTAAATATTAATTATTTAATATTACAAACTAAATATTTTTATTTTTTGCAAAATTTTTTATGAAAAATATTTTTTAATAATTTACAAAAATTAAAAAATAATCAAATATTTTGGCAATGTTTAAAATTATTTTTTAATAAATCAATTTAGAAATTATAATTATACTGAAACCGATAATTAAAAATAAACAAATTTGTCTCCCGACAAACTTTTAACTATATAGAAAATTTTTGTTTATGTGTTTTTGATTTTGAAATATAGTCACTAGCATAACATGTAACAAAAATATAATAAATCAATTTATTAAAAAATATTTTTATTTTATTTTATTTTACTTATAATATACATTTGTTAAGATAAAAATTCTTTTTCATAAAAAAATATAAAATTTTATATATAAAAATTAAATATTTCATTAAAAAACTTAAATAATTGATATATAATTATTGTATTAAAATATAATATAATTCTACTTTATATAATTCAATTTTTCTTAAAATGCCCTTTGAATTTCAACAAATTATAATATTTTTCTCCTGTTCTCAATGAAAATGACA
Organism: Dillenia turbinata; assembly: GCA_037126225.1. Lineage (NCBI taxonomy): Eukaryota > Viridiplantae > Streptophyta > Magnoliopsida > Dilleniales > Dilleniaceae > Dillenia > Dillenia turbinata. The sequence goes on from JBAMMX010000006.1 coordinate 431,510, forward strand.
AATATAGGACTATAAAAAAAAAGTACAGCTGAATTACAATGACCATAACATTTTGTAGATATTAAATATATATAAACTTAAAATTATAAAAGTTATAATTTTAATATTTTAATATTATAGATATTTTTCAATGATCCTTTTAATATTTTTAAAATATTTTAATATCAAAATAATATAAAAAGTGAAAAAAAAATGTGAAGGGTGAAAAAAAAGAGAAAGCATTAATAACCAAAAGAGAGAGAGCGTGCGGTCGCCAGCCTCTATGCGCGCAGGCGAGTGCCCCATTTTAAAATCATAAAGAATGTCCTATTTTTATCGCTTCCACTCTTTATCATTTTTTATCATTTTTTTAAATTGAGAGAGGAAGAATAAAGGGTGAAAGAAAAAACAAATAAAAAGAGAAAAAAAAAGGTGAAAAAAAAGTAAAAAGAAAAAATAAATCTAAAATGTAAAAAAAAAAAAGGGGAAGAAAAAAAAACGTAAACATAATGTGACTCTTTGAAAGAGAGAGAGAGAGACAGGGGGTTGCGGTCGCCCGAGTGACCTCGCCAACTTTTTTATTATTTTATTATTTTTTTGGTTTTTTTTTTCTGTTTGTTTATTTTTTTTTATTGTTTTCTTTTTCTTCTTTTTTTTTTTCTGTTTTTAAATTTTAAAACATTTTCAAAACATTTTTATTTATATTTTTTATAATTTTAAAATTATTAAAAATATCTAAAAATTAAAAATTAAAATATAAAATATTAAAATATCTAAATATTAAAAATATTAAAATTTATTAATTTTTTTTAAATTTTTTGGTAATATTTTTTAAAAAATATTACTTTTACATTTAGATAAGAATGTATAAGTATTTACTATAAATATTTAAATATTTAAATAATATTAAATATATTAAATTAAAATTATAAAAAACTTTATAATATTAATATTCGTATAATATTTTAAAATATTTATATTAAATATTTATAATTTTAATTTAATATTTATATATTTTATATTATATATTTTAATATTTAGTATTACAATTTAATATTTAATTTAAATATTTTTATATTTATAAAATATGAAATTAAATATTAATATTTATAAGTTTTTTATAAATATTAAATATTAAATATTTAATTTAAAATTTTATTAGAAAAATAATGTGGAGAGGCGGTGGGTCACGGTGGGAGCCACTATGATGTCAATAATAGCGTTTCTCCATTTCAAAAAGGTTTTTCGTTTTCGAATCGTTTTTAAAATATTTCAACATACTAAATTAATTAATATTTACACAAAAATATTTATATTTTCTATATTTACATATTTTTAAATTTAACGAATTATATATTTATTTAATTATAATTATAATTTTTATATTATTTTTCTTATAATCAAAAATTAAATATTTTATTATTTTAGATTTTTATTATAAAATATAACTATTTTATTATTTTTATAAAATAATTAATATTTATATTTTTATATTTATATATTTATTTATATTTATATTTTTTATATTTTTATAAAATGTCATTTTTTTCATTTCATATTCGTGTTAGTTTTATCGTTTTGTTTCGGGCCATAATGAAGAAAAACAATGGGAAAAAAAGGGGACGAAAGGGGAGAGAGAGAGAGAGAGAGAGAGAGAGAGGGGAAATGGGTTTGCGTGGTCATAAGATTTGAGGACCATATCTGATCGCATAAGCCCATTTGACTTTTGAAGAGTTGTGGTCATTTTTTTTCAAAAATTTAAATTAGCTCCAACAATAGCCATTCATCTGGCCCCCTCTTTAAGACAAAATAAACACCAAGGTTGAACCGCAACGTTAATCGCGTCCGCACGCCACCATCACATGACATCACCCTCCTCACGTCAGCACACGCTGTATGGTTACGTCAACCTTTCCCCGCCTCCGCCCCAGATTTAGTCTTCAGGTTCCTTACGTATTCGGCTCCTATAAATTCCTGTCCCGCTGAGAATTTGAGAACGCCAAGTTTGCGTCTGGTTTGGTTTGCTTGCGCTAATAACCCCAAGTCTCGTAGGAATGGAATGGGAGAAAAGAGAGAGTGAAAGAACAGGACAGGACCATCGGGAAGAAGAGGAGAAGATGGAAACGTTTTACGCAATGATTCGGAGTTTCCAAGAGGCTCGGAATCGCCGGAAAATGGAGTTACAGGAACTGGAAGAGGAGGAGGAAAGGAAAAAGAAGAGGAAGAGATTGAAGGAGCCAGAAAGCAAAACTTGGGTTCCCTCGTTCAAATTGGAAGATTTTACGGAAGAGATCGAATTTCGGAGACCGCCACTCACGTCTTCCGGCAGTCTCTGTCACACATTTAGCAGCGGCAACAAGAAAGGCAACGAAAAAGAGGAAGACGGCAGTGGCATAGACCTCAAACTCAAACTTTAACGTTGTACCTTAGTTGTTGAAATTGAAATGGTTATTATTTATGGCGCCGCGTCCTCTTTGGCATGCAGGGAAAGTATGTTGTGTTTTAAATTTTAGGAAAATATCCAAAAGCACGGGAAGCTAACCTGTGCCCTGTTTTCCTTACGCACGTGAGTGCGGCTTGAATGAATTCATTTTGCAGATGCTTTGTCTCTTCTTCTCCTCCTCCCTTCCTTAATTCTGAAATATTTATTGTTTTTAGTACATTTATCGTTCAAATGTGCAATTAGGATTAGGAATGGATAAACTAGCGTGTTAAGTTAAAAAACTCTTCAATTATTACCTTTATATGTTAACATCAAAAAAAAAAAAAAAAAACAAACGGAATTACCGCAAATTTTTGTAGTATTTTAAATCATGCTAAATGTCTCTTAAAAATAGATAAATGTCTATATTTGTTATCAAGACCATTTGAATCGCTGTATATACTTTTTTAAAAAAAAAATTATAACATTTATTCTGTATTTTGCTTCTTAATATAAATTTTTAATTTCACTCTTCACCAATACTATAATTCGTACCGAGTTGTTAATGGCTTTTGGGAATTTGTTGGCATTAATTCCAACATTAGAAGAGTCGCAGATTTTTTTTTTCTTTTAAAAAAGTACATATACATGTATAAATATATATATATACATAATAATAATCAGAACATTAATCTCAACAATTAAGATTAGATTTAGAGTATACGTATATATATACAGTCTTTTCTTTATATTTTTATAAAGAGACTGTTTTCGTACCTCAAATTCGAAACAACTCAATCGTTACACCAAAATTCGTTCAAAAAGAATTTTTTTATTAAAATAATAAATACTATAACCCATAACATTTTTCAATTTTAACAAATTTTAAAAATATTTATCAATTCCCTTAAAAATCTTAAATCTATTTCATTGACCTTTTTTAAGGACAGTACCGCCCTTCTCCATGGATATGAAAAAGGAAATGATCACTTCTTTCGCTTCGTGTTGAATCACATCATCACACAAGTGAACAAGGGTTCCCCTTCCGCTATCAAGTTGTTTGTCATACATTGACTGCGTAATTATAATATGCAGCCATGTTTGACTGAAACGTAAAGTATGTCTTGGCACAGTAACCAAGCATTGTGGATGGGACTGCAAATATGACCCATAGATCAGCTTTAGGCATTTCAAGTGAACCAATAACTGCAACCAGCCCAACAATAGCAGAACCAAGAAATTTGACCCAGTCCATAGGAGTTAAGCCTGGATTTTTCTTTTCTGGAAGAACTATCTCCAAATCAGCCATTGGAATGTTTTTGAAATGCTTTACAAATATCCCCCGTTCTGGTTTTGTTTTGCTACTTGCTCGCCTGTATTTTAATTTTGAAAAACACACACACACAAAGTACATATATATATATATATATTTTGTGTGTGTGTGTTTTTCAAAATTAAACTACGTATTGCTCGATGCAAAAGCTTATAACCTCTATTTTATTAAAATAATAACTTTAAATGCATATAACGCTTTTATATAAATTTTTGATTTTATTTTTATTGTGTGACAATGATAAAATATGAGAGAATTATAAAACATAAAAATCTTAAAACAGGTTAAAAAGTAATGGCAAGTTGTTAAAATTTAGAAACACTTGGTCCGTCAAAACCATTTCAAAAGTGCAAATGGCAAACATGTATCTATTATAGTATTTTTATATGTTAGCACATATCATATTATTGGAATTGATATTTATTTATCTTTTTTTAATACACCCGGTATATATATAGCAGCAGTGAGTAAAGCCAATAAAACGATGAAACTCTGTCCCACCTAAATCAAGTGGGAAACCTGAACCAGATATTTGAATCAGACTTCACCTCTGGAGAAAAGAGGAAGGGGACTCCTTAATTTTCCAAATACAATGTAGGATCTAAAGGGTGGGCTTTTGGAAAATTGGCTTCAACATAGAAAGGAAGCTACTTAAAATCAATCGTCAACATGAAGTAACAAGTTAAAGCACTTTTAGCTCCCAAAAAAGGAAAATAAAAAATAAAAAGTGGATGGAGATCAAAAGCGTATCTTGATCAGCGTTCACATCATGCTTTATTTAACAGCCTTGGTATTAATGGTTTGTTAGCGTAGTGGGAAGAGTGTCTCGTTCCTTAATCAAGTGTTTGGATTTGATCCTTCTTGGATAAAAAAAATACTATTGGAAAACCTTACTCTAATAATAGACTCAACAACAAATTGATCAAGATTGATCAGAATGAAATCACGAATATCAAGTGATGACTTATCCAAAAAAAAAAAAGAAAAAAACAGTCTTGGTTTGTTGGAAACTTCAGAAAGCAGAGAAAGAAAAGGAAGCATGCTGCTATGGTAAGTAAATTAGGGGTCGCAATAATGCATTGGCCAGATTTTGTTGGTGGGAGAGAATTTCACTGAGGTTGGAGGGCGTAATGTGCAGTCTTTCAAGCCGTCAGCTTTTCCTTTTCAAAACCCTTTTAAAAAGGGATGATATTTACTCGATAAACAAGCGAGCAAAATGCTTATAGTTTTTAACATAATTGGTTTCATATCGAACTTTTGCGGAACGGGATCTTAACTTTCTTTTATTTTTTGTTTTCAAGAAATTGGGATTGGCAAGTTTGATGTAATTTTCGGAGTTTAAGAGGATTCGGTGAAAATATGACGTCCCAACCACAAAAACCAAAGAAATTAAATGTGGGTCATCCTCAATTTGACAACTAAAAACATCACTCGTGTTTGCAGTCAAGCTTGCTGCAGTCCTATCTGTGCCAAAAATTATTGCATAAATTTCGGAAAGATGAAATACTACGTTATCAATTCATATAGATTGACTAGCTATTGTCATTACCTTTAAAAAAATTATATGTTTAAGGAGGCGTGAAGATGTAAGATATCTTTTAAAAGAGATGACCCACAAAATTCAACTTTAATGGCATATTCACAAACAAGTAGATTAAATAATTCATTTATTTGAGAAAGAAAACAACGCCAAAAGTAGAACATAAATCTATCAGGAGAGAGAGAGAGAGAGAGAGAGAGAGAGAGAGAGCAGCCTGCGTGGACGTATAAATTTTAGTATTTTGGTGGGGATGAGGGCACAGGAGACGACAATGAGGGAGATTAAGTCATTGAATGAATGGGAAAGGAGGGGGGTTGTGTTTTGTATTTGGACAAAATCAATCGTCATTTATCCTAAGGAACATCCCGGCAATAATGTTTTTTTTTTATCCTATTATAACCCAAAAAAAAAAAAAAATAATCATCATCTCAATATTTCAAAATGACATCATTAATGTTAAATATAATTGCTTCAATGTGACGTCACGACAAAGACTTGTGATGTACCCAATTCAACATGAGTTGGGTCATATGTCATACACACGAGTGACAGCTGTACCAAAATTTTTATTTAAAAAAAGTGTCCATTACCATACTGACCATATGTTTGTTAAAAGAAGACGGGGGAAGGTCCAAGCCAACGTTTTACTCATTACAGACTAGACCATCTTAATGTCGGTTATCCTATATCCCACCTGTCAAAAAAAATACGCTCTCCTTTCTATTCTTATATTTTTTTAAAATTTTTGTGGGGTTCTTCTATGTGGGAGAGAAAGTCTTGCCTTCTATCTTATTTTGAGGGGAAAAAAATTACAAATTAATTTTAAACAACTCAACCAAAGCTATGCTGCTAATTGATCTCCTCTTTGGCCTCTTGTAGTTGACATTAGATTCAAATCGACTTTTAAGCATTAAAATGACATATGTATTAAAAGAAGAAAATTATTGTATAGATTCTACTATCAAATTTGGTCATCTACATGAGGAGATGATTCCTCTCAAAGGGTGGGAAGGATTTTGATTGCTGATAGTATGAGGATTATCTTAGGTAATATGCCTAATCTTTCTTTTGTATCAAAAAAAAAAAAAAAACAAAAGAGCTAATGAATGATATTCGTGTTTTACCTTTGCCGACTATTATTTTCATAATGTTTCCAAAATATGATTTTACATCATTTAAAATCCATATATATATATATATATATATATATATGTATATATATTTATATTTACATATAAAATGCATGCCCACGCGTACAGTAAAACAAGAGGGTCGATTCTTCACGTGGTAGTTCATATATATATATATATATATATTATATAGATGAACTCTATTCATTAATTGCAAAGGTCTCTCCCTCTCTCTTTTGTGGGCAATGGGAAACAAAAGCCACATGAACAAACGCATCATACCCCCATACGCTTGTTTATGCTGAAGTTATGTTAATCATACAACAATATCTTACGTAAGGTGGTGATATTTTTTGAGAGTTGCCAAAATAATCGTATAAGTCCAACAAGAAGGTTGGTAAAAAAAAACAAAATTAGGAAAGGTGGTTGTAGGAATGGCGATAGATCTCTTTGGGTGTTTTCGGTCGTACACACAACAAAGAAAAAAATCACAAAGTTCTTCATAATCTTTTCTGATATTATTTTTTTAATCGAAAGACAAAAGCATACGTTGAATTGGTCTTATGGATATCAATCGCTGGCTGTTAATAAATTATAATTCAACTAATACCATTCTCTTTTCTTTAAAGATATCAAGTTTAAACCTCTTCTATATAATAATAATAATAATAATGATAATAATAATAATAATAATCTACCCGCTTCAAGGGATAGATAAACGGATGTGTTAAACGATGCAAGAGGCAACTACGGGTATTCATCTGAATCCTGTTACGGACGTAAGACGGGGATATAGATATATGATAACTCTACACTATTATATATATATATATATATATATATATCAATTGATTAATATTTCGTCCTCATCAATTACCTGTAGGCTTGTTTAGCAATTTAAAATTTTACGGAAAATTTTTTCTTCTTTTGTTATACTTTAGTTATTGTAATCTAAATAAGTAGTAGAATTTTTTTGGGGGGTAAATTTTTAGCTAAAGAAAATAAGCTTTTTCTTTTTTTTTTCCCCTTGGACGAGCTGGAGCCCAATTGCAATCACGAGGAGAGGGGAGAGTGGCGGGGCTTGGGAACCATTTCCTATTTGTGGTGGCGGTGGGATAGATGTTCCCCCCCCCCCCCCGGGGCAGGCGGGTATGGACGAAATTTTAGTTTCTAAACATGCGGAAGGAAGTAGGCCCGATGAAATCCAGCCCAGACCCGACCCGACCCGACCCCTTAGATCTCGAGTAAAGAAAATTTCTATAATTCCTATGAAGTTCATAACCGTTGGATCTCCATATAATGATTAATTATTACTTTATTATCTCATTTTACAAGAAACGATAATCATTAAATATTAACCCCATGATTACAAAGTCTGATAGTCATAAAAATTATACAAATTCCCTTCTCATAACGCACAACAAAGAATCAGCACATTGCTTTGACCATCCGATGGAGGACAATTTAGTCTCGATCTCAGTAGGCTATGTTCAATTATTATTTAATATAATAATTATTTTATTTTTTAAAGTAAAAAGTTTTATTCTCTATTTCTACAGAAATTTTTTATTCTATCTTAAAAATATTATAAGTACAATAAAATATAAATAAGGAAGAGAAGCAAAAATCAGGTGATTGAGTCATCGGATAAAAAAATGTTGCTACCAAACCTTTTGTGGAAAAAGGGTAATATACCATGGGGAATCGGTCAACTGCTAAATGTTTATCAAAGCAAGCGTGAAGATGTTGGATCAGATCCTTGATTCCACACCATGTATTTTGGGCTGGCCCAAAATTTAGACGGGCTATGGCCCTTTCCTTTGGAAGTTTCCCGGCTCGCAAGTTCAACGTGGTATAGCGCCCGCGGTTCATTTTAACACTCTGAACAATGGGCCTTGTTGTGGGCCAGCATCAAAATTGTCACTGTATCATTGTCGAAATTGGGCTTGGCACCCCACCCGATGTTGTATCAATACCTTCTAAATACCAAACTAAAGATATTTGATACATCATAGAAGCATCACAAACATCCGGAGTGGATCACTCAACTATTGGAAATCTAATCACTTTATACTGGCCTAGTAGGAGTCAAGCCTACCAGTATCACAAATTTTCATAAATTTTCTTCTTTTTTTTTTTTTTTTTTTTTTTTTTTTTTTGGGGTTATGTGGTTGAAGTAGTGAACAATTGTTACCCTCACAAATTTCATGACCCTGAAGTAATATTTTAATGTTGCATCACCACATACACTCGAGTTAAAATTTTAAAAATCTTGTATGGTCGCTTTCGTTTCTGATAAGCCGCTCAAATCTGAGTTTGTAGCTAGGTTTTATTTATTTAAACACATATATAAGTAGAAGTAAATCTACAACGTACGTCGCAAATAGTTGGCCAGGATATGGCCATTTATACTCACGACGTTGTATTATTTGAGGTGGCAGAAGATGCAATTGTCGTATCAGTTATAGTAAGTACTTCACAAGCCTTAAAATGGGTTGGTAAGTAAAGTCGAGTGAGCTGATCGGCTGAAATAGGTGTCTCCATCTCATAGTCATACAAATGAGTGGTGAGAGGGGCATAGAGTGTCTTCCGGCTTTAGTTCTCGACCTTTCCTTTTCAAGGGCCAAACAAAGAGAATGAACCGAAATGTATTGCTAAGGTCAACTGATCTGTAATTGTCTGTCCATTCACCAAGACTAGCATTGTCTCACGTCTTCATTTTGATGAATACCAATGATGATGTCAAATGCTTTTGATCAAATCTTTTTGTGGGTTCCCCTTCTTACATTGTCTTTTCCACGGATGAAATCTTCAAAGACAAAGATTTGTGATTATGAGAAAAAGTGAACTTGGGGAAGAAATAGCCATAATCTTGAGGAACATGGAAAGCTCAACACCCCACTCACCCACCCTGAAAAGCGGAGTCAAGTTTGTAGTGAATGAAAAAAACAATTTTATAAGCCACATTCTTCTCATCTTCATTGGCATCGGAGGATTGTAGGACCCGCCCTCCGAATTCCTTCTTTTCTAGCTAGCATTAGCAATCGATGCTTGCTTTTCTTGGGAGTGAATTGCGACCGTTGCTTTTTCTCGGGGTCATGTTTAAAATTATTGCAGCTGGGGGGGTGGGGGTGGTTGACCTTTGTTTTGGATCCTCATGAAACATCCATGATTACACACACTACAAACACTCTTGGCCGCAGAAACAAATGTCTACAGAACTCACTCTCAATCAATCTCACCTGAAGAAAGCCTTCAATGCGGTGCACGTAAAACATAGGCTTGTTTCATTGGAAAGAGAATAGAAGAGAATGACACTTCATATTCCATGGCCCAAATGGACGCCTGTTTTTCTTTTATATCAATTTATTTAATTCCCAGGTAGATTAAAAATGGCACATGTTAATGTTTACTCCTTAACAACACGTCAACTCTTTTTTTATTTACGCTATTAAAAATAGAGATTATAATTTTTTTAAAAATTAATAGAATTTTAAACAATTTTAGCAATATTTTTAAGATTTTTTATTAATGGTTTAAATATTTTTAATAATATTTTAAAGGTTTTAAATTTTAACAGAATTGATGCTAAAATTATATATTAATATTTTTTTTTTCCAAAAATGTCTTTTGGCCCTCGCTGTCTATGTGTGGTTACCTCATAGAGTTCTGATTATGACAATATAAAATAACACTTGCAAGGATACTCGCAAATTTGTCATTGATGTGTGTGTGAGAGAGAGAGAGAGAGTCATTTGAGTTGATGAACGAGTTGAAGAACAACATCTTATTACAAATCCAAGATTTTACATTAACTTGGAGTGTCTTTCAAAAGGCAATAAGAAACTCACTGACTGGTACTGATGGTCCTTAAATTGATACAAACATGGTCACATATCTCATCTCCTAGACACAAGCAGAGGATTTTATACATCAACAACCAAATCAACAAAATGAAAATACTAAAAATTGTAGCACCAAAACAAGCAAATCTTATACAAATTTGAAGACATACTAGCTTCAAATTCCTTTCTAATTAGAAGCTGAATTGCTAGGACTCTTCCCCAAATTAGATGGCCTTACTTCTCCTGTCCTTGGACTGTGTGGTCCTCTTCCAGCCTGTCGGGAACTAACCTCGCCTCTTAGATCACTTACACGAGGGCTGTATGCTCTCTCCGAGAGTGAGATACGTGGGCTCTGGAGGTTTTTGGGATCTTTCATTGGTGTTGCAGTGGAGCTTGTTACCTTTGGACTAGATACATGCCTAATTTCACCACGGCTTCTTGTAACCATCTCGTCCAATATTTCTCCAGTACTATCTGCGAAAGAAGCTCTGGCACCTAATTCCGTTTCCTGTTCAATGAAATTCCATATTTAGGATCAACATGACAACAAGAGTTGTGAAGATTATACAATGTGAGATGAATCTTACTGTTGCAAGATTAAACGGTAAGGCCGGAGCCTCTTCATATTCAGCAGCATCCAAGTCTTGAAGGTGTGGACCTTTGAAAAACTTGGGTAGAATGTATTGCCGTACAGGAACCAAAATCATGATCAGCATTGGGAACAGAACTCCTGCTATCGGAACCCAAGTAATCCCAAAGCACACGAGTAAGTAAACTGTCTGGAAAATTGTGAAGATTGCAATTGTCCTGAATGGCACTGTCTCCACAAATGTTGCATGGTATTCCTCGAGAACTCTGCAGTAAAGATGAATGCATCTTTGTTAGATGAAGTGAAAAGAAGAAGAAGAAGAAGAAGAAGAAGAAAAAGAAAATTGAACAGACACGAGTAAAATGAACAAAATTGTAGGATTTGAAGAGGTACTTGTATCTTCTGCTAGGGGCAGTGAAAAGTAGTAGTATTCTCTCCCAAAACTGGTTACCAGGCAGACTTTCAATGGCCATGTACGCAAAGTAGCCCCAAAGGACAGAGGTAGGAATTTTTCTAAGGAATGGCATGGCTGCAACGCATGCTCCCACCATTGAAGCTTGAAGCAAGTTACTTAGGCGCTGCTCTTTCACCTCAACAGGCAACAACTCATCTATCTCTTTCTCAACATCAAATATCGTTTCATCAACTGGAGCATCAATGTTTCCCATGCTTGAAGCTAGTTGAATTGTAGACTCTTTCAGTTCGTTTAAACCCTGCTTGAAAAAGTGAACACTTACAGTTTCAGCTGCACTATTTTCCAATTTATTGATGACTTGAACACGCCTGTTTATGGAAATTTTTTCCATAAAAACTTAAAATCTTTGTGACTTCAATCTAAAAAAAGAAAGAGCATACGCATTGAAAATGGCTGGCTAAGCATCCAGTTTGTAACAGGAAAAAAAAAATGAAGGAAAGAAAATGTGTTATGAGTTATACTCTAGTTGAGGTTTGCTGGTAGATCAAAGGGGTCTGCATTTGTTGATAAGCTTCTTGCATATTTCCGTATAATTCTCCCAAGCTTGAGTTCTTTTTCATACTTTTCCGAGCTGTTGCAACAAGTTGGTTACGAAGCAACTGCAAACCAAACAGTTTGCACAGTCAAATGTATGAATTATAGAGTAAAAATACAAATACAATAACTAACAGATAAACTATTTTATCTTCGTGTTACAAATCCAGTGTTATGTGACAGAGGAATAGTCCTGCTTAAAGGAAGTCAGCATCAATTACCTGGTGTTTAAGAGTAGCCAGGCTCTTTGTATGCATGGGAGATTGAGGGATTACACCATTTGATGGTGGTATTCCAAGAAGACCACACATTATTGTCTATGTTGAAGAGAAAAAATTTATCAGATATCAGTAAAGATGAGAAAAGTAGACAGACGAAATTGATAAAGGATTGGACCAGAGGAAAAGATGAATGTGCATACTAAGAAACCCAAGAGTAGCAAGTCATAGTGAAAGGAAGGTGGCTTTCTCAAGTTGAATTCCTTCTGCTGAGCAAGTTGAGATGCCACACTGTGGTCAAAATAGTAGAGCACAGCAATCATAGTTGCAGGAATAAAGGCTCCCAGTATATAGAGCAGTGGCACTTTTAACATGTCCTGTCATTTACATAATAGATCATTAGTTTTCCTCTTCTCGAGATAGGGTCCTCAAGACCTAACTAGACATACCTTAATGACTGTCCAATTTTCGTAAGCACCAGGTGACCAAGGATTTGGACTATCGAGTCGTCGTGGGATTCCTTTTGGAACACTTCCAGATGGTATGTAGGAAACAGCTGTCCATACAAGAACCATAAGTGGCACACCATAGTCTGCAATTAGACTCCGAAGCCAACCTGTTATACAACATGAATTCTTTTATTAGACTTGCCAAGGTTCAGTGGCTGGAATTTGAATTTCAGGCATAGAAGCAACAATGGAAAACCCTGTTTTCTATTTTTCTTCTAAAAGCTTAAAGAAACAATAAGATTTTTACCAGTCCCATATCGCCATGACCTGGCCTTCCGACTTTTCAATGAAGTGAGTAACAGCCCAAAAGACAGAACCAAAGCAAACATCCCATTTGAAAATCTCCATGAAGGTATGAACTCCACTAGATTGGGATTTGCTCTCTTTGGTATGCGGAACTCTTCCACTAATCCCTAGAAATTAAATTTGACATACAGAGTATATCACCAAGTGTATAGAATTTGGTACAAAAAAACTATGCACTGTCTAGAAAAATTGTTTGCGTTCCCTAACATACAATGTCCAGAAGTCATATTTGATGAGTTGAAAATTTCCAAGTTTGTAAAAGCCTACAAAATTGAACATTACATAGCTACATAATTTGAAGAGGAATACAGTTAGAAATTTTTCTTACTTTGATAGCTTGCTGCATAAAAAGTGTGGCAATAAGCAGGCCAAACAATTCTCCAGCCACACGTGTAAATCTATTGATAATGGAGCAAGCTCCCAGGATAGCCAACAAGAACAGCAATAGCGCCGTCCACACGCAAACCCTAAAAATGTTATATCAATTGGATTGCAGGACACAGGTTTATCAGGAGTCCCAAAGGCCGTGCTATGGCCACAAATATAAGAAACATGGACACAGGACAATACAACTCTGAAAAAGGTGGACAAATATCTTACCATCCAGTCCATGCAAGAAACAAATTCCGACCCAACTCTGGCCTCTCCTTGGCAAAGTTAAACATAAAGGTGTACATTATGACTGTAGGCTCAGCAACTCCTAAGATCAACAATGGCTGGCCTCCAACGATCGAGTGTATGATCCCGCAAACTGATGTTGATGCCAGTGTTTGGACTGCTGTAAGAACTCCAGCTGCATGATTCAGGTTGCACAGGTATTTTTTTTTTTTTAGTCATTTTTATTTTAACCACTGAAAACAAATTAATAAAATAGATGGCTTCACATTAATGGCATGATAACAAATTTTTCTTGATGGCATACTGCAGCAAACAATTCAGCTATAACAGGTGCCATAATAAAACTCCTTCATGGGAACATCTTAAATGACCAGGACTTTTTGTCAAATACCTGTATTTCTCTCCAGTTGTTCACCAAATGAAATGACTGGGATTGCCGAAGCAAAAAATATATAAGTGGTGGGAGCCAAAATCCTGATCCAAAATTAAAAAAGGGGGGATTATTTAAGCCAACAATTTTGCTCCAAGTCCAATTGACTAAAAATATACTAGTAGTATATCAAAAAGAACAAAAGCGCAGAAAAGGTTATCTAATAGTTAAAAAGTGGAGTATATACCTGAAGCCTGCTCGGAAACCACCAGCCCAATCTTGCTTGTAGCACATCAATCTTGCCTTGATGTCATTTTTGATACCGTGAAATGGGACAAACGTCTCTTCCATTATTCCTTCTTCCGTGTTCTCAACAAATCTATATTCTTCCTCTAGAATGCTCTTCAATACAATATGATTCTGACTAATACACTTGAAGACTCTTAAAGAGAATCCCTTCAGAGCTTGGATATTATGGTTCTATAAAATGGCTAGTCATTTTGAAAGCATTGCTAATGTTCAAACAAAGTAGAGAGAATTGAGGAAGAAATCATGGAAATGTGAGAAACCCAGATGGATTAAATCTACATCGAAGCTTAATGGAAGTGTAAAAGAACTGCAAAAGGATGTACAGTGTACACAGCTATATTCTTTGTAAACCGCAGAAGGAAGATGAAAAGACAAGCAATTTTATAAAGGAGTGTGGTGGTGGCCTTTTAGCTAGCGTAGAGATGGTTGATGCTTGCAATGTGAGGTATAGAAGGTAGGAAGGAAAGCTCCAATTATATAGAAGCTGGAAAAGGGGTTGAATGTGGGTAACTGTTGATTTGGATGCAGAGAGAACAATGCGGGTCAAAAGGCAATAGTGCACTACAGAATCTCATTGCCATTATGTAAAAGCACAAATAATGCATGTCACCTTAAAACTTGAAGCAGGAAAAAAAAATCAGGAACAATTAACCAAATTGTATTTTTTCTTAAAAAAAAAAAAAAGGCAAGAGACGGCGTGGGGATAGAGCAGTATAATTGAAAGCCCTACACGTGCTAGGTTTTAATCAATAGAGAGCGGGCTTCTCCTCGTCCCCATGCCCCCACAAAAAGAAAGGCTGTAGTCATAATAAAACTGTGGTCAGAGCCAAAACTTTTATCTTACAGGCTTACAGTAATAAGGCTACCCATTACGAGCAAGTCAAAAGTGGATTCTGAGGTTTGAGAACTTCCCAAGATGCTTCTCACAGGTATAACATTGTTTTGTTGCATGTTTATGCATTATACAATACACATGCCATATTTAATCTCGGGTTACCAACCAACTCTTACGTGTATACAATATAGTTTAATCTCTGACAAGCAATCTGGTCCCTCCATATGCTGCTACCATAGTAACTGCACAGTTTAATCTTAGTCTCCTTTTTGCTCTTTTCCACATAGCAATAAGCCAAAATACTTCCTCCAAGTAGCTAATGAATCAGGCAGTGATGGAAATTATCTATGAGTTTCTGCAGTTAAGAATGAACATGGTGGATGGAATAATCACAGCATAATCTTTCAGAATTTTA
Organism: Dillenia turbinata; assembly: GCA_037126225.1. Lineage (NCBI taxonomy): Eukaryota > Viridiplantae > Streptophyta > Magnoliopsida > Dilleniales > Dilleniaceae > Dillenia > Dillenia turbinata. Next base: position 446,937 of record JBAMMX010000006.1, read on the forward strand.
ATTGATCAATCTACAGCACCGCAGAATAATAGGTTACATTATAGTTCAAACAATATAGATCATACTAGATATTTTGTGATACTATGAATCACTTTTTGAACCTGTTGCATACAAGTTCAACCGAGGATGAATAAACTAATGAATAAACTAATGTTCAAACAATAAACTAATGTTTCCTTGGATGATTAAAATCATTCATCCACTGATATCTGGCTGGCTTGGTCGCAATCTCACATAAAGTCTTAAAACAAGCAACCCAATCTTTTTCTTAATTTCAAAATTGAAGGCAAATGAGGTCATGCTAATGTGAGCTGGCTGCTGCATTTGTTGGTTTGCTTCCTCACTCACACGGCAGAAATCCTTCACATTGGACAGAAGGGTTAGCCTTGAATCGATTTAAAAAAAAAAAAAAATGAAGCAAAGATTATTCAACTGTCAAATCAAAAGTTGTTAACATGCTATATTTCAACACTTCTTCATGGTTGTTCCTGTTCCTATAAATTGGACCGATTCATGGTAATCTAATCTTCATACTATAAGAACAATTTTCTGGGTAGAGTTTAATTATGAGGGATGATTTCTTTGATCTATATTTACATCCAAAAGCCAGAAAATGGTGTTGAACGAAAAAAGTTCTTAATTTTAGGATTCTCGTGTTAGAAATATAGAGTTAGTATAGTTAATGATTTAGTTAATTAGTTAAAGTGTTATTAATAGTTTAATTAGTTAGTTCACAAAGTTGCTAATTTGTATATAAACATTACTCGATGTATATTTTACTCCTTCATTTTGTATCACTCTTTGCTGTTGATGTGTAAAATATCAAGCATCATATATATATATATATATATATATATATATATATATATATATATAACTAAATGGGATGATGATTTTAAATGTATTTTTGGACTTTGATATGTAATATTTAAACAATAAACATTGAACATTCATATCATAATACGACAAAAAAATTCATCTAAGACTAGAAATAATTTTAGAGGGAAAAATGGAATTTTCTCTCAAAACAAAAGACTTATTAATGAACCAAAAAATTCCAGCTGCACATCACTTACCATCTGAGAAGAAACAACGTTGGACAATTTGGAATACTTTATATAGTTGTTCACCATGCGCGTTAGAGTTGCAATCCTATGCTATGTTGAAGTTTCTTTTCTTTTCTTTTTTTTTTATTATAACAGGAATCGAATTTTGAATCATAAGATCGAAGAAAATGAGTTGTTATCACTGAATTGTCCCTTCGGAAACATGCTATGTTAAAGTTGAAGGTCAAAGATAAGCATTTTTAAATATTCTTTTAACTTTAGCATAATATTAAAGTGGGAAAATTAAAGATGCTGACTTGGCCAAGAATTTTCTAATGTGAATGCTATGATTGAGTCCAGGCTATCACTAGAATATTTAACCTAACATTTAAGTTAAGAAGTCTATGATTTTGGTAAAGTATATGATCTTCCAAATGAACGCACATTTTTGCCGTAAATATTAAGTCAGTCCAGTTATGCAAATTCACATTAACCAAGGTGAAATGAGATGCAGACGTGAAAAAGCAGCAAACCCTTTTGTAAACTCTCCTACTTTCTAATGTTATTCATGAGTATTTGACACATATCTCAATTGTATATCACACCAATTTGGGAATATTGATTTATATTTCCTCCTCAGTTAGGAGGAAGCACTCTCTAACTAAATTTCTTTAAACCTGATCTTACGTGAGGAACATAACATCCTCTTTATTTGGATCACTTAGATGACAGAACAACAGTGTTTCCAAGGGGGAAAAAAAGCATGGCATGAATGGCAAGAACAAAGAAAAAGAGACCCCATATAGAGTTTCTTATAATTAAGTAGAATAAAAAAAAAAAAAAAAAAACGCCTCATTGAAGCAATACTTTAGATTCAAAGGAGGGGGGTATCTATCAACTACTCTTTGACACTGTCCAAAACATATTCCTTCGCGAGATAAGAATATGTGGTTTGCTAATGGAGGATTAAGCATATTAGTAGGTTAGTGAGTAATTTATCCGTGGGCCATGTCTGGGAAACTCATAAAAAAATGGTTCAAAGCATCTAATTAATTAATCACATTTGTGGAACTTTCTGTTCTAGTGAGGTTGCTAAACAAAAAAAGGAGAGCAATTATAGGAGGACAAGGACATGCATATTTTTCATTTATAAATGTCATTTTGCTGGTCTTTCATATGCTTTCCGCAGTCCATTTCGATTAGTTTCAAATAAAAAAAATTATTTAGGGCACTAGAGGCCTCCTTTAGAGCCTTTTGAATGCAGAATAAAACCCTTTAAATTTGGAGGGATTCATCACTGTCAACTTTGTCATCACACCTAAGATCAATTATTTTCATTAAAAATATCACCTCACCACTACCACCCACGTCTCATAGAATTATGTTAAAAAGGAGCTAACGCAAAGGAGAAGCCCACATGAATGCCTAATGACCATTTTTTTAAAAAAAAAAAAACTCAAAAAGTTCAAAGTTTCTTTTTCTTATACATCTTTTTTAGACTGTTCTTCTATTAAGGATGGCACTTCAAATGATTTTGTCCAGCACAAGCCTTGGTTTATACTCAATCAGACCTCAAATTATTGAAGAAATTCAAGGTAAAAAACAGGAGGATATGTCAATAAAGGCAGATCCTATCACTTTCCATCACAGCCATTAACTAAGTGGTAGGCACTTTAATGATGATTATGTCCTCTCATTCTATGATTGTGGCAATGTTAAGTGCTAGCAATCGACCGATATGGTTGCACCACATGTGCAATGACCTGAATTTTTGGTCCAAATGATATTTCATTTATTATCAGAGGCCACTAATAGTATGTCAATATTTAAGCTCAAATTAATGTAACTTCAATACAGTTGAATTTAGCAAAATAGCTGAATTAAATCACTTAGATAAGGAAGCCGAAACATTCAGCGCGTTTCCTTTGTTTGGAATCAATTCCGTGAAAAAAACTGATCAAGCTTCATTCGGGGTGAAGAATATCGACCTGAGAGAATGGTGTCTGCAACAATGTGATTGGCAGCTTCAGTGTAATGCTCTCCGTCCCAAATTATGGACTTTGTCACATTCTGGCAGATGGTGAATCCAGGCTGCCCACAAGTTGCCTTTACATTGTAGTTGTTTGGACGCCCTCCATAACCGCAACAAGCCATAAAGGGTCTCTCAAATCCTACATTCAAATCGATCAGGTGTTGGATATTAGAGACAACCCTAAAATCAATGGGTACTTGATGTTGCAAAAGGTTGTTTATTACCATATTTTTTGTGCTTGGAAAAGAGGTTGTACTTGACGGTGTACATATCCACGTACACAATTGTTGCATCTTTCAAGACGGATCTCATTTCCTTGCAGACATTATCCAATCCTATGTTAAATGCTTTTGCAACATCATTGTGGACACGGAGACATCCAATGTGATCAAGATCGCTTTTGTTATGGGGATGTAATGCCAGCTCTTTAGGTGCACAGCCTAGTGGGCCTGTGTTGTGTACCCAGAACTTTCTACCACCATACAGATACAAATTCTGCATTTCAATGCAATGCATTACTTCAAAGAGAAAATAGCTTTTAAGTGTAAAAATTTACTTGTCAAAAGCTCTATGACCAAAATATGTACTCACTTGAATAGCTAGCTTGATTTCTGCTAGAAAACCAGGTATTTTTTCGACGACTGGCGCATATGTTAAGTTTGAAGCATACAAGGCAAGCAATAAATCATTTTGCCCAATGTCAATCGTATAAAGTGCGTTGCGAAATCCATCTTCATCAATCAAGTTTTTCACACCTGTATCAAAGACCACAGAAACTTATGGGATGCTTAGCTCACAAGGAGTACCTAGTAATGTAAATAATAAGTACATTATACATATGTGCAGGAACATTGGATCACCTTGTGATATGAGTTCAAGTGAACGATTTTTGAAGCGAACAAACTGGCGAATTTGAACATCCAATACAAAGGGGACAAATTGTGGAAGAGTGGTGGCCCCAGACACCGCGAAGTTCACTCCACTTGTGAAATTTGGTGCCAATGCGTCCAAATATGGGCTCAAATAACTCAACTTCAGGCTTTCACCTGGCAGCAGAACATACAGATTCAAGTATAGAGAGAGAGAGAGAGAGAGATGCTTATCCATTATTAAAATTCTATTGCTAAATCCATCCATGCTCATTTCCCTCGTCCTAGTATCTAATGAAATTATCAGATATTGCCAACATCCACTGCCAATTCGAGATTCACCAACACTAGAAATGAATCAAAATATGACCTAGGACGGGATATTACAATCCGCAAAATGGCATACTTAGAGGACACCATCCAACTTCTCAGGCACAAGTCCTTTGTCCTAAACAACTATTCTGGTCCTACTGTGGCCAAGTGACAAGGAAAAGATCAGTCAAGATATTAGGCTGATAAAGGACAAAATTCACAACTGGCAAAATATGTCATTGGCTCAACAAAAGCATTTAGTCCTATACCATAATTTTGAACACTAAGAAGAGTAACTTTAAGAACGCAAGATCAATTCTTAATCTTATCTGAGACACACAGAAGAAAGCTAAAAGAGCAAAAAACAAAGAGCAATGCAACTGGTAAAGATTTGGCCTTACAGAAGAAATCAATCACAAGTCGTCCATCACCCAATCGTCCAGTGCCCCTGTGGAAAAAAGTTATGCCATGAGGCAGACCTATAGGAAGTCCAGTACCAGCAAGCACTCCACCAGTATCTGAATTTGAGTCACCAAAGTTGATTAGAAGTGGCCTCCCATGATCATGAATAGAATTGACAAACATGGTAAAAAATACTGATATCCATAGAAGAACAATAGGACCATGGCAAGAAAATTCTTTATCCATTTTCATTCTAATCTCTATATATCGCTGCTTTATTCTGCTTTCTTTTATGGTATAATCTCTCACAATTGATAGATCTTGTTTCAGATCAAATGATGTACTTGAGTATAGTTGACTTGTAGGAATCTGTCATCTGATAAAATAATTAATAAAAAAATAAAGCTTCAAATCTGTCATCTGGTAAAATAAATAATAAAAAATAGAGCATCAGATCTGCAGGTCAACACACCTCCTGTTATCAGAGAATTGAAATTCCTCCGAAACATGCCAATGGCCGGTCTTGCTCCGAATAATCTCCCATCATGTGATGCTTCTGGTGTGACTAGCAAGAAACCCAATCCCAAAAGTCAAATAGAAAAAATACCAATCTGCAGCAAAGTAGACGCATATTTTCAGCTCATCAGCATGCAATAAATTTTATAAGAGGTATTCTGCAACACTCTTTTGCCATTTTCCTTCTTCAACCCAAATACCACAGTTAGCCAAGTTTGAGCAAGTCATAGTCTTTCATTATCTTAAAAATTAATGGGTGAAAAGTATTCAAACCTCCAAGAAATTCTAATGAAAGCAATCAATGACTGTCATAGAACACTTGATGCAGAAGTTTAGTTTGTTGGAGCATATCAACTGTATTTTCTTAGAAACAGATCAAAAAATTTGGCACCACTATTACACAAAGTTGAAGATTGATAAATTAGTTGTCACAAAATTGATGAGTTGTTGAATAATTGGTCGAAAGTATTTTGGATGCCTCCAAGGTATTTGCAGCTTCTGTCTAATGAACACCATCCTAGCGCATATACTTTTCATCTTCCTTACAAACTGTAAATCCAGTAAAACCACAAGTGATGTTTGGGTGGAAATTATATGGTGGCCCTCCATAAGCACAGCAAGCCATAAGTGGATTTTTGAAACCTGTCAATATCAACATTGAACAAAATTTGAACGCTATATAGATGTATGTATACATAATGGGGACAAATAGGAATTCCAAAATGGGTTCTCACAATAAACATAAGAGTGGGCAATTAGATCATATTTGATAGAATAAATATCAACGTACACAATAGTAGCAATCCCTATTTCTGATCGAAGTTCATCACATAGAGCACTTAGCGTTTCATTGAAGGCTTTTGCTCTGTCATTGAACAGCTGAAGGCACCAATATTGATCAAATTCACCAGCATTCCTGTTAATTGTAGTAACAAGTTTTTGAGGAAAACAACCTAATGGCCCCTTTTATGTACCCACAAGTTCTTCCCACCATGTGTAGGTAAGGTCTGCACTTGAAACAATACCACCAGAAAAATGCATTGTTAAGAGCTACCAGCATAAGTCTTTGGGTGGACGGTGCAAGATAACTAGTCTGAAATTTGCCCAAGCTACAGGAAATTCAGGACCAGTCCTGATGTCATGCTGTCGCGTCTAAAACAGAAAGTAACATTTTCTTGCCTATGTTACAACTCATAACATTTTTATGGGTGGAAATGCTTATGATTAAAAAATTGCACTAAACAAATTTTGGCCGTCATGCTGAGCAATTTTTGTTTCTGGTATCGATCCAAGAACTATGTTAAATAAAGAAGCTAAACAATTGACAGATCACTGTTACAGAAGTCAAATTCTTGGGCATTTATCACCATCAAAAGCTCATAAACTAAGAGTTTCCATAAGAAAGAAAGACAGGGAAATGAAATGGAAATTGAATCTTGGAAGTTCCCATTAGTCATTTTCAATAGACGGCACAGTGGTCTCTGTACATGTTTTTAGAATGTAGCTACCACATCAAAACAGTAATCTTTGGTACCATAAGTGGAAAAACCAAGGAAGCAGTTTGAACTTACAAAAGAAATCAATAAGTTGACAACCTTCACATGATCGAACAGATGGTTGGTTGATGAAAATATGTCAAAATGAAAGTCCAAATTTGAATCCCAGCACCACAACTAATCCACCAGTGTCAGAATTGCATTCATCAATGTTGAAAATGACTGGATTTCCATTGCAGAGAATGAACAAAAAAGGGGCCTAGACAAGAATCACTAGAGAAGTGAAGAGAAGTGAAGACAGAGAGCCCTGAGTGAAAGATAATATGGAGACCATAAGAGAAAATTCTTCCAACAACCCACATCTTATGCTTGTGAATATTAATTGTCAGGATTCACTCCATAAGCAGTTTGTACCATTCTTGGAATTCAGATCATAACTCTGCACGTGAAGAAAAAAAAAAAGTGGATCCGCCTCAACTCATGCCTGGAACTTGCATGCCAATGACAAAGCAAAATTAAGAATGAATGAAGTGACTAAAGCAAATATCAAATGTTGTTACACAAAAGATCAACAATAAGATAGGCAATTCAGATGATTTCTCTGATGTAGACTGGTTTTCCAAATGATACCGATCTCACTTAAGAAAGTTTTAGCCTGAGGACATTTTACAAAACAAATTAAACTTAATACAAGGGGTACAGTAAATTGTAGAGAGTACTTTTTCTGCTGTTACGATATTGGCAGCTTCAGTTTAGTGAACTCCATCCCAACTTAACTATTTTGATGGATCCTCACAGAGATTGTACCCAGGCTTGCCACAAGTAACTTTAGGATGGGTATTGTATGGTTGTCCTCCATAGCCGCAGCATGCCATTAGAGGATTCTCGAAACTTGTAAATAAATAAGCAAGCAGCATCATATTTACAATTTTTTGACACATAGTCCGAGAAATTATATTGGGACAAAAGTTGCTTAGTAACCATGATGAAGCATTTTGTAACTATGAAGACCCTAGAATTCAAGACTTACCATATTTGGTGGCATTGCCAATGAGATCATATCTGATGATAAACATATCAATATAGATAATATAGTGGCATTTTTCAATTCAACTCTCAGTTCATCACACATTAAGTGCAATTTCTCATTAAAAGTCTTTGCTGCATCATTGAGGGACTGAAGACACCCATATGGATCAAGATCACTTGTATTTTTACTAGTTATTGCAAGTCTCATAGACGGGCAACCCAATGGCCCAGAGTTATGCACCCAGAAGTTCCGCCCACCATGTTTGGATACATTCTGCCACAAGTGTAAAAAATAAGTGTATAAAACACACCAGTGCGACATGTTTAATTTTGTGACTATCCAAAAGTATAGTCTGTTGTAATGTATCAATGAAGGCTCTCACCAGAATAGCATATTTTATTTCCACAATGTAAGTTGGTATATTTTTAACAACTTGTGAATACAAAAGGTTGAAGAAATCATGGGCAAGATCATTTTCTCCAGTGTCCAATATATAAAGTGCATTCTGAAAGGCATCATCCCCAGCCAAAATATTTGAACCTATGAGAATAATCTTTTGTTTTTTTAGCAACAAAGAACAGTTTGGTAATGAAATCGTAACTTGCAGCAATACATGCTGACCTGAGTCCCACCGAGCAACCTTGAAAGCAGAGAAACTGAAGAACTTGAATATCCAAATTGAAGTTTGCATATCTTGGCATTGTGGATGAACTACTTACTGCAAAATTTGCTCCATTTGAGAAATTTGATCTCAAGGACTCTAGGTAAGGAGTCAAATAACTTATATGCAAGCTTTCACCTGAAATGATCCTGGGAAATGACTTCAAGTTCTAGGAGATTGACAAAGCATAGTTTAAAACCTAATAAAAAGGAAAAGGTGCAAGATATTTCCAGAGTCTCACAGAGAAAGTCAATCACAAGCCAACCATCACAAAAGCGGCCCACAAGGCAGTGGAAGAATGTCATCCCACTGGGTGGCTTAGTGATTAGCCCTGTCCCTGTTTCGTAACCACCTATGTCAGAGTTTGAATCACCAAAAACAAAAATTCTTGGTTCTTGGTCACATTAAGAATCAACACTCAGCAAAAAAGAGAAGCATAGGAACAAAAACAATGCAAGAAACAGAAGACCATATCCTCCTTTTTCATCCATACTTCCTTACGGAAAAAATTTTTGTAGTATGGTGATGATAAATAAAGGAGAGACAACAATGTGGATAAGATGTGTTTACTAGCAAGATTTTTGTTTCATAAATGACATTTGAACGCCAACTAAGGTGCCTGGAACAGGAAAATATCAAATCATTGGGCAATTGCCAACTAAGATCTATTGTGTGATGAATTCTTTACCTCCCTGATGTCTATAAAGTACAATCAATGATGTGCACTGCAGTTCACAGCCATATCCGAAAAGGGTATTTCTTTATTAGTCTGGCCATTTCTGTGGAAATGTAACTGAGTATCATGAATTAGATGAAGAATCACTTTCCCCCCCAAATTTGGATTTGATTAGAATTCAAGTATTCTTTAGAGAGATGTTTGTTCTATACTTTTGGTCAAATTTTGGTGAAACAGTGCTATCCTTTGCGGCATACTGATTGAAAGAGGATAGTTGAGAGGTCAGTATGGACTGACAGATTTAACTGGAAACAGTGCATAAGCCAAGTATATCTGCAGTTTACACTAATAGCAGAAGACCTTCTAGTGATGCAGGGAGTACAGATTGATACGTGGACTACAAGGTGCACCTCACATCAACCCACAAACTGTCAAAAATCATGTAGAAAAGAGAATCAATAACTCATTAGGATTCAACCAAGAATGTACACTATTATGCTAAATATAGTTTGAGAAGTCAGAATTTCAGGAGATACAGGAATTTAGCAGATTACCCTAAGAGTTGGAGAACCAAAGCAAGGTGCACCTCAATCACATTGAAACTATGCATGCAAATTTCATAATGAGATGGAAATCAGCACTCACATCATGAACTCCCAAAACTTTTCTTAGCAACATGTCTCAAGAGCTCCAAATTTGGACAAAAATGCAATAGATTATCTGAGCCCCACAGCTACAATAGAAATCAAGAGAAGATCTGAGCTTGAGCTTATCTTGGTATAAATAAGCCATAAAAGGAGACAAAAAGATTCCAGACTAACATACCCATCTCTTTCAAGGACGTGTTAATGTTGCAGACATATTCACTTAATGCATCAGATCAAGAAAACCAAAGTAGTAAATCATTACCAACATGATTGGAGGTCAACACAAGAGAAGAGAGAAGCAAGAATAGGAAAATGAAACAACCACATGTAAACCGGTAACATCAATTGCAATGACAATGTAAGGGTGCAAATTGCGAAAACCGTCATGATGCCAATCAAACTAAACCGAGATGCAGTGGTAAGAGCACCTCACACATATTCTAATAACAGCTTGAAATTAAGCAAAACTAGACAAGGGAATCCTAGGCATGCTTCAACTCCCACCTCACTTCAATAAGGTTCCCTACTATGTTTCTAATGACTATCTGGTCAACTGATCATGAGTTGATCAAAACTCAAAACCACTGTCATGTCCATGTAAAAGAACGAAACATAACGTTGGGCTTTAAAATTTAACGATTAGGTCAAGATCATATTAAATCGGAAATTACATAATTTTTAGTAATGAGCAGCAAAAGAATAGGAGCCCCACTTTCATAAGATTAAAGAAAGTCATTTTAGGTTTTGCAATGTCTTCTCTGCTTCCTATGCAGATTTCTTGTCTTCCTCCTATTCCTATAATTAGCCCCAAAAAAAAAGGTTAAATCATTGTTAATAGTTGAAGAAATCAAAAATGAGAAAAAAAGAAAGAACAAAACGCTAAGAAAAAATGAGGTTCATTGATACAAAGTCTTACCATGGTCGCGCACTGGTACGATCAGAGTGAACTGCCAAATCCCTCACTTCTCTTCAAGCTTGGATTGGTCTTGTAAGAACACTAGACAATATACAAGAAAAAGACAGATCAGATCAACATTATATACAACCAAATTGGTGCAAATTAAATCTCTCTGTGCAAAAGATCATACCTGTATATGATATAACCAGAACAGGATTCCTAGGGTTTGATCATGTGGAGCGAGGAGAAAAAAGACCAAGTAAAGTGTTCGAGTCAGAGAAGACGAAGTAACCGTTGCTTTAGGACATTGGGGGCGGGATGCCGGTATCAGCCCTTCAATCAAGGGTAAAAGAGTAATTTAGGATCACAGCTGTCGACAGCAGGATCGAGAAAGTGGAAGGCGGTTACAATTTGAACGTTAGGGGTAAATATGGGATTTGGAGAGTTGAGTAATCAGTTCAGAGACAGCTGGATGATGCAGGTGCAAAATTATTCAAAATTTTAATTATTTTAAAAATAATTTAATCAAAATTATGTTGAGATAAATATTGCATAAAAATAGTAAGCAATAATGCTCTGAATTTTAAAAAATTAAAAAATTTTAGTATCTAAAAAGAATAACTCAATTTCAATAATGTCTTGAAAATTTGTAATTCAAAATCTAAAATCTAACTACTAAACCAAAGAAGAAATCTAAATAAATTAATTAATACCCATTTGCACAGTGATTCATTTTTTTCTTTCAAACTTATACTCTCAATTCAAATACAATAAAATTTAGTCCTAAAAAAATAAATATACTATTCAAAATCGATAAAACTAATTCTAAAAAATAATAAATAATAAGACACTAACTCAGACATTAGTAGTTAAAAATTGATCATATTTTTCTAATAAGTAATCAATTAACAAAGAAAAGTTGAAATCGATTTTTATGAAAAAAGAAGAAAGTTTTAATAAATTTATCGATTAAAGTTGAAAAATTGATAGATTGATTAAAAATAAATAATAAAAAAAGAGATAAGCAAGAGAGGGAGAGAGCAGCTGCTGGTTGGTTTCTTACTTGGAGAGAAATCAACCCAATGTGAAGAAACTTTCCGCTCAACTTGAGAGATAAGACACGTCGTCTAGAGGAGGAAAAAAAAAAAAAAAGGGTGCCACAAGCACGAGTAAAATAGTGAAGATGTATTTGATTGCCTTTAATTGTTTTTTAAAATGAAAATTTATGGGGCACAAACAATTTCTGAAATCCTTTAAAAAGAATTTAGAGGAAAATTTCTTTTCTTAAATCGTTGGAGGGTAAATAATAATTTTTAAAGGGACAGGTTTTGGTATTTAGGACATAATTTTTTAGTTTTATACAGTGAAATCCTCCCCCCCCCCCCCAGGGGGAGGCGACTGAAATGCATTCCCGTCCCATGAGGAAAATTGTGACTTGTGCGGGTTCAATGGCACGCAAACTCCATATTCACTACTTGCTGGTCCATACCCTTACAATCCCCAACTAAAAATGAGCCTTGCGACGAGACGCGGGCATTCCCCATGCTGCGGTTCCCTCCGGTCCGTTCCCAAACCTTCATATTCTCTTAAACCTAGAAGTAGAACAACAACCTATATTATCCAAGCTTTCAAAATGCCAAGCCATGACCCAGATTCAACCAAGTCCACCTGCCTAATGATGGAAACCGGCATTTCCACAAGATGTTTTTACCAGTGGCCGTCTTCTTGCCACAACTGCCTTCACTTTGTCTTCGCCAAACATGCACTTATCCTAGGTTTTATTCACTCAAATTCAAGACCCAGATGATTTATTCTTACAAAATTTATCATAAAGGAACATGTACCCTTTTCGCATGAAAAAAAAGAAACAAAATTTTAAAATATCCCACTCAATAATATTCTAAAACTAACACCTCATATCGCGTTTTCATGACATGATATGGCACTATTCAAACAGTGTCATATCGCGTCTTGAAAACGTGACATGACACTATTTGATTTTTTCACATATCGCGTTTTCAAGACGAAACATGACATTATTTATATGAACAGACACGACATGAAGGTATTAGTTTTGAAATTTTTTGGGTGAAATATTATTTTAATTTTTTTTTTTTATGCAAAAGGGTACATGTCTCTGTCACAAAGGCCTCATCACAAACTTCACTCTGCTTGACCTCGACACCCTCCATTTTTACCCTAAGCTCCTCGATCAAGGCCTATTCCCCAATGATTACAAATATTGCTTTTTACTCACTTCAGAGGGCAAACAAGTCCCATGCCCATTCTATCAAACACTTGTTAGATAAGCCTAGTGTTTATTTATTCTAGTACCCTTATGAGGTCTCTTGGTGGTGCAGTGATCGATGTCTGTGTTGGAAATGGTTTTCTGATTAATGAGGAGATTGCGAATCAGGATTAGCAACGGGACACTTATTGACACGCTCTATGCCTGCGCGAAGTTGCACGACTTGTCAATAGGAACTCGGGGAAGATTATAAATTGATTGGGGCCATGGGTTTGGAACTCGGTGTTTCACTTGGTACACTCTGTTGGATGTGGAGCTATAGAAATGGCTTTGGAAGCTTTCTTGAGAACGCCTGTCGAGAGCGTTGTCATGGAATTGTATGATTAATGGTTTGGCCATGAATGGGCAGGGAATGACAGAATTAATTTGTTTGAGAAAATAGAGGCCTCTGGTTCAAAACCCAATGATACAAGTTTTTAGGCCGGCTGCATGCATGTGGTTATGCAAGACTAGTGGGTGTTGCAATGAAGTATTTCTCGAGCATGAGAGAGGAACGGGATTAACCCAAGTATTAAGCACTCTGGATGTGTGATTGACTTCCATTGTTGAGCAGGCAAGCTACAGGACGCCCTAGACAATATTCGAGGAATGTCCATCAAGGCTGTTATAGCAATATGGGGGACATTGCTTGCTGGGTGCTGGAAATATGGATAGGTTAAGCTCGGAAAGCTCGTTGGAGCACAGACAATGAAATTGCAGCCCTACCAGATATCTAAATTTGTCAGATATGAGAGCCATGGATTGAAGCTGCGAATATCTGAAGTGTGTGCCAAGAATGATGTTTGATGTCAATATTTGCAGAGACCCTGATTATGGTGGCCTGACCTAATCACTTGCTTTCCTCATTATTAGAAGAAAGTACATATCCGTGAATCACCTGAGAGCCTAGCAACTTCAAGTTTCAATCAGATCTAAAACAAAGCAAATGAGGAAATGAGAACGGTCCGAGTTCAGTCTACAAGAGAGAAAATATTACTGAGAAGGATGCATCATCTCACCTGACCATGAAGATCAAGCAAAATTGTGTCCATTCAGCAACCTGTACATGTATCGTCTGTAATAGTTCCGAGAATCTAGATTTCGAGTACTACTTGATAACGAGTTGTGCATCACATTGGTAAATACATACATTCCTTGAAGAGTACAATTCCAAGTTTCTTCTACAACATTATTTACAGTGTGGATACCATCAATTCATACAGGAAGCAACTTCTAGGTCTAGCAGAATCCTAAGGATAGGACTGCCGGGGTGGAACATGTGCAGTTTGAATAAATATCCACCACACTACAATTTGTAACAATTTTACTTGGTGTCAACTTTTGTAATGCAAAAGTCCAGCTGTTCATCAGCAACAGGGTAAATGCTTTCACCTAAACAGGTTTCAAGATTGACAAATTAATAGGTGATTTCAAGAATTGTGGTTTTCCTTCCACCCCATCTGTCCCACTCGCATGCTTATTACAGTCTGTTCAACTTGCTACCTGGTGAAGACTAGTGCAGAAGACCTGTCAAACCACAATAATGATAAACACATCATGCAGCAGTAGCACAAAACAAAAGGCATTGTTCATGTATTTCAAACTATGAATATATAAGCAGATATATAATGCCAGACTAAATCAATGACAATGGATCGAACTCCATCAGCATACCTCTTCGAACTAAACATCTGAAGACTTCAACTTTCTAGCCCTTTTGGACTGTGCAGGTGATGATGGACCTTCCGAAATTCTTGCAGTTCCCTTCAGAAAAGAAACAGAAATCTTACATTGTACAGAAGCATGTGTCCCCCCCCTGGGGAATGTCTTTTTCTTTTCTTCTCTCTCTCTCTCTTTTTAATGCACAGGCCAGAAAGGAAAAGAAAGAATGATGAAAGAAGAAACATCATGTACCTTGCGTTTCTGGTCCCTTTTGCCAGATCTTTCCCCTGAAGTTCCATTTACATAAATATTATGTCAAACTACATCTACAGAATCAAGACGACCAGCCTCTTCCTAAATAAAATGGGAAATAGGTTCTAAAAGTTAAATTATATCACCTCCAAAACTAACCGAGTCAGGAACAAACGTCCGATCCTGATCTCCTATGCGGTTGGGCCGCTGAAGATTATTCCAAAAAGCAAATTTCAATTAATTCATAGCATTGTCTGTCTTTGAGTTTACCTTTGAGTGATCAAGAGAATGAAGAGATTGCAACAATAGCTTTTGAAGGAGAACTATTTTAACATACCTTGGGTGTGTCAGGTGTTTCAGCATATGAATTATCCCTATGGGAAGAACTTTCCGCCTCCTTATATTGTAACTGTTTATAAGCCACAAGATTAGTAACCATGTCAAATGATAATGAGAAAAAGATGAAGGAAATGGTCAGATAACAAGGAGTGGTTACAACTGCATCGTGTAGATGATACTTTTGGTCCTTACATGAGGGGATGAGGAGACTCGAGCCTCCAACCTAATGATTGGAGGGAGAATTGGGTACTCACTAGGCTACGAGGGGCGAACAAGTGAATGGCATTCTAAAAAAAAGATATATGTAAATAAACAAAACTAACAATTGAAAAACTGGCTTACAGAAAATAATAAACAAAAAGTGGAATTCAATTAGAGTTTTAACAAGAATCAACTAAATTTCAAGCATCAACAAAAAAATATAAAACTAGATAATCATAAATAAGTAATACCTGTTTCTGAAGATTTAAGAGGGTCAGAATTTCTTTTCTCAATTCAAGATGCTCCGCACACACAGCTTTGGTTGGAACCTTGGGCTTTAAATTAACCTGCATAAGAAAAAGAAGGATTTTACTAGTAAAAGATAAATAAAATTACCCACGGTACATAAACCAATTGCACAATCGGTATCACTCTCAACCTAGAAAACTCTCAACTCAATGCTTAAATGATATTATGCACCAATACATGATGTAATGGAACAAGCCTATCCACAAGTTTTCAGTGGTAAGAATCATACCCCAAGATCTTGTAAAGTCTGCTCCACCCGTTTGATAGTCCGAAGTCCAGCAGATGAGCTTGCAGCTTGTACCATTTGCTCAAGTGCATATGTTCTTAAATACACCCGAAGCTGAGAAAATATCCCAGAGTCAGTGTCTTAAATTTCATTTTCAGCCAAAAGCTGAGCAACGAGCAGTCATAAAAATTCTGCCAGAAAGAGTATTTCTGCAACAAAAATGTCAAGCCCTTCTATCCAGGCAACCAAACAGAACGCAAAGGTCAAATTAATCACTGAAAATATCAATTTTGAACATGAGAGGTCTTTTCCGCCAAAAAGACTGAAAGATATAGTTAAGAAACGCACCATACGAAGGGAAGCTGGAATAAAGGCATTATCTCCAATTGAGATTGGAGCACCAGCTGCTGATGAGAGCTGAAGGTTAAAGGGCGAAACTGTATCAGCAAAAGTACCTTCTGAACCCACATTTGGTGTTGCTGGAAATTCTGATTCTTCAGCAGCCTGAAAGAAGAAAAGTTTAAAATCTAAAGAAAACAACATGCACATAAACAAGTGGAGCCAGAAGACAGAAAGGAAACAAAGAAATTAACAAAAAAACTAAACAGATATCGCATAAGACTGTTTACAGCTTCAATGTCCCAAAGACTCCATCCACATTATATGACGCAAGTTATGATGCTACCTTGAGCACTTTTCCTAGCCAACTTCCAAAATAGAAAATAAACATTTAGTAAAATTTTCCAACCTGCTATAAGACAAATCCTAAGTTGAAAGCCAAAAGAGTTTGACAAGAAAATGCACAAGAACTAATCATTAAGCATCTAATGCTACAGTTCTCTTCCCACAAGTGAAGCTCACAAGCATATCCAATTCTGAAAAAATAAAAACTTATGGTAACCATCCATCTCTCCTCTCCTAAAGTAGGATGCATATGACAATTAAAAATAATAATAATAATAACATATATTAAGCACCAAAAGGGTGAGAAATTTCCACATTTTAGATTGCTAGGTTTAACATAAGCAAGAGTGCTTACTAAAATGTGACCCTGCAATAACCTCTTATTCTTCTCCTTATTTATTATTTAATTATAGTTAATGAGTAGCAATTAACTAGATAGAGGAACATAAGAAAATAATCAAGTACTTACCCTCGCAGCCATCCTTGACTCCGTAATTCTCTTTGCTTCAGCAAGAACCTAAAGAATTGGCACCATGATCATAACACAGAATGAGTTCTAACTAACTATTATAAAGGCTTAAGTCCCTTTTTACTCCCTAAACTATTGCTCAAAAGCAATTTTGGCCTCTGATTTTTAAGAAACACTCTTTTTTTGGTCACACAAAATTTGAACTCCAGATCACGGGATTGAGGAAGGAGGGTTGTGACCATTAGGCTATTCTCTTGGGAACACTTTTGAGAAACACTCTTAATGCCTTTATCCTATGCAAAAAAGTGGCACTTTTAGTATCACCATCAAATTGACAGTTATATAGCCCATGTGGCTGTTAAATGCATACGTGGAATTCCCATGTCAAAAAAATGATAACATGGCATATCATATCATCAAAAACTTAGAATTAAATTAAATTAAGATTTAGTACTTTTAAGCTATAAAAAAAAAAGAACTTAAACATGAATTCTAGGTCATGTAAAATAATTCTTTTTCTAAGAGATATGTATTTCTATATTAAGAAGAATTAAAGATTAATTCTTGGTTAACAATTAGTTTAATTATTACATAAGAAATAATTAAAAAATGCAATGTTAATTAAGAAATAATTTTTTCTTTACTCTAAATTTATTTTTAAATTTAAAAGTGATTAATTTTTATTATTGTTATTATTTTAATTCTTGATAATGTGGATATGGATGGGAACATGTTACGCAAACATTTAATAGCCCCATAGACATTTATTAGCCAAATAGACTTTGACTAACAGTCAGGTAATAGAGGAACCAAAATACCAATTGCAGGGCCTTAGACTGTGAATTTTTTTATTTTTTATTTTTTTCTCTCTCTCTCTCTCAAGATTAGAGGGCAAAAGTGGTTGACCATAGTTCATGGGCAAAAAGGACTTAGATCTAGAATAAATGTAAAGACTAAAAAATATGTAAGAAAATATCATAAAAAGGTGATAAATACTGGAATGCAAATGCATGATAAAGGACAATGATATGCTAAGGAATAGTACAACTATCTGTAGCCATAGAAAGAACTAGGCAGACCTCAGCATCTTTGCATTCTTGTTGTTTTGTTTGTGAAAGGATCATGGATAATGCACGCTTTCTCTCAATCTCCTGTGCAACATTATAAGGATCCTGCATCAAAACAAAAAAAGCATTAGTAAGAATTGATGTAGAATAGACTAAATAATATTCATTCCGTACTTGCTAAATCAGGCAAATTTACCTAGGCACTTTACATTTTGTTCTTCTTTAGTATTCAGTTGATCCCAAAAGTGGAAAGAGTATGCAAAGGAAGCCCAATAATAGACTTTAATATGTGCCTCTGTGCATCAGGTTCTTTTGCTATTTCCAAAAGAAAGTTTTATATACAGGGAGTTCTCATCATTTTTTTTTTTTGGGGGCTGGTGGATTCCCTTTTTTCCCTATAGTCCTTTCCTTTAAATTGCTATGTTTAAATACTATGAACTCTACAAAAATAAATAAATAAATAAATAAATGAACAAATTTAAATGCACCTCAAAGCCAATAATCTGATATGATCAATTAAATTTGAGTCTCAATTCAAAGCCCACAACCAATCGTTACAACTAAAACTACCCATGTGCACTTATCAAACTCACCATTATGCCCGCCATTTAAGGATATTTTCTGTTAAAAATGGCATGAGTTCAGTTTTGAAATTGAATGGTATTCACTATATTGGCATACCTTAACAAGAGGGTGACCAGAAACATCAGCAGGAGATGGAGCCCTTGCTGTTAAAATTGTTCGAGAAACTACAAAAGGAAAAACAAAAGATCCATCCAAATGACAGTTAACAATTTCTATCCAAGTTTTGAAAGGAATATAAACCTAAGCAGAATACAACAATGACTGGAACAATCTTCTAATCATGCAAGGAGATTTATAATAATCTCCAGCTCAAAACCCATCATGAATATACATCTTCAAGATATCTATGCAAAATTATTTTCACTAAGATATTGTAATGACTATCAACAAATGAATGCAATTTAAATTTAAATTATTTTCCAATAACTCCCAATTGATATCTTGAAGATGTATATTCATATGGCCGACCCCAAATTTTGGGATAGAAGATCTAGATTGTTGTTGTAACTCCCAATTTATAATTACCCACTCAGGTAACACTAGGTCACTATCCAATTGCAACTCCCACCTTTTTCCTTATTTCTCAGACATCTCCCTGATGTTTTGCACTTCTGTTTATTTTTTTTCATTTACAATGTCTATCTTAATTTATTTTGCATACATATGTCTATGTGCCCATGCTAGGAATAACAACAATAACAACATAATAGATCATGCATATAACTAGAAACATAAAAATACCAGTGTAATAACGATTTTTTAATTCTTCAACTGTCCGAGAAGATGGAAACCTGTCGGCGATGACAATGAATCGCAAATCAAACCTTTCACACAAGTCAAATAACTGGTCTGTCTCTTCTTTGCTCCATTCCTGGTATGCCAAGAAGTTAGAAAACAACATCTACTTACTAGGTATCAAAAGAAGGGGGGTCCTAATTGGGCAGCATAAAGGGGGGAAAACACCCTAATTTATAGGGAAACAAAGAAGACAGGAAAAGATAATGTAAGAAAAAAATAAAGTAAATACAAATGCATGGAAAAGCACATCACCACCACAATTACCTCAGATTCATCCCTCTATCTAATTGGATAAGGGAGAAGAATGTTTCAATTTTGAAATAAGCAAAAGCAAAAAAGAAAATTAAAATGGATGCACTTCTCACAGATATAACATTAGCATATATTCCAGGAAAATATTTTTCTCACATATTAAAAAAAGAAAGTGAAAAACATAAGTCAATTTTAGTAGCAATTGTTAATGTAAGCTAAGTTTTCCATACAAATATGTAAATAATTCAAATGACAAAATCTTGAGTAGGTACATACCGGATCAGTAAGATACTTTTCATACTCTTCATCGGTATACTTGATAACGTCGACCGACTGTATCACATATAGTAGATCAATATACACGGTTAAACAGATACAAGTTGAGCAGGGATAGCATTCATGGAGATAAATTAAGACAAAATAATTATGAAAGAAAAAAATATATATATACATATATATATATATATATATATATATATATATATATATATATATAAATAATGGTATTGCAGCATACAAGAAATGGCCATGGAACAGCATACACAGGATTGAAGAAGTGATTGAGTTCACCTTGTTATACACGGCAAAGGAATAGTCACCCGTTGGAGGAACACTATTTACAACTCTGACCTGGAAAGCTCCAAAATAGTAAGGGCTTCACAAAAACTTAAACAATTATATTTCACAGATTTGAAAAAGATGAGGAACATACCCAATGATAAAGCTGCAAATTATCTTTGCGGGCAGAGTTGGTAAAAGGTAGCCATTGCCAGGTGATCTAAAAGAGAGAAATAACTTAAAAATTAGACATTCGATATGCTACATTTGATAAGATAGAGAAGAAGAACGACAACATAATCTTATCACCAACCAAATCCCCAAATTCAACCAAAGAAAGTTCTGACCAAATTACGCCTTATTCTTAATCTTATTACCAATCATTACCCATTTGATCATATTAATCTAACACCAAGTTGCAGAATTACTAGACAAATAAAATAAGTTTGCAGTTCTGGCCGTCCACGCGATTATGTTTCTTTCGCCATTATCCAATTGAGAAGCTGTCAAAAAATTCTAATACTAAAACAAAGCATTTTCTCAAACACCATTCATTCAAATTTCACATTCTCCAGAACAAATAAATAAATAAATGCGTCAAACCATGTACACGTTAGAAATAACCACAGAGAGAGAGAGAGAGAGACCTTCTCATTTTCTGATTGAGGTCGACGTTTGAGATTAGAGACGTCCAACGAGGGCATAAGTGGAGCCAAACCACCAGTGAGCATGTAGACCTAGAACACCCGCACACAAATTTAACGAGAAACACACGCAAACAAAGGATCTAGAGTTAGGGTTTGGAGAGAGAGAGAGAGAGAGAGAGAGAGAGGGAGTTACCTCACGAGAAATGCCATCAGGTTTTCTCTGAGAATCCTTCGGCGGTCTCGATTTCTTCTCTTGTGGTATCGTCAACGGTGTTTTGGGCAAACCTAGAATGTCTTTCGCATCCATTCCAGGTTGAATTCCTCGTTCTCCGACTTACCTTTGCTGGGTCTTCGCTTCAGATCGATGCACTTTAGTCGTTACGAACAGTTGCGGATCAAATTTTGAAAGTTAGGGTTAGGGTCTTCATTTCGAGCGCGAAAATATTTTGGGAAATCAGAAAACGAGCAATGAGGACCGAGTTGAGGACCAATTGGCTCACACACCCGCGGCCACGCGATAAAACCTGCAACCAGTTCTCGCGGTTATAGGCGAGGCCTCATAAATGCCTGGGCCCAGATATAGTAATTAGAATGAAAAATGCTGAGCCCAACTAAACTGGGCTTGCTGATCTATTCATCGGCTACATCTGTGACGATCCAGTACGGCCCTATTTTATCCTTTATTTATTTATTTATTTATTACACCAGTATCCGAAATTATATTCAAATTAATCTGATTTTAATATTTGTGGGAGCTCTATTTAGAAGGTAACTCTCCTAGTATTATCTTTTCAATTCTTAAGTTTTAAATCTGAGATTTGATTAAAAGATTTAACACATTATCACATTACACCAACCTTCTATTGATTCCTTTATTTATTTATTTATGAGAAAATTATGTCTAATCCCTCAACTATGGATTTAAAATAAATTATTAAATTTCATTGTGCTTAAATCTTGAAATGTGGGGTATTAGAAAAATCCTTGTGCAAAAGTACGCCTAGATTTTGAAACAGAATTTTCTTTTTTTTGTTATATTAAGATTTGAATTCGGAATCACTGATTTAAAAAAGTGGATTGTGACCATTAAATTATCTTCTAAGGTAACATGACTGGTATCTAATTTGGCTTTACTTGGATTACGTGGCAATTCATATCTCAAATGCCATACCGTCTCTCTCTCAATCACAAACCGTTGTCGCCACCACGGCCACAATCCCCGTCGCGAGGCCTTCCATCTTATTCTTGTTCCTCACTGCCTCCACCTTCTTGTTCATCTTATATTTTCATTGTTAATCTGTCACTGAAAGTCATACACCCAAAGCGCACACGGCCGCAAGCCCTTGCCTACGTCTACCCACACACACTCGCTCGCTCGTACACGCCCGCCCGCGCTAGCGCCCCTGTTTTTTTTTGTTGAAAAAATACTCTCACCTAGGTTCAAATCTGGGTTCTCAAGCATGTTTTAAGTTATCTCAACCACTATATCACAATGACTTACGTGTTATTATTATTATTTTTTTACTTCTTTATTTTTTATTTTACTCTCATCATTTAAAACACAATACCCAAATATATTAAAAATATAAAATTATATTTAGTAAAAATACATAATTATATTTAGTAAAAATAAAAAATTATATTTAATAAAAACACAAAATTATATTTAATATAAATACAAAATTATAGTGACGGATAATTATTCGTCATTAATTTTGATACAATGTTTTTTGCTGGTGTACAGAGATCACTTTGATGTCGACACTTTTTGAATCATAGGGAGATAAAAGTGATTTGGTTCTGAATCAAAAGGAGCAGAGTAATTTTTAAAAAGCATAAACATTTCGTTTCTCTTATGTACACATAATATGTGTGTTGGAAAGTTTGTTTCAATTTCGTGACAATAGATTTAGCTAAGCAAACATTCTCTCTATCTCAGTGTCCAGTTGTGTTGTGGCTGTCTCCAGCTTGCTTGTCTTCGTTGTTTTTGCCATTCTATGTTATTACAACCTGTCCCTTTGATGAAGGCAAAAATGAAAACAATTGTCCTCTCTATCTTTGCTTTCATTAGCTAGCCAGGAGTAAGTCAATTCTCACCATTATACAACTGTAAAACAAACTTCAAAGCCTCTCTCTCTCTCTCTCTCTCTCTTTTTCTGATACAAGGAAATATAATAAAAGGTATCAAACCAAAAAATAAATAATGAAAATGGAAAGACCTTGCCACTTGAGCTATCTAAGGACTACTTCAACTATTATTTGTTTAAACTTAATGTCCCACTTTTCATTAATGGCAATTTGGCAAGTCCTTACGCATGCATATAGTATAGACTCACACTTATCTCAACTTAAAATATAAAATATTTAATTATATTTCTATTTATTAAATGAAACTTTTTCTAAATAATGATAATTATATAAAATATAAAATGGTATGAAAGCTTGTTACAAAATGCTATTATACTATAATGAGACAATGGAAGAGTCCCAAATCCCCATCGACAATTAGCAATAAGATGCATCTCCGGTCTCCAATAACCATTGCTAATGGTGGAGTGGTCGATTACCATCAAATATTTGTGCAATTCAACTAATCTTTGGCCCCCTTCATTTGACTAAACCCCCCACCTTCTTCCCTTCCTATTTCTCATACTTTATGCTTACAATTAACACAAACAAATTAGTATATGTTTTTCCTGTCTTTAATTAATTAAAAACTGCACTTACAATTTCTCTTAGTGTCAAAGTCATGTCTTTGTCATCCTTCGAAACCCAAGTAACATAGACAAGCAACAAATCCATTCATCAAAATGGGTCATGCCTCGACTCTCCTAATATCTCAAAACACATTATACATATCATCCATGATTATATTATTGCAGCCATAATCTTAAGTTACATCCAAGAATGATAGATGATGCAGACACCGGGCTCCCAAAATGTGCCATGTGGCATTCTACGAAAGGAACCGGACCCACTATTTTCTTTTATAAGGTTTTTCCCCACAAAAAAAAAAAAAAAAAAAAAATCTTCTGAGACTCGTTTGAATTGTTATAAAAATGCCATTTGGTTGGGACCATATTTTCTTAACCACCGGCCGGCCCTCACTATTCAAGTACCATATTCCTGTCTAATCCAAACCCAAAAGTGATGTGTTATTCAAAAGTTTCGATTTTAATTATATTTTAGGCCAACAAGAATATATACACACACACATAACATAATTCTTAATTACGGGCTCTTTAGCTATTTTAATAATATGAAATAAATATATTTCTATTCCAGTTACTCTCATTTAATGAGAATTAAAAGTTAAATTTTGGGAGTCGACATCCCAAGATTGTGTAAAGAAAGGATTACTAGAGAAGAAGATGGCTAGATGCTTCCCCAATCAGACCGACAGGGGGCAACAAAACTTCACACCACCCCACCAATTACGGAATTATTTAATAGTAATTTTCTTGACTAGTTCATTTCCCACCTAAGGATCTAACACGTCAGATTTGACAAGAACATGAACACAAAAAATAAAATCAAAATTCCTATAGAGATGTGTCACGCACGTGGAGCGCCGCACACGTGTTCATCCATAATTAGTTTAATTTATTAAAAGAATGGATCAGGAAGTATGATCACGGATTGCATGTGGATCTATGTTGTAATTTTTTTTTAAAGGAAACAAGTTTGGTTAATTATCATAATTTTGATTTATTTAATAATTATATAAGAAAGAATTTATGACTTTTTTATATTAAAAATAATAAAATGGACATGTTGGGATAATTAAAATATGATTAGGAAGTATGGAATTATTTTTTTTAAAAAAAATGGTTAATATGAGTCGTGATACTTTTGTTGTCAGCACAACGTTGGCATGTGAAACAAAGACTTGTTTAATGTGAACATGAATCAAGTAAAATGTTTCCTCTTTACACCACCGCCACGTCCCCACGTAGTGAACACCGCCCGAGTGACATTTTTGAAATGTCGTGTCTGTCCCTCGTTTCCCCATATCATTCCTGACTTGTTGGTTCGGTCAAGTCAAACCGTCTCTTTTTTTTTTCAATTAAATTAATTGGCACAAGTGCATTCACTTTCGCATTTACGTCGACTTATAACAGTTTTGAACGGGGGGGCAATCCGATGGGTGCCCCCTGAATTTATTTTTTTTTAATATTAATATTTATTTATTTTTTAAGATATTTCGATAAATATCACTAAATATTATTTTTCTTTAACATAAATTTTATCAAAAAGGTTGATTGAATTTGACGAGAAGCAAAAATTAGACGGCGGCCCAAAAAGAAGCATGCATGGGCAAGTCCAATTCCAAACTTTACATATCGCTCGTTACATTTTGAATAATATTTGCTTGTGTAAAAAGTGATCTAACTGTATAAATAATTTTTTAAAAAAATAAAATTTAAATTTTGATAATAAAATATAGATTTTAGTAGGATGGTTTCGTTTTGGAAAATTATAGGATTCTACGGAGACTAACAAGTCATGGTCGATTAAATCGAAGACCCAAGCAGGAGGGTAATCCATAGATTCCAAGGC
Organism: Dillenia turbinata; assembly: GCA_037126225.1. Taxonomy (NCBI): domain Eukaryota; kingdom Viridiplantae; phylum Streptophyta; class Magnoliopsida; order Dilleniales; family Dilleniaceae; genus Dillenia; species Dillenia turbinata. Next base: position 472,418 of record JBAMMX010000006.1, read on the forward strand.
TCGAAGAAAAAGGTGGGAAACGAAGAAAGGGCGGGAGTCAACATATGGATATGGTGGGGCAGTTGATAAAATAAACCTCGGTCGACTCAACCAAGAAAGGAAGTTTCCTTGGGCCGACATCCACAAAGAAAGACCAGAAAAGAATCGGCAACTAAAGTCCAATCAAGACCAAACAAATGGCCGCTACCCGGTTCGTATTCCTAACTTTTCCCTTTCATTGTTCAGTGTTTCCTTTTTATTCAAACTAAACTCCTCTTCTTTCTCCCTGTCCGGGGACCCATAAACAATTAATAAAATTGGCATATTCTTTTTTATAAATTGAAGTTAATAAGAGTTGCATCTACTTTATTGAAAGAATATTAAAAGCACGATTATCAGAATATGTTCAATTGTATATTTGACACCCCTTTTAATTCTTATTTGATATTCTACCTATTTAGACTGCATGTTGAATATAAAAATAACATTAATGGCTTAGGGAGAGGAGATGATTTTTTTTTTTTTTTTCGGTGAGAAAGAGGAGATGATTTACTTCACAAAACTTCAAGAATTATGTAAATGAGTCTGGTTAATTGGAACAATGGCTATGACATGACAAAATCTAAATTTTTTATATTAAGTAAAATACAATATGCAATTACAATTATTATTTTGAGAGTTGGGTTATAATTTTTAGTGGCACAAATAATATTTAAAAAAAAAAAAAATTTGAGAGGGAGTTGTTACCTCTTATCCCTTTCTTATCTCGTGCAAGTCTAATTTATCATGTACTAGGAAAACATAGAGCCGGCCCGAAAGAAAAGGTTGTTCATTTGATTCATTTCATATGCCTCTAATACTCTAGATAGAATCACGTAAAAAATGATTCCGGACATGCTGGGTCTAGAAAATTATCAAATACAAAAAATTGTGTCATTGATTATATATTGCGAATGCTAAAAGCAACATAAATAAGGTTAGTGTCGGGCTAAAGTGATATTGGAAACTTTAATTTCAATTTAATCCAAAATTTGAAATTTTTGGCGACTAATATACTTTGAGAAAAAATTGATACGGGTCAAAATTTTATTGTCTGCTCACCTTTTTATAATATAAAATATTTATCAATAGAAAAATAAAGATAAAAATTGATGGGCGCATCTGAGAATGTCATCCATTTTGATCCCAAAACATATGAACAAGCACGTTGCAACATGGTCTTTTCTTTCAAATTTGGCGATTCCCTTTTACCCACTACATTAATTTTAACATATGGAAACTTTACTTGCGTATATACCAAAAACTTTATCTCATATATTTAATTAAAAAAAATGAAATCTCTCTCTCTCTCTCTCTCTCTCCCCCCTTTTCCACTTATAAATAGACCAACTTGACCCATGATCTTCCCCTGGAGAATTCAGAGATCAAAACTGCAAGAAATTTTCCGTTACTAGCTAGTCCATCTCTTCCGCTCAAAATTTCTATTCCATTTATTTTTGGCAAAATGGTTGTGCCAACTCCTGCAGTGAGAACCAAGAAAACAAGGGCAGTTGGAATTCCAACAATTGATCTCTCCTCTCTCAATAGGTCAGAGCTAATAGTGAAGGCATGCGAACAATATGGTTTTTTTAAGGTAATTAATCATGGTGTCCCAAGAGAAATAGTGATGGGAATGGAAGAGGAAGGCCAAGACTTTTTCTCAAGACCACCGATAGAGAAGCAAAAAGCCGGTCCAGCCACTCCTTTTGGTTATGGCTGCAAAAACATTGGCTTCAATGGCGATAGTGGTGAGCTCGAGTATCTTCTTCTACACACCGACCCTGTTTCCATCTTTGAAAGATCAAAATCAATCTCCAGAGACCCAGCAAAATTCAGGTAACAAATGCCGTCATCCACATCTTGTACTTGGTATTTGTGACCCACATAAATTTTCCCCACATCGTCTGCAATTTATTTTTAGAAGCATTTGACCTACATTTTTGTGGCATTGTTAGTTCAGAAAAGGCCATTTGGCACGTTTGTTATCATATGCGCAAAGTACGTCCAACCTGAATTAACAATAATATTATAAAATTTAATTAATTTAATTCAAATTAATTATGAGTATATGTTTTCATAATTGATGTTGCTTTTCTTGTTATGGTGTTGGTTGGAAAATTAGAAATAGAACATCGAATTCGTGGCCACGTAGTTTTGTGGAAAAACATTTAGTTATGGTCGTGTGAATCTGGGGGGTGCAAGATTGGTTTTATGTCTATGCCCAGTCTCCAAAAACAAAGACATGGGGTATATTTTAAATTTGAGAGAGAGAGATGAGCCATAAAAATAATCATTTCGAAGTTAAAAAATGTTGCAATCGTGTCAATGATTAATCAAACAGTGTTTCTGTGTCACCAATAAAAGAAGATATATACCAAAAATATTCTTTTTTTTTTTTTAATGATAAGACCAAACCCAACGGAGACATCCACGTTCCAAGTCGAGGTTGTTCCACAATCCATTGTTTTATATTTATATGGTAAAACCCCAACATTTCCGATTTCAAGGCTCCGACATGTTTCCTCTATCAAAAATATAAACATAATTAAAAGTTTACCCCATGTTTGCTGTATAATATTATACATAACCTAAGCTCCACAATGTATGTATGTATGTTTAATTTAAGATTACGAGCTGACTCTAATTAAGTTCATATAATGTGACCTTACAATAGAGTATCAAGTTAATGAATTTCAGTTCAAGTAACATATTTTTTTTTTATTTTATAATAGATTTAATTTCAAATCTTAGTATATAATAAGAAAAAAAAAAAAAACAACAGGGTACCAAAAGTTAGCTTCCCTAAATCAAATTTATTTTTTATGTTTTATTATTTTTTGGTTCAAAATAGATGGCTAATCTCGTGAAGAATGGTTTGAAAATGAAACACCAATTAACCCAACCCTTTATAAAATTGGTTTCAATAATGAATTCGAGCCGAACGAGGCTGTCTCTAAGAAGATTAATAAAATATAATCACTTGTTTATGGAATTATGATATTGATGCGCATGCCTATGTTAAAATTATTTTATATTTAAAATCTATTTTTGCGCGTGTGCCTATGTCATTTACGATTGTAATTTCCCCTGAGAATGCCACGTAGCACTGACCAGTACTCTCTCTCAATCAAAATCAAAATCACAAAATGGCCAGTTGCGCAGCAAATGATTACATAGAAGCTGTTAAAGACCTGGCATGTGAGATTCTTGAGCTAGTGGGTGAGGGTCTATGGCTGGAGGATAAGACCATCTTGAGTGGACTCATCAGGGACTTCCAAAGTGACTCATTTTTCAGGTTAAATCACTATCCACAGTTCAAAGATGGGAAGAACAATGTGTGGGACCCACATCACAAGTTTCAATCGTCTACGGTGGGGGACAGCAAAAGGGTTGGTTTTGGAGAACATTCTGATCCCCAAATCTTGACCATCTTGAGATCCAACGATGTGGGCGGACTCCAAGTCTGCACAAATGATGGATTGTGGATGCCAGTACCCCCTGATCCCTCCGATTTCTACGTGCTTGTGGGAGATGCCCTACAGGTCAGTTTTTCTTCGACATCATTCGTATTAGATAAACATAATTGAACCCTATGCGGATCAAAGACATTATTAAAGGCGCATTAAACTTTTACATTAATATGAGAGCCACTGTCATTATTTTTCTTAATGTGACTCAAACAAACGAGTGTTCAAACAGGCTTTCACAAACGGGAGGTTCTCAAGCGTGAGACACAGAGCAATGGCAAACTCGGCGAAGCCGAGACTGTCAATGATGTATTTTGGGGCTCCACCGGTGGATTCCTGGATATCACCTCTGCCAGAGATGATTTCACCACTAAAGCCTTGTCTTTATAGGCCTTTTACTTGGGGCGAGCTCAAGAAAGCCGCTTATTCTCTGCGCTTAAGTGATTGCCGGCTTGACCTCTTCAAGAGTACTGCTACTCACTTGGAATGATGTGATATTGATGGCGCATCTCCGAAAGCCTAAGCTTAGGGGCCTTGTCTATTTTCTGTCAATTCACAGATCACTAGTTAATATCATAACGAAATTTTTGGTGTAAAAAAAAAGAAGAAGAAAGAAAATCCAATAGAAGTTTGCTTCCATGGCTTAAAAAGGACAAGGCTTTTTAGACGTTCCCAAAGGTTGAAGATATCTTATATATATGTACTACCTTAGGATATCTTCCTTTATTTTCAGTTCTTTTTTTTTTCAATGTCCTATGTAGCACGTAAAGAGGACCTTTTTTTTTTTTTTTTTTTTTTTAAGTTTATCCTCTTTGCCTTGGTTTTGAGTATAGAATCATTTAGGTTTGAGTAGAAAGGAAGGTTGAAATTTGTATTTTTAGTGGTGTGAACATCTTGATATGGCATGTGTTTGATCAATAATATATAAAACTTGTTTTCCTTGGAATTTGGGATTGACCCTTTTCATTTTTCAGTATTTTTTTAATCATTTTTTATTTCTGAAACCAATTTTGAGGTCCTTTGTATGACCATATTCTTGAACTAGATTGGACAATTGATGTGAGAGCCCCCACACGATTTCAAAGATCATTTATTTTATTAGGCTCGACAAGGAAAATCATAGATTGCTTTCGCCAGAACAATGTTCTTCTAGAAAATGAAATATAATGTCACAATACAAATCGTGCCAGCATTTATGTTCCCTTTTAACTATACAAAATAATATTTTAAAAAAAAAAGGTCCCCCAACACCGAAGACATTGCGAATTTGCAACACTGCAGATTACGGAAGAAAATTTTGAGAATAATTCTCTTGTCAAAAGGAAAACGAAAGGCTCTAAAGAAGAAAAGCTAAAGGTTTATCCAACTAGTCTTTAGTCACCAACCAGATATGGCAAAAGGAGATAAGTCATGCTAAGTACATCCGCCAAGATATGATGCACTTTGGTTAAAAGGCGTTTCCAAATTTTGAATGAGGTTTGACCCATTTATACGTGTGACTATGAGTCAAATATAGTCTTTTTCTTGTTAAATCCCATAATAAGATATTAACAATTAACTTTTTTTTAAAAAAATTTTAAAATTTGAAAACTTTAGTGAAAACTTTGATGTCTTCTAGATGTAATTATATTAGCATTCGATGGTTGCAGAGAGCATTTAACCAACGCATATGTTCCCTGCTTTGGCTATCCTGATCGTATTCTTGCGTAATAACCACGAAGGATACTTGAAGACAGGCACTTGATCAGATCCAAACTTGTGGGCTTAATTTTCTTCTTCATCTCTCTCTCTAAATTTGGTTGTCCAACGGTCATTGACTCATGTAAAGGAGGCTTAGATGGCCAACCACTTTCAAAAACATGCATGGCAAGAATTGGATGAATAGGTTAAATTGTAAAGAACATATGCTGCATGAAGCAGCTACCTTATTGACTCTATAAAAGCATCTTTCCCAATCATGCCCTTTACTGATCATTCTCTCCAGAAGGGGAGCAAAATGTTGGGGGTATTCCTATAATTTCCATTGGTTTAGCCATATATCTTGTCCCAGTGACAAAAATAAAAGACAATAAGGAATTAAAATAGTTGCTCAATGGTTTCTTCATGAGTTTCAAATGGGTGGTTGAAATAAAGTTGTGCTTTTCTACATATATGTATAAGAAGTTGGTGAAGCAAAACCAGATGAAAAGCCAGGCTTCCTTTCTTTAGTTCTCTCTTAGCCGGTGAAGGTGTTCGGTGCAGGTATATGGCTTCACTTGTCTTGCTTTTGGAAGCGCTTATTAGAAGTAATTGTGATGATAATCTTTTGATAGTTGGATGTCATGAAATCTATGCTGATAGTGAGATGTGGAGGTTTAGCAAACATGGTGCACAAACTACTTGGGGAATTGCTGAATCTTTTATTGGGAATATTAAAATAATTAGTAACCATCTCTCAAGCACTCTTCTTATTGATTGCGATGATGAATGAATTATGTTTGCATTTAATTATCATTAATTATATTTATGTCTAGATTATTATTGATATATTTAAATTAGCATTTTATTTCATCAAAAAATCATTTTATAACTTTTTTTACTCTAATCCTATGTCCCTCGTGTGAGTTCGGAAAAAATGATGGCAAACCTTGTTAAACTGTTTTTGATTATATTTCACTTTCAAATATTTAATAATTTAAATAAAAGTAGTTTTGTTTGAATTTTGCACATTAAATTTTATAAGTGGAAAAAAGAAAGAAAAATTAATTGCAATTGGAAGATGTAGAGTAGAGCAAAGCACGACATTCACACACACATTACCTTTAGAATCTTCCCACCTAATACTTTAATTCCAATAAATTGAATTTCAATTTCATAATTGAAACCCCATTTAAAAATTTAATGTTGATATTCAATGTAACACCAACTACGTGAAACAGTTATCTCCCTGAATCATAGGATTTGTGAGCCAAGAGTCGCCGTCCACAAAGTAAGTCCCTGTAAAAGGCGAAGCCTCTTCATCCGTCAACAATCGTGCCCAAGGAACTCTCCCTGACCTGTTTGCTCCAGGTCCAATGCACATATTTCTATCAAAAAAAAATTAGGAAACCTATATCAAAAAAAAAAAAAAAATTAATATTTGTAATTAGAAAGAAAAACAAAATGATGAGTGAGTTACTGAAAAGGGTCTAACATGGTAGGCTTATTCCAAGGGCTCCACCCTTCTGGAAGAATAAGGCTGTCCATGTAGGTGTAAGAGAAGACAACCCTCGAGTAATCTCCCCATGCTCGGCCAAAATAAACCTTGCCAGTCCCGGTGATTTTACAGTTTTTGAAAGAGAACCCACTTAACAATGACTTCATTGCTCTCTTCTGAGCAGTGATGGAGGACACATTATTTGCTATAGAGTTCACACGGCAATTCTGCACCAAAAATTACAACTCATGTCAATCAAGATATATAGTAACTCTGGAAATTCTATTTGTTATGATTTAAGGGGTAATACACAATTTTTTTTATTTTTTTTGTTACCAAAATAAAAAAATATATATATCATTTTCTTCGATGTTGTTCATGTCTTCGATGTTGAGAAGAAAAAAAAGGGATCATTTTCTAAATTAATATTAAATAGAGTTCGTGACTCAGAATAAACGGTCAATTGATTTAGTGGATAAAACATTAGATCCGTTAACTAATGATCTCGAGTTTGAATCTTAAGAATGGAGAAAACCTCTATCTCTCAAAGAAGGATCTCAGTCAGCTTGATCCAGATTAATCGGGACAAAATAGACCGAATCCAAGAACACCTAAAAAAATATGTGGGCCAAGCTCAAGTCCAAGCCCAAGCCCAACTACCTCGACCCATTGAATAATATTCTACCTCGTACAGTGATCTACCATAACCACAGATAAAATCAACAGAACCTTGGATGAAGCAATTGTTGAAATAGTGGAAACCCTTGTGATCATAGAGTGTGTCTTGCCCACCGTAGAAGCTGCAATTGTAGAAGGCGGTCTTGTTCCCAGATGCCCGAAAAGCTACGGCTTGACTATCTTTTCCTGGGGTATGTGGGGCTGTGTTCTTCAATGTAAAAAACCAATAACCCAAAATATTAGAAGAGAGCTGAAATTTAGATGTTGATACCTTAAAATCATATGCCTGCCGTGTCAAGAATATGTACCTCGAATTTTATGTTGATTGCAATAAAATAATCTGCATTGACCGTAAAGGTTGCAGTACTATACGTATTATCTATAGTTCCTGAATTTACAGAATCATTTCCTGTAATAGTCGGTGGATTCAGCGGGTCTCCTACTAAGGTAATGAAGTTATTGGTTTTGTTGATAATGATCTTCTCCCTGGAGAACAAAATCAACATTACTAGTTAATCATAAATTAAATAACATCACAAAAGGAAAAGAGAAATTCTTTGCTTAAGTTCAATTTATTTTCTTACTGCATAATCAGCACCTCATGCGTTTTAGGTCTCTTTCGGGCCTCAAGAATAGTATTTCTCCGTACACAGACAGTTTAACTAATGATGATGATAAACCTACCTGATGGTACCCTATTTAATAGGTCTCCAAAATTATGCATGGTTATTCAACAAGAAAGACAATCACCATCAAGGTCAAATCTTTCCATATCTCTTGAGAAATTCTAAATCTTTCAGAAAACTCTAATTACAATCCTTACCATCTTAAAAGACTGAAAGCAAAAGGAAACTAGAGTTTTTTACACACCTGAGAAGGCTATAAATATAGAACATAAACAACCCTCAGAGGGGACTCGGTTTTTACACACCAGAGGAAAACAATTCTATATGTCGTTCAAGGTAGGGTTCTATACCCAATTCCATACATCAACAAAGGTAAGGTTCTATACCCGATTCCATGTATCAACGAAGGTAGGGCTCCATGTCCAATTCTAGATGACTCGATAGTCGATCATATATGTCATTCAGAGGAGGGTTCTATACCTAGTTCTGTACATCATTCAGAGGAATGGTTCTATACCTGATTCTACCTGTCATTCAAAGGGGGGTTCTATACCCAATCTTATATATCATTCGAAGGGGGGTTTTATACCCAAACATATTCCACCAGAGGTATGCTTTTTACACCGATTCTACACACGATCAGAGGTATGACTCTATACGCATGCTTTTATATTATATCACATGGCTTCACCTATGCAACATATATAATGCCTACTGTGCAATACGCATGTATGTTACACACACGCACGGGGGTTCCGACATCCGCTCGACCGATATATCACATGACAGAGGCCACAGGGCCATATTTTTCTTGACTGTATTCAGTTTTTCTTTTGTTATTACCCTTCTTGACTTAAACGTCGGAATCCCCCAGCCGGACCAGTCCCGATGGGGTTTTTGCAGATTTTCTATCCGAGGAGACCGGACTAATATATCGGCGTAGGCTTCCCATTCGAGTCGAAAAGGACAATTATCTATAGGGTCAAAAATACCCCCAACAGATTGGCGCCGTCTGCGGGAACGACTAACTGATAAGCCGAAAAATCTTTACGACCCGACTTCGTCGAATGAAGGGATCTGACTCCCCGGGCAAATGTTGGGCCTGAGTCGCCCTGATTCTATCGAACGAACGAGCATGAGTCGCCCTGCTCCTATCAAACGCTGGGCCTGAGTCACCCTGATCTTACTGAACGTCGAGCTTGAGTCGCCCTACCCCTACCAAACGTTGGGTTGGAGTCGCCCTACTCCTACCGAACGTTGGGCTTGAATTGCCTTAATTCTATCGAACGTTGGGCCTCACTCGCCCTGATTCTACCGAATATCGGGCCTGAGTCGCCCTGCTCCTATCAAACGACGGGCCTAAATTTTTCTGATTCTATCGAACGTCGGGTCTGAGTCGCCCTGATTCTACCGAGCATCGGGCCTGAGTCTCCCTGCTCCTATCGAACGTCGGGTCTGAGTCATCCTGATTCTACCGAACGTCGGGTCTAAGTTGCCCTGATTCTATCAAATGAATGGGCTAGAATCGCCCTGAACGTCGGTTCTGAGTCGTCTTGATTCTATCGAACGTCGGGTCTAAGTCACCCTAATTCTATGAAACGAATGGGCTAGTGTCGCCCTGCTCTTACCGAACGTCGGATATGAGTCACCCTGATTCTATCGAATTCGCCCTGCTCTTACCGAACACCGGGCCTGAGTCGCCATAATTCTATCTAACGAATGAGCCAGTATCGCCCTATCCTTACCGAATATTGGGCCTGAGTCGCTCTGTTTCTATCGAACATCGCCCTGCTCCTGCCGAATGTCAGGCCATCGTCGCCTAGTCTTATTGCAAGAATGCAAAGATGACGAGCAAGCTTCTTTTCATACAAGGTTGTACTGTTTTAACCATTAGCCTCTCATATTGCCGGACATAGACTCCAGGTTATCTTTCAGATATTTTACTCTTCGTAACACACGCACTCTATACTCCTGGTCATTGTTTGGCCAAACACTTTTGTTTAAATCTCTCAACTTGATAGTCTCTAACGATCCGTTGTCCCTAGACCTCCTAATCACCCTAATCGTTCGACCTGTTGGTCTCTCAATCATTCAATCCATTGATCTTTAACGACCCATTGGTCCCTAGACCTCCAAATCATTCGAATCTTTCAACTTATTGGTCTCTCCATTGTTCCACTTGTTGGTCAACCAACCTCACGATCCCTTGATTTCTCGATCATTCGACTTGTCAGTCTTTTCATCGTTCGTTCTGTCAGCCTCTCAATCTCTTGTCAGTTTCCTGATTCCCGAATCATTTGATTTTTCGACCTATCAGTCTCTCCATCGTTCAGCCTGTTGGCCCATTTATCTAAAGTTTCCTATTGTTCAGAGGGCCTTAGTCGCCCAGCTCCTGTCGTTCGGAGGGCCTTAGTCGTCCAGCTCCCTTTGTTCGGAGGGCCTCAGTCGTCCAACTCCTATCATTCGGAGAGCTTCAGTCGCCCAGCTCCTCTCGTTCGGAGGGTCTAGTCGCCCAGCTCCTGTCATTCGGAGGGTCTCAGTCGCCCAACTCCTTTAGTTCGGAGGGCCTCAGTCGCCCAGCACCTATCATTCGTACGCGTCGTCAATAAGGGATGTAACTCTCTGAAAGGGTGGGCGCGACCCAATAATCTAAAGATTTCCTATTGCTCGGAGGGCCTCAATTACCCAGTTCCTATCATTCGTACATGTCGTCAATAAGGGATGTAACTCTCCGAACGGGTGGATGCGGCCCAACAATCTAAAGATTTCCTATTATTCGGAGGATCTCAGTCACCCAATTCCTATTTTTCGTACGCGTCGTCAACGAGGGATGTAACTCCCCGAACGGGTGGACGTGACCCAACAATCTAAAGATTTTCTATTGCTCGGAGAGCCTCAATCGCCCAGTTCTTATCGTTCGTACGCGTCACCAATAAGGCTTGTAACTCTTCGAACGGGTGGACGCGGCGTAACAATCTAAAGATTTCCTATTGCTCGGACAGTCTCAGTCGCCCAGCACCTATCATTTGTACGAGTCGTCAATAAGGGATGGAACTCCCTGAACGGGCCTATGACGCCCTGATCTACTGCTCGACCTGTCGGTTTGGTATTCTCTAGATCGTTCGACCTGTCGGTCTAGTATCCTCTCGATCGTTCGACCTGTCGGTCTGGTATTCTCTCGATCGTTCGACCGGTAGGTCCGGTATTCTCTTAATCGTTCGACCTGTCAGTCTGGTATTCTCTAAATCGTTCGACCTGTCGATCTGGTATTCTCTCGATCGTTCGACCGTAGGTCCGATACTCTCTCAATCATTCGACCTGTCGGTCTTATATTCTCTAGATCGTTCGACCTGTCGATCTGGTATTCTCTCAATCGTTCGACCCGTAGGTCTTGTATTCTCTTGATCGTTCAACCCGTAGGTCCAGTATTCTCTCGATCGTTCGACCCATAGGTCCAGTATTCTCTCAATCATTCGACCCATCGGTCCGGTATTCTCTAGATCGTTCGACCTGTCGATCTGGTATTCTCTTGATCGTTCGAACCGTAGGTCTGGTATTCTCTCGATCGTTCAACCCGTAGGTTTGGTATTCTCTCGATCGTTCGACTTGTAGGTCTGGTATTCTCTCGATCGTTCGACTTGTCGATCTGGTATTTCTCTCAATCTTTCGACCTGACGATCAGGTATTCTCTCGATCGTTTGACATGTCGGTCTGATATTCTCTCGATCGTTCGACCTGTCGGTCTGGTATTCTGCTCGATCGTTCGACCTCTGGATCTCACGATCACTCAACCTGTCGATCTGCCAATCTCTCGTTCACCTGATGACTCGGTCTCTCGATGACTCGATCTCTCGACCATTTGAGCTCTCAGTCTACTGGCCTATTGATCTCTTGACCTTTCGATCTTTTGAAAGACCTCTTATAATATATTCTACTTCTAATACCATTTCTTCAAAATGCAATTAGAAGTGGGGGCAAATGATGGTACCTTATTTAATAGATCTCCAAAATCATGCATGGTTATCCGATAAGGAAGGTAATCACTATCAAGGTCAAATCTTTCCATATCTCTTGAGGAATTCTAAATCTTTCAGAAAACTCTAATTACAATTCTTGTCATCTTGAAAGACTGGAAGCAAAAGGAAATTAGGGTTTTTTACACACCTGGAAAAGCTATAAATACAGAGCATAGGTAACCTTCAGAGGGAACTCGGTTTTTACATACCAGAGGAAGACAATTCTATATGTCGTTCAAGGTAGGGTTCTATACTCAATTCTATACATCAGCAAAGGTAGGGTTCTATACCCGATTCCATGTATGAACGAAGGTAGGGTTCCATGCCCAATTTTAGATGACTCAATAGTCGATCCTATATGTCATTCAGAAGAGGGTTCTATACCCAATTTTATACATCATTCAGAGAGAGTGTTCTATACCCGATTCTTCCTATCATTCAGAGGGGGTTCTATACCTAATCTTATACGTCATTCGAAGGGGGGCTTCATACCCAAACATATTCCACAAGAGGTATGGTTTTTACACCGATTCTACACACGATCAGAGGTATGACTCTATACGTATGCTTTTATATTGTATCACATGACTTCACATATACGACATATATAATGCCACTGTGCAATACGCATGCATGCTACACACACGCACAGGGGTTTCGACATTCGCTCGACCGATACATCACATGACAGAGGCCACATGACCATATTTCTCTTGGCTGTATTCAGTTTTTTTTTTGTTATTACCCTTCTTGAATTAAGCGTCGGAGTCCTCCCGCCTGACCAGTTCAGGTAGGGTTTTTCAGGTTTTCCATCCGAGGAGACCGGATGAACATATCGACACAGACTTTCCATTCGAGTCGAAATGAACAATTATCTGTGGGGTCAAAAATACCTCCACCACTACCTATACAATTCTGGCTTGATCTCAATTTCCACTCTTCGGGTATTATGCTTTGGAATTGTTGCAATGGCCTCCATTTCAGCATTCCTTAAAAGCAAATCAAGACGACTCCCAGTGTTGCCAGAGTTTGCCATCAAACTTTCACCAGTCTTCTTCATGTTGTAATTGTGAGCATTCCATGATAACCATCCTTCAAAGTCGAACTCTCTCTTTTGAGCTCGCGCCGAGAGGGTAACCGGAGAAAGGGAAAGTAGAGAGAGGAGGATGATTGTAAGTTGGAAATCGATTTTACTCGTCATTGCCACAGTTCTGATCCAGAGGTTAGCCTGAAAGGGAGCATGTATAGAACTGCCAATGCTTGCATGAACTTAAAAAGTCTTAGCCAGGTTCCTATAATAGACAAACTATTTTTTGCATTTACCTAGTTGTCTTAAAAGGTATTCAATCGGTTAAAAAAGTTGCATTCATTTAAAATTTTCTAATAATTTTATATATCCATTTTTTTTTATGTCCTAATTTGTATTAAATATTTAGAAAAACTTTTAAAATGAAAAAATAACTAGATATTAGAAATTGAGATTTGTTTGATTTGAAATAGAGTGAAATTTAATATTTTTTATATAAGACAAATTGTTGTGGGATAATTTTAACTCGGTGGGTTGTGATTTGTTGACAGCCAATATAAAATTCATTGTCAAAATTAAAATATAAGACAAATATAAAAAACTTTTATTTTATATTTGTTTCTCAAATAATCGATCACAAGATTTAGAATTAAAAATATGTTATTGTTATTCATCTAAAAACTTCTATATAAAAATACGAATACAATCGGTTTAAACATTTAGAATTGATTTTATTGATAAATGACAATAATTGAGTGCTTTAAAATATATGATGCCTAATATTTTTGTAGAATCATTTCTCAAATTTACCGAAAGAACCTTCATCTTCGAAGACCTAAAGCACTTTTGTTTTGCATCTTATCCTGCGATTTATATGCATATTAAGTATGATAGGTTGCATCTTCTAATTTTTTTTTTTTTTTTAAAAAAATATGAACTAAGAGAATGGTGATGTGACATAATTTGTTACAAAACTTTTTTTCTGGGGATAAATTTTACCCTGCTTCTTGATGATGAAAAACAAAATGAAAATATCTTCATTTTCAGTTATACGTAAAGGAGGAATGAGATGCACAATTGAAAATAATAATAATAGTAATAAATCCACCTAAATAAAGGGTTTTTATGGAATACAAGGATTAAAGTGGTAGACCAAACTTCGTTCAATATAATAATATAACGTTATACTTTTTTAATTATAAATTTCAGATTCAAATTATGGGAATAGAAAAATAAGATTTGAGAGAATCAACGTCTCATACCACTCGAATAGAATTAATTAAATATTAGGAATAAAAAAAAAAAAGATTGTGGTGATAGGTGGGCCTATGCCTTAATTTTGTAACTTAGAGGGTTCAGAGCAACGGTGGTCTCCACGAGGGGTGAGAGGTTGAAAGAGTGCAATATTAGCTGTATTCCATGATTCCCATCTGAGTTTGCCTCCCTACCATGGCAAATTCACTCGACTAAGCAAATCCGCATTTATTTCCAAGCTTGACAAGGTAATGTACTCAAAAAATATTTTAACCAAATAAACTCAAAATAACATAACCCAACTCCCTCTAAAATTTGTCCTTGAGACTATTCCCCTATACAAATCTTTGCCCCAAAGCTATAGAGAGAGAAAGAGAGGATAACTTTTGTGTGCGGGTGGTTGTATATATGTATAGTAGTGCTGGCTTGAGGAAGTCAATGCATCAAATGCTGTGCAGACGGGTGCACGGTAGGGGCAAGCAATGGTTTTGCGACTCCATTATTGAATCCTAGTGCAACGTTTATTTTTGGGTTTTCATCCGTACTCTGATTCTGATTAATTCGATTCAAATATTTATAAAATTTTATTTTGACGACAACTCTCCCGATATTAATTTTTTTATTTTAAAGTTTTGAATTCATAATTTAATTAAAAGATTTAATATTTTATCATATTAAATTGATTATCCGTTGATCAAAGTGTGCAGTTTACGAAGTTACCGTGATACCCAATTGGTTGTGAGCCACATTTTGGGCCTTTTCTGGTCCAATCTGAGATTTGCAAAAGGTTTTCAAATAAATATGAATTGAAAATGGAAACATAAACAAAGTCAAAATAATGAATGCAACAAAAATGTTTTGGAGGAAAGAGGCACGAAATCACGTCCTTAGCAAAACCGGTAGAAAATGCCTTCACAAATTGGAGTGGCTGCGATAATGTCATAACTTCTCTCACGTACAAATTAATTCCCCTCGCAGAAGAATATTTTCTATGAAAGTTTAATAAAAAAATTTCATATTCATTGATTAGAGACTGTGACATGAATTCATTGTACATAGAATGGGATCCTTATTTAGTATGAAGTTCAAAGTTGCCTCACCAAGAATCTCACTGGGGACGACCTTATCATATTTTGAGTGCTTTCTTGGCTAGTGTAGTAGACTCCAATACAGGTCAGGATCCATATATTTGGATTTTTGAGGGGGAGGGGTGTAATATTGTGGTTCTTCACTCGATTGACCGACAAAAATAAGTTTAGAGACATGTTCCATTCATATGAATTTTGGTTTTTCTATACTAAATTTTGATTCTAACTCTTCTTTGATTCGAAATTTGTATATTATTATTGATTTGATGCTTATGTAGCTCTACGATGAAATGGAAATTATCGTTGAAATACAAGATGCAGAGGATAAATGTACGGATAGACAAATATTATAATTCTTATAGAGTAAAGAATATTTTAAAAGATTTTAGTGTTGCATTCTAGTACTTTAACATTTGTTGATGTTTGAGGTAAGTTTTGACTCCACAGATATCAGTTCCTTCTTCGCTCGAGCAGTAGGTGTCGATAGGTGAATGCACCTACAAAAATTGTCGGAGGGTACTCCAGCGGAGAGACTCCGACGCTCAAGTCAGTAAAGAACAGTTTTTGTATGAATGGAAAACAGACTGAGAGCTGAGAGAAAACCATTTCCTGTGAATAGTGTGCCCAGAGTGTTAGGCCCAGAGAGCGTACTTATTTTCGAGGGTTTTGAGATCTCTTATACCTGTGAAAGTCATGTGTCGTTGGAGGACTTATACCCTACCTTCCTTATCGAACTGATTCCGAAATATCGGAGGTTAATATTTTGAATTGATCACGATTCTCATTTATCGAGAAAACCTTCATTTTTGGGAGGGATACTTTCATTATCTGAAAGATTTTGGAGTTGCTATATGAAATAAGAAATCGAAATTAAGGAACTCTGGCTTTCCTTTAGAATCATTAAGGGTGCTGCCTGTCGTTCGGTCGTCCGACCGATAAGGAGTCAATCAGGACTCATCTGATTGATAGGCTTGTGTTTGCTTGTTCGATCAGGACGATTACTCTTGTTTGGTGAGTTACGTTCGGTAGATCTGGGCGACTGAGCCCCCTCGGTAGACTGATCTGGACAGCTATGACCCTTCGATAGATTGTCGTGGTGACCGTTAGATATTGGTCGACAGGCGCTCTTTGCGGGCCTCTCGAGCATTGACTCTTTTGGTTGGACCTGGGTCATGTCACATCATTTGCCCCCAACTCATGGTCTTTTTGGAAAAAGAAACCCATTAGTGATAATTTTTGAAAAAGGAGCGCCCTTTTTTAATTTAACTTGTGCCGCTTCGATTTCCATGAACCGTCTTCTGTACGCTTCATATAAGTTCGTGCTTATCGGAGGGTTACGTTCCCCCATCAGCCTCATCATTCTTCTGACTCTTCTCTGCGAAACCTCATTTCGTAGAAAAAAAATATCGAAAGATTCTTTCTCATCGCGAGTTGTGGATAATATCCAGAGTACCATGACCGAAGAGAACTTAAGAGAAGTTCAAAAGGAAATATCACTGGGAAGTGATTTCGAGTTTATATTGCCAGGTAAGAGAGATAGGGCGAGTCATGCTCCCGAAGGTTGTGTCCCAATGTATAAGCAATGTGTGAAGTATGACTTAAGAATTCCGTATACTGGCCCGCTAGCAGAGGTTCTGAGGTACTGGAACGTCCATCCCTCGTTGCTTATTTCAAGCGCTTGGCGTTTTACGATTGCCCTAATTTTTCTGTTAGGGTTCTTCCGTATTTTTTTTGACCCAGAGATTTTGGGTTCTATTTTCTCTTTAGGACGATGCAGTTCCAAGGGTTTTACTTATGGCTGGTATCAATTCCAAACTCACAGGGAGTCTCGCTAGAGGTTTTTCTACAGTGAATCCCAAAATAAGCACTGGATACAGAAATTTTTCTATGTGAGATTTCTGAATAGGGATCTCCTTCCGGTACTTCCAGATCGTCATTCTCGTTTTTTGTGAGTTGTTGGACACCATTGCAAAGAACATCATCCGAGTCTATTGGTGGATTCTTTGGTAGAGGATGAAATGTTGTTGCTGTCTGGTTTGTTGGTAGATGAGACAAGGTGGATTACCAGACCTCTTTGCTGGAGCAACAGGGAAAGGAGTTGGTTGATACTATGTCAGTCATCGACGCTCGTCTTTTCAATGAGATTTCCACTTAGCGGGAAGTATGGTCTCATACGAAGAGGAAAGTGGTTAATACTTCTCCTGAGTCCCAACAGAAAAGGTCCAAGACTAGGGCGTCTAGCCCATTTGCTGGAGAAGAAGAGCAAGCTGAATCTAGAGAGCATGAGCCTTCTCAAGAGCATTCTAAAACAGGAGGGGGCCATCTAGTCGGCTATTCAGAAGCCTTTGACTCGTCTACCGAGGTCGAAGAGGGAGGTGGTTCCGACAAGAGACTCCTCGAGGTGACCGAGAGCGTTCTGGCTTGAGATCCGCAAAGGTTTAGTGACGCAAACTTCTGTCCCCATTCCAAGAGAAATATCAGAACAGTCTGTTCGGGGATCTCAGTGTCTCTTGGTAGATGTATCAGATGATTACTGCATTCCTCCACCTATTCCGATTGGAGAGGGACGTAGTTCCGAAAAAAGATCAGTGACAATTTTTATAGAGGGCCGTAACTTTAATCTTATTGCTCCATAGGAAGGGCTGCAGTTGGCCGAGCGGTTTCAATTTCCTCCGAAGTCCTCCCTCCGAAAGATACCTCTTGAGTACATCGATAGGGCCATTCATTCTCTTTGCCTTACAGTAAATATTCTCTTTGTGCGAGTTAAAGTTTGATTTTGCCATCTCGTGATCCTGAATATCGTGTCTCTTTCCAGACCTCTGCCCTGATTGAACTTCAAAGGTTAAGGAGGCAAAAGTGTGAAGATCAGTTTTCCCTCCTGGGCGAACGAGTGGCAGCGCTTCAGGACACTCTTGAGAACTAGGAGCAGAGAATTGGGGCGGAGAAAAACAGAGAAATTGAGCGCCTTCAGGCAGACTTATCCTTAGCCCATAATCGTTGTAAAGAGCTGGAAGTGGTGGTACATATCAGGGAAGCAAAACTGATGACTGCTGAAATGTTGGCTCGTCTCTAGGACGAGTCCCTTCAGAGTACTAAACGAGAGATGACTTTTTTTAATGCATCTGTTGCTAAAGATACTGTTGAAGCCCAGTTTTCTCAATGTAGGTTGTTTGAACGCTTAAGGTGTGCAGAGGAGATTTTTCGGCATGTCGGCCAGTATGAGGCCTTGCCCCCCTTAGAGGGATCAACGGGTTTGGATCCCGCTCACGCTGCTGCAACCCCTGCTTCTGCTTCATTGCAATAATATCTTATATGGAAATTTTTTCTTTCTGTTTCTTGTCGTGCTAGGATATAACTATTTTTGCGAGAAGACTTTTAAATGCCTCATCTCACTTGTTTGATGAAGTTGAGGACAATTTGAGTTTGTCATAAGAAGAAGGAAGTATCTATTCATTTGGAAAATTTATCGCTTTTCTGAGGGGATGCTTGGCCAGTTGACTTGGGACTCTCGAGGTCTGTCATTCAATTAGGAACCTTCAAATCGCGCGCGCACCCACTCAGGGAGTCTTATCTCAATTCTGCTATTCATTCGAAAGGATCTGGGCGGCTGAGACCCTTCGATCGATTAAAAACTTTAGGAGTTAGGGTCGTGTCCACTCGTTCGGAGAGTTTTATCCAATATTAGTGACACATTCGTTCGTAAGAGTTTGGGTGACTAAGACCCTTCGGTTAATTAAAGATTTTAGGAGTTAGGTCAGTATCCGCCCGTTCGGAGAGTTTCATCCCATATAAGTGACACATTTGTTCGGAAGAGTCTGGGCGACTGAAACCCTTCGGTCGATTAGAGATTTTAGGAGTTAGGGCCGTGTCCACCCATTCGGGGAGTTTCATCCCATATTAGTGACACATTCGTTCGGAAGTGTCTGGGTGACTGAGACCCTTCGGTCGATTAGAGACTTTAGGAATTAGGGTCATGTCCGCCTGTTCGGAAAGTTTCATCCCATATTAGTGACACATTAGTTCGGAAGAGTTTGGGCGACTGAGACCCTTCAATTGATTAAAGACTTTGGGAGTTAGGGCCGTATCCGCCTGTTCGGAGAGTTTTATTCCATATTAGTGACACATTCATTCGGAAGAGTCTGGACGACTGAGACCTTTTGGTCGATTAGAAATTTTAGGAGTTAGGACCGTATCCGCCTATACAGGGAGTTTCATCCCATATTAGTGACACATTCGTTCGGAAAAGTCTGAGCGACTAAGACCCTTCGATCGATTAGAGACTTCAGGAATTGTGGTTGTGTCTGCCTGTTCGGGAAGTTTCATCCTATATTTGTGACATATTCGTTCAGAAGAGTTTGGACGACTGAGACCCTTCAGTCGATTAAAGACTTTGGGAGTTAGGGCCGTCCGCCTATTCGAGGAGTTTCATCCCATATTAGTGACACATTCGTTCGGAAGTGTCTGGACAACTGAGACCCTTCGGGCAGTTGATGAGTAGTAGAAAACATCGAAACTTTCATCAAAAGAATAGTGCCGGGAAGTTCGGGTCATATACTGGACAAATGCTAGTGGGAATGTAAGGCTCATGCCAACTATCTTCACCGTGGATTTAGAGGATCACCCCCTGGTTCCTCACGCGGCGGTCTGAGATCTGGCTTATGAAGTGGATTCTCCCGCAGTGCATTGCGCCTATCGGGGGAAGACAAATTTCTTCCTTCCATACTAATGAACTTCTGTAATTTTTCACTACGGACCAAGAATTCCAATTCATCCTTTAGTCTTTTGCACTCATCGGTCGTATGACCATAGTTTCGATGGAAATGGTAGTATTTAGACTTGTCTTTTTTAGGATCTTCTTCTGTCAGACGAGGGGGCCATCTGACATATGATTTGTTCTTTATTTGATATAAAACCCGACTTGAGATTTCATTCAGCGGAGTATAGATGCTGAACCTTTGTGAAGACAAAACTCCTGGCTTGCGTCTCTTCGGATAGGGCCGACGGGGTGATCGACTGCGTTCCTTTCTGCTAGGGCGGTTGCCCTGTCGATCGAACGCCTCTACTTCTTCTGCAACAATATATTTCTCCGCTCGGGAGTAAAACTCTTGGATGGTTGCCGGGGGCTTCTTCGTGATAGAGACATTTATATCAGAAGAACGCAAGCCCGTTAAAAGAGCAGCCAAAGCAATATTGTGGTCCAAAGCGAGGACTTTCAGCATTTCTGTTTTAAACCTCTCTATGAAGTCCCTGAGAGGCTCTTCCCTCCGTTGTCGCAATAATAGGAGGGATGTGGATTTTCGCTTAGCTTCTCTACTGATTACAAAGTGAGTCTCAAACTGTTGTCGAAGTTGTGCGAAACTCTTAATATTGAGCGGTGAGAGAGAATTAAACCAAACCAGAGCATTATCTTTAAGGGTGGTGGGGAAGTGTTTGCACATCGCGGCATCCGAGAGGTCCCTGGAGACCATAACTATTATAAAATGGGCGGCATGGTCGCGGGGTCACTTGTCCCGTCATACAACTCCATGGGAGGTAGGAGGACGTCCATTGGCATTGGTTCTGACAAGATCTTTGCATCGAATGACGATTCACCTAAAGTGTGTAGGGGATCGTCCCTATCCTTCACACCCGCTCTTTTAAGTTCGGCGGCCACGAGCTGTTCAATCTGTTTTCTCAGATCTTGAGGGTCATATTGAGAGACCACCAATGGTTCCAGGAGCTCTCGCCTGGGTGGCCGCTCATATTCGGACTCTGCAGCAGATGAGTGGTTGTCTGACCCGAGGGCTCGACTGAGTCCCTCTAACTGCTTACTCATTCTCTGGAGTCCAGACACAAATTTCTCCATTTGGGGCTGGTCCACCTGTTCTGGCACTGGGGCTAAGGCCTGTTGTTCCTGAGCCGCATGTTGCGGGATTAGCTCCGGACAGGACGGTCGGGAAGAAAACACAGGATTATGAATAGAAGTATTAGGTGCCGGGGGAGCGATAGGTTCGACGGGTCTAGGGATGTGCCCTCCTACAGCAGGGTGGCTCTCGAGGACACTCTAGTCCTTGGGGGCATAATTATCAAAATAGCAGAAATTTCTCTAGTCTGTTCCCACAGACGGCGTCAATCTGTTGGAGGTGGGTTTTGCCTCCACAGATACCAACTCATTCTTTGCTCGAGTAGTAGGTGTCGATGGGTGGATGTACCTGCAAAAACCATCGAAGGGTACTCCGACGGGGAGACTCCGACACTTAAGTTAGTAAAGAGTGATTTTTGTATGAATGGAAAACAGACTGAAAGCTAAGGGAAAGCCGTTTCCTATAAATAGTGTGTCCAGAGTGTTAGATCTAAAGAGCGTACCTGTTTGCTTGCCCGATCGAGGTGATTACCCTTGCTTGGTGAGTTACGTTCGGTAGACTCGGGCGACTAAGACCCTTCGGTAGACTGATTTGGGCGGTTATGGCCCTTCGGTAGATTGTCGTGGTGACCGTTGAATACTGGTCGACATGCGCTCTTTGCGGGCCTCTCGAGCATTGACTCTTTTGGTTGGGTCTGGGCCATGTCCCATCAGATCCTGGAGTTGCTGTTATGAAATAGGAAATCGAAATTAAGGAACCCTGACTTTCCTTTAGAATCGTTAGGGGTGCTGTCTGTCGTTCGGTCGCCCGACCGATAAGGAGTCAATCAGGATTCATCCGATTGATAGGTTGGTATTAGCTTGCCCGATTAGGGCGATTATCCTTACTTGGTGAGTTACGTTCGGTAGATCCGGACGACTGAGGTCTCTCGATAGATTGCTTTGGGCGGTTATAGCCCTTTGATAGATTGTCGTGGTGACCGTTAGATACTGATTCACAGGCGCTCTTTGCGGGCCTGTCAAGCATTGACTCTTTTGGTTGAGCCTGGGCTATGTCCCATCAATTGAAATATCACTAAAAGTATATATATTAATTTTTTTTCTTAATTCATACACAATTGGTTTCCACACATAATTTGTGGATCATTATTTGTTGAAGTTTTCATACTATATAAGTGACGAAAAAAAAAAGTCAAAGGTTCATTTTTTATAAAGTCATGAATATCTTGCCTTACAAATTTCACGATTAGAGGAAATTTAAATTAAAACTAGAAAAGAGAAGCAATTATTATGCATAAGTTGTAGCATGTATAAGAATATTTCACAAGAGGACAAGTCTAGGCAAATCAAACTGATGATATGCCGCCCTGTACTACCAAGTCTGTCGAATTCATTTCACTAGAGAAGCAATTATTAGGCATAAGTTGGAGCATGTGGTCTAGGGCGTATCTTGCGTTAGGGTGTCTATCAAGCCCCAAATGGACTCTCCATCACCTAACCAGTCACTGCCCTGCCCAAACCCTTCAAACTCCAAGAGCCTCTTTTCGTTGGGCCCAAATGTATAACTATCCATGAAATCGGACCCAAATCCATCCGAACAAGTACTATCCAAATTGTCATAACAATTAGTGAGGTCCGAAACCGGAGAAACTTGGGCTGGATCCATATCCAATTGGATTTCCATGTTGAAGTTAATTGGATCAGCCTGCATGGACTCAGTGTTGACAAGGCTGGTGGTGGTGGAGAAAGCTTGAACTTGCGTTTGAGTCTGTATCGACTTCGAAGTTGAAGTTGAAGTTGAAGCTGAAGCTCTAATACGTTCAATCAAAGTTGGCATCCAAACATTGCACATGGTGTCTCTGAATCGTTGGCTGTTCACTTCACATTTCAGTTGCTTTGCATGCTTTTGCACTCTTGTTCTCCAATAATTTTTAATCTCATTATCTGTTCTTCCGGGCAAGTATTGAGCAATTTTAGACCACCTAAAACAAATTAATATAGATCCAAATTTTGGGTTATTCATTATTATCAAGATTAAGTACTTTTAGCATGATTTCCAAAAATAAAAGTAAAAAAAAAGGGTTATGGGACTAACCTATTACCCCAAATGCAATGGAGTTGGAGAATGAGAAGCTGCTCTTGGAGAGTGATGTTTCCACGTCTGACATCGGGTCTTAAGTAATTCAACCATCTTAATCTACAACTCTTCCCTGTCCTCCTCAGTCCTTTTTATGAGTTCATAGGGAAAAGAAAAAAAAAAAAAATTAAGTGACTTAGGATATAGATTGGACGGAAAAAAGAATACTCACTCGGGGTCTAAACTAAGAATATGTCTAGTGATCAAATTGGACGCCACAAATTCTATATAAGATTACCAGCAGCACAAGCGATGAAGTTCCAACGATCTGCACCCTGGATTTTTATGGAGTCCATGAGCTTCATGTCCTCTTCAACTGTCCACGGACCTTTCCTAAGCCCTCCATCTTCACTTATACTATGATTGCTTTTTCCAGGGTTTCTCATGTTTTATCTGAGAGAGAGATTGTGTCTGAGAAAAGAGAAGATTAGGCTATATGGGGAGGGGATGAGTGAGGGAAGAGAAGGTAGGAGGGATTTTATAGGGAAGAGGGAAGGAGAGGGGGGGATTAGACATTTGACTGAGAAAGGAATAAAAGAAAGAGATTAGTGGCATGAGACTTGAACCATATGCTTCTACTAATATTATTTCTTTATCCAATCGAAATTTGTTCCATATGTGTTTTGATTTGAATATTTTGCCATCGACCACCTGACTTTCCCTGTTACACGCTCAAACTTCAACTCTGTTTGTCTATGAAAATTTTGTTTTGTGGAATGTGATGTGAAGATGATGAAAAGTTCACAGTTCCAAGTTAAGAATATTAAAATTTTGTCAATTAGCATTTGGTGACTTTTAGAGACATGGTTTGGCTTGTGTTCAATTATTTCATGTCAAACCCACCCATTATTTGATTGTAAGTCTTACGTCGACCAAAACACTATCGTCTAAATCGTCAATAACGCCAATGTTTGTGCCTGACCTGATCAGACATACGCATTTTGGCAAATCCCCTCTTGAGAGAAAAAGGTCAATGCTTAAATAATCAAAGACAATGTCAATGGTGGTTCTGGTAGCTCATGGAAAACTTGTAGACAAGAAAGAAAATGCGTACGTCTCGAGTCCATGGGCGTAGCAAACCCCAGGTAGGGAACAAAGGATCAAATCCTCCATAGGGAGAAACCCTGCTGTGGGGGCATAGGGCTCAAGTCCCAGGCATGTGACCAAAGATCCACACTACTGCACAATCCCGACATCATAGTCATTTTTTCGACTCCAGTTCCTGATTTTTTTTTTGTTTATTTAAAGCTATATTCCGACTAATCCGATTTGAGACTTGCAGTGGTCCATTCTGAAAATTACTGATCTTTTCTATTTTCAAAATTTGAACACAACACTTTGGTTCCAAAAGATCTAACGTCATTTCCATTAAACCAACTATTTATTAGCAACTCACCTCTCAACAATTTGCCACCACTAGGAATCTATAATCATAATCATTAACAATTGACATGCTTCGTGCAATACAAGACATTCCAAAGTTAACACATCATACAATTTATCTAACACCTAACCTCCATAAAATTCTTCTGGAACCCTAAAGAATCAATCTTAATGGGGGTTTTGCTTTCTAAAATATAACAAGAAAAGCTCTTACGATTCGTCAAATTTAGAACAATTCTTATGGATTAGTTATCTTACTCCCCTACATGGGAACTAGAAGGAGGGATGCCCAACACTAACACCCCCACCTATTGGTGTAAATCGAACCTATCACTTTATGAACCCACTTCCCATCCCAAAATTATTCTTTAAATCATGTTTGATTACATTTGCATGCAAACGTAAGTAATGAGGTATTGTTCAAATTTCGCTTCAGTCGTCTTTTCACCCAATTCCAAGCGCCTTTGAAGAATTTATTACGCAGTTGTTCTTTTTTTTACAGTATTTTCACTTTTTATAAACTTTTGTAGATTACACATGAGATTTACTGCCATTTTTACTTTAAGAACGTCTACTCTATTCATTCAACAGATGTTTTCTTTTTTTGTTTCTTTGGTTATAACAGAAATCTAATTTTAAATCACGAAATCGAAAAAAGTTATTATTATCACTGAGCTGTCCCTTTCGGGACTTGGACAAATGTTTCCCATGACAGAATAATACACACCAAAATTTCTAGTATGGGGACGGGATGACAGCATTACTTTCCTCTACATTGAGATCAAGATTAATCTCTTTCCCCTTGTCTTCGATTATCATCAGCCTTCAAGAAAAGCATCTGCGGTTAAAAATTTCATTGCCATTGCCATTTCCTCTATGATACGAGGCAAAAATATTATAGTAGAGCTAAAATTTGAATTAATTTTTATTTTAAAATTATTTTGACTTGGACAGTCACGTAAATACTAGGTCAGTGTTATTTTCTTACTATATTTAATCAAAGAATTTGACCGTCTTATATGACTGTTGAAATGGCTAATCCAGCTCTCTATCGACAAAGAAATTGATATTTTTAAACCAAATAATTATTCTAAAATGAGTATTACGTTAATAACAACTAAGGAAAATAAACCAGATAAGCACACAGATTTAGGAAAGAGTCTTTGTGGTTCTAAAATGGGGTTGTATTACTTTGTTGAACATAGATGGATTAACAATAACAAAAAAGAAAAATTGAAAAAAGTTGAGCGCCTTTCAAAATGTTCATTTGTTTACAATTTGATAGTTCTGACCATACTTTCACGAGTTTATTCTATGCTTATTCATGGAGGTAAAGTGTCATTGATCAAAAGTAAAATATGCCTTCCTTATCTTCAAAGGGTTTGGGTTTTGCTTTTTTGACCAGCATTATCATCATTAAACTTAATTAACGTACCAACACTAACCACACACATTGTAGAACACTTAATCCCATGATTTTCTGTTGTATGTTACGCAAGTAAATAATTAAATAGAGACATTACAATTTTCTGGGCTCTGTAATATGAGAAAAGATGGGAGTTTTAAAGAACGTCGAGCCCCCACAAAAAATGGAATTTCCTCTCTTTGTTGATGTTGACCGTATATTCGACGTGAGGTGTGAAATGATATGCCTCTTTCATTTCACGAAGTGATACGGTCAATAATTCAAACAGTGCATCCTAATGGAACCTATGTGTTGCCAATTGCCCATAGGATTGGATTCAACTAGCTTCCGAACAAAACCCTTTTCATGGTGGAGTTTGTGTTGTCGCAGATCCTTATCAGACCTTCAGGATTATAATGGAATGCAGCAAACTTCTCAACAAAGAGAAATTGTTGTGCGCCCATCCAATCTCATTGATATAACTTGGGTAAGAAAAAGAAAGACATTATTGAGTACAAGAATACTAAATGAGTAAATTGTCACATACATACACATGAGTGGCCCTGTGCAAATTTCCGCGTGTCAAATAACCCTTCCACTTGGATGAGCTAGTCATAGCTTTGATCAATGGCGTGCCCCTGAAAACCAAGTTAAGTGGAGGCTCTGAAGAATCCGAAATCATGGACATACCAAACAGCCAAAAATGTCAAACTTGTAGTGGGATATAAAAGCTAGCGAAACATCAGTAGACGAGATGTCAACAGTGATTAACTAATCTTTTCATTAAACCACTCAAACATTTGTGTCCGAATCCTCACAAAAGTCCAAATGCACAAGGGTAACAGCAGATGATCTAAAAATCAATAACATGAGAAGAGGACATCTATGTAACAGTAGATGAAATGAGAAAAAGACAACCTAAGGAACAGTAATTTGGATATAAAATGCTGCATGTGACTTTGATTTACTTGGAAATAGTCTAGATGCAATGCTGCCTCAGTGACATGGGACCACATTATAAAAGGACTGCATTCTAGATCTATTTGTTCAATCATCTCCATATCTCCTTTAAATCAGGTCCTACTTCAGCCTAGCACGTAAAGTAGCCTTTCCCTCTCCACATTGTTTGCATGAAGTTACCAGTTCGGATTGGTTAAGTTGATGACTTTTGCTTTATGGATATTCCATTTATCACTAACTCAACACGGCAGAGTCATTTTCACTAATTTACTTTCAGCACCCCAAAATTCATGAGCCACATTGTTTTTGTAGATCAATGGGCCAAAATGGACTAACTAGTGTTAATGAAACTTGCTGTAAGTTCCTACACCTGAAAATGAGATGAGTATGAGATATGAAACAATGCATATTAACAGTATTACCCTTACCGTGCCACATTGTACTTATTTTGTTTTCATGCTTGTCACAGTCGACCTGAAAGTTGAAATTGAAAAGATGCAAGTCAAACAGGGCAATGGATAAAGAATCAAAGTACTATAAGGAATAAATAGAGCTAATAAAGAATAATCCAGCACTAAGTGCAGTACCACTGAAGGAAGCTTTTTTCCCCCATATACTTTGACAATTTGTTAATCCTGTTTACCAATGAAGAATCCATTTTTTTCTTAATGACCATTCAATTTCAGCAACTCCGCAAAAACCTTAGGAGAAAAAACTATGCTTCATGATCAAAATAAGTCACAGATCCATGACTTATGTGCAAAATATATGATTTCTGTATGCATCGCAATCAACTTAAATCATCAATCTATGACTTATGTGCCGAGCAAAAATTAAAAAATAAAATAAAATAAAATAACATGTTTTGTGTCATCTACCACTATCTATCAACTTCCAATGCTTGTTTATTACACCGCCATGACAAGTGTAGATCATGGGGCATACCAGTGCTCTGTATTTAGCCTTCCCATCCTTGTTTCAGTCCTAGTATCAGATATCAAAAGATTTTCGAAGTGGCAGAACATTGATAACATGTTTTAATGCACACAGAATGCTTATATAGGCCTACCGTGGTTTGACTAATTGATGAGTTTGTTTCCAGACATGAAGCTTGCCCACCGAATTTTACTTCGAAATGTACAGTTTGTTTTGTTTAAGGTCAAAGTGGCCTCAAGAACATAAACCATAATAAAACTTGAGAACTTTCTGGTAAACAGCACAGTGGGGGAATTAAAGGCATTAGCAATATCTTTCTTTTAATAAATTCATTAACTTACTTAAGGCTGCTTCTGACTTATCCAAACTAATGAAAATGCTTCCCTCCAACTCCACGTTGACTCTGGCAAGAGAGGAAAAGTAAACGAAAATGAAAAGGGGAAATCAATAGATCAACAGAATAAGTTCCATTCCCATTCTGGATTTGATTGAACAGACAAAATTTAAGAACACGAAATAAGCACCCATGGTGGAGGCCACCTCTCTTAACAAATGAGCACATCAGTTTACCTCCATAATGTCGATTCTTGATATCTAAGTCTCACAATCTGACCTTCTATGTTGATATCTTCTTTCCTAATCTCAAAAAAACACTTAAAAGGCTTATTTACGTGTAGAAGAAACATGTGAAGCAATAGTCTCAGAGGTAACTTGTTGAATCTGCTTCCTGGCATCTGAAAAGTAGAAAGAGCACATCAAGACTAAAAGAGAGCTGGAATAGACACAGTATTAGCATAAAGTGTATAATAGCTTTCAGCACAGCTCTACATTCCCAGGACCATAATGCTAGTTCATCTAAAGGAATTAAATGCCCCTTCGTTCTTGCACTCTGTAAAATTATTAACCCATGATATAGGTGTCAACAAATACTGTTGCAAGCTGCAATACGCATTCCAAGTAAAGCAATGAAATCTAGGTCATCCTACTTCCCCAAATAGCAATTACAATCAAGATAAGTATCTTGACGATAGTCATAACTAGATTCCAGTCCAAACTCATACTAGCATACAGACGATGGGAGCGTCAGGCTACAAAGTGGTAAAATTCGTACAAATGCTTTGTTTACAGGTTGCATTATTAGAACTAACAGTCCTCTAAAACTTTGCAAATTGCACTACTGTCAGCCTATCACAATGACCAAAACAAATATTATGTGGCCAAAATTACAGACGTTTTACTTGTAGGAAAAACCATGCCACGGCAAAAAAAAAGGGTATCGGACCTTGAATACAAGGGAAAATGGTACAAAGAATTAAACAAGTAAACACGAGACAAAAAAACTTCTTATTTATTTTGGATCATTCAAAATGCTCTGCTGCAGGATCCTCTCTGTTGCCCAGAGCCAGTAAACATTGCTCTACTTATAACACAGCTAATGCTTTTTCCATTTCACCCATATTCCCATACCAACACCTCCTCACTTCATTTCCTCATTTCTATTGTCTTCTTTGATATAACTATCATTTAAGCAAAGAAAACTGAAAAGAACACAAGAAGTCTAAGAGATTATGTCCTTCAATTGTCATAATGCAAGTGAATCAGTATGACAATAAGAAGAGACTCCAGAAATATCAAATCAACATCTCAAGAAAATTGTTGGAAGATTCAACACAGATGAGATTTGAGTTCGAAATGTAACACAAAGATGGGCAGGGAATTCAAGAACATTGTCTGTCACCCACCAGTTGTTCAAAACACTTAAACATACCATCAGATTCTGCACCATGTAAATACCCAGAAATTTCTGCAATTGAGAAATCATTTTAAGAGCATATACTCCAAAAATAATAATTTTGGGTGGGAAGACTTACAAGAACAAAGACAGAAATAGTTAAAATTCATGATTCAGAAATTTCACAAATCTACTGATATAAGACTGATTACAACATGCTTCCATAACTTTTTGACATTTTGTGAATTCAATAATATTTGCAAGACCAAGGCTCAGAAAAATGCCCACAACTAGCACATGGTCTGTGATGGAAGTGGGTTATGGCTCCTTAGATACCGATTCCTTCTTGACTCGAACAGTAGCCGTCGAAGGTGAATACACCTGCAAAAACTACCGGATGATACTCTGACGGGGAGAGTCCGACGCTCAAGTCAGTAAAGAGCGGTTTTCGTTTGAAAGAAAATAGATTGAGAGTTGAGGGAAGGTCATTTCTTGTGTTTTGTGTGCCCCCTGTGTTAGGTTTAGAGAGTCTACCTGATGTCGAGGATTTTGAGGTCTCTTATATCTGTAAGAGTCGTGCGTCGCTGAGCGACTTCTACTCTACCTTCCTTATAGAGCTGATCCGAGAATCTCGGGGGTCAATATTCCGAATTGATCATGATCCTCATTTATTGAGAAAACTTCCATCTTTGGGAGGGATGCCTTCCTTATCCGAAAGATCCAAAATTTGCCGTTATGAAATAGAAAGCTGAAGTTGAGGAAATTCTGACATTCTTTTAGAATCGCTTGGAGTATCGCATACCACTCGGTCGCTCGACCGATAAAGAATCTTCAAAACTTATCCGGTTGGAAAGCTAAAATTTGTTTAATTGATCGAGGTGATTGTCCCCGCTTAATGAATCACGATCGGTTATCGGGGCGGCTGAGACCTTATCGTTCGGTAGAGCTGGACGAGTAAGGCCCTTCGGTAGATCGATCTGGGTGGTTATGACCCCTCGGTTGATTATTGTTGTGACGTTAGATACTGATCGACAGACCCCTTTAGTGGGCTTTTAAAGAGTTGACTCTCTTGATTTGAACTTTTGAGTCACGTCCCATCAGTCTGATTCAAACCTTATCAACGAGAATATCACCAAGAAGATTCAAGCAACAGCCTGCATGCACATGAGTCAGATAGAGAGAGAGAGAGAGAGACCAGTTTATTAAATAGAACTTATAAAAGAACAAATCTACTTGTCCACTCACTTTTTGTGCACAAATTTGCTTTACATGCATGACATGACATATTATCCCATGCAAATCTCACACCTCAAAGTGGCCAAAGTAACATCCTTTAATTTCTCCCTGATCCAATTGACCATAATAGCTCCAGGTAAGTATATCCATATACAATTAAACGATTCTCATTTGTACTATCCTTGGTTGATCTAACACATTCTAATATTGCGCCTGCATGGAACACATACACGCGCAAACATCATTGGAATACCGAAGAGAAAACTGCTGACACTACAAGAAAACACGTTTTTAGTAATGAAATTTAGCGACAAAAAAAATTCATCGCTATTTAACGATGAATTTTCTGACAAAAACCAAAATCCGTCGCTAATTAACGACGGATTTACTTTTTCGTCGCTAAATTTAATGACAAAAAAAATTTGTCGCTATATTTAGTGATGGAAAATGAAATACGTCGTTAATTAGCGATGGAAAAAAAATCCATCGCTAATTAGCGACGAAAATAAAATCCGTCGTTAAATTTAGCGACGAAAAAAAAATTCGTTGCTAAATTTAGTGACGACAGACAATATCCGTCACTAAATTTAGCGACGGATTTTGAATCCGTCGCTATATTTAATCATAGATTTTGTTTTCCGTCGCTAAATTCATCATTAAATATAATTTTAAATTTTTATTAAATATAATTTTATGTTTTTATTAAATATATATATTTGTAATTTATATTTTTATTAAATTAGGATATTGATTTTTATTAAATATAATTCTATATTTTTTAAATATAATTTTATGATTTTTTTAAAGATAATTTTGTAATTATATTAAATATAATTTTGTATTTTATATTTTTGTTAGATTAGGGAATTATATTTTTAATGGTAAGAGTTAGAAAAAAATTATAGAAGTAAAAAAATATATATATATTAGTTAAGAGTGTTTCATGTAACTCTTTAAATTCAGGTTCGAATCTGAGTAAAAAGCACATTTTCTGAAAAAAAAAATAAAATAGCAAAAGGTGATCATGCGCGGACAGGCAAGGGCTGGCGGGATGTGGGCATGGGTGGGCAAGTAGCAGGGGGCCGCGGTGGTGGTGGGCGGCGGCCGACTGTTGGATGAGAGTTCTACAAATAAAAAAATTAAATACGAAATTTAGCGACGAAAACTCTTTTCGTCACTAAATTTAGCGACGGATTCAGTTTCCGTTGCTAAATTTAACGACAGAAATGGTTTTTGTCGCTAATTTTAGTGATAGATTTGGTTTTCCGTCGTTTAATTTTACGATAGAAAGAGTTTTCGTCGCTAAAATTAGCGACGGAAAATGATATCCGTCGCTAAATTTAACGTCGGAATCCCAAATTCGTTGCTAAATTTTTACGATGCATTATTATTGACGGGAATTTTTTCGTCAATAAAAGTTTTAGTGACAAATTTTTTTAAAATTTTCATCGCTAAATTCGTCATTAAATTCTTATTTTTTTTCGGTGTGAACAATTAATCACCAAAGGAGAACCATGATATTGTACCATCCTTGAATTGAAACGGGCACACACATATTTGTATGAGGCATCTCAGTCACATGAAGCAAGTTTGGAATCCAGTCTCCAGAATTCCAAATACCAATGTGCATTAGACATAACTAAATGAAATGAAAATTCCACATAGTGGGTTCGTGAAAGCATGATTTCAAATAGAACCAATCATTGGCATTAAATGTCCGGCATTCCCACAATGCGACAAGAAAGGCTAAATATGATGGAGGTCGTCTCTCAATATCACAACATTGAAATACGAAAGACGAAGAATCTTTGAAATAGATTAAAATTAGTGAGGGATCTAAACACATTGATCAATGCGCTTAATTAAAAGAAACCCTAGACACTACATTCCGAATTAAATATCCATCTCCAGAATTCCAAATGATAATGCGCAACGCACATTGAACGAATCTGAGTCAAACTACGATTTCGCAAAAACAGTCCATGGGAGCGTGACATCAAACACAAGCATGCATAGGATTCAAACGTCTAACAATTTCAAGAATTTAATTAAACCCTAATCTTAAAAAAGGAAGAATCTTGATCAATGCACCAAAACAAAACCCTAGATAGCATCGTAAAGAACCCGAAAATGTGAATTACCTAGTTAAGATCCATGACTATGGCGACGCAGATGCACAGAAAATTTTTTTGATGTGAACTCTTGAGATCATACCGTAGAGAATAAAAATTATATCATAACTCAAGACTTCTGCAAACTGAATTACCTCTATTGAATTCAAAGAGACTTGTTAAATACCCTTTACAAAGTTTAACTGAAAGCAAGAAAATAACTCACATATAACTACGTGATTCATAGCAATAGAACATACACATTAAGAGAACAAAGTAGTTGACTAGTCATTGCAGCAAACACTTTCAATAAACCTAACAAACACTTCCAAATATAGGCAGAGCAAAAAAAATGACACAGACAAAAAAAATGGGCAGAACAGGGAGGAAATTGCAGATCAAAGGAAAAAAAAGAATTACAGTACAGCAATTGAAAAGAAAAAGAAAAGAAAAGAGGCCTGAAGAGGATGCAGGAGGGGGGGAAAGAGGACTGAAAAAGGATGCAAGAAAAAAATTACAGAACCGAGAAGAAAGGAAGAAAGAAATAAAGCAAGCAAGAAAGAAAGAAAAAAGAAGCAGAAGCAGAAGCGAGTAGAAGCGAGGAAGCGAAGCAGCGAAGCAAAGAGGAGAAGGAGAAGCTTGCTGCTTCAGAACATTTTGACCTAAAAAATGAAAAAGCGACGCTTTTTAGCGCTTTGCGCCTTGTGCGCTTTTTTACGCTTTTTGTGCGCTTTTTGTACGCTTTTTCATCTGTGCTAGACTTTTTTTGAAAAAAGAAAAGAAGTGTTTCTAAAACTCTAAACCTTCTTTGATCTCAAAAAATTCTAAATATTTTAAAATTCTTTGATCATAGTCCTTACTATTTCAAAAGATCTCATATAAAAGAAAAGTAAGATTTTCTACACCACTTGAAAGACTATAAATATATAGTAAAGGCAACCCTCAGAGGAACACAACTACACACTCAACTCTACATATATTAAAAGGAGGCTACCCAATTTTCCACATCAAAGTTACGACTTTATATCTAATTATATATATAATCAGAAATACGATTTCATATCCAATTCTATACCATCAGATGTACAATTTCATGTCTCATTCTATACTCGATTAGAGGTATGACTTCATACATATACACACATATTATATCACAAGGCATTACATGCTCATACATTACTCTCTACACACGATACATAGAGTGAATTCCATATACATAATACGGGACGTATCCGAGCCCTCTCTATGTTTCTTTTATCACTCTAATTGACTTGAACATCGAAATCTCCCGTCAGACCAGTTTCGATGGGGTTTTTACAGGTTCTTTCATTGATGATAACCCAGCTAACACACTAACACTAGTCAACTCTACATACGGTACACAGAGGCAACACATGACTATATTTTGAGTTTTCTCGGTCTTTTTTCTTTCTTTTACTACTCTATCGGACTTGGGTGTCGAAGTCCCTTACCAGGCCAGCTTCAACGAGATTTTTTCAGGTTTTTTATCCAAGAAGATCTGGCGAATACCCATAGCACCAGTTTCTCGTTTGAATCACAAGAGTAGTTATCTGTAGAGTCAAGTTTTGGCATCAACATCACTTATTCCAAGATTGCTCCATTGTTCGTCAAGTATCGTCCGAGATACTAAAGTCTTCGTTTATGAGGAAGTTAGTGTTTGCACAAGTCCCATAAAAAACCTAGATCATTCCAAACTGTAAATATCATGCCATACATATGGGTTGCCCATGGGTCATGATATTTGTCTATACTTTATGGACCATTTGGAAAGAGCATTACAGAGTCGTCTTTGGTGGGAGGGGAGTTTTCCCCACAAAGAGTGGTGAAGATGACTCCCAACTATTCTCGTGAAGGATGGTATGCATTCTCAAAGGAGACTATGACGCCCCCATGAGTGGGTAGGTGGATCACACGGTCACGTCCACCTACGGGCCAGTACAAGCTAAACACAGATGGTTCGGCGTGCAAGAGTACTGGATGTGCTAGGAGTGGAGGTTTAATTAGGGATGAGTTTGGATTATGGATCAAAGGTTTCGCAGGAAATTTGGGGGGTCTCTTATCCTTTTTTCCGCAGGGTCATGGGGTATTGGAGAGGGACTACTCCTTCTAATTTGGGCTAAGCTATATACATCAGTGATTGAATTAGATTCGATGGAGCTGGTATTGGCACCTTCGGATTGTGTCTACACACCATCTTGCTTACCATATCATTTGGGATTGTCAACTTTTAATGAAACAAGCTAAGGTTCAGTCAGTTCAATTCAATCCTCGAGAGGATAATAGCTGTGCGGATGTACTTACTCATTTTGGCCATTCAATTCCCGTGGGAATGCATAAGCTGTGGTTTCCCCTAGTAAGGTCTACCGCGCTTTATTGAGCGATATTCGGGATTTAAATTATTTTAGAAGTTAGTATCTTTGCACCGTTGTAACCAAAATATATATATATTGGAATACTAATTTTTGCACCAAATTTGCTTTTTCTTCCAGACTCAAATAATTTTAAAGAATCAAATTTTGTTTGACAATTTATTTTAATATATTTTATAATTTTTTATATAAATTAACATTTTATTTTAATTAATTTAATTTTTTTTGTTTTATTGATAAATAAGTGACGTGTTTGGTTTGGGGTACCCTTCAGCCCGTTCAAAATTTTCCACTTGGCATGTTCTGTATCATTTTCACATGCACAAAAAGCATGCCACGAAATTTTTAACCTCAGCGCAGGTCACACTGTGAGAACCAAGTCTAAGATTATCGATCGTTGAACCACAAAGATCAATCGGTCGTATTGGGAAAATGGAGAAAAGTGGTGGGGTCACGTGAACTCGACCGCTCTGGATTCTGGACCCACCGGCAGACACCTGACGCAACCGGCACCATAAAGGAGATGCTAGCTCGTTCTACTCCCTTCTATCACCATCCATCCATTGAATCTCCCTCTCCAGACCTTCTCACCCTCCCAACTCCACCACACCCTTGAATTCCTACATGTAGACACGTGGCGGCACGCAATCCTAGATTCAACATGATTTCCGACCGTGCATGCGTAAAGAATTCCTCCCTCTCACCTCAAACTCACTTCGCTCCCACCCCAATTTAAGCACACCCAAACACGCACTCCTTTCACAAGACCTGTCCTAGGCACCGAGCTCCCCCCCCCCCTCTCTCTCTCCTCCCCAACACCCAAAGGCACACACTCTCTCTACCTCAATGGATCCAGACACGGTCTCAGCTGCTCCCAAACCCGCGATGATCACAAAACCTGCGAGTGCTCCACCAAGAGCATATGTAACATTTTTGGCAGGGAATGGTGATTATGTAAAAGGAGTTGTTGGACTGGCAAAGGGGTTGAGAAAAGCTAAGACTGCTTATCCGCTGGTGGTTGCGGTCTTGCCGGACGTTCCGGAGGAGCACCGCCGTATGCTGGAGTCTCAGGGCTGCATAGTCCGAGAAATCGAACCCGTTTACCCTCCGGAAAACCAAACCCAGTTCGCTATGGCCTATTATGTTATTAATTATTCTAAGCTACGTATTTGGGAGGCAAGCTTTAGGACTATATTTATAACATGCGCTCATATTAGACGCGTATCATCGTAATTGGTTAGAAAAATCATGGTGTTGATTTAAAAGGTCCAAAACTTAATAAAAAAAAATACTAGGTTGGACTAGGATTTGATTCTAACCGTTCAAAATTAATATTATGAGAGAAAACTTGAGAGTTTTAACCATTATGTCACCATTATATTTGTGTTATTAGTTTATTTTTTTTATTTTTATATTTTATTTATAACTCTCAATATTAAAAATATAGTATCATTTTTTAATAAAAATATTAAATTTTATTTAATAAAAATATAACATTATATTTAAAAAATAAAAGATTATATCTAATAAAAATACAAAATTATATTTAATAAAAAAATAAAATTATATTTAATAAAAAAATAAAATTATATTTAATAAAAAAATAAAATTATATTTAATAAAAATAAAAAATTATATTTAATAAAAAGATAATATTATATTTAATAAAAAAATTATATTTAATAAAAAAATACAATTATATTTAATAAAAAATAAATTATATTTAATAAAAACAAAAAAAAAATTATATTTAACAAAAGCAAAAAAAAATTTTGAGTTTTAGCGACAGAAAAATTAGCGACGAAAATTTTTCGTCGCTAATTTATTCAGAAAAGTTTTAGCGACTGATTAAGCAACGAAAAATTTTTGTCGCTAATTTTAGCGATAGATTTATGGACGAAAATATTCTGGACGGATTTTTCCGTTGCTGAATTTTTCGTCGTTAATAGCAACGGATTTTTTTCCATCAGTAATTTTTATCGCTGAAAATCCTTTTTTTAATAGTGATATACAAGAGAATCCCACTAGAATACAATTTGGTGCTAGCAATGTGGTGGCGTCACCCCGAGAATGTGGAGCTAGAGAAGGTGAAAGTGGTGCACTACTGTGCGGCAGGTTCAAAGCCCTGGAGGTCCACAGGAAAAGAAGAGAACATGCAGAGAGAAGACATCAAGATGTTGGTGAACAAATGGTGGGACATTTATAATGATGAGTCTTTGGATTACAAGAAACCTGCGACGGCCACCGATGTCGGCCAGCCGGAGGCGGTGAACTTGCAGCCTTTCATTGCAGCTCTTTCGGACGCTGGTGCCGTCAAATATGTCACCGCCCCATCTGCAGCTTAGACAAATCTTCCTTCTTTGAATTGTCGAGTAGGCTTAGTTACTAGAAGTCTCCAAAGGAAAAATATATATATTCTGGGACAGGAGGGAGACTTGAGACACTCAATTGTAATCATGCTTCATTCAAATGGGGTAATTGAATACAAATTTTCTTTTCTTCTAGGTAAATTCCTTTTTTTCTTTTTCTTTTTTTCCCATTTATCATTTGAAATGCAAAAGAAATGGACAAAAGGAAAAAAACTACTCAATAAATTCAAACTACTCAACGAATTCGCAAATTGTATCACTTTTACCGAACTCGAAAATAAAATATGTTCCTTGGTATGTCATACAAAGGGTGAGGGTAAAGGCAAATTTATGTCCTTCACTTGGTCACACCATTTCAACTTTTCTCTTTCCCTTCCTTTTGGTACTCGCGCGATAATATATTTTAAATTTTTTAGTCAAATTTTTGGAACAATATTTTATTAAAGAATTATTCTACTCTTTTGAAACCGTATCTTAAATATGTTGAGGAGTCGACCTTGAAATGAAATACTAAATTAAATTTTTTATTTTGTAAGTGTATTAGATTATGTTAGAACATAATGGATTTATATTTTGAAATTAAATTAGACTCTAATTCTTAGTACTTACTATTTTCCTTGTAACACTGACGTGAAGGCATCGACGGTTACTGTACAAGCCAATATTATCACCAATTTAACTAGATACCTTAGAATATAAATAAATAATATGAACAACAGAAAAAAAAAATACTTTATAAAACAAAAGTTTAACCAAATTAAATGAATAAGCTAAGTCGAGTTTTCTCAAATTCTAAATTAATATAACTAAATTAATAAAATAAAAAATCGAATTAAATAAATTGATTCAAATTATAATTTTTTTAAATAAATAAAATATGAGAAAAAGATTTCCTAAAAACCAAATACTCGCATGCAAATATCCTTACTTCCATGGAGATCTGAACTCCATCCCACTTAAACTCAATGTCAAATGGATGAACGATTAAAAGAAAGTGTAAATCGTAAACTAATTCCCATCTCGGAAACGTGAGAAAATAACGTGAGACAAAAAGGTCTCAGTGAGCGTTATTAGGTTCATGACAGGACTTATTTTCAAATGCACTAAAATCTATATAAAATCAGTAATCAAAAATCTATGCATAACAATTCATATAAAAAAATACGATCCATGAGATTTAATAAAAATAAACACTTTAAAATTCATTCCAGTTTACATTTAACACAAAACACATCACATTATATAACAGACTCGGGGTCAGTTCAAAGCATACCAAAGGCTATTGACCAGCAATGATATCGAAAAAGTAATATCTTCCCTCTACTTCTAGATGTCAAGGCATTACATGTCATACGTGCGAAGACAGATTTGCATCCAGATCCTCCACAATATCCAAATTTAAATCATAAATCCATCCATACAATCAAAAGATCCCTAATACATATTCTCAGATAATACAACACTCTCAAGTAAGATCAGAACATATACAATATATCACCCACGAGTTTAACATATATTAAAATAGATTGATTTCAAGATTTCATGTAATCATAAAAAGATTGGGTACTACCCGTATACAACTGACAATTATCATCATAGTTTTCAAAACATGTATATAAATAAATAAATTATGAATCTAATCACGTTAAAATATGAATATTAAATAAAATAATAATTTTAATTAGTCATTTTCAAGTATCCTAAATTTTGAAAATATTTTTATAAAAATAATTTATAAAAACTGTGATCAATGTAAAACTCATGGATGACCGAAGACATCTATGTGTGGTTAGACCCTATCTAATCGTCCACGCGATCAACCTCAGAAACTCCTAACAAAAAGATAGAAAACAATACAAGAAAATATAAGATTTCTATCTAAAGAATCATATCTTGCCATATGACTGACTATATCACGTGTCAACATCTAATTGGTCCAAATGTATAGTCTCAAGCACAATATTGCACATGGCCACTCAACATAGTGTCACATGTCTCTCTGTGATTGGTCGATCTCTGTTAGATTACACGTGGTATCGGATCTCGGGTTCGGATCAAAAAGTCAACTGGTCCAGGTGTCACCAAGTTTGTGACATGGGTTTGGGAAAGTTGTTATATATACATGTAATGATAGAAACTCTTATCCAATATGGGATTCAAGATTTTCGGGATTATTTTTTAATTAGTTTGACCATCATTTTTCGTGGTGGTTTAGTGTCGGAAAGAGATAACCAATACCTGGGGTTGAAAGTATGAAATATAAACATATTCTTAAGGTTGATTGAAGTCATCGATGACAATTCTAAGCCATTGAAAAATCGAGTTGAAGGTGTACTTTAATTCTGTTTTCTGATTTTCACATAATTGATAAGGGATATTCGACATATTTTTTATCGAGATCTGATGGAATTCAGAATCTACTTTCT
The DNA here is from genome assembly GCA_037126225.1 of Dillenia turbinata. Taxonomy (NCBI): domain Eukaryota; kingdom Viridiplantae; phylum Streptophyta; class Magnoliopsida; order Dilleniales; family Dilleniaceae; genus Dillenia; species Dillenia turbinata. Next base: position 512,694 of record JBAMMX010000006.1, read on the forward strand.
AAAAATAAATTATTCTACAAAATATGATTTTTAAAATGATCCAAAAATACATAAAAGGGTGTTCGGATGAGAAAGTTATGAATAGTCAAATTTGGCTACTTGAAACAGAATTTAAAAAATAGGTTATTTCGGTTTACGACAGGGGTTTTTGATTATATTTTTTTCATGATTTTGAGGGTTTTAGGTCTAACATTCTAAAAGTCAATTAATCTATCAAATATTAACTTTACAATAGTTTAAAAATCTCAGAAAAATATTCACTATAGAGAGAGAAATCGAAATCCAAATATGGTATCTTGAAACTGTTTAAAAACAATAAAATGTTGAATTTTCGGATTCTGACGATTCTTTCTTCTAATTTCTAGTAACTCCTCCATTTGGATTTTGTTCTCTCAACTTTAAATCTTTCTCAAAATATTTTAAGAACAAGAATCTCTTATGAATAACTCCCAAATTCTCAAATCTCTTCATCTTGACTCACAATTTCTCTCTCTCTCTCTCTTTTCTTCCACAATTTAACACCAATTGAAAAGTGAAAAGAAATTTCAACATCTATATTTAACCCAAATCTAAGAAGAATTTTAGAGATTAGAATGATTTGAAAGAGTTTTAAATTTATGTCCTTAATTCAAATCTCTTTCTCTATAATTTTAGGGATAAAAATCTATTTCTTTTAATTTTAATTAATTTTTTTATTTTAAATTGATTTTTTTTGAAAATTCTCTTTTTATGAGTCAACAATATAATTACATATAAATAATAATAATAAGAAAAAGAAAAAAAAATCAAGGGTACTCACATTTCTACCCAGAAGGTATTATATCTTTATTCTCTTAGAAACTCAAATTTTTGCAATAAAAAAGGTATTATAACATTATTTCAATTCATTTTTAACTTTTGATTTTTTGATCCCTGCAGGTTTCATTTCTCTTTGGAAAAGGCTAGACAATAATAATGTAATGCGTAACGCTCAAAAGTCGTCTGAAAAGTTAAAATTAAGCTGAAGAAAGATTATTTAAAATTTTTAATTTTAAAAAATTACTAATATAACGGTAAATTCCTTTTCTTTTTTTTTTTGAACAAATTAATGCGTGGTTGTTTGGAAAAACGACACGACATCATTTGCTACTGCCAAACCGAGTTTAAAACGCTTCCGTTGATGATAACGAAACGTAGTCGTTTCAATGGAGGCGGAACGAAAAGAACCCTGGTGTACACCAGCGCCAAAGAGCGAATTCCCCATTTGTAATGATCTCAACAAATTTTCCATACAGAAGAGGAAGATGATGATGCTCAAGCCATCGTATCATCCAGAAAGGTACACTTCGTTAATCGTTTCTTTTTTTTTTCCCCTACTTCTTTTGCCTTAGACAACGAGGTTGAGAGAGTTTTTCGGATAGTCCATAGTTCATCTTCTTCCAAGAACCTAAAAGAATCATTAAAATCAAGTGGGGTTTTCCTGTCAAATGATTTAATCGACGGAGTCTTGAAAAGGATCAGATTCAGTCATGGAAACCCTTTTCAAGCTTTGGAATTCTATTATTACCGAGGAAGGAGAAAAGGGTTTTATCATGCATCGTATTCATCGGATACTATGCTTTATATTTTGGGTAGGAATCTTAAATTTGATCGAGTTTGGGAGGTTTTGTTTGGTGCAAAAGCATAAAGATCGATCTTTGATTACGCCGAGAATTGTTCCCAACTCATTGCCCTCATCGGAGGGCATTCAAACCTCTGTGAAAGTTCATAAGGGCCTCTTTCCCAGCATTCGAAGAATTTGAAGAATTCCCAGAATTTGCAACCTGTTTGAAGAGAGATATCTATCCCAACTCATTGCCCTTATCGGAGAGCATTCACACCGGAATTTGTTGACCTGTGTTATTGCTTCTTACATTGGTTATTCATAAGAAATGGAAATGAATAATTTTTCTTTTATTTCTCTAAATTCAGAAGGAAATTTCATCCCTGAGATCTGTGGCTGTCCCTGCAAATGTTGTGTAGGACTAGCTTTTGCAACTTGTTCAATTTAAAATAATATGGTTCTTGCTATTCACCCACTGCTACCTTGTACATATATTCGGAAAATCCTTTTTTTCCCTTAGAAACATAATTTCACATTTATGAGCATATACTTCGAAAGAACACAGTGATGATTACAGCCTCAGCAGATTCGTCGCTTTGAATTTAAGAAATTTATCTCTAAGATTAATGTCGGATATTTTAATCGATTTATATGCAGCGAAAATATTTATAATAATTTTTTAAAAATTAAATAGATCGGGTATAGGGTTATCTCAACGTGTAGTCTCCAAAATCGACCGTACGTCTCTCGATCGGATCTCGCGGTTGGAATGGTGATCACGATATTAATCGAATCACCACCACAATACCACAACGCCGCCAGTCCGACGACGTTGTAACGGAAAAAATTCCCTATACGGAAATTTTCTCAACCCTCATTTTTTATTCTCTCTCAAGTCATTCTCTCATGGCATTTTTTTTTTTTTTTTTATCTCATAGAATACCACACAAAGTGGAGATGTTAGTCTCCTCATGTGAATCTAATTCTACGTGAGAGAGAATTAAGGGAGAGTGGGTAGGTATGGGTAAGTGGGAGTTACCCCACTAACCCTACCTAATTGTTTAAAATGCCCCTCGTGGGCATCTCAACCAATATCTCCCACTTGCACGCGAGGGCATTTTTGTCCATCACTAAATCATAACTCATGCGATCTATTTCATCACCTTGCTGGACTTTCATATAAGATTAGGCGTCGTGCGACCTGCGAGTACACCTACAAGCAAAGACTTCTCGATGCACCTGTTAGGATGATCAAGAAGCCATCGTTAGTATCAAAAGAACTCGTTGTACCCCAAATCCAAGACTAATTACATCCATCGAGCTACTTTCCTAATCGAAAGTAATCCTCAATAAATGCCCCACTGTGTATCCACTATTATGCTTACATCTCAACATGGACAGGCATAATAGGCATGCCGGTGAATACAACACAATGATGTAATGTCAATTGGTCTTTCTTTTCCCAAACTCGAATTTATTAGCCTCAATTCAGTTGTTTTCCTAGACCTGTCCCTCAGACCTCAATTTATCTTCCGGGCCATCGATAAACAGATTAAAATAGCAACAATAAGCCAAGATTTCTAGAAACAGCCGAAAGTGATAAGAGTACAAGAGATCTCACCCAATAGATCTCGGGTCTCACACTGTGGGAACGAGAATCTAAATAATATCAATGTCTCAAATAATACTCCCACTATCCCTGGTCGTCATATCACACGCGGTATGAAACGCGTGCCACAGTGTTATTCCCCATCTCTCAAAGGGCATATGTCAGATTTCTCTAACACTGTGCAGGTATGGGACTCAATCTACACATAAAACTTTTACCCAGAGATCTCAGAGAGAGTATCTCAGAGATAATATCACTAGTCGCAGGTGATATCTGAGATCTCAAATTTAGCTACTTACAGGCAACATGGATGTGGGTACTTTCATGCCGGTTATATCGCATATGATCTCATCCTGAACACATATCAGAGCGACTTATGTTCTAGTAGGGCTACTCTCAAGACCTCTTACAACTAGAAACCGTCTCATCTCCGCTCACTCAGAGTTGGAGGTGATCACTCGTGTGAAAGAGTCGGCCACGCCTACCTGACATATTATTTATTTCAACAAATCACAAAATATATGACAATAAAATAGTGTTATAAATAAGTGCCCAATTATGTACATATCTCATATATATAACACAATAAATATCAGTATAAGTTGAAAAATGTCAATATACATGCAAACTCAATGATTCCTATATCTCATACAGGAATCTCTCACAATGGGTTTATTGAAGGGATCAGACAACACGCTGTATAATAATGTAATTAATTTGTCACTTCACCCTTCTTGGTGATGTCTATCATAACGTAGTATTAGGTATCAATGTGTTTAGACTTACTGATACTTAGGGTCTCAAGTGCGGTCAAGGGCGGTCTAATTTTCTCAATAAATCATTACTGGTCTCCCACTGTTCGCCACAACCCCTAAGTGATCCGGAAAACTCCGAAACCAAACACTCTCCTAAACTGCCACTAAGTTTCTCGTAAGCTCAATCTCTATGGTAGATAGAGATATACATATTTGTTTCTTGCTATTCCAAAACAGCAAAACCTGATATCAATTTGCATATATTCAGATCGCTAACCCAGTCGGTATCTGAATACCCATCAAAATGCAAATCACCTCCTCCGTAACACAAGGAGAGGTCCGCAATTCTCTCGAGATATCTTGGAATCCTTTCATTGCTCTCCAGTGATCACTCCTAGGATTCAATCGATACCTAATTACCATACTGACTGCAAAGCAAATGTCTGATTGTGTATGCGACACTGCGTACATTAGAGTACTCAATGCACTGGTACAAGGGACTCTACTTATTTCCCTTGTCCTTTTCTGAGTCTTAGGGTATATGTCAAGAATTAGATTTTAACCTTTTAGCGATTAGAGTATCTTTAGGGTCGTAGTCGATCTTCTCGAAGCGTTCAAGAACTACCTTGATGTTGGACTCCTATGAAAGAGTCAACACCTGTCTCAAGCGATCCCTCTAGATCTTAACTTCAAAGAAAAACTGAGTCTCACTCATGTTCACATCAAGACTCGACAATGTCCACATCATCGTGGTCATCAGATACTCTCTGTTGTTCCCAGACAACAGAATGTCATTCACATAAAGACATGATCACAAGAACGTAAAAGGTATACGCGATGATCCTCCTCGATTATCACGAAACCGTGAGATATCACCTCTTCGTGAAATCTCAAACGCCACTGCCTGGATTGATGATTAAGGTCGTATGTCAACTTTCGAAGTTGACACACCTTATCATCCAGATCTACAAGAATAAAGCCAAATGGCTATTCCTTGTAGATCTCCTCATCCAAACTCCCATTCAGGAGAATAGTCACAACGTTCATCTAGTCTCACTCCAGATCCATATCATGTCCATGACAATCGCTAAAAGTAAACGGATCGAGATAATCTCGCCCTCAGTCTGAATAACCCCTGGTTATCAGACGGGTCTTATACCTCTACATCGATCCATCGGCCTATCTCTTGATGTTGAGAACCTACTTGTTCCCAACAACCTTACTACTCTCAGTTAAATCAACTAAATCTCAGATCCTGTTGATTCTCATCAACTCCTTTTACCCGTGGCCTTTAATCAATGGTCCTCAACAGAACCCTCAAGAACCTCTACGGCTGTTAAAAAGTTTCTCGTAATCCTCAAGAGTCACACTAAGAGTCTCTCCCTTAATCGGGAAGCGATGGTTAAGTACACGTTCTCGACTACTCTTAAGAGGAAGAGAAACCTTTTTACCTCTAGATGGATTGCTCCCACTAGGATCGAGATCCGTAATGGATTCTTAGATCCTGCCACTGGGATTAGCCAACCACTAGACTCATCCATCTCATAGAAGGTAAAGTCCCAATTGATTTCACCTCTCATAGGGAAATCATTTTCAAGAAACTCGGCATCATGAGAGTCAATCTCAATAAGAGTGTCGTCCGTATGCTCACTTATAACACATTCCCCTCGGAGTGTTCTGAGTATCTCATGGAGATACATTTCTTTTCTCGCAGGCCTAGCTCCCCGTGTGAGAAATAGTGAACATACACGACACAACCCCATAATCTCAAATGGCTAAGGTCAGGCTGCCTCCTTGTCCAAAGCTCATATGGAGTACTGACTGCGGACTTCAATAGAACACGATTGAGGACGTAGGCTGCAGCCAATAACGTATCTCCCCAATGAGAAACGAGTAAATTGGCTTGTGCCATCATCGGCCTTACCGTCTCAAACAAAGTCCTATTCCTCTCACGTAGCTACTCTACTCCACTGAGTAGCAAGGAATAGTCAGTTTCTCGTAATGTCCTTCTTGAAATAAAGATCTTCAGACAAATAATCGCGTCCTCGATCGGTTCTGAGAGTCTCTACTATCAAATTTAACTGATTATCAACTCGCTAGTAAAGCTCCTTAAGCATCTCAATGCCTCAGGCTTGCCCGAGATCAGATAAACGTAGCCGAAACGCGTGTAATTGTCTATGAACATAATAGAGTACCCAACACTATTTCAGGTTCTCACGTTCATAAGGCCACAGATGTTAAAGTGAAGCGATTGCAATGGAGTCCCAGCCCTCATTGCATTGTCGAATGGTTTTCTTGTAAGTTTGCCGTCTAGACAAGACTGGTTAGCGGGCCCTACAGACCACTCACTGCCAACCGGTTCATCCTCTCTCACACTAAGAGGATAACAAGAAATACCATTAAACGGAATCACTTCAAGTGTATATAGTCCTTCATGGACCAAAGCAGAACAAATCAAAGAATTGTTGTAATAAATGAAAATTATAAAATTTTCAAATTAACAGAACATATCCTAAGCTGAAATCAAGTTTCGTCGGACATTCGGAGCGTAAAGAGTATACAAAGTCTAGCAACTTTGCAACTCCAACTTGCAAGTGCTACTCCCTCTGATGTCGACAAACACTCCGTTTCTATCCGTAAATCCTCCTACTTAAGGACTCATTAGGCGAAACTATATAAGCGCGCTCCTATCTCGAGCTACGTGGTTGGTTGCTCCCGTGTTCATAACCTACGAAGGAGAGAAAACAATAAGCATCTCAAACCACATAAAGAATGAAGAGATAATTTCCACTCGTCGTACTTACGAGCGAAATGACTAAATCTACTACGGATGTAGTACTACACTTTGATCGTATCCAACTCCTTCTTGCTGCGCATTATTATCGGTTTTCTCAGATTTTTCTTCTTACCTGAATCTCGAGTCCCACAGGAGTCCTTGCTCGACTCTACCGCATAAGCATGACCCAAGTATAACCTACTCGCCTCTAGATGCTCCAACTCGAACTCACTGTGCCTATTCACATTAATGAAAGTACGAATATTTTCGTCGTATGTTGAATAGACTTTCATGATTTCTTATGAATCAGGTGAAGAACTGGATCGCATCCAGTACAAGAAAATATATCCGAAATGGGTTCGGTCACATTCCCCAACTCGGCAATCATACTCGATATTTTTATCAAATGTTGCATTATCATATGATCAACCATTTTCTTATAAGTTATTACACTTATAAGTCAGTATCCTTATCTCAAAATCTGTAAGAGCACTACAATACTCTTTATAGGGTGAGCCAAACCGATAAAACCGTAAGATATTGCTTATAGACTGGGATCACATCATCGTGCATGTTACTCAGGAGGATTGCTCTAACTCGGCCATCATTCCTCTTCCATGCACGTAATGTCTCCTAATCCCGTCTCTCTGAGGTGTGGAACCCTCACCGGAGTCCACCATCTCATGCTTCAGAATTTTAATTAGATCTTGGCCCTCGAGGATAAATTAAATCTATCGGTGAAAAATCACATAATTATCACCATTCAATTCTATTCCCATTGTAAAAATCTAATACGATAATTTTAGAAACAGTCATAAACATAATCATGACTTGTGATGCTTATTCTCACATTTTGTGCACCCTACGAATCAACAAGACCCAAATAATTCAAATACATACCCCAAGACGAACGTATGAATCAACAGACACCATATACCACAATTCGGGATAGCATCTCACCATTTGGACTAGGATTCGATGCACAAAAACCTACAAAAAGTCACTTTTATGGATGTGGGACTCTCAAAAATTGAAAAAATTTCAATTCCAGACGACCTAACGCGCTGCTGGCGGTCCCACGCGCCATCGGCACGTCCCCACGTGCCTGCACGCGCTGGGGACAGCGTCTGGCACGTGCCAGACGCGCAGTGCGTCTGGCATGCGCTTGCACACGCGGACCCGCGTGATCGGTCGGCTCCGGACCCGGGTCCCAGGTTGGATCCCGAACCCCGTCCGGTTCCAGGTCACGGGTTAGCGCGGGTCGGCGGGTGACACGTGTTCGGGTCGTAACCGACCCGGACGCCCCGACCGGTTCACGCGCTCTTTGGTGCGTGAACGTCACGCGCTCGACAGCCTGGGCTCCACGCTCCACCCACGTGCGTGCAGTGTATGTACCTACGGGTTGGAGCGTTTCGTCTTCGCCCGACAATCTCTGTAACCGGATTTTTCGACCCGGTATCTAAAAAACACATTTTTCGGCTCAATTTTCATTGGATTTTTTTATAAATCTTTAATTCCAATTATTCCAAACATCCTTAACTCGATTTTTGGAATAATCGCGCCCTAAACTCTATTTCGGATTCAAAATTCCAACCCTCCACGGTCAATTTTGAAGCCTCATTTTCCGATCACAATAATATGCAATATATATACCAAATCGAAGAATATGAAACAAGGATTACAGATCTATAAATTTCATGCATTGATTTGTTCTAAAACTCGATAAATCTGGGGTTGAATGGGTCGATCACTATTCACGACCGAAATATTCAACCGAAATTTTTTTCGCCTAAACGTATTCAGAAAATTACGAAAAAATTATTTTCGTGTTCTAGAGATCATGGGTAACACAGTGGTATTCTCGGATTCACAAAACTCATTCGTGATCCGAACCCCAAATTTTAAACCCTAAATTTTTTATACCCGAAAATAAATTCCAAAAATTAATTTTAATAATCAAACAAATACTCTGATACCAATGTTAGATATTTTAATCGATTCATATGCAACGGAAGCATTCATAATAATTTTTGAAAAATTAAATAGATCAGGTATAGGATTACCTCAACATGTAAAGTCTCCAAAATCGACCGTACGCCTTTCGATCGGATCTCGCGGTCGGGATAGTGATCACGATGTTAATTGAATCACCACCACAATACCACAACGCCGCAATCCTCAATCCGACGACGTTATGACAGGAAAAATTTTCTACACCAAATTTTTCTTAACCCTCATTTTTTATTCTCTCTCAAGCCATTCTCTAATGGCATTTTTTTTTTTTTTTTTGATCTCATAGAATACCACATAAAGTGGAGATGTTAGTCTCTTCGTGTGAATCTAATTCTACGTGAGAGAATTAAGGGAGAGTGGGTAAGTATGGATAATTGGAAATTACCCCATTAACCCTACGTAGTTGTCTAAAATGTCCCTCGTGGGCATCTCAACCAATAGTTAATGCATTCAATAATAAGATATTGGAGAATTAAATTAAACTAGCATCACATATGTGAGAGAGAGAGAGAGAGAGAGAGACCATAAACAAATATGAATTATTCTGACACTATACGAAAACCAATTGCACTCGTCTATGAAGACACCATGAATGTCAAAAAACACAAATATGACCATTAAACGGTAAAAATTCATAAATCTGAGGAACAATGGCAGATACATGTCCTCAGCTCTGAATGCAGTTCCAGACATTCGGCAACTCTTTATGCCTGCAATCAAGTACAGGGAATATATCAGACCAGATGAAAATATAATCAAAAAATTGAGATATAAAACTGATGAGCTTTAAAATGCATTCTACAGCACTAACCTTGCTAGCAATATTGTTAGACAGCCAGTCTAAACCTTCATAGAGACCTTCACCAGAAGTTGCGCATGTGCTCTGGATATACCTGCAAATATCATTTTATGAACACTAAGCCAATCTGACACAACTTGGACAAACCGAGGGAGACACAAAATGAGATTATGTTATGCTAAATACCAATGGCGCTGACGGAGAGAGTGAAGCCCAAGCTTATCAGTGATTTCAGCAGCATTCATAGCATTTGGAAGATCCTGTTTGTTTGCAAATACTAGAAGAACAGCATCTCGCAATTCATCCTATTATGCAGAAAAAAATAAACCATGATTATAAAAAGCAACAAGTTCCAGCAGAAGACAGCTTTCTGTGCATACTTCTTTTGCAATGACGTTATATGTGTTCTTCAAAATTGTTCATTACATGCATAAAGATGGAAAAAGAAATCCAGTTTACCTCATTCAACATTCTGTGCAGCTCGTCTCTGGCCTCAACAACACGGTCTCGGTCATTGCTATCAACCACAAAGATAAGTCCTTGTGTATTTTGGAAGTAATGCCTCCACAAAGGTCGAATCTAGATGGCCAACATTATAGAACTCAGTCATAGTGCAAATAGAAGCCTAAATATACTAACATAACAAAACAACCAAAACAAAATAGTAAGCTAGAAATGCCATAGAAATGAAGAACCGAGAAACCTTTTTTCACCTAATGCAACAACATCCATCTGTTGTCTCAGTGCTTTCATACCACTACTGAAAGGTTGAAAACATGAACAAACTGGCGCACACACATAACCAAGAATGTCTTAACAAAACCACATACCTTGTCCTGGCCACCAACATCCCACACAGTGAAGCTAATATTCTTGTATTCAACGGTCTCCACGTTAAATCCTGATGTAATAAGAAATGGTTTCAAGTTCTGTTTATATGAGCAAGCCAAATACAACAAACAATTGGACTATAATTTCAGAAGGACCGGAGGTCATAACTTTTAGTGAGGCAAAAAAAAAAGTTTTGGACTATAATTTTATAAACCTAAACTCCCACCCCGGGGGGGGGGGGGGGGGGGTGTTTGACCCCTGCCCCCTCCCTTCGCCTGACCCACAATTAATCATGGAAACTGATTGCAACAAAGCCTTAAAAGAGGGACATGGTTTTATGTTTACATATCACATCCTGTCATTGTAATCTTTATTTAACAATATAATTATAAGCGTGAATAACCTCCCGCCATCTCAGTTTCGTCGTCCTCCATTTGGCCGAAGGTGATTTGTTGGTTTGTTCGATGGATGGTGAGTTGGACGATGAGTTGTTTTTTATTTTTTTTTAAAATTTTTTTTGGTCAGTCGGAGTGGGTGGGATGAAGTGATCTTTCTCTATCTTGGTTGGAGTGAGTTCGACGTGTGAGGTTTTTTTTGTAGTATCTCGTTCATTTGGAGATTTGCGGTATGACACACCATACCGCTAATAATGGAAGTGCGTGTCGACCATGCCTTTGTATTCCCTTAATAATTATGGTTTATGTGAGTTATTTCTATATGTTCCAAGTGTCTCTATCTATATAAACGAAACAAATGGAGACAATGCTCTCTCAGTCTCTCTCTCTAAATGGATTTTCTCTCTATATAAGCAGAGCAAATATACCTAATACTCTCTCCGTCTCTTTCGCTCTCTGTAAGTAGAGAAATCGAGGTTTGTGTTTACTTTTTTTACTTTTATATATTTGTTTTGCTGCTCTTCGTATCTATTGCTAATTCTGAATATTTTTTTTTATTTGGGTTGGCGAGAATGGTGTATCTGATGATGAACATTGTATATGGAAGCGATTCTTCTATTACGAAGAGTTGTGTTTCTAAAGATTTACTTTACTTAACATTTATTTTGTTGTTTTTTATATTTATTGCTTATTCTGAAAGTTTTTTTTTTTCTTTTTTCAGTTCCCACTGAGGAGAATAATGCAATTGATGATAGCCGTGACATATGGAAATCATTTCTCTGTTGTAAAAACTTATTTTTGTCTTTTTTGCATATGAGCATACGAAATCGATGTGGTGTTGATCATTATGATTTTTGTATATTTGTATGTTCGGTAAGAATGACAATTTGTAGAGCTGCATAATGTACAGAATTACTCCATCTATGTTCGTGTTGAGTGCTTGTTCAGTGTTGTGGTAACAGAACAACATAGTTCTATTTATATTTAATGACTTATTTAAGTTTTATTTTTAAAACTTAAATAAACTTTATCCAATTAAAAAAATATTGAATAAAAAGATTTGGTTGAATTGAAAAAAAAAATCATCGACTAAAAAAACAACTTTGTTCAACTAAATATTTTAACTAACAAAAAAAATCTTAGACTAAAACTCTATATAGTTAAAAAAAAAAAAAAAAAAAAAATCAATCCGTGTACTAAAGAAGTTTAGTGTCTTTAGTCGACTAAAGAGGTTCTTTAGTCGACTATAAAATGTCTCATTCTAAAATTTAGTCGATTAAATCCATTATTTTTAAAAAATATTAAAAATTTTAATAAATTGAAGTGATATTTAATCACTAAATTAATTTCTATATCGACAAAAATTCCTCATTCCAAAATTCAGTCGACTAAATCCATTGCCCGATTAAACTAGCAATCTTTTTAAAAAAATATTCAAAATTTTAATAAACTAAAGTGTCATTTAACCACCAAATTTTTTATCCTCTGATCCTTTAAACAAAGAATGATAATAGATTTGCATTCTCAATACATAACAATAATAAAAATGGCATTCATTATACAAGGGTCGGTTGAAAAAGGAAACAAAAATAAAAAAAATAAAAAAAAACAAATAACCTTAAAAAAAAGGCAAAAACATAAAAAAAAAATAATGTTTTAGTCGACAAAAGAAATCTTTAGTCGACTAAAGATCTTGTTTTTTGTTTCTCTTTTTTTATCATTTTCTTTTTTCTTTTTTTTTTGTCCATTTTGTTTTTGTTTTTGTTTTTTTTTTTAATGAAATTTTTTAAAAATATAATTTTACCGAGAGTTTTGAGTGAGGAAGAAATTGTGTACACGAGAGTTTTCATGTACTAGGACCGAGAAGCTTTTTACCGTAAAACTTTCATGTACTTGATTGACCAAATATGTACAGCAACCGGGAGTTTTGCACCGGAAAACTACAAAAAAACTTTTTACCGGGAGTTTTTAAACAGTTACCGTGAAATTTTTGTACCGATAAACTATTGCGAAACTTTTGTACCGATAAACTATCGGGAAATTTTATACCGATAAACTACTGGGAAACGTTTGTACCGATAAGCTACCGGGAAGCTTTTTTAAACGGTTACCGAGAAATTTTTGCACCGATAAACTAAAATAAAACATAAAGAAAAACAAATAACCTTAAAAAAAAAAAAGCAAAAACAAAAATATAATAATAATAATGTTTTAGTCGACTAAAGATCTTGTTTTTTTTTCTCTTTTTTTTTCATTTTGTTTTTTGTTTTTTCTTGTCTTTTTTGTTTTTGTTTTTTTTTTCAATGAAATTCTTTAAAAATATAATTTTATCGGGAATTTTGAGTTTGGAAGGAATTGTGTACACGAGAGTTTTCATGTACTAGAACTGAGAAGCTTTTTACCGTAGAGCTTTCATGTACTTGATCGATCAAACATGTACGAAAATTGGTATTTTTATACCAGAAAACTATCGAAAAACTTTTTATCGAGAGTTTTTAAACGGTTACCGGGAACCTTTTGTACCGATAAACTACAGGTAACTTTTATACCGATAAACGACCGGAAAGTTTTATACCTATAAACTACCGGGAAACTTTTATATCGATAAACTACCGAGAAGCTTTTTTAAACGGTTATCGGAAAATCTTTGTATCGATAAACTACCAGGAAGCTTTTATACCGATAAACTACCGGGAAACTTTTTTAAACGGTTATCGGAAAATCTTTGTATCGATAAACGACCAGGAAGCTTTTATACCGATAAACTACCGGGAAGCTTTTTTAAACGGTTACCGGGAAACTTTTGCATCGATAAACTATCGAGAAACTTTTATACCGATAAACTATGAGAAAACTTTTTTAAACTATTACCGAGAAGCTTTTGTACCAATAAATTACCGGGAAGATTTCGTTCCGATAAACTATCGGGAAACTTTTTTAAACGGTTACAGGGAAACTTTTGCACCGATAAACTACCGGAAAGTTTTTGTACCAATAAACTACCGGAAAGCCTTTTTAAACGAATACCGGAAAGCTTTTGCACCGATAAATTATCGAGAAATTTTTGTACCGATAAACTCTCGGGAAACTTTTTAAAACGGTTATCGGGATGTTTTTGCACCGATAAACTATCGGGAAGATTTTGTACCAATAAACTACCGGAAAGCTTTTTTAAACGGTTACCGGGAAGTTTTTACACCGATAAACTATTGGGAAGCCTTTTTAAATGATTATCAGAAAACTTTTGCACCGATAAATTTATTATTATTTTTAATCTAATCATTGATCAAAAAAAATTTTAAAATTTTTTAACTGTCAAAATATTTAATTTTTTTTTTACTTATTATTTTTATAATTATAATTTTTCAACTGTTATAATATTAAAGTTTTTTTATATATACATAAATATTTTACACATTTTTAATAATTTTAGTACACTTGCAAAATTCTATAACGAAATTACATTTTATAATACCATATTTAATTAAAAAAAATCAAAATAATTTTAAAAGTATGGCAAAATATAAAAACCAAGTCATGTATAATATTTTTTAAAAAAAATAGTTTGAAAAAATTAATATTTTTTAAAAATATTATTTTAAAAAAATTTTTAAAATTTTTTTGATATATTTTAAAGAAAGGAAACAAAAAGAAAAAAAAAAAACAAAAAGAAAAAAAAAACAAGCTTAAAAAAAAAGAAAAACATAAAATGCTTTAGTCGACTAAAGCATTTCTTTAGTCGACTAAGGCTCTTGTTTTTCTTTTTTTTTTTCTTTTTCATTTTTTTTTTCTTTTTCTTTTTGTCTTTTTTATTTTGTTTTTTTTCTAATGAAATTTTTAAAAAACATAATTTTATCGGAAAGTTTTGATAGAGGAAAAAATTGTGTACCGGCAAGCTTTCATATACCAGGAACCGGGAGATTTTTTACCACTGAACCTTCGCAATCTTAGTTTTTTTACGAAGGAGTTTTGTACCGGGAAGCTTCCTTTTTAAATGAGTAGGCCATGTGTGTTTTTTTTTTTTTTTTAATAAGAAGAGAGAGAGAGTTTTTACGGGAGAGTTTTGTACCCCTTTTTTTAAACGGTTACAAGGAAATTTTTGTACCGATAAACTATCGGGAAACTTTTATAATGACAAACTATTGAGAAGTTTTTTTAAACGATTATCGGGAAGCTTTTGTACCGATAAATTATTGAAAAACTTTTGTACCGATAGACTACCGGGAAGTCTTTTTAAACGATTATCGGAAAATTTTTGTACCGATAAACTACCGGGAAGCTTTTTCAAACAGTTACCAGAAAACTTTTATACCGATAAACTACCGAGAAGTTTTTATACCGACAAATTTTCGGGAAGTTTTTTTAAACAGTTATCGGGAAGTTTTTGTACCGATAAACTATCGGGAAGCTTTTGTAAATGATTACCGGAAAGATTTTGTACCGATAAACTACCAGGAAGTTTTGTACCGAAAAATTATCGAAAAACTTTGTACCGATAAACTACCCGAAAGTTTTATACTGATAAACTACCGAGGAGTTTTTTACCGGGAGTTTTTTATTGGCTACCGAGGAATTTTGTACCAAAAATCTATCGGGGAGTTTTGAGAAAGGAAGATATTGTGTACCAGGTTATCTGGAAAATTTGTACCGAAAAAATTTTTACCAGGAGTTTTTTACCTATTACCAGTAGTTCTGTACCAGAAAACTACCGGGAAGCTTTGAGAGAAAAATATATTGTATATCGGGGAGTTGTCATGTACCCAGAACTCGAGAGTTTTTAACCGTAAAATTTTCACATTCTTAGTTTTTTTAGCGGGAAGTTTTGTACCAAAAACTTTTTATCAGAAAGAAAACCAGACACATAATCCAATCTTTCCTAATCAAACCTAAAACTCTGCACCGCGCCTAGTGCGAAGTAATCCTCCTAGTTCCCAAAAAAAAAAGGGCAAATGCATCTTTTTTCGTAGCACTACAAAAGAGTAATTACCCGTTGCATAGAATAATACCGAATGTCCCAGAAAAGTCATCAATGACAGAATGACAATCATTAATCACAGATCTATGATACAAAATGTGTGGCACGTTTCAGCACAAAATCACTAGATTCAAATTTTTTTGCCAGTTGTTGATCAAAATGGGCTTAAAGCACATGCGGGCATAACATTATGATTAAAAAAAAGAGTTGAGTAGATCCAGAAAGAAAAGGGGTATTACCAATGGTAGGAATGGTGGTGACGATTTCACCGAGCTTGAGCTTGTACAAGATGGTGGTCTTACCGGCAGCATCAAGACCCACCATCAGTATTCTCATCTCCTTCTTTGCAAACAGCCTACTGAATAGCTTTGCGAAAGACAGCCCCATCTTTCACCTCTGCAATTCTAATTCCATCATCAACCACAAGATCATGTCATCTTGTAAACATGTGAAATAATATCAACAGTAAAGCCATATGAAAACTCAGATACAATTTCCCCATTAATAACAATCGTGATTCAGGCTCGAAAATAGGCGATCTGTAAGAGTAGGATCTATAAGAAATTTTAAAATATGGCAATCAAGCCGAGATTAGATTTAATCTATCAGAATGCCAAAGAGATACAAAACCCTAACTAAATTCTGAATTGGTAAAAATCGAAGCCAATTAGATTTCGAGAATTTTGAATTTATGAGAAAGAAATGACAAATAATTGGCAGATCAAGCAAACAGAAACTTTGAAGACGCAGATCGGGGCAAAGCGAATCCAAAGAGACGAACTAAAAAGAAAATGGGAGATCGATTGTGAATTCAAAATATTGATCAATGAAAAAGAGAAATGGAAATGGAGATGGAGAAGAACCATACCTTGAGAGCGAACAGATCGATCTGAAAGATTGAGCGAAGCTGTTTCTCTTTCTTTCTCTTTCTCTGGTTCGCTCTCCTCTCCTCTGTTTCTCTCTATCTGAAACCAATCTATAAATTTGGAGAAGGCAAGGGAGGCAGGGGGGGGAGCTGAGGTCGGTTGAGTTATGTTATTAATAGTTAGTAGTGCTCTTGAACGACGCCGTTCATATTTTACACCCATAAAAAAAAAAAAAAAAAAAAAAATAGAGAGGGAGAGAGAAAAAGTAGAATTTTTTTTTTTTTTTTACGCAGCGATTTGAACTTGGACGGGGAAATTGTTTGTAACCACTAGGCTCTCTCTCTCTCTCTCTCCCTCTCTCTCTCTCTCACAGCTGTTCGTTTGCTGTCAAGTCATCATCTCATTGGTATCCCCGTAATTTCCACGCTAATTCCCGCCTGCTTCCACTTTCATTGAATTTTCTGTAGGGCCCCGGCCCCATCCTTTCCCAACCAGAGATCATTTTGGGGCCGCTCATGAACCGGCCGATCAAACCCTTCGGACTTAATCCTAGCCCACGGGCCAATTTTGATTAGTATTTTAAAGTCCGGATCGAAATATAAACTGATAACGTCAAAGAGATAATAAATCACTAGATTTAACCAATCGAATAGGACAAAAAACTCATATAATATTATCATAAAATTATAAATAAATATTAATTATAATAAATAGTTATCAAAATAAATAATGATATAGTGATTAAGACTCTTTAATTTTTTCCAACGGGTTCAAGTTTGGACAGCAACACTTTTCTCACATTTTGTGCTATCAAGGAAAATCCAGATTGGATCAGATCGATTCAATCCGATTTCCCGATCCAACCGGGATATCGATTGATTTTGACCGACCTTTAAAAAACCGATTTTATATATAAACTCAGACCGACTGTTGATTCGGTTTCTAATTTAACTGATCAGATTGATCGGTCCGCTCTGAATTTTAAAACACTGATTTTGATCCTAAACCACACAACACCGAGGTGGAGAGTAAATTTCACTTGATCCAAAAATTAATTTAGTGACCACAATTTTTTTTCTAACTTGATATTCAAAATTCAAATTGACATATAACAAAAAAAAAAAAACAGAAAAAATAATTTTTTTTATTATAACAAAAATCAAATCTCAAATAAAAAAAAAAGACTGTTATCATTAAATTATCCATTAAATATCATTGTCATCAATCATTGAGAACAAAGAGAAGAACCATTTGGACCAATTTCAAAAGGCATTTTATTTTGTGTATCCTTGTCATCAATCATTCAACAGCAATTTAGATCACAGACCTGCAGTGCCTCGTGATGCGTCGACCAGAGATGGGTATGGTATGGCAATTGCCTTCCATGTTGACACTCTTTTCACATAACATTGGTCTTTGTACCAAAAAAAAAAAGGCATAACATTGGTCTTCAATGAGATTGGAATGGGCTTCGGATTTAATCGAAACAATTATTTATAGTTCATACTTGAAAAAGAGAAAGCCCAAGTTTAGTTACAAACAACAACATTCAACTTAGAGGGGGAAAGGAGGTTTCTGATATCAGGACCCAGATCTTCACGTTGGAACTCAAGGCAGTGAGGAAGCGGAGAACATATCATACCGCCCACCAGTCATCCTTTCTGCCTTCTCTCCGCGCTCGCCTGAATATTGCATTTACGGGTTCGTAGGTGATATGGAAAAATTACAATAATTTAAAGAAAGAAAAGTTTATGTTACCTGTTCGAATTCTTATTACGTCAGAGACCGGCACCACTGCACAGACAACACAATCATAAGACTGGATGAAAGTATGTTACTAAATCTAAGATCTTAAAAGTTTCAAAAATTTCAAAGCTCTTTTACCAAAACTTGATCCCAAAGTACCCAGGAAAAACACCCTAATTACAAACAATCAGAAAAGTAAAATGGAAGAAGACAAGAGTATTTAATGTGGTAAAACCCCCAATTTGGAGAACATCCATGGCCAATTCAATGGCAAAAATAATCTACTGTCAATCTTAGTATTAGCCCTCAACAACCAACCCCACTATGTCTATCCCACTCAGCACCATGCAACCCTAGCTATCACAAAGGGCTTTTTTATCAGATTATAGGGCCAAGCTGGATAAATTATCATTTTTGAGATATAACCATTTCCCATTCCCATTGAAAACAAGAAATTCTAAAAGCATTTACATATACATTAACAAGAATATAATAGAGCAATCGCATTAAACAGAAAGTCCTAAGGGATCATAACCCACTGGTGAGTTCATGACTACATCTGACCTCACTCCAGAAGACAACTACTTAAAAGGATGGTAAACTGACAATTAAGATATCGTTGATTTCAAAATCTAAGAGGATTATAACAAGCTGTTATTTGTCTTATGGTCCTCACACCAAATGATCTGCACTGTCAGTTTACGGAAAAACAAGCCGGATTTAGATAGAAAGAAGCATTTGAAAAAAAAGCTTCAGCTCAGATTCAACATATATGCATGTAGTGCACTAAGGTGCTGAGTATAATACTATATTACTGAACTCAAAACATTAAATTCTTACAGAAAATCTTGCCGTCACCAATCTCTCCAGTCCTTGCCTCCTTGATTATCATTTCTATAACTGCTTCAACCTAAATTATATAAATCAACATATCTTCAATAAACATGCCAAGAATATTTCTACATGCACTATGTGCCTATGCAAATAAATGGATGCTGATTATGCCAATATATAATAAAAAGCCCCCCCCCCCCCCGAGCCCCACTCAGAGTACTCTGTTATACGTTTCATAATACACATACCTGGTCTTTGCTGACCACAATTTCCATCTTAACTTCTGCAACAAACTTGTCTTCAAGAAACTCAGATCCTAGAAAGAAGTAAATAAGATTATATAATCAGAGAACAAAGGAAATATTAGGTCCATCATGTGACAGATGCTCCACCTTCAATACCACATTTTATTTACTATAACAACTTTAGCCGACATTTCAGGCTTCAACTCATTCAAACATCTTTTTTGCCAGGCATGTAAATAAAGATATAAAAGAAATATTACTGCACTGTCAAAGTATTAATAGTACTGCAACATTAATAACAAAAGGACCTAGTAAGTAAAAAACAGCAGCAGAAGCATGGTCCATCCACTTACCCCCGTGCCTTTCTGCCGAGCCACCTTGAGCACCAAAGCCACGAACATCAGAGACGGTTACGCCTCGTATACCCATTTTCAGCAAAGCCTACATTTTTCAAGAAAGGAAGTAACAAGAAATTATACGCCCTTCCAGCATTAATGTCTCAATATTCAAACTAGTGGCGGAGGGAGGGGCAAAATTTTACAGTATAGAATTTTAAAAATTATGACCCTAAATAATACCCCCCAAAAAAAAAATTGTAATCTGCCCTCAATGTTTTTCATTCCCCTGAAATTTTGTATTTTGCAGAAAATTAAAGGACAAGCAATACACACTCTAACTTTTCTTTTTGACCCGAAGGCCACATACTCTTTTCTTTTTCCTTACTAAATCATTCTCCTCTCCCCTCTCCCCTCTCCCACCTACCCTCACCCTAAACTCAAACCCAAATTTGCAACTCTGTTCATTCTCTCTCTCCCCCTCTCTCTCACCATCATCTAAAAGATCTCCAATTTTCTCTCAAAGTAAGAAGCTAGCCCCATCTCTCTAGCTTATTTCTTTATGTATTTTTAATTAATCTATCAATTTTTCTTCTTTAATGGTTACGTTAATTGATATATTTCTCCAAATTTTCTTCTTTCACCATGAAACTCTCCTCCCCTCTCACCGTCATCTAAACAAAGACAAAAATCTCACTTGAAGTTGAAGCAATTGAAACTTTCAGGTTTGATTAATTTCTCTCAAGGTAAGAAGTTCTGTGGAATATGAAACACTATATCTTGATGAGGTGCCCTCGAATACATGATGTTAGCCATGTATTCCCTTAATACATGTTACTTCTCTCTGCTACATTTGACCGGTTCCAATGGTAGAATTGGAGAATCTGGTTCAGATTCTACAAAATTCTGAGTCAAATTGATCATAAAATTGTAAAATTGTACATGTAAAGTTGGATTTCAACAACTGTGCTTCTCTTAGTTTCTCAAAATATGTCATTGCAGGTGTATTTCAAGGGCACCCAACTACAAATATTTTCTGGCTCTCCCCCTGATTCAATCTTTGTGTAAATTTTGCATGCCATCACCTAATTTCTATCATAATCAACAGTTTGGTTAGATTAAGTTTTAACAAATCTCCTCATTTTCTCATCCTTCTTCTCCTTTTGCTTTCACAGTAATTAGATTCGACCATTGGGACTAACTGAGAGTGGAAAATTACCAACTTAACTACTTCAAACTTGAAGAACACAAACCTCTGCACCATATCCTAAATTTGTTTCTAATGATGCAAGACACAATTTCCAAATTTGATGACCGGGATCCAGATTTCTGATTGATGGGCTAAATACTTTGCTGATACATCAGTTTTTTCCAGTAACAAAAGCTGCCAAAACATGCAGGAGAACTTGCTTAAATTTTATTCTACAATGAATTGGATAAAACTTTCCAAAGTTGAAGAGTAAACTATCAAATAGGAAAATGGCAACCTTAATCATGCTAATGCATCCTATTACAAAGCAAACAGCAGAAACAGCCCAGCCAAAAGACTTGAGTTGGACAGAAACCTGGTAGCCCCATGGGTGTCAGAATACTATGAGAAATATCGGAACATTTAATCAATTCTTTAACGGTACAGTGAGATCTAACATGCCTCTATGATGTGGTTCTCCATTGATATTGTCGAAACAATCAATGCACCAAAAGGCAGGCCAAAATATTTCAACAATTTAATTTCTGATCTTGTGATCCTTTCTTGGAAATTGCAAAAACAAGGCAACAAGATAAGCATAGGCATATGAATAAGTTAATGAAATACATATGGACCGGGGCCTAATAGCCATATTGATGCCCTTGAGATTGACATGAATACACCCAAAGGACCATAAAAGGAACCACCTGTGGCATTTGTAGAAAGAAATGAAAAGATTAAAATTGACAATTATTTACACTTGGGCCTGGCCTACAAAAGGTCCACATCTGTTCCTGCAAGGCTGTCCCTTTTTTTCCTTCAATCCTTTCGAATCTTCCATCTAGGTCCTTCTACGCAACTTAAAACTTATGGGTTTTCTGCTATCTTTGTACCAGCATTCAAAACTTTCTTCATCTTTAGGAAACAAAGATCATATTTATCATGGTGACAACTTTGATGGAACTAAATATCACCAATAATTGCGCGTGTGTGTGTTAATCATATACACTTTGTCCCCATGAACAATAAAAATTGCAGTAAATGAAGCTAGAAAAACCAATTTAGGGTTCTTACCGAAGAAACCTGTGGAATTCGCCAGGGCCTATTTCGATCCAAATTCCAAAACGTGGCCCAAACCATGAAAATCAGAATTCATAGAAAATTATTTTTAAAAAGTATAAAAAAGGAGTATTCGTACCTCAGAATAGCTTCCACTTTGTAGAACTTCGAATCCGGGACATAACCATCATCTACAGAGTAGAAGACGTAAAATCCAATTGAAGTGCAAGAGAGGAAAGTAACAACCATGTAAAAATTTTGGAACAATTGGAGCTAAAATCGCATACCAGGAGAGCTTTGAGCTTTGATTGCAGGAAAGTAAGATGGGGTTCTCGATTGAGTAAGCCTGACACCGGACTTCAAGAAAGAAGAGTTTCTTGGCTTGGGAATCAGTGAATTGGACTCCAATACCGGAAATTCATGATCCCGGGAAGCAAGAAGACGAGGGACAGAGCTTGGTTTTGCCACAGTAGTCATGGTTGAAAGTCGAGAGTTTGGGGATGCAAAGTGAAGAGGTGATTTTGGTTCGTGGGCAGACACCTGGAAAGGGCGACTGGTGCTTTTTTTTTTCCAATTTTGTCGTCTGCAAAACTTATCAGTGATCCTTCCTGTTTTAATTACCGCTTCTCTCTCTAACATTAAATATGTGAGAGAGAGGGGTGGAAATGGCAAAGTCCTATTGGTCAAAAGCATGTTGTTTAGGTGTGTTTTTTTTTTTTAAACATAAATTTGGTGATAATTAAATTAAATATAGTAATATACTTTTATTTAAATGGGTTGTCAAAACGGGAAGAAAAGTATCGGTTTCGAATATGAAACGACGTCGTATCACATCGCCTGCCTCAATCACGTCATTTCGATCCAAATTCAACAGGAGCTTTTCGCGAGAGAATGGCATCGACAGCAGAGGAGCAAGGCAGTGAAAGTGAAACAAAGGAATTCGCGTACAGAATTTGTACTGCCGAGGAGTTGCAACAGTTACATAGCTCTGGTTCTACTTTTGGCGGCCAACTTGATAAAGATTGTGGTTTCATCCATCTAAGCACTCTCTCTCTCTCTCTCTCTCTCTCCAACTTGGTGATAGATTGTCCTTTAACTTCATTTGCAGGTGAAAGTGGTTTTACAGAACTTTTTTGTGAATTCTGACAAGGAACTCTATCTCCTTCAAATTGACTCTAAGAAGGTATTTTGAAAACCTCTTTAAATCTCAATTTCGCTTTTTGGGTATTAAGTATTACTAATGAATATAATTTATCACTTAAAACAACCCTAGAGCCTTAGGGTTGAGTTGAATTAGTTTGCTTTCCTGAATATGTGCTGGAATCAATAGTCCTTCAGATTTCAATGGGTACCAACAATATAATTTAGAGCCCTCTCATGATTTATGAATAAATATAAACATAAGCTCCATTTATGGCAGATTTATCTAGGCATATGGTTAGTCCCTTCGGGGACATCCAATAAAATTGGAACGATTCAATTCATCCCCGCCCCCAAAAGAAAAGAAAGGAACGATGAAAAGATGATTTCCATGGCCCTGTACAAGGATGAGATGCACAAATCTCAAGAAGTGGTCCAAATTTTTGAAAAGAAATTGTAGGCGAATGGCTAACCCTAAGGCTCTAAATCCACCACAAGCTAGTACAAATGTAGTTTCTGCATGCATACCACCAAGCGTAGGTGGTTTCTTTGCTGACATCTGCTCGACGGGGTTTATGGTGAACATTGAGAGTTAGTTTCGCCGGACGAGGTTCCCCCATTATCCAAAAAAAAAAAATGTGGGTATATGGCTTAATGTTTTGTGATTTAGGCCATTATTATCTTCTATACTGAAGAGCTCCCCCACTTCACATAACCATTTTCTCTATCTACCTTCTTTATATGTTCTTCTAAGTGTTTTTAAATGGCAAACCAGACTGGGATCTTGACGATATTTTCTAGCTACCAAATCCAAGACCTAAGCATCGATACTTTTAAGCTTTTCATTGTTCTACCAATGCTCCAATTCCTGGTCTAACAATCGGTTCTTTTGTGAATTTTACTCTCAGCAATTTCTATGTTTGAAGCGACATGTTGTCTAATTAGACTACGAATTACCAATGTCTTGCTTCAAGTTCATGGGCTAGGTTTATCATTTGGACATTCTATTGTTGCATTGCATTCAAAAGTTTCTTTGTCATGAAGATTCTGTCTGATGCACCCTCAAACTTGTTAATTCTAGGTTAAGCTCTGACAATAGCATCTTTTTTTTTTTTGGGGGGGGGGGGGAATGATACATGAAATAAATAGAGGAAGAGGAATGCAACTCCCATTTGCTGATGAAAATAAAGTTTCTAATCTAGACTACATTGACTGCCAAAGAAACTGGCGTGAGGAACCTTCTAGTATCATTATCATTTTTGTTTTCAATTATATAATAAGCCGTACTTGCTGAGATACATTCTTGTTTTATCCGCATATTTTGTGACGTGAATTTTTTGTGGCAGCTGGGGTAGAAGTTTCATTCCTCTTCCATTAGATGCAGTTACAAATGCTGAGAAGCTGAACCGGTCTGCCGGGCAATTCCATTGGAGTGTGCTCGTATAAGAACTTGGAGAATCAAACTGTGCATCTGTCTTCCGTCTTTGGCGAATTACCCGTTACAAGAAAAATGAGTATCAGTGACGGAAATATCATACTCAAATTTTTGTTGCTAAAAATATTATCGATGAAAAATTTCGTCGCTGAAAGTCACTTCACCAATTTAACGACGAAAAATTTCCATCGCTAAGAAATTCCGTTGCTAATCCGTAGCTAATTAGCGACGGAAATATTTTCGTCATTAATAATCCGTCAATAATTTAATTTTTTATTTTTTATAATTATTCCTAATTACTGACGGATTAGCGACGAAAATATTTTCGTAACTGAAGTGAGCAAGAGTCCAAGTGTACGTGCCCGATAGACCGATCCGGCTGCCCGACCCGAGCCGCCTGCCCTCACATGCACATATCCCGGGCCGGACCCGCCCGTCTGCCAGCCTGTCCACTTTTAATTTATTGTAAAAATGCTCACACCCAGGTTGAGATATTAAGAGGCTTAACCATCATATTACCATCACCTTTGTGTTATTAGTTTTTTTTTTATTTCTATTCTTTATTTCTAACTCTCAATATTAAAAATACAATAGTCTAATTTAAAAAAATATATATAAAATTTTTAATAAAAATAAAAAATTATGATTAATAAAAAATTTATATTTAATAAAAATATAAAATAATTAAAAAACAAAAGAAAAAAATCAAAAAATCAAAACCGCGACACATGCATGGTGGAACTGTCCTCCTATTTTTAATTTTTTAAAATTTTTTTTTTATTTTTTTTATTTTTTTATTGTTTTATAATAATAGTAAATTTGGTTTATGGTAATTAATAGTAATATAAGAGTAGTAATAAAAATACAAAAAGTAAAAAAATAAAAAATAAAAGAATAAAAAATATAAAATACAAAAAAGGGCGGTTCCATTGTGCACATGCACGGTGGAACCGTCCCTATTTTTAACTTTTTTTATTTTTTTATAATAATGATAATTTTACTGGTAACTAAAATATAGTAGTTTAGGGTAATTAATAATAATATAATAGTAGTGATAAAAATATAAAATAAATAAATAAATAAAAACACAAAAATAATAAAAAAACAAAAAAAAATAAAAAAGGGGCGGTTC
Source organism: Dillenia turbinata (assembly GCA_037126225.1). NCBI lineage: Eukaryota > Viridiplantae > Streptophyta > Magnoliopsida > Dilleniales > Dilleniaceae > Dillenia > Dillenia turbinata. The sequence goes on from JBAMMX010000006.1 coordinate 538,410, forward strand.
CACCCCGCAAACCCCCTTATTTTTTACTTTTTTTAGTTTTTGTTTTTTGTTTTTTTTTTGTCTTTTATTTTTTTTATTTTGTATTTTTGTATTTTTTTATTAATTTGTCTTTTGAGATTTTTTTTCAATAAAACAATAACCTAATTTAATAAACAAGTATAAAACACAAAATTATATTCAATAAAAATATAAAATTATATTTACTAAAAAATAATATCTTAATTTATTAAAAATAGAAAATACAAAAGTATATTAAATAAAACACACAATTACATTTAATAAAAATATAAAATTATATTTAATAAAAATATAATAACTTAATTTAAAAAAATTAAAAAAAATAATGATGGTAAGATTTAGCAATGGAAATAATTCAGTTGCTAATCTTTCAGAATTAGTGTCGGACTAGCGATAGTATTATTTTCGACGAATTTTCCGTCGTTAATTCCTTCGTTAATTCGTGAGTAAAATTTTACGGTAATTTCACGTTATTTTTATCGACGGATTAGTGACAGAATTTTTTATGATGTATTTTTTCGTAACTAATTTCAGCGTTAAATGATCCATCGCTAATCAATCACAATTATATCATTAATCATCGACGGATAATAATTAATCGTCAATTTCTTCCGCTAAAACTCTGATTTTCAAGCAGCGACTGTTATCCAAGTTTACCGGCGTGTGATCATTGCTGTAAAACAATTGTCATATCCTGGCAATGACTGTGTCAAGGATATGTGATATAATGTGATGGCCGGTGGGATCATCGATTTTCATTATTGTGGTGGCTGAGTTTTTGCATTTTCATAATAAATACCAATGGGACTAAGAATAGTTTAATGGAATTTTCTTTTCCCCAGGTGTAAAAGTGTCCTTAGTTTTAAATATTCATTAGGCCAAAATTACGAATAGTCTCCTTCACTTCATACCTATTTTTAAATAATCTTATGAACTTTCGTTACAAATATTTCTCTCAAAACTCTTGAAATAAGTTTCAATATGCTCCTTTAGAGGCAATATTAAATTTTGCTATTCGGTAGCCCCTCCATTTTTCGGAAGAATCTAAATTTGATCTTCAAGTTTTGTATGATTTTTTTTCCCTATTTTCAAAAAAGGGGTAATAACTAAGATTTTTTGGGGTTAACCTTTAATTTGACAAAATTTTAACTCCATCCAAAATTAAAATTATAGAGTGTTTGGATTGTAAGAATTAAAATTTCTAATTCATTTTGAATCAAACGTTTGGGAGCATCAAAGTAGATTCCAGAATGGGCATTTAACGGCAAAAAGTTGCTGCTAGTCTAGTGTGAATATCATGGGATCCAAGTATTGTGGGAATTTTTTTTTTAAAGCAAATATAAGAAGAAAAAATTTAAATCAAAATCATGTATTGAAATATTATCATAAATCATTTTCTTTGTTATAAATTTGAATTTATTTTACAAGAGAATGTTGATATAATATTAATATATATTTTATAAAATAGTTTAATTTTTCACTAATCAATTACTTTTGTAAATATTTTTATTTTTTTTACTAAGTAAAAAGTAAAAAATGGTAAGTACAAAACACCGATTGTCAACATAATTTTATAGTTTCCAACCACTTATAGTTAAATATAATCTCACAGAGTTTAACATAAAATTACAAAATAAAAATTAATTTCATATTTCAGAAGTATCACAAAAATATTGAAGGTGAATTGTGACTCCACAAATTCCGACTCCTTGATGACTCGAATGTTGCCGTTGACAGAATATGAAACCTGTAAAAACCGTCGGAAGGTACTCCGATAGAGGAGACTCCGACGTTCAAATTATAAAGAACGGTTTTCAAATGTCAAGAAATAGACCGAGAGTTTAGAGAGGGAGAGGTTCCAGAGAGCATACCTGATTTGGAGAGTTTTAGGATATTTTATACCTGATAGAGTCGTATGCTTTCGGGACATTGTAACCCTACTTTTCTTATGAAAATGATTCTGAAATTTTGAGAATTCAATATTCTGAAATGATCACGATGTTCATCGTATGTAAATTTTCCTTATCTGTAAGGTCCTAGAGATACCATTCTTAAGTTGGGAATCAAAGTTGTTTGTTGTCGGTCGGTCATTAGGCAAATGCGGAGTCTTCGGGGGTCGACGAACCAGAGGATAAGAACTCAATCGGGGAGGTAAATCTCATTCAACAAATCTTGTCCGATAGACGGGATGACTAAAACCCTACCATTCAGGAGATGGGACGACTAGGGACTTTCGGTAGACCAGTCGAGTAGTTGTTTGATAATACCATCGGTTGGTAGTTGTTCTTTGTGGGCCTCTTATGTGGACCTTTCAAGTGTTGACCATTCAAAATGTGCAGTGGGTTATATCTCATCATTTGTCCCTACTCATGGTGTCCATTCATGAGAAAGGTACCACAAGTAACCATTTTTGCGTATGTATCGACGCCACGGGTTGCCGTCGGGGAATGCGGATCGCCTTTTGACGCTTATACAATGCCAGTAACTTGTATATGCTAAGTACTTCAATTCTCTTTTCTTCGCTGAGGGCCATTTTGAGAAGTTATTTTTGACAGCAATGGCGAAAACGCCCGTTACTCAAGTTTACCCAGGCATTAGTGATATTGTGAGCATCATGTCTGTGAAGGAATTTTAGGAAGTCCAGACTAATATGCTGATGGGTAACGATTACATTTTGGTGTTCGCCATGGACGTCGATAGGGTTAACATGGCACTGGTAAGATGCATACTGATGTACCAGTAATCGGTTAAGTACGGATTAAAGGTTTCGTATATAGGTTCTTTTAAGGAGGTATTACGTCGTTTGAACATATTTCTGACTTTCTTGATCCCAAAGTGCCTATCGTCTGGTAATTGTCGTAACCTCTCTATTAAGGTTTTGTCGTCTTCATTTTGATTTCGACATCCTGTCGTTTATTTTTAGTTTCATGAGATGCGAAAACAGTGGTTCGACCAAGTGTTGGTACAAGCTGCAGACTCGAATCGAGTCCAACTGGAGATTCTGTTATAAGGAGTCTATCGACAAGAATTGGATGCACAAGTTCTTCTTCTTGGAGTTGTTGGATAAGAATCGTGTCCCCATACTTCCTGACGCCAATGAGAGGCCTTCTTTAGGGGCTAAAGCCACCAACCATATCTAAACATGACTGTTTCGTTCGGTCGGTCAGTGGTTATTGCAAGTCCACCAATCAAAATATATGGGTTGATTCTCTGCTGGATGATCAGATGCTGTCTCTAGCTAGCTTTCTGGTTGGGAAAAAGAGGAAGGTCAATAAGCCCCTCTTATTAAAAAGAGAAAAGATCGAGCTGGTTGACTCTGTGAACTCTTTTGATGATGTTGTAATGGAAAAAGTAACCACCAATAGGCAGATTGGGTTGAGCACAAAGAGATCTCCTCAGGAGTTCGTCAGGGCATCTCTGGCCCTCTAAGAGTCTTCGCCTCCCTTGTCGAAAAGGAGGAAGATTTGGTCACCTTTGTCTTCATCAAGGCACGACCCAGTAATTCTGCCTGAACGTTCGAATCCAATGATAGTTATACCGTTAGAAGCCATCGCCTCAGAAGGAAGAAAATCGATGAGGAGTGGGAGCATCGGTGAGGACGAAGCAGGAGGACTGGAGGATATTTCCTCATCTGGTGCCAAGGTAGGACAAAATATTTCCACAGTTGCAATGGAGAAGATGGCGGGGCCTTTTTCTGCTGTCCCGATTTGGCCTTTGCATAAAGGAAAGCGCAAGGTTTCTGATGGGGTTGCTTTACCGCCTGTTATTCCCGTTCGATCTTCTGACGGGAAAAAGGGTTCGAAAGAATAGGGGACTATTGCTGCATGCGTCGGGAACATGCAATACAGCTACATAGATATGTTTGAGGCAAATTGAATCGTCAGCCGGTTAGACTTTCATCGATATGAACTTGATCTACACAGGATGTTTTAGGAACAAGTCGTCGGGGTCCTTAAGTCTCTTGGCTTTATGGTATCATTCACTTCATGTTTATTCGGTTTCTTCTTCTTCTTGCTTCTTCCTGATCTATCTTTCTTTTCGGACCATGGCTCTTGCGGAATTCTAAGAGTAGCAGAAGAGATAGGTGGTAGACCACTTGGAGGGATGCGTTATTGAATTAAGCAAATAATGTAAAAAGTTAGAGACAGAGGCCAAGGTACGCGACACGCGTCTCCAATCGGTAGAGAGGTTGACTCAGTTTCATGAAGAGTCTCTTCTGGCGGCAGAACTTAAGATATTTGACCTAGAGGAGTCTCGTGCAAGAGACACTGCTACCTTTAAAGTTAGAGACAAAGTCCAAGGTGCGCGACGTGCGTCTCCAATCGGTCGAGAGGTTGGCTCAGTTTCGTGAAGAGTCTTTTTTGGCGGCGGAATATAAGATATCTGACCTAGAGGAGTCCCACGTAAGAGACACTGCTGCCTTTAAAAATTTTCAATTTAAATTGATCGAAAAATTGAGGTACGCCGAAGAGATAATTCACCGAATGAGTCTGGGCAATACTCTGCCCCCAGCTGAGGAGGTCACTACAGTTCAGAGTTCGACTGTCGTCCTTGAGGCCCCTACTACAGTCTCAACGGTTGGGAGATCTGTTTCTCTTGAAATCTCATTATTTCTTTCTGACCCTATGTAGCCACTCTTTAAAACTTTGTATCCCAAGGCCTTTTGTTTTGAGTAATCTTTGCTCTTTGTTATCGATTGAGACTATCTTGTAATCCATTGTTGCAGTTCTTATCATGCTCGTCAGGTGGGATCAAAGCGACTTAGACTCGATATACTAGCTCGTTCAACTAATAGAAATTTTAGATAAAGGGGCCATATCCACCCACTAGGGAAGTTCCATCCCTTTGTGATGACATGTTCGATCGGTAAGAAACTTTAGATAGGAGGGCCGTGTCTACCCATTCGGGGAGTTTTTATCCATTTTTTTTATGACACGTTCAATCGCTAAGAAACTTTAGATAGGAGGGCCATGTCCACCTGTTCGGGAAGTTTCATCCCCTTTTTGATGACACGTTCAATCAGTAAGAAACTTTGGATAAGAGGGCTGTGTCCATCCGTTCGGGGAGTTCTATCACTTTTTGATAACACGTTCGATCGGTAAGAAACTTTAGATAGAATAGCCGTGTCCACCCGTTCGGGGAGTTCCATCCCTTTTTTTATGACACGTTCAATCGGTAAGAAACTTTAGATATGAGAGCCGTGTCTACCCGTTCGGGGAGTTCTATCCATTTTTTTATGATACGTTCGATCGGTAAGAAACTTTAGATAGGAAGACCGTATCCACCCGTTTGAGGAGTTCCATCCCTTTTTTATGACATCGTCAATCGGTAGAAAATTTTAGATAGGAAGGCTGTGTCCACTCGTTCGGGGAGTTCCATCCCTTTTTTAATGACACGTTCGATCGGTAAGAAACTTTAGATAGGAGGGTCGTATCCACCCATTCGGAGAGTTCCATCCTTTTTTTTATGACACGTTCGATCGGTAGGAAACCTTAGATAGGAGGGTCGTGTCCACCCATTCGGGGAGTTCCAACCCTTTTTTGATGACATGTTCGATCGGTAGAAAATTTTAGATAGAAGGACTGTGTCCACTCGTTCAGAGAGTTTTATCCCTTTTTTGATGACACGTTCGTTTGGTAAGATCAGAGCGACTCAGGCCCAATGTTCGATAGGAAAACTTTAGATGTTAGGGTCGTGTCCACCCGTTCAGGGAGTTCCATCTCATTTTGATGACATGTTCGTTCGGTAAGATCAGGGTGACTCAGACCCAACGTTCGAGAGAAAAAACTTTAGACGAGAGGTGATTCTTCCATAAATCACTGAGGATCTCATGTCACAAGTGGTCGCTAAATGATGAGAAGGTGCAGAACTCTTCCTCAGGGAAAGAGCGTAGGAAACTCCAAGTCATATGCCGGACAAATACTAGTGAGGACATAAGGTTTATGGTAGATGTTTTTGCCATCGATTTGAAGGATCACCCCTTCTGGTTCGTCGTGCAGTGGCTTGGGGTCCGATCGGTTAGGTGGTCCGTTCTCCTTCTATAGATTACGCCGGTCTGGGGAAGGTAAATTCCTTCCTTCCGTGACTTATCTTTCTTGGGGTATTCCTCTATGGAACGAGGGAGCCACCTGACGTATAATTTATTTTTAATTTGATATAAGACCTGACTTGAGGTCTCGTTCAGCGGCATGTAGACATTAAACCTCCGTGAGGGCGGAGCCCCTAGTTTGCTCCTTTTTGGGGAAGACTGGTGAGGTGATCGACTGTGTTCTTTTCTGCTCGGATGGTTCTTTCACCGATCGAATGCCTCCGTTTCTTTTACCATAGTGTACTTCTTGGCTCGAGCGTAAAACTCTTAAATGGTTGAAGGAGGTTTTTTCGTAATGGAGGTCTTCATGCCGAAGGAACACAGACTCGTTAGGAGAGCGGCTAATGCAATGGAATGGTCCAGAGATGGAACCTTTAACATCTCTGATTTAAATTTCTCCAGGAAATCTCTTAGAGGTCGTCTTCCTATTGCCGTAATAATAGCAAGGAGGTGGACTTCACTTGGCTCCGCGGCTGATTATAAAATGGGTCTCGAATTACTATCGGAGCTGGGTAAAACTTTTGATACTGAATGACAGGAGAGAATTAAGCCACACCAGGGTATTGCCCTTGAGTATAGTAGGGAAGTGCTTTCATATTACTCCATTCGACAGGTCCCTGGAGACCATGACTATTATGAAGTGGGCGGCATGATCACGGGGATCAGTTGTTCTATCGTATCACTCTATAGGTGGTAGGAGAACCTCTTTTGGTATCGGTTCCAGTGAGATCTTCGGATCAAAAGGTGATACTCTTGAAGAGTGGATAGAGTCTTCGTCCCTCTTCGCGCCTGCTTTTCTTAGCTCGGCGGCTACAAGTTGCTCGATTTGTTTTTTCAAATCCTCCGGGTCGTGATAAGAGGTCACTGATGGTTCATTGTTCACAGGGCACTTGTTGCGAGGATATTCATATCTAGAATCCGCTGCGGATGAGTGGTCATCTGGTCTAAGGGTTCGACTGAGTCCTTCCAGTTGTTTGCTCATATTTTGGAGTTTTAACTCCAATCTTTCCATCTGAGGATGGTTAACTCGTTCTGGCGTAGGGGGCCATGTTCGGCTGTTTTTGAATCGCAGGTTGTAGGTCCTACTCTGGGTGAGATGGTCGAGGAGAGACCACACGATCATGAATGGAGTGATCGGGCGCAGGAAGGGTGGCTTCAGAAACTGTCGCGGTACACCCGTCTACAGTGGGACGACTTTCGAAGTTGTCCTGGTCCTTCTCTTTGAAGGCATGATTACGTTTTTGATTTGTTGGTCATACAAATGTGGTGGTTCTGGTCTATTTCTCACAGACAACGTTAATCTGTTGGAGATTGGTTATGACTCCACAGATTCTGACTCCTTAATGAATCGAACGGTTGCCGTTGACGGGATATTAAATCTGTAAAAATCGTCGGAGGGTGCTCCAGTGGAGGAGGCTCCGACGTTCAACTCAGAAAAAGTGGTTTTCGAGTGCAAAGAAACAGATCGATAGCTTAGAAAGGAAGTTGTTCCCTGTGATTAGTGTGTCCAATGTGTAAGGTCCAGAGAGTATATCTGACTTGGAAAGTTTTAGGGTATCTTATATCTGATAGAGTCGTATGCTTTCAGGGCGTTGTAACCCTATTTTTCTTATGGAAACAATCCTAAAATCTCGAGAATTCAATATTCCGAAATGATCATGATATTTATCGTATGAGAATTTTCCTTATTCGTAAGATCCTGGAGATATCTTTCTTAAGCAGGGAATCAAAGTTGTTGGCTGTCAGTCGGTCATTAGGCCAATGCGGAGTTTTCGGGGATCAACGAATCAGAGGATAAGCATCCAATTGGGGAGGTAAATCTCATTCAACAAATTTCATTCAATAGGTGGGGCGACTAAGGGCTTATCGATCGGGAGACGGGATGACTAGAGCCCTTCAATAGACCAGTCGAATAGTTATTTGATAATATTGGGTTGTACTCGTTCATCAATTGATAATTGTCCATTGTGTATCTTCTGTATTGATTTTAAAGTGTTGATTTTTTAAAGCGGACAGTGTACTATATCCCATCATAAAATATAAAAAACGGGAAACATTCCCCAAAACAGATTTCATTTCGGTGCAACTCTAAATTGTGCGGACGGGACAATTCTCTAATGCCAAATCCCAGAGATTTGGATAGGATGAGAATCGTTTTGATTTCAATTCTTACGGCAATTCAAATGAAGTTTTATGTGATTAATAACTTTTAATTCAAAATTTTTGGAGGTAATTAAATGAAATAAAAGTTTAGGGAACTATCTGAAATAAATTTAAAGCAAATTATTTATGATTTTGGCCTATTCATTATTTTTCCTTCTTATGTGGTTTGTTGTTAGCTTGTGACCCCTTCTTTAGAGGCCTAATTTAGTTGGGCACTTAATGTAAATATTAAAAGTTCAAGGGATGATTTGGTATTTGCAAATCATTTTTTTTTTTATCATCATTTTGTGCAACAACCATAGCCATAGGCTGTAGATTTGTCCATATGAATTCTTCCTAACTTGTCCATATGCATAAATTTAGAGAAATTGCAAGTTAAATGTGAAAAACAGAATATGCAAACCCTTGTTGGTAGGAGTTTTCCAAAATTCCTTGCCTCTTCCCTTAATCTTACATATAAATCCAGATTTTCCCTGCCTAAAACCTTCTGTAATCTGAGGAAGGAAAGCAAGAGGAGCCTCAGAAATTCCTGGCCATCAATTTCACTCTCTCTCTTTGGATCTGGTTTCTTATTGGGTCCTTTAATTGATGGCATTCATTCAAGAGTGAATCTTGTGGTATACCAAAATGGAGCAATTGATATTGGTCCTCTTCACACTAGCATCTGGGTAATCTTAAACTTCTCGAGTTGGTGATGTGCTTCACTTCTGCTTATTTGTTTAATGTTTTGTTCTGTCTTTTAGGTCCCTCCCCTGCTTGGACTGTTTTACTGCACTGTTGGGTTGCTGCAACTCTACTTAGACCGGAACGTCACTTCTAGGTCTCCAGATGGAAGCCTAGAAAAGACAGGAGTTTCACTCATGTAAGCGAAACTATGGGAGTTCCTCATTTTTCTTAAAGTTTCCAATATTGGTTGTTGACTCATTCTTGTGAACACCAGAGCCCTGGTGCTGTTTATTGAGCTCAGTGCTGAATTATACAAAGCTGGAGTACCTGCTAGCACAGAAGCCTATGCGTTATTTGCAGCTGCTGAGTTCATATGGTTCCTGGCAGACCGAACATGGCAGGGCTTTGCCCTTGCTTGCATTTTAGGCCTCGGTTGCCCTCTTGCTGAAATTCCCTTAATGAAGTGAGTCTTGACTAATGATGACTGTTTGCATTAATTTGATTTCTAGTATTGATGTTCAGTTGGTTTATGTGTTTGCTGCTTGTATTTAGGTTGTTTAACCTATGGTACTATCCAAAAGCAAATATTGAAATCTTCAATCAGGTAAAAGAGACGAAACTTATGAATCCTAAACCCCCCCCCCACAGTACTGTTCTTTTTAAAGTTGAAATGCTGCTTCATATGCAGGGTTTAGTTACTTGGACCATCACTTGCTACTTCGTTTATACACCCTTCTTGATCAATTTATCACGCTGGCTGGGCTCGCTGCTTGCTGCAGCTGACGCTGAGGATAAGTCTGCTTAAAGATGCCAAAATGAGTATCATTGTAGAAGACATGTAAACCCTCAAAGCAACGATGTCCCATCTTGTATTGATTCTGAACATAATAAACATTGGGAATAAATAACATCTTTAACTAGAATAAGCATAAATAAATTTCTTTCAAGCATGAAAATATAGGTAGACATTTATTCGCATTACAACATGGTAACAGGCGCAAGATACTTCTTGCATCTTCCTTTCAGTGGCAGGCAATACATGAATGCCTTGGCAACGGGTGCTGCTTTGATCAAATCAATTCCATTCCATAATTGACAATGTCCCCTCCAAACAGGTCCATGATGTCTGTTAAACGCCTCCTTTTTTATCAAAAAAATGCATTGAAGGTAGCACACTAGCAGAGCTTGGCCGTTACGTATCAACTCTAGAGCTGAGAGAAATAGAGTTGTGCAAAAAGCTGCCTTAGAAACATTAGAATGATTGACTTAAAATAGTACTTTGAAAGTGCGTCCATATGGCCATGCCCATCAAACTTGTTAGTCATTTCTGCCCACATATACATTCTCAAAAGTAGCGTTGCTTTATAGGTATTGATATTTGAAAAGAATACAATACAAACTGGTGATTGCTCGCAATAGTATTGGACTGTCATAAATATACAATAAGACAAACTGGTTAATGACCCCACGGCAGAAGAAGAGATATCAAAATATTTGCACACTCAACCAGTGTCCTGCTAGACTACTCTCAAGCTAACCAGTAAACACAACATTCACAATGTCTGGGAACTTCTCTTTGATTGCCGCTTTGATTCCTGAACCTATGGACTCTGGTCCAGTGTATTTCACAAGGCAATCTCCATTCTCAATAGACAGTACCTCTACGCTTCCACCATAGTTCTTAATGGCCGGTCTCAAAATATCAAGATGACCATTTACAGCCTGCAGGTGCATCATTTCGAAATGTCACTATGTCTGCACAGAAGTAGATAGCAAGACTGTTTTCTGTGCCTAGTTGCTCAAAACTTTCTGTGCCTTAGCGACTCAAAACACTAGCGCGAAATTATACTCACCTCAACTGTTGTCTCCTTTATTTCTTCATCGTAGACTTGGCGGATATCTTTGATTGCATCTCCAAATTTTTCCTTCAACACTCGCTCAATTCCCATTTGCATGGTAGTTGTCGAGCTAGGACAGCTACCGCATGCTCCTGTTTATCCATCAAAAGAGCAAGTATTAAGCCCATAAAAATTATAAGAGGTTCAACACATAGTTTTCTTCTATAAGTATCTGCTGCTGAAAAGTGACTACAAATTTAAGAGGCTGGGACTTCTCCATATGTATATAAATTATGACCAACAATCCTAGATGTCTAGACTAGGATTTAATGTTTTCAAAGCCATCCAATAGGATAAGGGAGTTAACAACATTAAACTGAATCCCTATGTCGGGCATCAAAATTTATTCCATAGCCAACTGCAATACCTAAAATGGACTTGTTATACACGTCTGAGCTTCACTCAAGTAATAATGCTTAATGTCTCACCATGTTCAACATTTTTTCCTCTAACTGCAGCAAACTTTTTCCATGTCTCTCCCAAGCAAATGCCATCAATAAATTTCAACAATATCCCAAAAATGTAACCTTACCAAGGATATATTCTTTTTTCCCCTCTCTAGCTACTCTACCCTATCCCCAAACAAAATTAATGGAAACCCTTTAAAATTCATGAAAGCAATTGGGGGGGGGAGTTCTAGCAAATAAAGTCAAATAATTTTGGGGATTTCACCAAAAAAAACATAGAAAATCAGAAACTAACCTTGGAGTTTGAGAGAGATGACACCATCTTCAACAGAAACAACATCAACGTTGCCGCCATCAGCAATCAAATAAGGTCTCACATCCTCCAAAACCAAGTCTACGTTTTTGACAGTGAGCTCAAATTTCTGTGCCGAATATAGTCCCGGTGAATTGCTAGCTTTCGTTTCTGTGGAGGCTCTGATGGGTCTTTGATTAAATACCCAATTCTTAAAATTCGATTTTTGTTGTACAATCGAGACATGCGAAGGAAATCGGAGAAGCGTTTTGTTGGAAATTTTTGGGAGACGAAGTTTTGGGTCCTTTGATAACCCGGCTGCGGTGATTGACGCCATGTTTGTTTCTCTGGTCAAGATTGGTGGGGTTTCAGTTCAGCTATAAAAGGGCTTCGTGGAGCTTGAGCGTCGAGGTCCGAGGATAAGAGAAAGGAGATGTACCATGATGGGCAATATTGGAATTTAACATTAGCAAACCTGGAAGATTTTATCAGCCGAGCAACCTTCAACGGGGCACGTGACTCAATAGCTGCAAGTTCCTGATACTTGACAAGTGTTTAGAAATATCTGCCAGTGGCTCAACTCGAGGAAAAACATAAAAAAAAAACCCATATACCGTCTAATCAAATGAAATACTTTTCCCTTCATCATTTAAATTAATGTTAATAGTGTTTGGGTTAGAGTAAAAAAAAAAAAAAAACTCAACTAAATAAAAAGTAAAAACCTATTAGTATTATTCTATTTTAATTTAAATTATAACTATTATATTTAAAATAAGTATATCATTATAATTTTATTAAAATATTAAATAATTCTGTTCATATAATTAATTTTATAATTTTCAGTCCTTATTAACCGTTATATGTACGTGATTTTTTTTTTTTTTTTTTTACTATTTGCGACAAAAATAACACGGGCAAGGGCATTGGAATGTACATGAAAAGAAAATGGGGAAATATATAAAAAATTAGGCCTGACACAACCTAGCGAACCAAAAAAGCATGGATCCAAATCCAATGCAAAGCAGTCCACGCCAAAATCCCCAAAAATTGTGCGCCAAAACTGCAAGAGGCCCCAGTATTGGAAACCCTAGAAAAACCCTAATTTCCTTACATGTGAACGCCAATGGTCCATCACTCACACTCGCACCTCTTCACTGACGGTTCGACTGTCGAGATCAGCCCTGACGACGAAGGCTTCAAGGGCGCGTGGTACCTCTGCAAAATCCTCAACTCCTCTCCTAACAATCCATCCCCCTCCTCGGTTAAATCGAAGAGAAAAAGGGCTTCCAAGGTTAGCAACCTGGTCGAGGTCCAGTACGAGAGCCTAGTTTCGGTCGACAACGAGAATGAGCCGCTGAGAAAATTGGTCGACGTTTCGCTTCTCCGACCTGTGCCTCCTCATACTGTCGAGAGTTTTGCCCTAAACGATGTCGTCGATGCTTTCTATCGTGACGGATGGTGGACTGGTGTTGTCACGAAAGTTCTAGAAGGTTCTAGATACAGTGTTTACTTCCAGAGTCCTGATTTTATCGAATTTTCGATCTCTGATCTTCGGCCTCATCTTAATTGGGTTAATGGTGAATGGGTTCGTCCTCCGAGGCAGGTATTAGGGTTTTGCTATTTTTTTTGTGTTCCGATTTTTTTTTCCCCTTGCAAGCCCTAATTTGTCCAAAATCGGAGACACGAATGTGTGTTTTCCATCTAGTGCTTGCAGAAAAGACCTAAAAGGAGCTGAGAAATTTGGGTTTTGTTTAATTTTCCCCCTTTCTCGTTCGTTTTTCTCTAATAAATTCTGAAATTTCCCAAAATTGGAGACATAAATATGGAAATGTATGTTGTTTTGACTTCGCGAAAGTGGGAGAAGACCTAAAAGAAGCTGATTTGTCGTGGGTTTTAAACGATTTTGTTTATATGTAGTTCCTGGTTTCTTCCATGAACCTAGTATCTACAAAATCAGAGGCACGGAAATGGAAATGTGGTAAAAGTAGGTTTTGTCGGTGGAAAAGTTTAGGAAAATGTACATCTGAAATGTGCAAATTTTATGAATGTTGGAGAAGTCCTAAAAGCAACAGAGGCTTATCGATTTGTTTAGTTTTTCATTTTCTGGTTGGTATTTCTCTTGCAAACCCTAGTTTTCCCAAAATTGGAGAGCAAAATATGACAATGATGTGAAAATGGATTTTATTGTTGGAAATATTATAGGAGATTGTAAATCAAAAGTATTTAATTTCTTGAATGCTGGAGAAGACCTAAATGCAGCTGAGATTTCATGGGTTCTATTTAACTTTTTGTTTTTCTGGGTGTTTTTTTTTTTTTTTTTTTTTTTTTAGTATTTATCTTGTAAGTCCCAATTTTCCAAATTTGGAGCCATGAATATGGAAATGGCTTTCATTATTTTGAATGGTTTTGGGAATTTCAGAGAAGACCTAAAATCAGCGGGATTTTTGAGGGTTTTGGGCAATTTGGTCTCTTAGGAATGAGAATGTCTATGAATTCATGAACAAGTGCTTTTAAACACCAGAAATCAGGAAAGAAACCTTGGTAGCTTAGGTTACAATCAGTGATGCATATTTTGCTGAGGAAATGTAGTGATATCATTTATTAATGGAAATGTTTTAGGATATTGTGTATCTGAGGTGTATCAATTTCATGAATATATGAATAAGGTGTAACAGGTTCTGGCTTTCATTGGGTTTTGACTTTTGATCGAGTGATTTTGTTTCCAGGAACTAGAAATGTTTGTAGATAAACATGGTGTAGTAGGTGTTGCGTGCTTTATGATTCCAATACAAAAGGTTTTAAAAGAACATGTCATGCTGTGAAGTTTTTAGATAAATAAAAAGAAACCTGCAAGAGAAAGAATTATGTAGGATAGAAAAGGACTTGTATGATGAGAATGGCCCATTTTTGTGTCCTGGGTGTATGATGTTGGTCTTTAATATTAATGAACCCTGAACTGGATAAGCTGGGCTAGATTCAAACTTGTGAAAATAATATGAAGTGAAAATTCGAAGACGGGGCAGCATAAAAGAAAGGGTAAATTACACATTTTCTCCCTATGGTTTGACCGGAGCCCACATACTACCCCAATGGTAAAAAAAATATCCACTTATCCCCTGTGGTTTTAAAAAGTGTGACAAGCGGACGGAAACAGTCAAATTTCACGGAGTTTGAGAAGCACACGTGAAAAATGTGAGCTGACATATAAGATTAATTTTTTGGGGTCAAAATTGCCCCTTTCATCTTCAACCTGTCTCTCTTCCCCATTCGTCTTCAACCTCTATCATACTTGGGGAAAAAAAAAAAAACTGTCACACTCTCTCTCTCCCTCTCCCTCTCTCTCTCTTTCCCCATTCATCTTCAACCTCCAACAAACACACACAAAAAAAAAAAAAAAAACTCTTGACTCTCCCTCTTATCCATTATCTTCAACCTCCAGCAGACCCAGAACGGAAAAAAAATAACTCACTCTAGTGTTTTTTTTTTTCCTGGAAGATGAGGGGAAGAAAGAGAGATAGAGAGAGAGTAAAAAAAGAAAAATAGAAACCTGACGACTTTATCTATTCTGCTGAATCTCTCTCTCTCTCTCTCTCCCTCTCCCTCTCGCAATCAGAATCCGAGATTGAGGAGAATTTCAAAAGTCTCATCACATAGAAACTGCAATGAACCTTCCCTCGATTTTACCCCCTCTCTCTCATTTCTTGGTGATTTTGTGGAGAATGTGACTTGATTTTGTTTTTGTTTTGTTTTGTTTTGTTTTGTTTCTTTGTTTTTCGTTCTGTTTCATTTTTTTTGGCGTTATGAAGAACTGTTGAATAATTAGGATTTGAAGATTTCCTAATTATTAATTTTGAATTTGATGGCAGATGGCAGATGGTAATCAAACCTTGGCCTCGTGTTGAACTCAATAACAACGATGCTTTTGATGTTTCAGCAATTGATATTGAGAAGTTAATTCATTTTCTCTTTGAGGCTGTGAATTCAGGGGTAAATATTTTGATGATTTTCTTGAATTCTCTTAGTTTTTTGGAACATCAATGTGAATGGGGAAAGAATGGGTTTTTTTTTTCCTTGGATTTTCTGGGTTTTTTCTTCTTCTTCTTCCTTTTTTTTTTTTTTTTTTTGAACATGAATGTGAATGGGGAAGAATGGGTTTTCTGGGTGTATTGGAGGTTAAAGATGAATGTGGAAGAAGAAGAGAGAGGGTGTGTGAGTATATTGGACATTTTACATATTTCCGTTACATCACCATTAATTTCATAAAATGCCGTTCACTTTCCATTTTTATTTTAACCATATGGGGATAAGTGGATATTTTTTCACTATAAGGGAAATATGTGGTTTTCAATCAACCCACACTGGGGGAAGTGTAATTTGTCCTAAAAGAAAACATTGTAATTCAGAGAGATAAAATGGAAACAACTGTCATCGGAAATATATGGATTTTTTGGTTGTTTCTTATGCATGCCCAAAACTGTGTGCTTATGTTTTTTATTTATTGGTGTTTTGTCATCTTTATGTGTCCGGCAGAAACATCTGGAACTGATTTGGGTTGTTCTTTTCTATTCTTGGAAGGTAGCGAAGGAATTTTATTTATTTCCTGGGAATGATGTAGAAGTGAAACTTGACAATGAGAATCCATGTGATGTTTGGTATCTTGGGAGCATAGTCAAAGAAATCAGAAATAACTATTACTTGGTGGCATACCGGAGCTTAGGGACTGATGCTGCTGCTAAGAAAGTAGCAGTAGCTTCCTCTCATATTTGACCCTATCGTCCCTGTTGGGAGGATAGGATTTTTTTTTTTGGTTGTAGGAAAAGGTGGATGCATTCAATGACTTTGGTTGGTGGAGTGGAGTAATAACAAGAATAATTACTGATAGGAGGTATATTGTCATTTTTAAGCACTCTAAAATGGAGAAAGTACTCGGTCAGTCTGAGTTAAGACCTCATGTCGATTGGATGAATGGCAAATGGGTCAGTGATTTTTCAATGCCCTTTCTCCTTTCTCTCTTTGCTCTTTAGAAGCATTTCATTGTGCCTATCGAGAGATTAAGGCAATATATAAATCACTAAAACACTAATTTTGTAATTGTTTTGGGCAGAAGCTGTTACTGCTATTTTAATTATAAAACAATAATATTATTTATGGCGTTTCTCACGTCCGTGTCCATGCAAGCTATGTTAGTTCCACACTATGCATGCATAATACTCGTGATTGGATGGAACCGATTGGATGGAACTGTATGCTTCTGATGTATGTGTCATAACTTGCCCTTGTGGAATGTATCAACTGAGGGCCATTTTGCACATTTTTCTTTAACAAGCATTTCCATACATCTTGCTGTGCTCACTGCACAGAAAATACTGTTGTAAAATTTGTGATGAGATATGCTTCACATTTGACATCATGCACACAAGATCCTCCTCAAAACCAGTGATTAATGGTTTAATTGGCTGTAAACGGCACTGCATGCTGTGAATGACATTTGCTGACATGTTGTTGTCAAGAAGCCTGAGCTTGGATTATTATCTGGTTTGGAGGATGTTCTGAGTATGATGTCATTTACATACATGTTGAAATTTCTTAGAAATTTATATATGGTCTTCTCCTGCTTAAATTACTGAAAGAATTTCTGTTTTAGGAGGTTCAAATCAGGTCCCATCCTGAAGAAGAGTCGAATCATGAGCTCAATTGTGTTGAAAACACATGGGCAACTCCTCAAAATGAAAGTTTAGGTGTTATAATGGATAACCTGATAGTGGAGGCCCCTTCTTCCACAAGTTCTAGGAAAATTATTGTGGAGCGGCTTATTCCTGGAGAAAAAATTTCAAAAATTTCTTCTGAAATACCAGCAGGATTGGGCAAGAAGAAAATGTCGAATGCTACACCTGATAGCAATTCTTCACTTTCACAGCCTTTAAAAAAGCAAAAAAAAGGAAATGCAAAGGCAGCTTCAGTGACATCCTGTCGATTGCGTAAGAGGTCTTCAGAAAATACAGTTGAGGAGGTAACATCTGATTTTACCACCCCACTGAAGCAAAAAGCAAAGGAATTGATGAGCACAGACCAGCTTTCTGCTAAAACTGAGAATGCTTCAGGGGAAAGGGTAATGATGAGTCATCTTTCAACTCTTTCCTCAGCAAATGGTCTGTCCATTGATTGCATTTTGCATTTAATTCTATTTCTTTACAGTTATTTAAGAATTAAGCTTGTGTAAGATGTTCTCAAATATAAGGACCATCTTCCCTTATGCAAGCCTGTCATGTGCTTGATGGAGAAATGCTTCGCATGCTTTCAATGTGAAATACTAGTTGATGGTTATTTGTAATGGAATAGCATAATAAGTGTACCCTCAGAGTGGTTTTGATGGAAATGTTTTACCGCTTTGATTAGGCATAAGCATATACCTATGCCTCAATTCTACCCATTTTCAACTAGCCCATGCCAATCCATCATTTCTCTTCTCTCTGTCTCACTTGGCTCACTTTATTTGAAGTGATGATTGGCAGTGTATCTTTTAGTTAATTTGGGAACTTTAATTTGGGAACTTGTAGTTGCTTTATTTATTTATTTATTTATTATTATTATTTTTTTTGTTGGGGTGGGGGTATTTCCTTTGGAGGCGGAGTGTTCCATGAGGATCTATATCTTCCTGTATGAGAAATTGTGACTGTGTCCGCATATATTGCAGTCCATGCCATCTTTGCCTATGATATGTTGGTCATGTCCGAATCATTATTTTTACCTGTGCAGGAAGGTAAGGAACAAAAAGTTGGTGGAATGGACACTCAAGTGAAAGAAACTCCAAGAAAGAGAGGACGGCCACCAAGGGAAGTGGTTGAAAAAGGTAGTGCAACTAACCCAAGTGAGTTGACTCCCTCTACAAGGTTAGATTCTCCAGGAATGAGGTGTGCTCCTAGTTTTCCATGTGAGGACTCATCAAAGCTTGTTAAAGATCAGAAGCTTACAAATGGTCCAGCACAGACCAGAACTTTAATGACTAGTAGAGTTAGGCCACCCCGGACAAAGAAAGAGAGAATGAGAAAGGAGACACTTGAGCAAATATTTGGCAAGCATCTTCAAAAGACATCACTGAAGAGAGAAAAAAGTGATGGTCCATCCAAGAACATCAAACCTGAGACTCAAGGTACACTGGTTGTCTGTGGGATGCTGGATGCACAAATCCAACATTCATCCTGGCTTCTGTCTTGGTTGTGATTGCTTTAAAGTTGGAATCTTACTGGAAAACTGAGTCCTATTTGATGCCTTTTTAATGGGTCAAAAGTTTGTTTCTCCTAAAGAAAAATGCACAAAGTTTTTCCTATTTTTCCAACCTGTGCCATTTCATTTTCACCCTTTATTCTTGTCAATTTACTCGGTACTTGTCTTTATATGAAACTCAATTCCTCAAAACCATATTCATAACTACAATACTGAACCAGTGTATGAATTTCTACCTCAAGAAATGGGCTTTTCCATTAGCCAAAATTGGATGGTGGGAAGTATTATTCAAGAAATAATGATTGTCAAAAGATTTGCTTGATTAGGGATCAGGTTGTTTACTTCTTAAGCAACATGAAAAATTTATGTGCTTGGGGTTGGGTTAGATCTGTTTGTGTATATCCCTTGGTTTTAAGTTTGTGGAGGCAGTTTTCATAGGAATGCTTATTCATGCCATTATGTGGCTTTGTATTGGTTAATAGCTTACTGTGACACAAATACAGAAAATCAAGATGCATCCAAAGAAAAAATACCTGAAGCTGAAAGAGATTTAACAGTAAAAGAAGCCCAGGTGGATGCTGATAGAAAGAGTATTACTGCAAGTGTCGATGATTGTCCTTCGTCAATGTGGATTTCTGGGTCAGATGCACAACTTCCCTCGAAGGATACAGGTAAGCCACTTAAAACAATTTGAAGCAGTCTCATTTGTGATACATAGTGTGGTTGTGCTCTCTCTTCATCTCTGTTGTTTATAATAGCATTATTTACTATCTTATGTACCTTTGGGAGGACATGAAGAAATTTCTAGGCATTTAGATTTGGTGGATGTTGGGAGAGAAGGTGTCATTGATGACTTTCAAGGATTGCCATTTCTGAAAGGCTCACCAATTTGGACCACCATAGAGTCCATGCCAATATTTAGAAAGATGCCGCAAAGACCACATTTCCGTCCTCTGCAGAATTTTAAGGAAGAACATCGTGAAGGACTGGCCATTGGCAACATGGTGACATTTGCTACCTTGGTAGAGAAAACAGCGAAGTTGCAATTTGATGATCCAAAGAGTGTCTTTGATAGCAGTTTGGAGGCTCTGCTTGATTTGGAAACTCATGGATTTGATGTCAGGGTTGTTCGAGGCAGGATAAATGAGATGCTTGCTTTCAAAGATAAGCAGGGCCAGCTGCTGGATAAGTCGAAGGATTTTCAAAGCCAGATCATGGAGCTTAATCACCAGAAGAAAAGGATTGATGATGAGATTGATGAGATTGACAAGAAATTAAGGGAGTTACAGGAGCATAGGGCGTTAGCTGTCTCAAAGAAGGAGAGCAAGGATCTTGACATTGCTCACTTACAAACCAATGTGGATGTCGTTGGCAAGGGCATTCAGAATGCCCGAGTTGAGTTTCAAAACCTGGCTGCTGCACCTTGGTGAGTGCTACCCACCACCTGTTGTGCATATCTTTTGGTTCCAAAGGCTCATGGTCTGGATACGTGCAAAGCATCCTGTGGACTTTCATGCTAGGTAATCTTGTTAATACTAGTAGTTAGTGGTAAAAATGTATCGGTACGAAAAATATTCAAGTTGGCCTTTTGCCGTTCCTACATTACATTTTACTTAGTCCACATGGAAGTCTTGCTATGGCCAAACTGCGTTATGTTGTTAGTGCAAGTGCAGGACAGGGTGCTCTTTTGGTCCATTGTCAACCCTTCCCCCAGACTAGTAATTTTATTCTATCCTGGCAATATGAAAATTCCAATTCACTCCCGAGAGCTTTACATCAAGGTGTCATCCGGTTGGTTTGGCCCGGAGCCCTGCCCCGCTCATAATTGAAAGTAAATCGTTGATCTGGCTCCGGCTACAAAACTGGATTGGAACCATACCGATTCTTCTGTGTGGGTGCACGCGAGTGTGCCCCCCATTTTCTGAATCAGAACGTTCGCTGTTAATTGACTCGATCGTTGATGATTATTGGGTTTACACTTTTATTTCTATTAAGTTAAGAGGAATGATCTCTTTTTATTAGTGTTATATTAGTTTATCTAAGATATACCTTAAAAGCGGCTCGTGGAGTTATATGAGTGGCGATCATTCACATGACCTCATTCTCTCTCCTTTTTTTTTTTTATTTCGCTTTTCTCTCTTTTATTTTTATCTACTTTTTTTCATAGATTTCGTTTTTTTTTTTTCAACCTGTCATCAAAATCTTTTTTTTTATTAAATCCTTTTGTTTTCACTTTTTTTTTTAGTTCATTTTTGTCCCTTTTCTATTTTAAGACTTTGATTACACTTTTTTTTTATAACTTACATGACCTTATTCTCTCTCTCTCTTTTTTTTTTTGTCTACATTTTTTATTCATTGATTTTACTTTTTTTTTTTTTCAATTCAAATCTTTTTTTTTTTTCCATCCAAGTCTTTTTTGGACCAAGTCTTTCCTTTTTTTTCTATTTTTTTCCGTTCTTTTTTGTTCATTTTTTTATTTTAAAACTCTGATTGTATTTTTTTTATATATCTATATATCTAAGTAAATCCTTAAAAGGCGTTTGTGCGGTCATGTGTGATCGTCAAGTTACATAGTCGTTTATAAATCCGTGATTATACTTCTTGTCTTTTTAAATATTAATATTATATAAATATATTTTATTATTTTAATTTATTTATATGTAAACTTAAAAAGTTTTTGTAGAGTCGCGTGAGTGACTTGAGTGATGACCACTCACGTGACCTTACTCTCTTTTTTTCATTGATTTTTTTTTTTTTTTTTTGCAATCAGGGTCATTTTTTTTATTTAAATCTATTTTTTTACGAAATCCTTTCTTTTTTTTATCCACTTTTTTCCATTCGTTTTTGTCCTCTTTTTTAATTTTAGAACTCCTATTGTATTTTTTTTATATATCTATATATTTAAATAAATTTTTTTAAAAGGATTTGTGCAGTTACGTGTGGTCGTCAAGTTACGTAACCGCACAAACCCATGAATATGCTTCTTATCTTTTTAAATATTAACATTATATAAATATTTTTTAGTATTTTAATTTAATATATTTAATGTTAAATAAATATTTAAGTATTTAAATTAATTATTTAATTATTTTTTATTATAAATTTTTAAATTAAATATTAATATTTATAAATTTTCTTAAATTATTTTTAAATATTATATGAATATTAATATTATATAAATATTTTTATCATTCTAATTTAATATATTTAATGTTAAATAAATAATTAAGTATTTAAATATTTTTTTCTTATAGATTTTGAAATTAAATATTAAAATTTGTAATTTTACTTAAATTAAATTATTGAATATAGTTTTAGTTTATTTTTTAATATTTTAATATTTTGTGTTACAATTTATTTTTTATTTAAAAATATCAAATATATACAATAACAATAATTTAGATTTTCTATCTCAAAAATTTGGAATCGACCATATGAGAGATAAATATCAAAAGAAAAGAGAAAAATAAAATAAAAATAAAATAAAATAAAATAAATTTGATTTAATTTGTGCGAATTCTTCTACACCACTCATTCCTATGTAAAACTATTTTCTCAATTAAATCTATATCTATCATATCCTGACGAATACATTGCATCCAAGTTTTCAATGATCTACCTCTACATTTTTTTAACTCTCATATATTTAAATTCTTGGTTTTTCTAACAAGTGCGTCCTTAGGTCGTCGTTGTACATGCTCAAATCATCTCAGGTTGTACATGCTCAAACAATCTCAGGCGATACTCTCTCATTTTATCTATAATTAAACTAAATCTCAACTTAGTACGTTTCTCATCATTTCTAATTTTATCTTTTTTAATTTTGCCACACATCCATCTAAGTATTCTCGTCGTGATGCTAACTGTGTCCACTTTCATGCCAATTAGTTGAAAATGCTGCTTGCCGTAGACTCTCTCTCAACTTTCCCAATTGGTATTATCTAGATTTACATTCTCACACGATTCATCAAGCCACCAAGTTTGTCATGGATTTGCAGTCACAGGCTCACCAAGTTGATGTGTGAATTGCTTTTTGTTGCTTGTTGATGAGCTAACGGTGCCCTCTCCATTTTTTCCACACATCTTGGGATCCTGAGGATTATTACAGAAACTGATGGGTGAGTACATTAGTGAGTCTTATATTTCAATATAAGAAAGAAAGGATGTAACAGTTGTTGTATATCTCAATCAAGGAGTTCTTGATCATTCCATGTCCTGTGAAACTAAGCATCTTAGCAAAGATACGCATTTTTCTTCAGATGATGTGTAATTGTTAATATGTTTCCTTTATTTTGTTTATTATTTGTTCAATATCTGGTTGTTGTATCGCTTGGAATTTTTCTCCAGTTTATCACATTCAATTTCTTCTTGTTTTCAACTCCCTTAATGTGGTTCAAAGGCTGTAAATCTTAATATAGGAAGTAATGCGAATTTGACGGCCTGCTTATCAAGGACTTGATGTTGGTGTTATTTGCTATAGGAGGAAAACAGCACATTGAATTGACTAGAGCCCAAAGTGAGGCTGCAAATCTTCAGTGGTTCTCCTGTAAACATGTATTTTGTGCATATTCTTGTATCTAAAACAATTCCAATATGATTTCCACTATATTGATCAGGTATTATTTTCTGAGTTTCCAATAGTGCCCTCTAATTTTAAGAATTTCATTCATGAAACAGCGAATTTCTTGATATTGCCCATGAATTTTAAATAAATGTTAGATTTCTTTGTGTCATAGGATTGTCGTTTCTTGCTTTTAACTATTTGTCTCATGGACTCAGCGCTCTAACATTTGAGTCTCTCCCAAGCGGTGGTTTTAATGACAAACACATCACAGGAGACAGCTCCGTAAGTGATCAAATTTTACGTACCATTTCCTGTGTATCAGGCTGGCTCATTAGAACTCTACCTGTCCCATGTAAGAACCCATTAAATTTTGAAGTGTAAAGGGCAAGGCTAGTCCTTGATGCTAATATGGAAAAAAGGATTGCAGCCATGAGACTTAAAGGAGACAGCTCATAAGTGATCAACTTTTACGTACAGAACCCCATCAGATTTTATAGTGTGAACCCCATCAAATTTTATAGTGTAAAGGCACGGCTATAGTTCTTGATGCTAATTTGGGAAAAAGGATTGCGGCCATGAGACTTAAAGGAGACAGCTCATAAGTGATCAACTTTTACGTACCATTACCTGTGTATCAAGCTGGCTTATTCGAACTCTGCCTGTCCCATGTAAGAACTCCAATAAATTTTGGGGTGTAAAGGGCAAGGCTATAGTCCTTGCAGCCATGAGACTTGACAGCTCATAAGTGATCAACTTTGACGTACAATTGCTTGTGTATCAGGCTGTCATATTAGAACAATGCCTATCCCATGTAAGAACCCCATAAATTTTTTAGTAGCCTATAGTACCCGTTTCATTAATGTTATTCTGACTGCTCCAGAACATGTGCAGAAACTTTTTACACCTGGAAATATGAAGGGCCACTTTAAGGACTGGTACATTTTGTGGGTCTTGAAGGTTTATGATTTTGACATTGGTTGAATTTGCTTGGTTCGCTTCAGACTGTTGCGAAAGGATACACTATATCTGCATGCAACAGGCTTATTGAAGTTTTAGGACAATAGTGGGACTTGATTCATGACCATGGCTTAGCTGTTAAACGAGGAATTTGGACCTCTGAATTTTGTATTATTTTGTGTTATTTTGATTCATGAATTTTATTTTTGCTATTTTGACTTCTTTGAATTTGGACCACTGATATTTTTCTTATCTCAATTGGTGTTATCCTCTCATTAGCTATTAAAGAGATCACTCAGTACACAAAATGTTTCCAACTTAGTGCGGGAGTAAAGGGGGTAGACGTATATGTACGTAGCCTTCCGCTTATATTTTACAAGGAGGTTATTTTCATGTTTCAAACCTGTAATTTCGAAATCATCAAAGGATCAATTTCGCCGATACGAGAAAGCTTACCCTCAACAATAATATCTAGCTTTCTTTTCCATGTATTGCCCTTTTTCTATGACTATATCAATAATAACTAGCTTTCTTTTGCCATGTATTGGTACTGGCTAAGAGAGAAGGGCTGAATAGAGGGAAAGAAAAAAGGCCAGGGAAGAGCAACTATGCTGCTTGCCTGGTACTCCATAGATTGATAATGGCCTGCGAAAACGGTTTCTTGGTTGCACTTAATCCCTAGGGAACCTTTACTATCATCCCTGGATTTGGAAGGGTCTTCTGCAGTCTGGCCCAAGGTTGTTGGCATTGATGCGCTTACTCTTTGCTAGATCTCAGTGATGCCCATTGCCCATTTAGAGTGATATCAGACTACCAGCAGCTACTAATGCTAGCAGCGTTACCGATGCTTACTGTGCTTTGGCACATGGAATTGGTTGGTATATATGTAGGTTTGGATAAAGGCAACAGTGGCCTTGGATTATCCCTTGTGGGGCAAGTTTCAGAGTTATCTACCATAAATTATAATTCTTAGTTCAATTCACTTGGAATTTCCCTACATTGTTGGTGATGTTTAGGCCTCTTGGTGAGAAATGGATTTGACAAGTAGAATATGAGTGTCATTGCTTTGGGTCACTATTAGTTTGGCCGCTGTAATTGAGACATTGCTCGAATTTGAAGGGGTTCTTATTCTTTTTCACCGCTACATTGAGCTATCGGGTCATATTTGACTCCAGAAAAATATCATAATCCATGTGAATATTATCTCGATTCCTTATTGTTTGATGACTTGGTGCCAGAGGTGGTGTTGGATAGAGTATGCAGATGGAACAACTATTGATCATGCCCTTGTTTTACACCCTTAGTGGTTGCTCTCTCTCTAGTTATGCTTGTTTCTTAAATTTATGCAGATGTCCAAATTATACGGGATATTTCCTTGCTATGAACTATGCTGCCTGAAGAAGAGGGGTGGGGGTGTGAGTGGCTCCGCCCCTGCAGTACCAACCCAGCCCTTTTTCAAATTCTTAGTTGTATCCTCAGGTTGAATACATATGTTTTGTAACTCTCCTGTCTCCGCTGGTGGACATAGGTTACTTGGTTTCACCATTGTCATAACATTTCTTTGCATGCTAGCTTGGTTAATACAAATATTGGACCTTAGAGAAATGGTGGAACCTTGTGTTTGTAATCTGCATGATAGTGTGGACCTTCAGGGGGACATCAGCAGCTCTGTGAAAGATTCTTGTCAGAGGTGAATAATTTGTTTTTGTTTTTGTTTTGTCCCCCACCCCACCCATGAGATATTTGTTTCTATGTACTTTGCTGATTGATGATTAAATGTACAAAACTATTCGTAGACGAATCACTCTTTAGCTCCTTAACTACATTCGACTTCGTAGAGATGGAAATAGACTTGTGTGGTTTTTGGTTGCATCTGCATCACCATGATGGCTTATGATCAGCTTTAATAAACACATAGTTTCTACTGTAATCAATAAAAAAAAAATGTGCCATTTAGATTACATTTGATGCCAGTAACAGAACGTGGGAAAATCAGGTCAAGTCACGGAACACTGCTGGTAACAAGACATTCTTAATTGTAACCAAAATACATTCTAGTCGACAGGTTAAAAACATGACTGGACAAGTTGCCAATCGGCAAAGCTAAATTGAAAATAATACTTAATTAGAACAACCATATTAGGGTCTTTTTGGTGGGAGGCATCTGGCAGGCATCAATCACTTGTGTAACACGCAATGCAGTTATCATGAGAGCTGGCATGAACCCGAACCTTGGACTATACAATACGTTGTGAGGTGACCACACTATGTTATGACCAGTGGTTTTCTGAAATAAATTCATTTCCTAGAAGGTATATCATCCCGCCGTGACAGTCAAGGCTCAGATTCGTGGATGATGGACTTTGATCAGGAATGGTGACTTAGGATTGTTTCATGATCTTCAGAGCTGACAAGTGGGTTCCGTGCTATTAGTTGTCTGCACTTAATTCCAATTGTTATAACCATTTGGTTAGATGAACCAAATGAATTATGGAATAAATTAACTAAATTTATTTGACAGTCTGTTTTAATATTTGTTGATTAATTTATAATTAAATTTGTATATTTTGACCCATTTAAATAAATATTTGATTAATAATTTGTGAAAATATATTGATATGGATTATCATACAAAATTTGGTGTATTTAATTCTTTCAATCTATCTTGCGTAATCCATAATCTTTATTTTATCATTGGGTTGGGTCTAGGAATATATAGAGCTATAAGTGAAAGGTATGGGTTCATCTTGAGTTGAGATTGATGACAAATTTTTACCGAGTATAAATTTTTACTTCTCATCCCATACCCCACACAATTTAAACCTAAATTTATGTACAAGTTGCAGGCGCAGGCGGTGGGGGGGGGTCATGTTGTTGTCCAACAATGTTATATTTACATGGTAAGGCAATCATAAACTATACAAGATTTTAATTATATTGGTCATTAAAAATATGTAAATATTTTTTTCTGAATTTTTAAACTAATAAAATAAAAATAAAGTCACGAATGAGTAGGGCTGTTATGCAAACCAAATTGAGTTCGAATTATTCATGAGCCGCTCAATTAACAGATCCACTCGACTCAATTTTGACCGAAATCAAGTCGAGTTCATTATATAATCGACTCGAATTCGAATAATAAAATTTTAAATTTGAAAATTCGTCGAGTAGCTTGATAGCATATTTTAATATATATATTATATATATTTATATATTATTATAATATATAAAATTAAATTAAAATAAAATATATTAATATATTATATAATAACCGAGTTTTCAACTCGAGTTCAAACAGTTTCATTTTACAATCGAGTTGAATTTGAATTCTATTATTTACTACTCTTCAAGTTCGAGTTCGAGTTTGGTATGTCATCAAACAATCAAAAATAAAATACCTATTTCACAAAATACTAGTATAAAGTGAATAGGGTTATCTCTACAATGAACGGTGGATTTACTTCTTTTAAAGAAAATAAAATAAAATAAAAAATATGGAGGTTAGAGAATTAACTAAACTAATTAATTAAAAATAAAGAACTCAAAAATAAAAAAATAAAAACTAAGGTGAAATCAATTTTTTTAGTTAAAGGAATTATATCCACCTTGATTTCATGTGATTGATCATTGATTTATCTAAAAATTTCAACACCCATAAATAAATTGGTTATAGCCGTCGACAAACGCCTAACGACCAATCTCTTCTTATTTCGTCGATAATTAAGAGAAGTTTGTTAATTATTTTCTTAATCGAGAGTCAACCATAGAGAAACTCTTAGGATTGAAAGTGTCAACAGTATTAAGATTTAAAGAGACTCAATTCTAATTAACAAACACACAACGAGTTTATTTAAATTAGATTATTTAATCTCATGACATGAATGTCATTTACCACTTTATTAAAATTAACAAACAATTATGGATTTACCTTTATAATTAGTTATAGATTATTAAACATTGGCCACTATTTAACAAAGTCTAGAAAATCATAATCCATGAAGTGCAGGGATCAAATAAATACCTATGAGATATTGATTTAATTAAACTAATTAAATCTCACAATCATCAATCATCAAGTTTCAATACCCTTTGAATAGAAAAATAAATTAAAATAAAGATATGAAAAAAATAATAAAATAAAATAAAACTCATAAAACTTTTATTGCCAAGGAAAGAATTTGTTCAACAAGGGAGAACCAATGCAGAGCCGTCCAATAAGTGTTGTGCTGTTGGGAAATTGAAGCAAAAGGAAAACAAAACCTAAAGAAAAGACATTATGTGCTGGAGTGGAGGGGGGCTGCTGCCCCCTCTCTTGGGCTCTCCCCTCTTTGCACAATATAACCCCTATAAATAAGGGTAAGTTACCTAATTTTTAAAGAGAAGACTCTCCTAAATTTTAGGTAACTATTAAATAACAAATTATAAGGGGTTTGAAATTTTCAAAATTTTTATTCCTAAATATTTAGAAATATCTAAATATTTACAAATTTTTAAAACTTTCAAATTTATCTTCTTTTTCTTCCTTTTTATTCAAAAGCCTCAATCATCATTCATATTATATCAATGACCATAAATACAATAATTAATGTAATATTTATTCAAAAATAGAATAAAATAACTTGTAAATATTATACCAATTTATGTTCTATCAGACTTTAAGTTCGAGTTCCAGTTGAGTTAAAAAAAATCGAATTCAAGAATAGAGATACTCAACTACGACTTCTCAAATACCCCCAAACGAGTATGCTATGCATGAAATATACGGAGTCTCTCTCTCTCGCTTTTTTTTTTTTTTGGGTTACATCTTTCTCTCTCCCTCCCTCGTTCAACTTCCTTTTTTCTTTTGGGTATAATTTATTCGTCTTCCTAAACCCGCTCACCTGACTCCCAGGGCCGAAACCAAAGAGTTACTGTTGGGATTCCCTGGTGGGCCCAGTTCAGTTATTTTTTGGGCTGCCTAATTGCTTCACTTTTGGGCCCACGTGGGATTCTCGGGCCTCCTGAACCTGATTGCTTCCTCCGTTTGATTGATTTTTTTCTTTTTTGATACTTTCGAATCTAAATAAAAAGAGGAATATATTACTTCAGCTGAATCTTACCGATCACTTAATTGAATTTTTTTTTTCCCTCGACTCAACACCCCCCCCCCCTCCCGGGGGCCTATTTTCAATTTTCGAAGACGGTATTTGTTTTTTGGGGGGGTTGGGGAGGGGGTGGTTTGGGGTTACTGTTGTCCAAAAATCGGAAAAAGACGATTGGGGAAGAAATCTACGTATTAACTGCAATTGTACTTGTAATACTATCAAACATAATCTGATCCCAATAAAATTGATGAGAACAGTTCACCTATTTCCAACAACCTCATTTAACGACCTCACTTGCCCATTTCTCACCATTCCTCTTATTCTCTCTCATGTTCCTTCACCTCAGTCATGTTCTTTTGGTTGCATTTTGTTCATAGTCTTAACTCACTGTCACAAGTTTAATGCTTTTTTAAAGATTTTAGTTTCTCGCTATTGGTTTTGGAATATTAGAGCGAGGTTGATCTTTGGAAACCCATTTCCTTTTTCTGCGGTTTCCTGTTGTTTAGATCATGGGCTTCGATTGTTTTCTCTTACGTTAAATTTTGTAGTATAAACTTCCTGTTTGTTTTAAATAAGTTCCATATTATTAAGCTCCTAAATTTTCTGGTTTTGTCTGATTATTTCTTTCCTTTAGCCGCCTTTTTAATTTAACGTATTCTCAGTGAGCGCCGAGTTGCGCAATCTCTTGGTGATTCATGAACTTGGGATAGGCAGTTACACTCAATTTGCAGAGACAATTGGCTCGCAGGGGCTCTGCTACACAGGAAATGGCATCTTTCGCAGTCAAGGTCGAGGAAGGAAGGCGAGGACAAGACGGGAAACCATCGGTCGGTCCTGTGTATCGGAATTTGTTGGCCAAGAAGGAATTTCCACCACCAGATGTTGACATCAATACCGCTTGGGATATATTCAGGTGATTCAAAGAAAGATTCTGTGGGTTATTGACTTCCTAGACTTTGAACAAATGCCAAATAGAAAGAGTCAGCAAGTTTAATATAAATTTAAAAGTGATCAAGAAGAGCCAAAGCCGATGGAGAAAAAAAAATTGAATTACTTTAAGGAAAAGATTGGCATAGTTAGGATGATGATTGCACACATAAAAACTTGCATTAATTAACATGGAAATAACCTTGATGCAGTATTTCTGCCAGAAAGTTTCCAGAAAATAGGATGCTTGGGAGGCGTGAATTTTTAAACGGGAAGGTGATTACCTCTAAAAAATTTTAGAAAGCATTTTGATCAATAAATGTTGTGCCTCTTTGGAGCTTGAATCCATGCATTTCATTTGGTCTTTCAGCCAGGGCCTTAT
Source organism: Dillenia turbinata (assembly GCA_037126225.1). Lineage (NCBI taxonomy): Eukaryota > Viridiplantae > Streptophyta > Magnoliopsida > Dilleniales > Dilleniaceae > Dillenia > Dillenia turbinata. The sequence goes on from JBAMMX010000006.1 coordinate 569,080, forward strand.
CTCTGGAAAAAGTACAAGGAAGTGTATGAGGAAGTTCTTCATATTGGTTCTGCATTACGGGCATCTGGTGCCGAGCCTGTAAGTATCAAGCATGCTTACTTGCAAGAACTCTGTATGGTCATTGAGTGAAAAATGTCTCCAGTCTAGTTAATCCTACTTTTGGGGCATTTTTTTCTTTTAATTATCTAGTATTTCTGTGATAGGATTCTCGAGTTGGAATTTATGGAGCAAACTGCCCACACTGGATTGTTGCCATGGAGGTCTGTGTGGAGTTTAGCTTGCTTAAGTCTATTTTTGCTGATTCACAAGGGAAAATAGTGACTTTCTAGTCCAATTGTTTTGTAGGCTTGCAGTGCCCACAGTTTGATATGTGTAACTCTTTATGATACCCTTGGTTTTTTTCTTCTCTCTACTTCTCTTTGCTCAGCTTTCATTCTTACTCTTATGATGGTTACATCAGTAGGTTTAATCAGTAAATGCGCCTATGCCATTTATTTGACTACGCATATCATGGTGGCAGGACCAGGAGCTGTGAATTATATAATAGAGCATGCAGAAGTTGATTTTGTTTTTGTCCAGGACAAGAAAGTGAAACAAGTAAGAATCAAGAAGGCTTGGCCTGTCCCTTGATTTAAGTTGTCAAACATTTGATTTGCAATTCTCTATCCATCTCTGATAGGATGATTACACTTTTTGCAGCTTTTGAATCCTGATTGTACCTCTGTGCAACGGCTTAGATGTGAGAAAATATGATCAACTTCTTTTCCCATAATTGTTACAAGACGTTACTGATTTTTCTTTTTGTTTTTTTCATTGCAGTGATTGTAAGTTTTTCTTCATTCTCCAAGGAAGAAAAGGATAGAGCTGAGTGTGCTGGAACAAAACCATATTCATGGAACGAGTTCCTTCATTTGGTTAGTGTTCTCTATACTCTCTTCTGTTGTTGAATTGACAGTTTTGTTCATAAATTTTGAGCCATTAAAGATGCTACCAAAACAGAAGGCTGAATTTAGGTGGTTTTGTATGATAAGCTTCATTAAGCAAATATTGACATAGTTAACAAATAGCTGGAATAGTTTACTGTGGTCAATTTACTATGGACTAGTCTTGGGTTTTGCTTTGTCATTTTGACTTTGATCTCTTTGTTACCAGGGAAAAGAAAATCCCACGGAAGTCACGCCACCTCAGCCTTTTAACATTTGCACAATCATGTATACAAGTGGCACAAGTGGAGATCCAAAAGGTGTTTTGTTAACACATGAAAATGTTGCAATGTATGTAAGAGGAGTGGACCTATTTATGGAACAATTCGAAGACAAGGTGAAAAATTTGTGAATAACTTAATTACACCTTTGCTCGTACCCTTGTTTTCTCACTTAGGTGGTCCATGTGTTTGTGATAATAACTATGATTTTGTTGTTTTCACATTCCTGTTGGGTAGTTCTGAATTTATTTATTTATTTTAATGTGTGTTTTTCTCAACTTTCTGACAGATGACTACAGATGATGTCTATTTGTCTTTCCTGCCTCTTGCTCATATCCTTGATCGCATGATTGAGGAATATTTTTTTCATAAAGGTGCTTCTGTAGGCTACTATCATGGGGTATGATGCTAGAACTTATGAATCTATGTCTGAGTTCTCAGCTCTTTCAGTAAACTGGATGGAGGGTAAATTTTTGATGATCATTCAATTTGATAAATCATAATCCTGGCTGTAATTTTGAAGGATATCAATGCACTGAAGGAGGATTTGGCAGAACTGAAGCCTACTTTTTTTGCTGGTGTACCTCGAGTTTTTGAGCGAGTTCATGAAGGCAGGGAATTATTGCTGGTTTGGTGTTTGATTATGGTGCCAAATCTCATCAGGCTTAAATCACCTATATGTCCAAGTTTATATGCGTTTCAGGTATCAAAAAAGCGCTCGAAGAACTCAATCCTGTGAGAAGAAGAGTGTTTGATTTTCTTTACCACTGGTAAGCTGCCTTTATCATTCTACATTTCAACAGTCCGTTTTCTTTTATTTATTTTATATAGACATTGAAGTATTCATACTTTTCCCACTCATAATTGCTATTTATATTTGTTGCAGCGAGCTTGGCTGGATGAATCTTGGGTATAAACAAAAAAGTGCATCACCTTTGGCAGATCTTTTGGCCTTTAGGAAGGTTCTCTCCTTTCATCCTGCTACCTTTGATCATATTCTGGAGTTACATTTTAGCCTTTGGTAGCTTGAGAACCTCTGTTCTGAGCTCCATGGTTTTAGCTCCCACCCTTTTATGGATCTAAATTGCATCCCTATTGTCATGCCAAAGCTAGAAATGACCCTGATATAGGTTTTTAAAAGTGATCCCTTTTTTTTTCACTCAGTTCTATGGTGTGATTTCTTTCATTGAAATCTACTTTAAAAGCCTTGCCTCCATGTAAGAGTGTTTGTTGAGCTCATGTGATAAGGTGAGACCAAACTATCGAGGGAAGCCACCATATGATTGAGAAATTGGCTCTTATCAAGATTGTAGCTGCTTTTTCAAGAATTCACAGGATGCAAATAGAATTTGAAGCCAAACTAGCAGCCATATTCTCGGGTCTTCCCAGCTGTAGGAGCACCCTTTGGCCCCCTTCCCCGCTATTCCCATTAGGGAGGTCCAATAAGTGCAATCTTTTTTGTTGTCCTCTTCAGGTGGACTTTGGTTGCAATTATCTTGTAACATCCGCTTTTTATGCTTTTACTCAGGTCAAAGCTAGGTTGGGTGGTCGTGTGCGACTAATGGTCTCTGGAGGTGCACCCTTAAGCTCCGAGATTGAGGAATTTCTAAGAGTGACTTGCTGTGCCTTTGTGACCCAAGGCTACGGTAAGACGTTTTTCTCTTTTTGGATATCTACTTTCCTACAATAATCGGAAACTGCATAGATTTCCTCAGTCCTAGAGCAACCTATGACCTTGCATAACATGATTGTTTTGCAGGCAGTCTTTTCCTCGCAATTGTAGTGACGTTTTTCTTTTCAGATTCTCTGCTTTCATTCCCCCATGGCTCTGGAAAATCAATTTATTGCACACTTTATGATTCCTTAACGTAGTCCTTCTTTAGACTTGTAACCTTAACAGTAATAATATGGTTCACTCAGGGTTGACCGAAACTTGTGGGATGACTACTCTTGGCTATCCAGATGAGATGTCCATGATTGGAACTGTTGGTCCCCCATCTGTGTACACTGAGCTCCGCCTGGAAGAGGTCCCGGAAATGGGCTACGATCCTTTTGGGAATCCTCCATGCGGTGAAATATGTGTGCGTGGAAAGACTGTTTTTGCTGGGTACCACAAGAACCCAGAATTGACAAGAGAGTGCATGATAGATGGCTGGTATCATACAGGTCGGGCAGAAGTCTTGTTCAGATTGGACTGATTCCCCCCCCTCTCTCTCTCTCTGAACTTGGTTATAATATTATCATCTTTGGTATCTTCAGGTGACATAGGACAAATGCTTCCAAATGGGGTTGTCAAAATAATTGATAGGAAGAAGAATCTTATAAAACTTTCTCAAGGAGAATATGTTGCCGTTGAATACTTGGAAAAAGTTTATGCAATCACACCCATTGTTGAAGATGTGAGTGAACTTTCGAGGTGCAATTATTTATTTTGGTTTACCAAGAAAATTCGTAAGTTTTAATCAAATTCTAAACCCCTGCTGTCTCCTGATTTTCATTCGAAGATATGGGTATATGGCGATAGTTTTAAGTCCATTCTGGTTGCAATAGTCATATTGCATGAAGCAAATACCAAAAAATGGGCATCTGAAAATGGTCACAGGGGTCCTTCGTCAGAACTGTGTTCACTCAATCAATTGCAAACTTTTGTCCTCTCCGAGTTGAAAGCTGTGGCTGAGAGAAACAAGGTAGTTAATGAAGTAGTGCAAGCATCATACGTATTATTTTCCCTTCTTGTGTTCTTCATAATTTGACGATTTGCATTTAACGAGTGGAATATAGTTTTGGAGCTACAAAACTAATTGATTGTCCATGAAAACAGTTAAGAGGCTTTGAATACATCAAAGGAGTCATCGTCAATACCCAGCCTTTCGATGCAGAAAGAGACTTGGTAACCCCAACAATGAAGAAGAAGAGAAGTAAGCTTCTTAAATATTATGAGGTAATTTATTGAACTGCCCGTCTGGTCCTTTATATCCTCCGCTCCAAAGTCTATTCCTCAATAGTCTTTTTTGCATCATGCAGGTGGAAATAGATGAACTGTACAAAAAGTTGATGGAGATGAAGAGTTTGAAATGAAGATCTTGAATTTTTTTTTTTTTTTTTGGGTAATAAGTTCTTTCTGTAAACTGTCTGTGCATCATGTTTATCGTCCTACTTGTGATATTGGTTCTCTTCTTTTTTTTTTTTTTTTTTTTTTTTTTGTGGGGGTGGGGGGGTTGGGACTTTGGGAGGGGTTATAAGATCCCTATAGCAAACAATAAATGACATTGATTGTAATAGAATGTCTTTCCTACATCAGAAGAATTATAAAGCAATCCGTTTCATGCGAAATAGTCTACAGTCAGAATCCGTTTTTTTTTTGGTTGGTAGGTTTTTCTACGGGTCCAGTGGATGTTAATACCCATCGAATTGGTAGCCATTCTACTATCCCATCTACTGAAAATGGTGGCTATTGGATGGCGATCCAACAATATCCAACTATCAAATTTGCCACATTTCTGGATCTTTCACTTCCAAGATCGTAGCCTTCTTATTCGCGATTCAATTGATTCTTCAATCTTCATAGAAGTGGCAAAAGCAGACATGGGAAAAGTTCTCATGGTAGTAAACCCATGTAGGACTTACTTCCCGCCACCATTATTCACTCTCAAGTCTCAAACTGCTAATCTGCATTACATGAAATGCATCAGAGAAACACTGCCCCGTGGAACAATATGTTTATGGGTCATCACACATCGACAATTCAGAGGGGACTAGGATGGCTAGATCTGTTTTCAATAAGATGACAGATAGACATTCGAAACATTGGAGTGCCATGATACGTGCAAGACAGAAAAATTGTTAGACGCTTTGAAACTGTTTTTGTTGATGTTGAGGGAAGTCACAAGTTTGCAAAGGATCACCCTACTGCATATGTCATGCTATTCAAGGTTGACGATGGAGAGGGGGTCTGAAGGCTGGAGCAGTGCAACACAGTAGAGTTATAATGAGTAAAGAAGTTGAGTGTGTTAAGAGTATAGGCTTCACTGATCCTTTAGGCAGGAATGTCTGAACATGCAAGAAGCTTTGCAGTCACATAGCTCTTGTGTGTCATATGTTATGTTTATGGCAGAAGGCATTGACCAGGTTACCGGATTGGATCTTTAGGAGATACAAATCAACTCTGCAAACTGATTGTGATTTCAATAGAAGTTATTTTACCTCCTGTAGTGGACTTATTTTAATTTTGAAATAGAAATTTGTAGTGACACGTCTTACTTGTCCATCCTAAACATTGTATATTATAAGTGAAAATAACGTGGATAGCATCACGTATTTCCTCAATACATACAATTTTCTAGAGAAAATTAAAACTTGATAACCACTTCGTTCACTCTCTACCAGTTAAATTAAATGCAAGAGTTCTACACTTCCCATCACCAATGACACAAAAAGCAAACGACTATGGACGAGAAAAGCAAATTCTGCAATAACAGCCATTGGTTACTGGTGAGTCTTGTTCTAGCCAACTTTAGTGATTACTCAGGCTGCAGAAGTAAATCTACCTTAAAGTGTGCAATTAAGAATCGCAGAAATATGATATAGGAGGTTACCATGCATTTGCAAACTAGTTTAGATCAAAGCAGAATCTATTAGTCATTTTCACCAATCTCTAATGCTTTTCATGGTATATCTATTGTATAATCAGATAATTATTATTCTGGCATGTATCTTAAAAATTGTAACCAAGTGGCCAGCCTAAGTGGTTGACCACAATGGGCATTGGAGCATCAAGGATTCAAGATATAGACTTCCCAGCAGAAGTGTTTATTTTATTATTTCCCCCCCCCCCTTTCTCTTTAATAGATAAGGGAAAGAGCATCATTAGAGATAGAGAGTGGAAAAGGAGGATAAATCTACCCAAAAGAAATGAAACAACAAAAAGAAAAAGAAAAAGAAAAACGAGAGAGGTCAACTTAGATAAAATGCATCTACCGATTAATGGTCATATAGTATTGACCAGCGCTGACTCTATACACCATCTTTGCCTATTTTTACACATGAATCATGTTAAAAGTTGCCCTAGCATTCTTATAATTTATTTTATCTGCAAAACCATCAGTAATGCATATTCAACAGGCTAAGTGAAGTCTATACTAGAGGAGCTCGGGGTTCAGCTCCATTTCAGAGCAGTTCACATTTTTCATAAAGGTTAAATAATTGATCTAGACTAATCAACAGAATGTCACCTTGAGCATGAAGAATCAAAGCATGCAAGATTCCATTCATCACAAAGGGGAGAATATGCAATGAATTAGACATGTTAGGTAAATTAGATCATACAACATTGCATATGAGAAGAATTTGAAGTAAAACCTGAATAATGACATCTGGCTGCACGAAAACCCTGACAGAATCTGAGAGGAAAGCATTATTAAGATCATGTAGAAATAGTAATTTCTCAGCGATATCAGTAAGGGAACCCAAAAAACTTCTCATTCTTCATCCGGACAAGATGTCTGCCATAACTGGCCAAGAAAGGTGTTGACACAATAGGCTAGCTGCCCACCTGCCCACCTCTCATCTTATTCATGAATTGCACCAACAAGTAAAAGCCCCTTGCTAGCACTTTGAATTATTTTTATAACCTCTGCCATTTGATCATCACAACTATCAAGATAAACAGAAGAATGAGGAACTGAATATGGTTCATAAATGGCTTAGCATTTGACATCCAAGCTTCCAATCCTTTCAAGCAGCCTGTCATCCAATTTCTAGGACTATTTTCCAATGGTTCTCTAAAAGGACAATTGATGTAAATGAGGTCTTATGGTGAAGAGATTGCCAGATGTACAGCAGAGTCCACTTGAGTAAGCACCATCCCTGCAAGAATATGATCGGCTGAGGGAGGAAGGCTGAAGAATAACCTTACAAATGAACCAAAATGGTTGACCTAGCAGAAATACTCAAGTATGTCATGCATCAGTAGTTGCAACAACATATAAACATGTAGCAACACACAAAACATATAACTAACGTTGGACCACCACTTAGGGCCAGCTTCATGCGTCTAAGAAATTCTGTAAAAGTAGACACACCATAATGGCATAGTTTAAGATGACTTTCCCCCGCCTTCTGGTTTAAGAAACTATAGGGAATCATAAATTCTAACAATCATGATATCATAAACTCCTAGGGTTTGAACATATATGCAGAAAAGATACACTTTCTCAGGCTGTGCTAGTATTAATATAAATCTAAGTTGGAATACTCTGACAAGCATGGTATCATTAACTTCAGTTGATGCACTACACATTGCCCCACATTACTAATTAGCACTACAAGAAACCGAACATATTGTCCTTATTTTCCAAGGAACCAATAAAACAGTTCAACCTGAAGCATGGCCTTGTGCAACCACATCCAAACAGAAAATAGTAGTGCCATTGTTGTTAATCTAAGTCTCGACCATAAATGAAGCAGAGACATGACAATAACTGAATGGAATAATACACAGGCACTGAAAGAATAGAGCATAAAGTCGTATGCCACATCATAAAGGTTAGATGTACAAGAAGTGGGAACCATGGTTAAATACAAAGGCAAGGATAATAACGAAATACACTCATTACCCAAAAGAGAGTACTCGATAACGGATCCCTCAACTGATTAATTGCCTGACTGGATCCAGTATCCTGCAACTCCAGATGCCCATCAGCCTGAGTACTGAAGGTGGCACAAAATCTTGACTGGCCTCCACAACCTGTAATGTCTTTCTTAGTTAAACTAATAAATCCACTTGATGTTCTATATTCACTTCAAAGACCCAAAAAGCTGCTGCATTCTTTTTTTCTAGGACTAGGGCGTTGTAGATGGATGTTGACAATCACAAGAAGCTGCATGCACTGATCCAGCCGACAACTTAACAGCTAAGGCAAGGAATGAACTTCAGGCAATATTTTTTTTCCAAAATCACAGCAAGTGATGTGTGTCATTTGCATTTATATGGAATCCTCCAATACTTACAGCTGGAAGAAGATCTGAAAACTGCAGTGTCAAATGACGTTATAACAACAGCAGATCTGTGGGAACCTTTTCCAAAACCAACAGCATGAAATGCAGGCGACTGCTTATCAAGGCATTCAATGCAGGTTCCAAGTGGATGGCTGCAACCAGCAATGCAAGGGGTGAACACCTTGAACCTGGAGCTACACAAAAGTACAATTGTAAAGGATTAATCATAGACCAGAGGAATAATTTGTAAAAAGTTCATATTACCACTAATCAGACTAGCGTGATATCCAGCCAAGTGCATTCTTCAATTATAAATAATGCTCACACAGCATTGATGTTGCAACAGCTTTGCACAGTGGAATGCATTTCAGTGGAATGATAATGCTGACACTGGAAAAGAGAAAAAAGGAAGAAAACTGTGAAAATTGACAACAGCCTGGTTCCAATGTTCATAGTGCTCCATGCATTACTAGCAAAAATGGATAGTGACAGCTAAGACATGCACACTTGTGCCTGCATGTGGAGTGGGAAGACATGAACATGCTATGAATATTCATATCTCAGCCATGGTATGACATTATACGTAAACAGAGAAAAATAATTGTAGGATAAAATTACTTCATTGATTTTGGTTTTCCCGAATGATCAGTTCAATTGCCTAAAATAACCCAATATAGTTTCATAAATTTGCATCAATCTCATCCCATGTTAGAAGATCCAAGATATGACCTTTAGAAGAGCAAATCTAGCATGGGCAGCCTGTAAAGGCCATAACTCAAACTAATTTTCCGCAGGATCTCATAAACCATTATGTGGCTGTTAGATCAGGAAAATTAAATTTGATCATGTGAAAGTTCCAGTAATATTTCAAGTTCAAGGAAAAGTTACCAGTTCTGAAAAAAAAGAAAAAGAAATAAATATGTTTAACTATTTTCCGAATAGGGACTCCTGCTAGCAGAAAAACCATAAAGCAACCTTAATCACTCTGTCAAACACGTGATTCAACAATGTTGAACATTAACTTATAGAAAGTCATTTGCTTAACATGGCAGAGTAGATAAAAGTATGAAAATTACCGGGATAAAGGGGGGTACCAATTCAAATTGGCCGAGACGAGTGTCCCTTCCGTATCCATGAGTATCTATTAACATTTAAAATGACAAATAATAATAATAAGAATTGAAAGAAAAATGAGCTTAGTAGTTTTTGCTTTCCCACTCATGACATTGGTTCATCTTAACATATCTCAACCGTCATAAATAATAAAAATGAAAATATGGAACATGAAACAACAGAAGCATAGATAAAAAGCTAGTGTTCTGCATTCAGCATCAGATGTGAACAAACTCCAACATAGAACTAGAGAAGCGAACTGCTTAAAATTATCAAATTCCCATATCAAATCTTTCCAAATAGGGACTTAGCTAAATCAAGTTTGTTAGAAATCACACAAAAAGGTTTGTAAAAGTATGAAGTTGTGAATTCTAGTCTCCATATAACTAATGATTTATTTTTTATTAACATTTAAATGAACTAAAATGACTCAATTATGTAATTTAAAAAAGAAGCAAAAGTTGCACTACTAAGAAGGATTAAAGGAAGAAGCCACAGATTTGCACCATTTGGATGTTACCATCATCTTTAATGCCCAACTTTTAAGTGCAGATGCCATGCATGTTCTCTTTCATTTGTCTCTGGTGGATCATATGTGGTAGGGTAGCCTGCAAGGAAATACAGAAGGTAACTAGAAAAGCAGAAACAAGATATGGAAAGCAATGCAAATACCATTAAAGCACTTGATAAATTAGCATCACATGAAATCAGGGTATCCAATTAAACTTCAGCAAAGCAGGAGACATGTTTGTTGAATCTTCAAACACCAAAAGAGAACTATTCCATTCCCGGCAGTACAAGACCATGTGAAGAAGCTTTGCAACAGGAGACAGAAATAAAGAAAATAGGCTAAAGAGTAGCATGTGGGACAGACCCTGAACCATTGGAAGTCCAGCATTAAAGAAATTTAATATAAATGGAGTCATCAGTAATTGGGAACAGCACACTAACAGTATGAAGTACAAATAACCAACCCCAATCTACATCAATGCATGTCAATTCTGCTTAAATTATGAGAATTATATCTATAGAAAGCCCAGGCATTTGTCTCTATCTTTTACAATTCCCCACCCCCACCCAAAAAAAAAAAAAGAATTTTTCAGATATTAAAGCAGGCAGGACAAGATGACAAACTCTATACCTAGAGGAGAGATGGCTCCAAAAAACAAATCATATGCTCAAACATTTGAAACACACAGTCTTTCCATGGCAATGTAGCTGCTAATAGTAAGATTCCATCACATTCAACTAACTTGATCTGATGAAACAACAATATATCATTAAATTTTTCCAATGTGTTTGTCTGTGCAGAAAGAAGCCGATAAATTGCTTGCCTGAAAGGGGAATAACTCGTAAAATCAGGAACTTGAAAGGCAAGTTATATAAATGCAGTTCAATTCTTTCCACGAAGGAGCAAAGACGGGTTGAGAGAAGATATAACCACACCTGAGGAATGAAGCAGTAAAATGCACCACTTTCATGCTTCAGCAAAGATGACTCTCTATTGAAGTTGGCTCCCAGTAAACCATAAGCTATTATAAGAGTTGAATCAACAGAACAACATCTGCCAAATCAAAGGACTAGATAAATGCTTGAGCTTTGATCAATTTCCAAAAAATTACATCAGCTCTTACATCCATCCTAAGTACTTTTTGGCTTCTACTTTTACAGAAACACCTTATAACAAGTTGACTGAAGATTATTCCACTCAACTCAACTAAATCATATATCCCAAATCATTCTAGGGGTCAACAACAAGGTTAAACCAATTTAATAAGAATAAGCTCTCCCAACCAAGTTGAAGCTAATATTGTCTGCTAAGAAAGCTGGAACCTTCTGCGCCCCAATTTAATTATGCCAACACCAATAAGAATCCAGAAAAGATAATATAGCTTTAGGCATTTTATCTTGTAACCAAATTGTAGCCAAGGTAACCTTGATATTTTGCAATCACTCCATCATATTAAAATTTATCATTGATGTAAGCGGGTTATTTTACCTTTAAAATATCCAAAAGGCAGTAATTCTAGAGAAATGCAAATGTGAGTAAAAGAGCAATAAAAGATTTCCTGAGGAGCTAATCTGACAACATTTTGCAGGTGATGGGCAATCATCTTGCATGTGCTTTTCACTATTCCAATATTTGCATGCATTACCTACATAATTCTATGAAGAAGAAGGAATAGCTAAACAAGATTCCCGAGGGGAAAACAATGAGCTATGAGTGTCTAGAAGGTGGAGCAAATTCACAAACACAATTATATTGAACTTCAAACAATCTTTTTCAAGATTTGATCAAATTAACCAAATAGAATTTAACCACATATTCGAGCACTTAGAGATACACGTCAACTTCGCCCTCAACACCCCCCTCCCACACAAACACGCAGATTCAAACCTAGAAGATGATCATCAAAAAATGACCAGGTTCAATATGACACAACAATCCAGGAAAACATCACAAAGTAAATAAAAATTCACCTCTCAAATGATATCCAGTCTCCAGAGCTAGAAGACTTAATGAATTCAACTGCAGCACCAATTCCAAAAGCCTCTCGAGAGCAATCCAATGAAATCTCCCTTTTTGACATATAAAACTGAGATGCAGTGAATTCAAAGCTTTTGCACTCGGAGTCACTGCCACCTACATTAATCTATTCAAACATATCAGAAAGGTAAGTAACAAATCAAACCAATTTTGAAATTTGATTTCTCATTACATGATTTGTACCTAAATTCGCAATATACCGAGATCGAAACAAGGAGGTTCTGACTTCAACTTCTCTAAAGCCTCTTTAATGTTCTCAATTTCGAATCGTCAATGCCGGCGACAGAGTTCTCGCAACACAGAAATCCGAAATTGAATCAGAGAAGTCATTGTTTTCTGTTGAGAAATCATCAAAATTCCTTACTCCAACAACATAAGAAGATTGAGGAAGAGAATTGAGGAGCTTGAAATTAGGGTTTGGAGAGAGTGACGGGAAGGAATTTGAGAGGTGGAGAGGAATGAGGTTTGCAAGGAAGAGATGGTCGAATGTAATGGAGATGAAGGTCTGTAGACGTTAGTGAGGAAGTTGTTAATGGAAGCCGATTAGAAGTCTTTGGTTGCAGAGAGAGAGTTGAAGAAGACGACCAAAAAGAAGAATGGGTTGTGACAGAGAAGGATTGGAGCGTTGATGAAAGGTGTGGATTTTTCACGAAAAGGCGGTTAAGAATACGGAGGATAACAGCTGTCCTTAGGACAACGGTCCACTTTAGATTTCTTTTTTTTTTTTTTTTTTTTTTTTGGGAAAAAGATTAACGTTCGACTTTTTAATGCCATCTCTTTGTTTTGAATAAAGATTAAGAACGCACCTTTTCTCCCTATTTTTATTTTAATAAAGTTAAAGAGCACAGCTCTGATGTAAACCTTTCTTCACATTATTTTAGAAAATTTTTAAAATATTTCTCGTAACCTCCTAGATTTAGAGGATAAAATTTAACGTAATAATTAAATTATTTATTTAGTTACTTTAAGATTATAAATTTAAAATATAAAAATAATCTTTTTAAAAAAATATAAAAAAAAGATTACGTATATATATATATATATATATATATATATATATTATTCCTTATTCCCACACTAAATCAAAAGGTATTTTATACATCAAATGAATCCTTTTTAACCTCTTAAATTAATTAATATTTATATAAAAACTTTTATATATTTTATATATTTAATAAATTATTTTTATTAAATTATCTTTTATATTATTTATCTTATAATTAATAATTATATATTTAATCATTTTAAATTTATATTATAAAAGATAATTATTTTATTATTTTTATAAAATAATTAATATTTATATAAATTTTTTTTTTATTTATACATTTTTTTAATACTTTTACATTTTTTAATTATTGTTTCCCCCTTCTTTTGACCTATCCGCCGGAGAGGGACCAAAATGTCATTAAGGGGGACAGGAGGACGAAAGACGGAATATAAGAAACGGCGGAGGAGAATCTATAATTAACCAAAGAAAAGCAGGCAATAATCCAATTAGCGAAACACAAAGTAAAAGATTAACCCTCGTTTCTTAGTCTCGAATTAAAGTGCAAATAAAGCCCTAGCTGCTGCTCTCCTCCAAACCCTCGCGCTGGTGCCTCTTCTCTCTCTAGTAAGCTTTGCTTCTCTCTCTCTCTCTCTCTCTCTCTCTCTCTCTCTCTCTTTCTCCCCCCTCCCTTTCCCCCCTCTTCTATTGTGTTGTTTATTGAAGAATACTTGTCTCGCGCAATTTCTATGTCACTGGGATCTCCATTTCTCTCAGGCGAATGTTTTCACATGTTCTGAATATCAATCCAAAAAATCCCTAAAGACAAAATTTGTAATCGATTTGCTTCGTCTCGTTGTTCCTCAGTTGGCATTACTGCTTCTTAATTGTTTTATGCCGCGTTTTAATGTTATCGTGCAATTCAGTAAGTGGCTACCATTGGGGTTGGTCACTCTTTATCGAATTAATTTTTTTTTTCTTTTTAGGAAAAAGATGTAATTTTGTGTCCTATGCCATCAAATGAGGTAGTGTAATCAGTAAACTGGATATGATGTGATGAATGAACAAGATATAAAACACAGGCCTATACTTGATTTGTATTTGTTAGCTTGGTTATGGCTGATGTTTGTGGCTTAATTTTGAATTCTTACCCAAATATTTTGTTCTAAAGTTTGCCCCTTTCTCCTCTTTCCTAACATAGCATAAAGAATATCTTTCCTTCTCCGGAAGATAAATTTATATGTTCATCCAAAATTAATGCAATTGTTGGAGAAATCATTATTTTGCTTCTTACTGTTTCTATTTTCATAATTCTTATCTCTCTTTAATTGAACAAATGCACATTTTTCATTTTTACTAATTCTGTTTTCCTTATTACTTAGAACTTTCACCATTGTGTGGTTTGGTAGGTAGTATATATAAATAACATTGTGTAGATGGCAAAAAGACCAGAATTGGATGATGATGATGATTTTAGTGAGCTTTATAAGGAGTATACTGGTCCTCCTGGAACTACTACCAACAATGTACAGGACAAATCAAAAGTAAACAAGAGGCCCCATGCAAGCTCTGATGAGGAGGAACAAGCTCGTGATCCCAATGCTGTGCCAACTGATTTTACTAGTCGAGAAGCTAAGGTTTGGGAGGCCAAATCCAAAGCTACAGAGAGGAATTGGAAGAAAAGGAAGGAAGAAGAGATGATCTGCAAAATATGTGGCGAGTCAGGTCACTTTACACAGGTATTTGGTGGATACTCTGCAAAAACTTTCTTGAATTTATGCTGCTGTTATTATCACAATGGATGTTTATTTATTTGCTTATAATCAGTTTGAGGTCTTTCTTGTAGAAAGAAAATGCATGTTTTAACTTTCTGTGGTAGTGAAAAATTAAGTGCTGTGAAACTCGTCTAGTATCCTTTCTGCCTGTTTAAGGCAATTTCCTTCAGCCCATAATATACACTTCTGATTCAAAGTTGTGATGGGGATAAAAACTGGCTTGGACCTGTAGTTTCTGTGTAATATTAGGGTTTAGCTGCATTCAGTCAATGAAACGCATCAAGGTCATCTTTGAACTTCCCCCATCCTATAACTTTAGGCCTTACAGTTTATGATTTTGTTTGGTGTAAAAAGTGGAGAATGGAGATGGGAAATAAAGCAGGACTTTGATGGGAAACTTAGTCTAGTTTATCAAAACTAGATGGGCCTTAGTTGCTTCCCCTTCCTGATCTGTTGGTAGTTTCTCATATATGCAATGTTTCTCACTTAACAAAATTGGATCAGCTACTTTGTCATATTCTGGCATCTGGAGAGGAGTCACACCTCAACAATAGTGGAGTTTGAAATACTTGAGGTGGTTCGGAATTGATGCCCTGTTATTGAGTACAATTGTTTATTCTCAGAATCTGTACCATATGCTCTTGTGCAAATGTATAAATGCCATAAATTCTGTCACAATTTGTAGGGGTGCCCATCCACTCTTGGAGCGAACCGCAAATCACAAGAATTTTTCGAAAGAGTACCTGCCAGGGAAAGTCATGTAAAAGCGCTTTTTACAGAGAAAGTGATTCAGAAGATTGAAAAGGATATTGGATGCAAAATCAAAGTGGAGGAGAAATTTATCATTGTCAGTGGTAAGGATAAGTTATGCTTGGCAAAAGGTGTGGATGCTGTGCACAAAGTGAAGGAAGAAGGTAACAAAAAGGGTCCTTCAAGTTCTCAAATGAGCAGATCACGCTCACCTGAGCGAAGTCCTGCTAGCTCACGATTGGGACGCTCTGATTCTCAAAGGTCTCATTCAAGTCCAAGAAATGCGTCACAGTACCCACAGAGGTTTGGCCGACAAGAGAAAATTGTTGAGGATAATTCTCAAAAGTCTCATTCAAGTCCAAGAAATGCATCACAGTTCTCACAAAGGTTTCGGAGACAAGAGAAGGTTGTTGAAGACCGGATCCATGAGGATCTTCATAAGTTGTCGAGGGAAACCCCACAAGGTAGGAGCAGCTTAGAGTATTCATTTTCGGCATCCATAGAGGTGTGGTAATCTCATGCTAATAGTATTTGGGCCTGTAGGAATTAGGCCTTGTTCACTTCATATTTTTACATCTTGTGCACGATTGAGTTTGTAATGATGGTGTGTGTTTTTCGTAATTTGCTTGCAGTTAGAGGTAAGTTTTATCTTCAAGCATTATGTGTTGGATTCTGAAGTAACTTTGCTGGGTGGTCTGATATGTTCCGATTGTCTCCAATACGAAAATTTAGTGAAAGAATACTCAGACTTGTTTACATCGGATGGGTTGTAGTATGTGTAAATAAAGCTACCATCTGTGATAGACATAAGACTACTCAAATCAAGTGCTTAATGAACTCTTCATTTGGTGAAGCTTATGGTAATGATGGAGCAAGGGGTCGTCCAAGCCATTCCAGATCTCCTGCACGGCATCCATACACGGGTAATTCTTATAATTCATATGATGGTCGAAGCCAGAACATGGGGTCATACAGAACTGATGGGTGGGATTCAGAAAGGCGAGGATCTGACATGCAATCAGGTCATAACTTTGATTATCCTGCCCTTCCACAGACATTGGAAGAGTTGGAGTTGGAGTACAAAACGGAAGCAATGGATCTTGTTAGAATTCGAAACAAGGAAGAAGATGAAGAGAATTACAAGCATCGGGAGGTATAAATGCTGTACCTGAAATTGTTATTCTTTTTATATGAATGCATTGCTTGTTCTATTAAGGGCAAAATACTGCATCATATAGAGGAAGGACAAGGCTTCACTTCCCCCTATTTCCGGTGATATCTATATGTCATAGAACTAGACTAATTTTCTGAATATCAATCTTTCTGTTAATTAGTAAAACCTGTTCAGATGCAATTCAATGCACTTTCATAACTGCTGTCAACTTGCAAGAAGATAATGTCAAAAAGATTGCCAGATTCTAAGATTAGATAGTTGACAAGGGTTTATGATGTTTGCTTTGGATCTTTTAAAGTTTTGGACAGCAGTTGTGTGCAACACATCCTCTGGGGTTTATTGTTTCCTTTGTATGTAGGTTCAAGATAAGATAATACAGGAGGTTTTGAGATGTTCTTTTGATAGCTTTATTGAGGCTTAGATCAATGTCAAGTTTATATTAAACTGCTTTGGGCCATTGAATATTAATTGAGGGTCTCATTATATATTTGGCTCAATAGCCAAATCAAGTACATGGATGATGTGTGTGACTTTTTAGACCTTGGTCATGAGAAGAAAATTTTATGCAAGTTACATTGTCTTCAAGATGTGTACGTTATGATTGTAGTGCAGATGTTCTAACATATGTAGGTTAGTCACTGTTAAAGTTGCAAATTCTTCAACTAAAACATGATAATGCTGTATTAATTTGCTGTGGTCTCCACAAAATTTGTCATTTTAAATGTCAGTTTCCCTCTTTTATGTATATCTATTTATTTATTGACCTTTGGGGGGGTTGAAGGATTGACTTCTCATTAAGCCTTTCTAATATATGTAGGTTAGTCACTGTTAAAAATGCAAATTCTTCAACTAAAACATGATAATACTGTATTACTCTGCTGTGGCCTCCACAAAATTTGTTATTTTAAATGTCAGTTTCCCTCTTTTATGTATATCTATTTATTTATTGACCTTTAGAGGGGGGTTGAAGGATTGACTTCTCATTAAGCCTTTTCTCTTGCTAAGATCAATAGTGTCTGGTTATGCCACAGTTTGAGATCTGTAATGGATCTAAAAAAATAAGAACTGTTTGCTATCCAGGCATTTCTATTTTTGTGGTAACTTTCATCATCTTTTAACTTCCTAAAGTATCATGCACAAAAACAAACACAAATATGCGCACTTACATATTAATGTGTAAAAGGATTAGGAAATTTGTTATGATTCATTTGGATAAAAAGTCCAATGTTGTAGATTGTGAAACATTTCTGGGTATCATCATGATGGAATCATTATCTCCCTTGTCCTCAACTGCTAGACGATTAGACTCTCTATCTAACTAACATCCACTGCTAGATGCATATGATTAGATCCCTTGTTCTGTGTAGGGTAGATAAAGGACAGTACTTTGATTTGATCTTTTGATCAAAAAGAAGAATATTCACTAGTTTAATTTATTACTTGGCTTTTGTATAATTCTTTGGGTGATGTAAATTTAAAGTCCAAAGGATACACAAAATAAGTGCAGCGTATAAGAGAGTGCAATTCTTAATGGTTTGTATCCCCATTTTGGTACGTTACAAAGCATAGGTAAAGCTGGAAATTTATTGGCTTATTTCTCCAATGTGTTTCTATGTGTTTGGCTTTAAATTCAAGGTAGTTGGGTATTCATAAGATCTACATGACATTGGTGTGAAGTGTAGTTTACGCTTTTATGAGTACATACCAGCATGATGTATGCAGGCACATAGAGAATGAAACAGTCTGGCACTGAGATGGTGCTGCACAGAAATAGAAGCTTTCTGTTTAAATTTCGAAGTGATGCCTTATAGCAATACATGTAGTGGTGAAACACAATCTGGCACTGAGATGGTGCTGCACAGAAATAGAAGCTTTCTGTTTAAATTTCAAAGTGATGCCTTATAGCAGTACATGTAGTGGCAACTGCTCTTTTCTGTATTGTTTTGTGCAAAACATTTGTAACTCTCAGGAGCTCTAAGCTTATTTTGATTGTTGGATTTTGTTAAATTCAAGGCAATCAGAGAAATGAGAGAGAACTACATGAAGAAAGTTTCTGCTCTAAGGGGCATGCATGCGAAACAGTGGGAGGAATTTCTTCAGCATGATGCTCAAAGGCAGCAACAACGCGCGCATCAGCATATATCTACCTTGGGTTTTGGGGGGTACAAGCTGTCGCCCTATTCAGGGTATGACAGCTCGTCAAGCAATCCCCACTATGTTGGGTCCAATTTACCTATGGATTCAAGGGGAAGGTATCCAAACCCCATTGATAATTATTCTGCAAGGCCTGATGACAACTATGGTGAGTTTCCTCGACAAAGACGCCAAGATTTTGGGAAGGCCTATAACCGTTACTAGATCTGAATATTGGAGATGAGAGTGGTGAGTTGTCTTATTCTCTAAACTAAATGAACTAGTATTATTTTTACCTTCACCATTTGCTAATGGAAATTGATAGATACCCCCAATTAAGTTGGCATAAAGATTAGTTGAGTTGAGTTTGCTTATCCTCTTGGGACATCAGACCTGTGGTAGTTTATACATCTGTCCAAACTTCTTGGGAAGTGCAAAGTTTGTGTACTGTAGTATTTTTTTTTTGGGGGGGGGGGGGGATGGGGCTTGTGTGAGAAGTCAATGAGCTTCTAGAATGCTTCTTTGAAAGTAGTTCAATTTTCGGTTCACGCTGCCATGCTTTTTGTTGAGACGTGGTATATGTGGGATCTGTCTTTATGGATCCTGTAGATAGTCTGTTTTGAAATTACCTAAAGATTTCACTCCAACAATTTTCAGGGCTCAAAACTTGGTCTCATACAACTCGGGAAGCCTCAAATTTAGGTAAGTATGTCAGTTCTGATTTGGGACTGGTGAAGTGGTATGAATTTCGTCGCCACTGTAAGGTCGTGGCTCTTGGATTTAGTGGTTACTTTGATTTTGACTTCATTGTTGTAAGCCAACAAGTGAGATGTGGTTCCCTTCTATCTATGGGGTAGTGGCTGTTACAACTTGTAAGCGGTTTAAATTTTGCATTGAAACACGACATGAATGTGTGGTTTGGAGCAACAATGTTAGAAGTATAATTCAATTTCAGAACTCATCATCTGTTCTGGTATCCTAATACATGTGCCAAAGCCTAGAAGTGCAACATGGGTGATCACTCTCCCATATTGATTTGTCTGTGGTTACTTTTAAAAATGTTTTGGCGATGTGAATATTGTGTTCAGAGCATGTTCCAATATCATGTTATTGGCTTAGTAGCTAAATTAGTTTGCTTCCGCTTTGTGGAAATCTTGACGGTGTATAATAATAAAAGGCAATCACATACTTTCCGGGGATTCTTTCCATACGGTCCTGGGTTGGTGCTTGATTTTTTAGGGTTTGCCAAAATTAGCAATTTTGAGCAGTTACTTCAGAAAAGCTGCTGATTCAGTGCTTCTTGTGCTGATCGGTAATGGATTTACATTCTGCTGGCGTTCATTCTGGCTGTGTTTGGGGAATGCTTTGGGCTTCTTAGAATGCTTATATGATTCTCAACGTGCTACTGCATCTAGTAGTTGGATTTCACAGGACTTGTCACTTGTCCGAAACTTTTAGCAGAATGCTAACGTATGTTTAGGATTCACTATGTTTTAAATGATCACTGCAAATTCGATCGAGATTAGTGGGAAACATTAAATGCAAAATGTCTCCTCTGTTCCTCATCTCGGACTTTTGAACACGAAACTTGGGAAAAATGAGAACATATACATAGATATGGTGGGTGTTTCTGTGACAATAACGGTGACAGACAAGGCATCTCATGCTAGCACGCAACTGTAATGCTTCATAATTTCCAATTGTTGATGGCTTCGACGTTGAGTACACCAACACCGCCTTGACCGAGGCAAAGGTTGCTGCAATCTTGTAGTAGTGCTGTGGATCACAATGTCTCGTTCTGCAACTTGAGAACATGTGGCGTTATATTTACTACTATCATTTGATAGTGTTAGTTATGTATGCCCACGTGGCATTTTTAAATTTAAATTAGTGATTAATGGGATAACTATCATTAACCCATAACCATCTTAAGGAACAACTCCCTTTCTCTCTCTAATTGTACAATCACTTCATCGTGAATAAGAAAGAGAATACTGAAAAAATTTTATGTAGGAAAATTTCTTTCGTTACTTATGTTATCAGATTTAAGATTGACCTATTGTGATATTGTAGTGATTGTTTGATTGATTTCGTGATCACCATCCTGACTGTGTGAATTGTTCGAGAGATATTTTACGATTCACCGATCGATTGATTTTTGAAGATTCTACGCATTGAGATATACACCCCAAATTTAGTTTATTTATTTTTTTTCAAAAATTATTCGATACTTTCACAACTATGTGTTTGTGCATCTAATAGATAAGTTGGCCGGGTGCCTACTCTCTAAACTCATACAACCTCGTTCTTCGCTAATTGAAAATAATAATAATAACAATAATAAATTCTCGGTATTGCTTAAAAGTTAAAAATTGTTCTTAGGAAACAAAAATGGAAAATCGTGTGGGAATGAACCGCAGTTTTTTAAGGAAAGGTCTTGAAGTAGATGAAAGATTAACTAGAAAGATCACTATTATATTAATATAACTATAGTAATGAATGATGTAATTAATTAAACGTATGTCCATACAAGTCCAACCGTGCATATGGTGGCATATTAATGAGGAAAATTTAATAAATAAATAATTATGTCTTTTCACATTCTTTATATTGGTTTTTCCATTGTTTCTATAAATATTGATACCTATAAAATCATGTTATTATTCCAGTTTCATAAAAAGAATTGACAGTTGAATGATAATTTAACGGTTATCAATATCTTGAATGTCAAATGTCATAAACACCGTTGAAAATCTACTCCTTGCATTGAACATCTCCTAGGGAACCTTTTCGTATTTGAAAACGTTTGAAAATTCACTCATCCTTCCACAAAACCCATTAATGTTTCTAGATCTTATGTAGTACACGTACATGGTACACAAATGGTTTATATAAGCAAACGTAGAACTTGGTACTCTTAGTACAAACATATAAAAATTGATACTTTCAGAGCTTTTTGCCATTTTTCTGAGATACCCGGCCACATGTCCACAACAACACAAGTTATAACGCTTGAAGATGATGCAATGAAGGCATACGTGACAAGCCAAGCCTCTACTGTGGACAATTGTATAAGGGGTTTCTTGTCAAATTTGTACAACGGCAAGAAATTAATTGGGTTGGACACAGAGAGGACCTTAATTGATTCTAATGATCCCAAGAAGGGAAGTAAGATTGCAATCTTGCAACTATGTGATGGGGATGACTGTCTCATAATTCAGCTTCCTTATCTTGATTCCATGCCAACATCTCTCCTAAATTTTCTCCGATTCGCCGACTATACCTTCATCGGACTTGGGATCAGGGAAAATGTTGCAGAGTTAGAGAAGGAATATGGGGTTGGTGTTAGGAACGTTGTGGAGGTTGGGGAGTTGGCTGCTAGTGTGAAGAGAGATAAGAGTCTTGTTACTTGTGGGCTTGAAGAGCTGGGTGAGAAGGTTGATAAGCTTAGGTATTGTAGGGTTTCTAGTGTTGTTTTTGATGATTGGGGTGCGGAAAAACTGACCCCAAAACAGGTCAAGTATGCTACACTCAATGCTTATACTTATTTCAGACTCGGGATCAAGCTGTTGAGGGGTGAATTCAGTTGGAGACTCGGATGACAAGACTTGCTTGGGTTATATTTTATTTTATTTTTTCTCTCTCAGAGATAAAAAGTTGGGATTTTTGTCCCATAATTCATCGCCTTTCGTGGGGTTACATTTCATGAAATAAATCACAATTTTAAGCTTTCACATGCCGTTTACAATCTCAATATCTCAGAGGTGTCTTCGATCGGATCACCTCCAATCAAGGATTAAAGTTTGATTTATTTTACGTAGTAACGACAGCAAACATTGTTTTTTTTTTTTTCCATGAAATCTCTCTCTCTCTTTCAAACACACAATTAAGAGAAAGAGTTGTGGTGTACCGACACTTGGACAAAATTAAAAAATAAAAAATTTTACCCATTACAAAAAGGAAAAAAAAAAGATTGCTACTCACTTGGGCGTCGCTTAAATTTATTGCAGGTTTTCTCAACGTGGTCCTCGCGAACACTTGTGTTTGATGCATCTACTTAGACTTGTAACTAAAAATATTTCCTAAGTTTTATTTAAACCGATGAACAATCTATTTCATTTATCACACTCTCAACGAGAGTGTGAGTATAGGGTATCCGCTCGTATTGGAGTAGGAGTGAAGGAGATTTTTATCTCGTTTGGCATGCGCTGGAGGAGAATTTCCATCCTCGAAGAGTGCGGGTATGAGAAGTGAGAAAGAAGTGCTCCTTGCAATCCCTAAAACATATTCAACTATATGTATATATATATAATTTTCATCCTTTATTTTTCCAATTTTTCAATAGCACCCCATGAATGCATCAGGGAGTGGGATGTGGCCGGGGAATTCCGTGCGCCGGGGGTGCGGATACGGGAAATATGAAGGCCTCCCAACCCCGCCCAATCCCATTGCCTTCCCTACCTCTCGCCCTCTTTAAGGATCTTATAAGTAGCATAAAGTAATATTAAAGTAAGCTTTTTTATCTTCGAAATACTGTGTAATTTGTATCTTTTCATTTTGAAAAACTTATTTTTAAGTATTTGTTATACATATATATTTAAAAAATAGAAGACACAAAAAAAAACATTTAATACCGTTTTAGAAAATCGGAGATTTGAAATTTTTAATTCCGAACATTTTCCACTGAATTAACCTACACCTGTGTTTTGGCCACGGTTGTCTTGTCTTGAGACTCCACCTTAACACAATTGTGGGGGACCCACGTCTAGGAGTCTAGGACTAGGACCCTCAAAAGGGTTCATTATTCATACCTTGCATATTCTCTGGGGTCATACATCAAGAGTTAAACTGGTCAAGTAAAATTGTATACATTTAGATCAATTTCTAAAATAGAACATGAAGTCGCTTTGTATGACTGTGTTAACTTCGAAATACTGTGTTAACCACCCAACATTAATGGTCCATTTCGTTAGTGGTCGTGGGCAATTAGGGAAAGATAAGTTTGAGAAAGGAAAGGAAATGGGGGAAAAAGGGGATGACCCAGAATGGTTCTTCCGCAAAAACAAAAGGACGATGACATGAAATACTCAGACGTTTTAAGCCGTTTTTGTTTTAGCGCCGAATGAGAGCTGTCAGCTGACTCGTTCTGTATGTTGTATGTTCAGCTGGTCCGTCCTTTTAAAAATTAGTGCAAAACAAACAATTGATCGGGGTTGCGTTTTAAGGTATGGGTGTTTTTGTTTTCCCAAATGTGTATTTTTGCTGTGGGTGTCAGGAGAAATATCTAATATTGGAGGGGTTCTCTAATTACGAGGAAACCAAAATCTTTGTTCATCCTTATCTTCCGCTACTCCCATCTCTTCGTTTTTCTCCCATTCCCCCTTCCTTCCCATTTTTTAGGGGCATTTTTTTTCCCATTTCTTCTAAGGTACGTTCATCTAATTTCTTGTTCCTAGTATATGTTTTTTGTGTTTTTTCTGAGGTAAAAGTAATTTTCCTTGTAATGCGATTGTTACCCAGTTGTGGGTTTTTTTTTTTTAAATGATATCTGGTTGTAATTTATGGTTTGATTTGCTTTTCATTTACGTAGACTACTTGTCACAGATGTAGTACTTGCTTTCTAATTTTTCTCGAATGGGTGTTTTGTCTGTAAATGCAGGTTGTTTATGATTGTTGTCAATACTTGGGTTTTGGATGTAGAGGCTATTGTTCAAGAACTGGGTCATGATTTCATCTTGATTGTAGATATGAAAAGAGGATTCTTGCCTTGGATAATTGATAAAAATGTCATTTCGGAGTCACATCGCAGCATATGGATTTCAATATTGCTGTAGATTAATCAGTTGAACTAGGGAGAAGATTTTGCCCCTGTAAAGTTGTTGGATTGAAATCTTATTTTGCGGTTTTGATGTTGTGCATTTTAACATTGCTATTAAGGTGGAGAGTTAAACCCCATAAAATGGGTTGAATTGGACTGTTGAGCTCTTTTTTTTTTTTTTTCCTGACATTTGGGGAAGGAGGTCTTTTGTACATGTCACCTTAAAAGGGTAGGAAACTAACAAATACGGTTCACCTTGGTTATTAAAATGGCTTCAAGAGAAAAAGAATTTGAACTAGATCTCGAAAGTGGTGGCACAACCAGTGAAGACGTTACAAAGGTTGGTTCTGTTTCTGGCAGCAGACAGCCAAAGAAATTATTGTCTAAAGTTGTGAGTGGAGTTTTAAATTTTGATGGACGTGTTGATGATGAATCTGGTGTAAATTCAAGTGGTAGTTCATCAAATTTGGGTGTACTTGCAGAGGAAAATGTAGAGCTATTGATAGATAAGAGTTCAGGAGGAGAAGAGAGTCGAGAACAATTGGCTCTTATGGAGAAGAAATGTATGAAGGAGAGATGTAAGAGGACAAACCCTAGAAAGCCTGCCAAACCTCCACGACCTCCGAGAGGCCCTACATTGGATGCTGCAGATCAGAAGTTTGTTAGGGAGATGTCTGAGCTGGCCATGAAGAAGCGAGCTAGAATTGAAAGAATGAAAGCACTCAAGAAGATGAAAGCTGCCAAGTCATCATCATCAGATGGTAGCCTATCTGCCATGATCATCACAGTGCTCTTCTTCCTTATTATCCTTTTCCAAGGTATGCTGCTTAGCTTTCATTTCAAGTTTTAGCTTTGTACTGCCTGTCCTTTTATGGTATCAATTCATACAGTCATCTCTTATTTTTTTCTGTCTGATAAGACGTATGTGTTGGATGCATTGTTCTACTGTTATGCTCCCCAATCTGTTTAATTTATCTTTCTTTGCGTTCAATTATTTTGCAAATGTTAATATTGTGGAGGGTAGGTCCTAACACAGATTTTATAATGTGTGGAACCCTGAATTGCTGTATGCATGCATCATTCAAGTGCTACAATATATGTGCCTTTTGGAATATATCGCCAAATTATGCTATGTACTCGTTCATTAAGAGTGAGGAAGGCTTTCCTCTGGGTGAATTATTTTGTGCTTGTTATTTATTTTTGATGTACTGGCCAAACCTTTGAAATGCAATGATGCCATATTTCTTTTTAATTTTCAGGTTCCCTGAGTTCTCATACAAGGCCATTGATGACCCTGCCTCCATAATTTTATTATTTATTTATTTATTTATTTTCATGCTCCTATTGCAAGTTCTGTGGAGCATTTTGATGTTATATACCCGTCTTGTTGCTAAGTCTTTTGATATTGTATTCCCTTAGTAAATTCTGTTTGACCACGCTCCAGGTCTAGTTGCATTAAATTTTGTACAATATTAGTTTCAACAAAAAGACAATATCACTTGATCATGAATTTCTCTAAGTTTATGACAATTCCCAATTGCAGAAGGTATCTGTCCTGCAAATTTACTGCTTCATCTTGCATATGGATGTTTGCATTGTTTTAGGTTGGAGTTGTTGACTAAACAACGGGTTTCACATAAATTTTAATGGAAGTCAAAGCTTTCACAAATTTGAAACCTGTGGTTCAAATCTAGTGTATGATTTGATTGCTAGGTTTCAAAGTTTTCCTTTTGCTGTCTGTGTAATTTTGTATCTAGTTAGAATCATTCTATAATGACGAGAAAAAATGAGTCAAACTTGTAATTTGACTATCGTAATATCACTCTATTAGAAATGCTGTTTAAGTCCTTATGTTATTTGAATAATCTGCCTATACAAAGACTATCAGATGCTTTTTATTCGCTAAGGTATAGTGTTCTGACAGTTGGATATTTTGAAGAGAATAGTGCGGTTTCAATTGGGATAATAAATTGCTCTTTGTATTAATAGTTCATCAATTATGTTTTTCTGATCTTATCATATAACCATTTCTAGTAGTGGGAGTTACTCGCAACCAGGAAAACTTGATTTTCATTTGGTTGGCTAAAAATTGGCAGCTGGAGAGATTTTTCAATTTCTTTGGGTGCTTGGAAGGGGCTCAGGTTGACCATGATAGGGAGGACATGGCAGTGGGGAAGGGGATGTCTTCTGGTCTTTTTGATGCCGGCAGTTTCTAAAGTGATATCTGGGTGACAAAAAGGGGAGAAGGGGAGGGTATCCTTCCCTTGGAAGGCTATTTGGAAGTCATCAAACACCCCGCCCAGGGTTCCAATTTTCCTTACTTGGGAGTCAACTTGGGCTTGTGGTTCTTGCAATTAGATGTGGCTTGTGCAGGAGCAAGCTTGAGAAAATGGACCATTCCTGGCTTCTTGTTCTTGGACCTGTTGGGTGCTGGTGAAGATTGTCTTTTTCACGTCTACATTGGATGATTTCAAGTTTGGTCAAAAGTGAAATAATTATGGGCTTGGAGTGGCTTGAGGACATGCCATTTTTTGGTTGGTTTGGGATGAACATAATTAACCAAGAAAGGTTACAGCACTAGCTGATAAGGGGAGCTAGCTGAAAATGAAGGAGATGGTGTGCACTTGGTGCTGCTAGACCTCTAGTGACATGATTTTGGTGGTTAGAATTACTGTATAACACTTGGGTTTGCCTGTATCATGAAATATTGTTTCACATCGCAGCAGCTGCATTATCCTCCTCTTCTTTGGGGAACATACAGGAAGTTGGAAGTTAGAATATAAATGACAATAATGTATGGGTTTAAGCATTCCAACTGGGATAGATTGGAATCTTGCTGGTTCTTTACAATTGCCTTGTATTGAAATCCATGATTCCTATTTTATGATATGAGTAACCAAAAATCAAGGCTATTCCTTTTTGATGCTACTTCTTGTTTTCGATTAGCCTAGTCTTATACCTGTTTAGGTGCACAACAATGTGGCTGTTTGAATGGCTGTCCTGTAGAATGTTCAACTTCTATTGAAAATCTCATAGGATGAAGCCAACAGATTAGTAGCATGTATTTCCATTTGGGAATGTTAATTCTAATGCATCTTAAGAATAATAGATGGACATATTGTATATACCACTTAGCTTTGCGTCATTTTTGTATAATCTTTGGAGGAGTTCTTTTCTCCACAATCTACAATATTATTCATGAGATGGCATGGTGGTTCAAGTTTTCTATTGTTTCTTCACTTTTAATCACCCTGCCCTTGGGGTTTGGGGAGCATAGGAAGGGTCATTGGTATGATGACCAAGTACTTCCAAGTACTTCGGCAAACAGTTTAAATGAGACCTGTATCACTCTTAACGTCTGTCTCTATGATGTGAAATTTTAGATGTTTCTGAAAATACAGTATCACCCCATGTTCTTTATGGATGCTTTCAATCGAGTTTCTTGTTATGATCTGTGAACTTAGCGTTTGTAAAAGGCTGTCTCTATGATGTGAAATTTTAGATGTTTCTGAAAATACAGTTTCACCCCATGTTCTTTATGGATGCTTTCAATCTAGTTTCTTGTTATGAAATGTGAACTGCATTTGTAAAAGGTTTTAGCATTCTCGTTTCTTGTCTCAAAGTGCAATTGATTAATTTTTTTTCCCTAATTGGTACAAATCTTCTTAGTCAATTGCTCTATCCATACATTTTGTTGTATCCTGACGAGGATTAGCTAAAGGGTGCTACTTTGTAACAAGAATGTGGAGTCTACCTGTCTTTGTTGTTTGAATTCCAACATCGTGTCTAACTGGATGATGTTTTGCTTCCATTGAAGACATCTCTGGATTGGTACGTTATAATTACATGTTACCTTCTAATTGACGCAGAGTTTAGAAATGGCTTGCTCTTTGCAGGAATAAGGTCCAGGAGTAATTTAACTGTAACCTTTCATGGTTCTCCTGAGTCAGCAGCAACTACGAGAGGGTTTGTGACAGTTCATTACTTTAGTACTCCTGCAGCAAATGAGAGTCATGGACCTGGCTCTGTATCCCCCAGGTGTGTTTTACTTTTCTCTCTCATGGCTTCTCTTCTTGAAGTTTAGTATTTATTGACCTCCTTATTCTTCTGTAATTTCTTATTTCATTCTGCCTGGTGAGAAGTTGCTGATTTTGTGAAGCACTTTTCCCTTGCATGCAGTTTGGTGAAACAAGTTTCCGGGTCAGATTCGGGTGATAAACAGGGTAAAATTACCTGATTAAATGTAAGTCATCAAATGTGGGGATATTGAATCTATGGTGTAATGGTGATGGCATCTTGAGGTTTATATTTGCTGCAACCTGATGTTCTTTATGACAGACTTTTGAGGTTGCTGAATTCTTGTACAGGCCATTGGTTCCATTCCAAAGGTGCATCTTGTAAAATAAGGAAATTCTCTGACTATGATGATTGCTTTTGATCTCGTAAATGGTTATATCCAGAATTCCATGATAGTTTGAATGACTAGGATTACATTTTTATGCTACTACATGCTTATGAGCATATGCTTGTGTGATGTGGAGGCTGCAGCCAAGGTGGGTCTTTGGAGAAGGAGGAAATGGTGAAGACTGGAGAGTGAGGTGAAGAGACCATAATGTTGCCCCTTTGGTCTTGCGTGCATTTGTAGCCCAGAGATGGTTTGAAAGCAGAGAGCCCTTCGTTAAGTTCTGCTATTAGACTGTGTAGAGAAGTGACTGCTGAATATTATTATTCCTCTTTCTTTCAAGGGAAAACCATTTGGGTTGATTTTTGCAACTATTCTGCATGATCATGAATCCAAGTTTATGTCCATGTTTTGGTAGAAACTAGAAAATCTTATCTGAAGCCCCAGGTCTCATTTCGTAGAGCAGGTGAAGGAGAAGTCGAGGTCCTACCGACCCCTAACCAGACGGGTGAAATCATTTCTTCTTATTCTTGGCTGTTCAAGGAGACTGGTCAAGGAACATTCTCGAGACCTCTTTGCATTATTCACATGCTTTCAGCTTCTGCACAGAACCGTGCAGGGACCGGGTGGCCTTAGTGGCTCAACTTGTCCTTTGGGCGGGCTTGGCCTCCTATTTTGGGCTGAAGGCCCAAGGTGGCCCTATCAGTCTTAGAGGCCTGGCTTTCTGCTGGACTTGGGCACAAGCACAGGTATTAGGCCCAACAAACCAATGATCAAAGATCTAAAGGTTGGTTTACACAAAAGAAAAAAGCACAAATACAGAAGGCAATTGTTGATTTTCAAATTACAAATTCTATTACTGGTTAATTGAGCCAATCTGATTAAATTATCCTCATTAGTATTTATTATTCTATGTTTATTTTTTTAGTCATTTTAACGGTAAAAAGAGTTTATAAAAATTCATTATTATCAAACACAGCACCATATAAATTCATATAATATATTACAAGCTATTTAATTTTATTTTATCCTAATACAATTTATTTTGAAAATAGGATATAAGAGTTCATAAGTTTCGAAAACATCTGACTGAGTGTTAGGATCTTATAAGCTGTTTAAAATAAGTTTAGACATACGGACCACAAATTTGAAATTTATAAAAGGATAAGGAGAGAGCAAGTTTTTTTTTTTTTTGGGGGGGGGGAGACTGACATAAAGAGGGAGAAATTAGTTTTTCCATCGAATTTTACAATGCGATTTTCTTTTTTGGCTTAAAAATGTGTTATATCACTACTTTAATCTTATTATTTTGTTATATTACGAAAGAAATATTTTTGAATAAAAAAAAAAAGTTCCTACATTGCTTTACATGTGCAGCCACAACAAAATGTTGAATTTTGAAGTGAAATATATGGAATTGTATTTTATATAAAATAACGTGAAACAAAATTATTTAAAAAAAAAACAAAAATAAAATTGGATACAATCAGCTAAGCTAACCTGACTTTGGTAAGCCCATACTTCAATTTAATCAGAGCTATGGGCTTAGTTTTAGACAAAAAATTTTGGGGAGGAACACAATACCAAGTGAGTCCCTGTATTCAAAGGAGAGAACCCCGTCTGCAATTTTCAATGTAATTGGATTACAAACGAACAACAGCCATGATTGTATAGCAAAAGCAGGGGCCAATATGATATTTGCTATCCTTGGAAATCATAAGCATCTGCATAGGTTCGAGAAGAATAAGGTGATAAAGCATAGTTAAGTCTACTTGTATTTTTGAAGGGTGTTGATACTTTGATCAAACTCTTCACTTGTCTTAGCGGCTTCAAGTTTTATGCTTTGCTTAAATGTCGTGTAAGTGAATAATATATATAAATATATGTTTGGTCATCAAGCCAGTAATATTGTTGAATGCACCTCTCTCTCTCTCTCTCTCTCTCTCTCTCTCTATATATATATATATATATATATATACATATATATATATATCGCTTTTATGTTTTGCACTGATGGCTCATGCCAAGATTTGATTGGTTTTGTAGATCAAATATGGTAAGATTTCACAATGCAGTGTTGTATTTCTTAACTTTATTTAATAAGATTTTTGCCCATTGAAAAAGGAAAAAAAAAAAAAAAAACCCTTATATATGCATGCATGTACGTATGTATGTTATTCGCACCGGTTACTTTCTAGTAAGACATAATTGAGCAATTGAGACAAAGTTAAAAAAAAAATGATTTTCTTTAAAAAATATATATATATAAACTTAAACTATCTTATTTTTAGAATTTATAATTTTTTTTTTTGAAAAAAAGTTATACATCTAATTTTATAAATTTGTAAACTTTCGAACATCTTTTAAAATATATTAAAATTTTACAAATTTTGCCTTTTTTAAATACTAAAATTACGAACCGGACAGATCCTCTCTTTCCTCAAATTTGCCCAAATTAACATCTTATTTTGGAAAATAGGAAAACATTAAGTTCATGTCAATCATAAGGAAGAAGAAAGTCAAAGAGGGGGCATGGCATGATACCCTTTTGTACGGTTCATTACATATACCCATGATGTAACCTTAACATGCCCATCCCTAACAACTCCGAAATACCATTTCTTGAGCTAGGGGGGCTTTCCCTTCTCCTAACTCCTCACTTCTTGTAATAAAGCTCCAAACATGGACCTCCAAAGTCACCCCATATCTACTTTTCCAATTCCTCCACTCAAGCTATTTGCCTCTCGACCCATATTTTGCATTCATACCTTCCTTCATATAGAGGCATTTCCTTCAAAGCACTAATAAACTCTTTCTTCAACCTCGCTCATCCATACTTGCATTTAATGCCATTTTGTCACTCACTAAGGTCAATCTCTCTGGCTTCTTTCGAAGATGCATCCTATTGTGCCTATCTAGAGTTTCATATGTGTGTCCTAAGAAATGCATTTCAACTCTTGTTGTGAGATATCCTTTTCTGAATCCAATAGATGTTTAGCAGTCCTTCCCAAGCATGGCCATGCCGACTTTCTCACCGTCCATGATATTTCAATGAGTAATACATGCAAGTCCGCAATCACAATCACACAAAAGCCTATGGATCCATCACATTCACATTGATATGTGCACACATAAACAAAGAAAAATAATACTATATAAATCAAATGAGGAAAAAATTTATAATACAATCTAAGATGGATTGTTATCTAAAATTTAAAATTTTGATCTGTCTTTCATTATTCATGATCATAATATAATCTGCTAAGTAGTAGAATGAATTTAAGACATCGGGATGTAAAATTATTGATTTCAAATTAATTGAAAAAAAAATTGAAACACATCAAGGTGAAGTACCATATATATAAATTTCCTTTTTAAATCTTTAATTCATTTTTTTTCTCTTTTTCATTATTTATAATACAATCCATTGAACTAGTAGATTAAATTCAAAGCATCGAGATACAACATATTCGATTTTGCAGTGTTAGGAAATTTATAAACATAGGAAGGGCCAGCCTTGTAGTATTATTCTCTAGGATTTTGTGGGTTAGGAAACATAAGAATAATTCTATATGCATGCAACCCGCCAAAAAAAAAAAAAAAAAATCTATTTGCATGCAACTACAATCCAAAGAATAATACTACTGATCAGCTTCTTGGGATTGTAGGATAAAATTATGGTTTAGGTTTTCCGAGGGGTGTAACATGTTTCGGGCTCACCATCATATGGTAATGGCTCCAAATATGGAAACCAAATGAGGTCATATACACCAAGAATGAATCTTTGTACATAAATAGAATGACAAATCTGTGGCTGACATGATTGATTAGATTAAAGTGATTAGTGTATCATTAAACCCAAAAGTAAAATATCTATTTTATAAAATATTAATATAGAGTGAATAATATCATCTTCATAAAAAATGTTGGATTTATTTTTTTAAAAAAAATAAAATAAAAATATGGAGTTAAAAAATTAACTAAACTAACTAAATAAAAATAAAGAACTCAAAAAATAAAAATTAATGAAAAATCAATTTTTCTAACCAAATGAATTATTTCCACCTTGATATATTTAATTGATCATCGATACAAAAATTACTCAACATCCTTTGAATAAATTGATTATAGTCGTTAAATATCACAAAACGATCAATCCCTCCTTACTTTTTCGGTAATCAAGGTACCACCGTTAATTATTTCCCTAATCGAAAGGCAACCCAAGAGACCCTCATTGGATTTAGTGTTTCGATAATCTTACGATCTAGAAAGACTCAAAAACACACAACGGTTTCATTTTAATTAAATTATTTAATCTCTCAGTATGAATTAAATCGCTTGCGAGACCATAAAACTATGTCAATTATTATTTCATTAAAAATAAATAAACTTGTCATTTTTAATTGACTATAGATTATTCTAGAATTATCAAATATAGATATTTATTTAATAAATATAAAACAATCATAAACATTAGGGTACAGAGATAAAATAAATACTTACAAAATATTGAGCCAATAATCTCATTTAGCTCTCATAATCTTTATTCATCTAGGTTTTAATAATCATTTAACTAGAAATTAAAATAAAAACATATAAAAAAAAAGAAACTCACAAAAGGATATTTTATTGCTGGAAAAATCAATATTAGAAAACAAAAGGGGCAGCCGTCTTCTTGTTCCCAGCAGCAACCACAGGAAGAAAAGAAGAAAAATATATGACTTTTTCTAATGAAACTCCCAACCGCATGAAAGAGAAAATTTGAAGCAACCAAAAAAATAAAACCTAAACTAAAAATTGTTTGCTGGACGTGGAAGGGCAAGACATGGGACGGCTGCCCCTTCTCCCCCCTTCTCCTTTACACAAGGAAAAACTCCTATATAAATAGGAGTAGTAATCCTATTTTTAAGAAGAACAATTTTCTAAAAGATAAAAGTTTTTGAAAGTTAAATTTTTAAAATTTATCCATAAATATTAGAAATAAATCAATGACTTTGCAAATTTTTAAAATTTCCAAATTTATTTTCTTTTCCTTTCTTTTTCTTCAAAAGTCTCCCATATCATTCCTATTATATTAATGACCACAAAACAAAATAATTAGTGTAATATTCATTCAAAAATAAAATAAAATAAACCATAATTATTACACTGATTTATACCCTATCAAATTCTCTCACACCTAGATAATCCTTGTCCTCAACCGTTTATAACTCAAATAAAACTAAAATTACTCTAACCAACCTATTTTTCTTTTGAATTAGTAAGGCAACATATGTCATGACAGTTAAACTAGAAAAATAATCAAAACAATAAATATTTTACAATATTTCAAACGAGAACAGCTATTGCAAATCCCAACAGTTCCTTATGAAATCAAAATAACAAAATTCAACAATCATCTCCAAGGGTTCACTCAAATTCACTCAAAATGGTGTGAAGAATATATCAATAACACTCAAATCAACACATTGAAATTGGCATTATCATATGCTTGCAAATATATCAAATGTTCATCACAAAAAAATTTGAATTTCATACATTAATTTAAAAGTCTTTCATTTGATTGTAATGGAGTTAAGGTTAAGGATAAAATAAAATGGTATATCAAAGGTCTAAAATGTACCAAAAAAATATACGTAACTAATCACATAATTTTTCTACAATAACACATTGCTTCATACAAATAGTACACCAAAAATATATGATCTCGCTATTCACTGGTACTCAACATAGCCAACAATCAAAAGCATATGAAAATATTAGACTTTTTTCTCTATGATCCATAACTGAAACGAAATTTTCAGAGATGCAGCATTTTTTTTCTTTTTTTTTTCGCTGTTGCTTTTTTTCTTTTTTTTTTTTTTGTTCTCTTTTTTTTTTCCATAAAAAACTTCTCAACACAAAAGATAAACAAAATCAAACTTTTTCTTTCTTTCATAGTCATGAATTCCATTTTCATATCAATGAGCATACCAATATTAATATTCTAATCGGCCTTTCCCAATGAGACAAATAAAATACAACTAAATCATGCAATTAATTACATAAATTTTTGGTACAAGGGTCGAAACGCAAGTCAAAATAGGATTATAGTGTTGTATTGAGGGGTTATAAAAAAAAGAAAAAGTCCAAGACTCAACTTGATTCACTAAGGGGAATAAAAAAAAAATAGGGTAGGGACTTTTACGAAAGCTAAAATGGGGTAAAACCTATGTACCTTTATCATTTCAATGCATGAAACCCTAAATGTGTTCTCGAAATGTATAACATTGCAAATTCTAAAATGTTCAATCCAAATGTGATATCCACTCAAGAAAAAAAGAAATTCCGAGTACAAAAAATGAATTTGCTTGTTTTAGACTCAAAACCTCTCTTTGAAATGTGGTTTGTATCAAATGTTGCATGTTCATCTCTCAAAGAAAACTATTAAAGATATGAATGGTCATTACAATCACAAAAACCATTGATACGAGATATTTTTTCATAAATTTCTAGCCAACTATATAACACATATCAATTTTGAAAGTTTAAAATTTTTTTTTTATCTTTTTTTAATTAAATAAAATGAAACAAAACTTAACCTATGGTAAAAAAACACAAACAAACTACCAAAAACAAAATATGAAATATTCCCCCACACCTAAATCATACATTATCCCCAATGTGTGCCAATGAGAGAGAAAAAAATAAAAATAAATAATTATCGTATCAAATAAAAATAAAAATAAAAAAATAAAGCGAGAACAAGCCTTTTTTAGGGTGAAGTGGTGAATGAAGTGGTCAAATTTAACAAGTCTTGAAGAAAAAATTATGGTGGCAATAATGGATCCCTTCTTAGGATGTTGGCATACCCTAATTCATGGGCAATTCTGATCATTTAAGAACATTAGCAAAACTGGATAGCAATAAAGGTTAGTTAAGGCGTGAGCATGCTTTAATGGCAGAACACTTCTGATCATGAAATTTTTCAACATTTATTCACCTAAAAAAATCAAAATCAAAACTAAATCAAACCAAATAAATATGAAATAAAAATCATAAAAGAAAATATTGGGTTGCCTTCCAACAAACGCATTCGTTTAATGTCTTTGGCTCGACATTGTCTTCTCGTTTCAATCTCGTTCAAAGACCAGTCCTATCCATTTTAACTTCAACTTATCTGGCATGAACTTCAATTTTGAATTGAATTGAATGATTTTATGGCCTACCATGAATTGTTTCCAATGTAGGAATTTGTCATCAAGAAATTTGTCATATTGTGCAACCTCATCTGTCACGTTTTTCTTAAATACAAAATCCAATTCATCTTGCACAAAATTATCATGACCAATGAAATCCACGGTGCTATCATAAAAAACAGATTTAAAATCATTTGAATAGTTCATGATATCAAAAATATTAAAAATAGCAACTTTACAATCAAATTCAATAGTTAAAGTACTCAAATCCGTATCAACTTTTATCTTGACTCTTTTCATGAATGGCTCTGACACTTGTTTTATTGCTTCTAAGAGAGGTATGTTGAATCCTTCTTTTGGAAAAGTTTCTAAAATCTTTTTTTCTTCTTCCTCTTTCGATTGTGCCAACCTACCCGGAAAATGTGATAAAATTAAAATTTTTGTTTTGAAAGTATCGGACTCTTTACTTATCTCGTTGGTGGATTCATTCGTTATTGATGATTTCTCTATTTGCTAGATTTCTCTATCTTCTTTGGTTTTTGATGAATTGTCTTTCACTTCTTTTAATGATTTTTTCAATCGATTCACGGTTGTCGTCAATTGTGACATTTGATTCTCCAAATTTTGAATATTGGTTATTATCACTTGTTGAAATCGTTGGCTTTCCTGTTGAATTAATAGAGTACTGTTAGCCAAATTTTTAATAGTCTTTTCTTGAGACGTACCTTGATTCGAAAAAAGTTGTTGAGACTGAAATTGAGATCGGTCTTATAGTTGTTTTGAGAACTCTTGTTGCCAATTCCTATAATTGAAGTATGGTTCATTACACCATTCTTGGTTATAGATGTTCCAATATGGGTCACCATAAAGAATGAGACACTAATCAGTTGGATTATCCATCTCTGAACAAATTCCACAAGTTTGTACCGATTGTATTTTTTCTACAATAAAATTACGCATAAGAGAAGTTAATTCTTTCAATTCTTAACGAAGGGAAAAATCACTTTATCTCATTGACCATTTTTGGAATATCTTGTCATATTCCAAATTGTCGAGAAATCTCAATATTAAGAAAATCATTGCAAAAGGTATATTCATTAAAATAAGAAAATAACAACTCCCTTAAAGTCTTTTGTGTGGCCATATCCAAGTGTTTAAAATCCTTCTCTTTTATGTCGTTGGCAAATTTCTAGTAAGTTCACTATAAATGTTAGTCTCCAAAATAAAGAGAAAATAAAACTTAAAAGAAATAAATCTTTTAACACCGTTCATCGGCGCCGGCGCCAAAATTTTGTGTATCGTCAAACAACTAAAAATAAAATATCTACTTCACAAAATACTAGTATAGAGTGAATAGGGTCATATCCACAGGGAATAGTAGATTTAATTTTTTTAAGGAAAAATAAAATAAAATAAAAATATGTGGTTGAAAAATTAACTAAACTAATTAAATAAAAATAAAGAATTCAAAAAATAAAAACTAATGGAAAATCAATTTTTCTAACCAAAGGAATTATTTCCACATTGATGTATTTGATTGATCATCGATACAAAAATTACTCAATATCCCACAAATAAATTGGTTATAGTCGTTTAATACCACAAAACGACCAATCCCTCATTACTTCTTTGTTAATCAAGTTACCACTGTTAATTATTTTCCTAATCGAAAGACAACTCAAAAGACTCTCGTTGAATTTAGTGTTTCGACAGTCTTACGATCTAGAGAGACTCAATTTTAATTAACAACACGCAACGAATTCATTTAAATTAGATTATTTAATCTCTTAGCATGAGTTAAATCGCTTGCGAGGTCATAAAACTATATCAATTATCACTTCATTAAAAACAAACAAAATTTATCATTTTTAATTGACTATAAATTATTCTAGAGTTATTAAATATAAGCATCTATTTAATAAATATAAAATAATCTTGAATATTAGAGTATAGAGATTAAATAAATATTTATAAAATATTGAACCAATAACCTCATTTAGATCTCACAATTTTTATTCATCTAGGTTTCAATAATCGTTTAACTAGAAATTAAAATAA
The DNA here is from genome assembly GCA_037126225.1 of Dillenia turbinata. Lineage (NCBI taxonomy): Eukaryota > Viridiplantae > Streptophyta > Magnoliopsida > Dilleniales > Dilleniaceae > Dillenia > Dillenia turbinata. The sequence goes on from JBAMMX010000006.1 coordinate 607,217, forward strand.
AAACATATAAAAAAAAGAGAAACTCATAAAAGGGTATTTTATTGCTGGAAAAATCAATATTGGAAAACAAAAGGGGCAGTCGTCTTCTTATTCCCAGTAGCAGCCGCAGGAAGAAAAGAAGAAAAATATGTGACTTTTTCTAATCAAACTCCCAGCCGCAGGAAAGAGAGAATTTGAAACAACCAAAAAAATAAAACCTAAACTAAAAATTGTTTGTTGGACGTGGAGGGGCAGGACATGGGGCGGCTGCCCCTTCTCTCCCCTTCTTCTTTATACAATGAAAAACTACTATATATATCGGAATATTAATCTTATTTTTAAGAAAGAAAATTTTTTAAAAAATAAAAGTTTTTAAAAGTTAAATTTTTAAAATTTATCTTTAAATATTATGAATAAATCAATGAATTTGTAAATTTTCAAAACTTCCAAATTTATCTTCGTTTCCTTTCTTTTTTTAAAAAAAAAATTCCTCCATCATTTCTATTATATTAATGACCACAAAACAAAATAATTAGTGAATATTTATTCAAAAATAGAACAAAATAAATCATAATTATTACATTAATTTATGTTCTATCAGTAATAGTAATATTCTTCTTTTTTTATATATTGACGAGATTTAAATTTGAGCTCTTTTAAGAAAATGAAAGAAATGATGCCATTTGAGTTAAAGTTCGTGGATAACATTCTAAGATAACCTAGAAAGGTCGTACTCCCTATGCATCGCTCACACTAATTAATGCATAAATATATGATTGAAACATGCCAGGTAACATTCTAAGATAACCTAGTAAGGTCGTACTCCCCATGCATCGCTCACACTAATTAATGTATAAATATATGATTGAAACATGCCAGGTAACATTCTAAGATAACCTAGTAAGGTCGTACTCCCCATGCATCGCTCACACTAATTAATGCATAAATATATGGTTGAAACATGCCATTTGTTTATGTTCAATACTCAACCCTCAATATGCGACACTTAAATGCTCGTCATCGGCTCCTAATCCTACCCCACGCGGCTTTTATCTCCCAGAAAACATTTTTGAAAATTAATCAAACCCCATATCACCAGGGCCAAAGTAATTATGTTAAAAAAATGTAGCAACTCAATATGAAATAACAGTCGATTTAATAGCATGTAGTGTTAGATTTTTTAATCAAATTTTGAATTTAAAACTTGAAAATAGAAAATATTATGTCGAGAGAGCCGTCCTTAAATAGAACCCCCACAAACATTCAAATTGGATTAATAAGAATACAATTCTAAATATCAGTGGTGAGAATAAATAAAAAAAAGATATATATAAGTGGCCTAGCAAATACTAATGAAATTAAGGGTTCGACTGCTTGCACTCGCACAGTGCCATTCCACCAGCTAAGATCCTCTTTCAGTAATTTTGGCCCTTCCGGGATACAGAGAAGATCTCACTAGGCTTTTGACTTGATATGCAACAAGATATATACAACACCCTCTCTTGTTAACATTACTCCCCCCCCCCCCCCGCCAAACCCTCAGTTAATGCAACCACGTCGTGGACCACTTCTTGTGGGTCTCTTATGATGTTCATTTCTTCTTTTCCCTTCTTTCCGAATTAAATTATATCCCAATCTTGCAGTGGTTTCTTATCACGCATTATTTACCTCTGGTTTTGTTATGAAGGGATTTATCAGTAAAAAACGAACAAAAAGAAAAGGAAGAAGGTGCCAACTTTCAGATAGGAAGGATAGTTATATTGATATATAGGTGTTAAGTGCAAACTAAGTCATTTATAAAAGTTTTAAAATTGTAAATTATTGTATTAAATTTTAGGATAATTTTTAAAATATTTCTAATCAAAAGAGTGTGACTGAATATATCAACATCAGCAGGACAGTTAAACCTATTTGATCGGGAATAATTTGAAAATAGGTTGACGTGGCACACTGATGTGGAGTTGATGTGATGAACAATTGAACTGATCGAAAATATTTTAGAAGTGGATTCAAAGTAAGAATTATTTATATTTTTAACATAATAATTTAGATTTTCTCTAAAATTTATCTGGTAGTAAAGAAAAGTCACCTCTTTAGAGCGGATTCAATGCAAAAATTGTGGTCCAAATAGTGATAGAAAGAGTCTTTTCAGAAATTTATAAGGCGGCCATACGTGTTGCCCCACCATGGCACATGCAGTTGCAGAGAGAAAACGTTAGTTCAAACCATTGTTTCAAAAGTTCAATGACCTTTTCAAACTCTTGAATCCTAAAACTGTATCCAGCTCTACCTAAAACATACACAATGGTTAACTGATTGTGACTGTTTCAGACATTCCTCGACCAGACAGTTTGATCAGATTTGCTCTATATTAGACTCATGATTACACGAAACATGTGCTTCCATCTCTTTCATGTGGTGCCAAGTTAGGCGTGTGACTGTGAGAGGCTAGAAATCAAGTGGAATCTTAAGATCTCTCATCATATTAAAGGGTCAATTTTGGTTAGGTTTTACCTATTCCTTGGAGCGGAAAAAGCAAAATTTGTAACTCTTTGATAATGACAGTGATGTTGCAGCTCTTGAAACATTGTTTATTTATCAAAAACAGAAATTCTGGTTTAAGATATTTTGAATCAGTTGTAATGCTGATCAAGAATGCATATATAGGAGACAAAGTGATCATCACTTCTCTTACCAGTTTCAGAGCGATTATGGAGAAGATCATGGAGCATTATTTAAGAAGATCACGAACTTTAGAATATCATTTTCATTGAATTAAACCACAGGATCATAAGGTCTAGCTTTTTTAGGGTAGTGTCTCATTAACGGCTCAGCACCCCCGGAAGGAGGCTTTCTTCGCCCTCCGACTAAGCTGTTCACAAAAGGTCCAAAACCAATCCCAAGGAAGAGTGAAGTTTCATAGGGTCTCTCAGTGCAAGTGTCGGCCTAGCAGAGTTTTTGACTATTAGTGTGCTTTCCAATCTCCGCATGTATCAACTCCAGTTCTATCATAAGTTGAGGTCTGAGATTTGATATCAGATTTAAAAAGTCACCTACTAAGACTTTACGGAAAAAAAATATGGGTGGGTTTATCCCCTGAGAAAGAAAAAGTACCTAAAATTTACAGCTTTATATGTAGTCTAATACATACGATCAACAAATCTAGTAGGAATATTAATCTCTCTCTGGTCAAACTTGCTAAAAACTCTTCTTACAACCTGGGGAAGGGGGGGGGGAATGACTCATCATCTTAGAGCATTTATTGCAAAGTTGAGATTTAGGTTAGGACGCGTTGAAAACCGTTTATTTTGAATATTGTGTATGTCTTGGTCCATGCGTTGGCTTACAGTGAAACTTCGTTCCTATTGATAAGACCACATGACAGTGTTGGAACCCACGGCTTAGCCAAGGCTGCTCTTAACTGGAGCTGTATCTTAGCAGGACACACATTTCCTTGTTTTGTGAATGAATGCAAGTCTAGGGGCATTTTGTCATCCCTTCTTATATAAAAGCAGCATTTGACTCTAAGAGCATCACAACCTACGAAAAGGGAGATTTCAGAACAAAAATGGCAAGCTTGGCCTTTGTTATCATTCAACCGATAGCTTTCTTCTTTAGAATTCTTCTCAAAAAGCTCATTAGAAACCAAAGATATCTAAGGAGAAAATCCAGCAACGTCTATTCATCACAGTTCAAATTTCAAAAGTACCCTTTAATTTGTCATAGATCAGAACTCTCTGACCAAACTTTGATCTTTAATGTGGAGGGTGCTCTATTGAAGTCCTCATCTTTGTTTCCTTACTTCATGCTTGTGGCATTTGAGGCTGGAGGTCTGTTAAGGGCTTTTGTGCTTCTTATGTTGTACCCTTTGATCTGTTTACTTAGTTATGAAAAAGGTCTGAGGACTATGGTTATGGTATGCTTTTTTGGGATTAAGAAAGAGAGTTTTAGGGTTGGGACAGCTGTTCTTCCAAAGTTCTTTTTAGAGGATGTTGGTTTGGAAGGGTTTGAGGTGTTGAGAAGTTGTGAGAGAAAAGTGGGTGTGACCGAGTTGCCTCAAGTCATGGTTGAGAGTTTCTTGAGAGATTATTTGCAGGTCGAGTTTGTTGTTGGGAGGCAACTGAAGGTGGTTTGTGGGTACTATGTAGGACTAATGGAAGAGAAAAGAAAGGACAGAGCCATTTTGGAAAGGATAGTTCTTGGGGACCCAAAAATGAGCTCCAACATTGTCGGATTTAGCAAGTTTGGCAAATTTGACCACCAAATGTTCTCTCATTGCAAGGTGAGTTTTATATATCCATATTCATAAAAATATTAATATTATTTTTCATATTCAAAAGCTCATATTCTTACTCTTCTAGGAGGCTGGTTAGCTAAACATTTTTATGCTCTAAGAAGTTTGGCAAGAAAATCTGTCATATTCTTACCACTGGTCATGGTCCTGCTCATTCCATTAAATATTTTCTTGTCTAATACATTTATTATCATAAGCTAATCTTTTATAGTAAAAATTTCACAGCATTGCTCATAAATGATGACGATAACCTACATAAAGTTTTTTTTTTTTTTTTAAGATTATCTAATTATATTGTCAATTGAACTCATACAAAAATTTTAACCAAAAAAGAAAGCTCTCACATTTTACTTTCTACGCTATAACAATGGGATGTTTGACCACATTTTCCTCCAATTCTCCTTTATCCTTTTGAAGATCAAATGAAAAAGGGAGACATAACATTTCTGTCTTGTCTGAATAGGGAGACATTAGATTTTATTTTGTTTCAATGTTACAACAGGAGTTTTCATCAGACAAAGTATTTTTATATAAAAAATCAACATTTTTATTATATCATAGAACTTTTTAAAGCGAATATGATATATTTTTTGTTCTAATAGATTTTAATACGTATGTATCTCATTTGCCAGTTCTTGTGCTCATATAGAATTTTGTTTATGTTGCACCCAGGAAATCTACATGGTCAGTGAAACAGACAAGAGAAGCTGGCATCACCTACCCCGGGACACGTATCCCAAACCCCTAATTTTCCATGATGGTAGATTGGCCGTAAGACCAACCCCGCTCACAACTCTAGCCCTTTTCATGTGGGTCCCTTTTGGCGTGACCATTTCCATACTGAGAATAACTATTGCACTATCCCTGCCCTTCGATTTTTCGATTCCCATTTTATCCTTCACCGGTCTCAGACTCGTCTACACACCATCCCCAAAGTGCCCCAATTCCCAGCCAAGTCCAAAACTCTCCAAACAACAAAAGGGCCTCTTATATGTATGCAATCATAGAACTCTACTAGACCCTTTATACCTCTCATTCACTCTCAAGAGACCCATCACTACAGTCACGTACAGCCTAAGTAGAATGTCCGAAATCCTAGCGCCAATCCAGACCATCCGATTAACCCGGGACCGAGATCAAGATGGGAAGATGATGGAAAAGTTATTAAGTCAAGGGGACCTAGTTGTCTGCCCCGAAGGGACTACTTGCAGAGAACCATATCTACTAAGGTTCAGCCCATTGTTTGCTGAGATGAGTGATGATATAGTTCCTGTAGCTGTGAATGCTCACGTTGACATGTTCTATGGTACCACTGCAGGTGGGTTCAAGTGTTTGGACCCTGTTTACTTCCTTATGAACGCTTTTCCTAAATATACAGTTAATTTATCATTAGGGAAAGTGTGTGGATCTTCCACATGTCACGATGGCAGGGAATCGAGGTTCGGTGTGGCCAATCATGTTCAATGTTTACTTAGTGAAGCATTGGGTTTTGAATGCACCATGCTTACGAGGAAGGATAAGTACTTGATTTTGGCTGGAAATGAAGGCATAGTTTCATCGGATTGTAACAAGAGCAAAAATTAATCTAATACTACTGATATAGTGTTGTATTATGGAAAACTTTATATATATATATATATATATATATATATATATATATATATATATATATATATATATATTTGTATTCATATTTTTGTTTCTAAATTTGTTGGTCATGATCATTAGATGCAATACATAGTTTTGTGGGCTTCAGATTACAGCGATAAAAATTACTTTATAAATTATCATTTTTTTGGATACATTAGACATTTTAACTCAGAGAGAATAATGTTAATTGAGTTATAATTCATTGATATAAATTATCATATCTTACCACAGGACAGATTGTGTGCATTGATTCATCTCTCTCTCTCTCTCTCTCTCTCTCTCTTGTCATGTGGAAAGGTTTTGTCAAAAAAGCCATGCAAACGCATGCTCATGACTCATTCATAATGCTTGGTATGCTTGACCATGGGCTTCACATCCAAGGTGGGCCCATTCATTTCCTTAATCTCCCTCAACGACCTTTTGATTGGCAGATTTAATTTATGCATCCACCAACACACACACACATACCCAAAACTTGTGTGTGCGTGTGTATATATATAGACACAGAATCAATTGATGCACCCGCAGTAATTGGAACAACTAATAATAATGCTGATGATCTAAAATTCTTGCCGCATAATTCCGGTTTTGCCAATATAATTAAGGTAACAGGACAGACATTCTTAGGTGGTTTTCTAAATAAGTGATGAAAGCGATCAAGTCTCATTTGGGAGATGCACGGTGCCTTCCTTACCGAGATTGAGGGTACAGATTGGTGTTGGGCACTGCCAGCCAACATATCCCAAGAGAAATTTGCCATGCGCAAATGATTTTTTATTTTATTTGTTTTTTTGAAGGGCAAAGAGACCCAACAATTAGAAAGAAACGAACATAGCACATAGGCCGAAATTCGACTGCATCCAAGCAGAGAAAACAAGCTAACGAGAAAGAACTTAATTACATGTTTCAGTCGTAGACATATATATATATATATATATATATAGTCGTCTCAGTAGGTTTTACCATTAGTATTTTTTCACTCTAATAAGATGGAAAATGACTTTTATTATTCCAGGTAGACCCCCCTCCCAGCTATACCCAAACTCTTTCTCATTTAATTAGACTAAAGGTGCCATGTCCTTTTTATTTTTTTTCAATTTAGAGGGCAATATCATAACGCTGATCGCAAGACTAATGAAGGCCCGAAAACCTCACCTTGAATTTTGTGTCTAAATTGAACAAAACACCTGGTTATGCATTAAATGTGTAGAAAAACACTAATAAGATATGGATAGTTGTTTTAATGGGAAATATCACTTGGTGAGCTCCCTCTAAAACGAATTTGACAACAGTTTAGATTGGATAAATTAGTTAGAGTATGATTCTGAATAACGGTTGATTTAAGTATTAAAAAAAACACACTAATAAAGATGATCTTAGTATCCTCGGCCCAACTGACCCACAGGCATTTTTAACGGGCCAGATTGGACCAAGTAATCAGCAGACTTGGGTTCAGTAAATCTGGGCTGACAGTTAAAACCTGTACTAGAAGCCCAAAAACACGAGGCTAACCGAAACTTTAAGGCCCAGCCCGGGCCTTGTAAAATGGAGAAAGTTCTCCCCCCCTCCTATATAAATTAGACGTGAGCGCGTAACCCCTTTCTATCTTCGGTTGCCCTAGGGTTTTGCATCTTCCCAGCCAGTTGGGGCTTCTTTAGGGTTTCTGATGGGAACGGAGAGGAAGAGGAAAGTGAGCTTGTTTGACGTCGTCGATGAGACTTCAATCTCCGCCAAGATTGCCAAGGCCAATGGCGCGGCGGCGAATCCTTTGTTGAATCGGTGGAATGGACGACCTTACTCCCAAAGGTATTACGAAATCTTGGACAAGAGGAAGACTCTCCCTGTTTGGCACCAGAAGGAAGAGTTCTTGCGAGTTCTGAAGGCTAATCAGACCCTAATCCTGGTCGGTGAAACCGGTAGTGGTAAAACCACTCAGGTAAAGAACGTTTACTAGTTTCGATCTTCATTTTGGTTTCCAAGATTTAAGGGCAGATTTGAAATTTTTTTATCAGTTAATTGCTTGTTTGAATTTGAAGGATTGGCGTACTTGATTACGAAACTATAGAATGTTTATTGGATTCTTCATTTGTAGTGATTTGTTTGTGGCATTCTTGACAATCTTGTATGATGCTTATGTTTTCCTTCTCTCTCTGTTTTTTTTGGCGTGTATGTAGTAATTGCGATTGTGAAATGCTCGGAGATTTTGTTGGTGAGATGCAAAATTTGGTTGACCCATGAATGATTGAATTGTATGATGGATTTTTACTTACTGTATGTGTGCACGAGTTTTGTGGTTGGCTTATCATTCAGATGTTAGGGGGCTGGGTTTGAGTTACTCAATTAAATTGGGAGTTACTCAACTAAACAGGTACATGTAGTTTGTGGGCTATTGCATGTGCAACCAAAAGAGTAATAGATGAGGTCTTTACCATCATAGAAAAGGGGGCAGAACCTGAGGGTGACATTTCTATGATTTCAAACTCTCTTGATGGATTAACTTTCCTTTTGGTGTTTTATAATGAAATATGTGTCTTTTCAGGGTTTCTAAGTCAAATCGCACAATAATTTAATATCTAAGCATGCTTTAAGTTGTCTTCCTGTTTGCGAGCTTGTAATGAAATTCTTTAGCCATGATTCATTTACTATGTGAAATAAGTTGCAATTCCTTGTATACTTGAATTTATATCTATGATAAATCACAAATTTTTATTACTCAGCCTTCCTTTTGTTTCCTCCCTTTTTCGAGCTTGTAAAAATTTTTCCATGATTCATTTACTATGTGAAATAAGTTGCAATTCCTTGTATACTTGAATTTATATCTATGATAAATAATTAGTTTATTAGTAGCTTTCTTATATATATATATATGTTTATATATTATGCTTCTTGTTGTCATCTGAATTCTGAGGCCCAGTGTTGTTAACTGGCATTTATGTTTCTTTTCTACAGATTCCTCAATTTGTTTTAGAAGCTGTAGATATTGAAACACCGGATAAGCGCAGGAAGATGATGGTTGGCTGCACGCAGCCTAGAAGAGTGGCGGCAATGTCTGTTTCACGCCGTGTTGCTGAAGAGATGGATGTAACCATTGGAGAAGAAGTTGGTTATAGCATTCGTTTTGAGGATTGCAGTAGTTCTAGAACAGTATTAAAGTAAGCTCCTTTCCTGGTACATTGGCTGTTTTTCTATTTGTGGGGGAAGCGTATATAATTCCTTCTTTACTTAATGTGGTATGTCCTCTTCTTTAACCTTTCTTTCAAATCGTCAACTTTGAATTTTGTTGGCTTGTGATAGGTATCTGACAGATGGTATGCTTCTAAGAGAAGCCATGACAGATCCTCTTTTGGAACGTTATAAAGTAATTATTCTCGATGAAGCTCATGAAAGGACTTTGGCTACAGATGTTCTATTTGGACTTTTGAAGGAAGTGCTAAAAAATCGACCTGATCTGAAGTTAGTTGTGATGAGTGCTACGCTTGAGGCTGAGAAATTTCAGGGTTACTTCTATGGTGCCCCTCTTATGAAAGTTCCTGGAAGGCTTCACCCTGTGGAAATTTTCTACACACAGGAGCCTGAGAGGGACTACCTGGAAGCAGCTATTAGAACAGTTGTGCAGATACACATGTGTGAGCCTCCTGGCGACATACTTGTTTTCCTTACTGGAGAGGAGGAAATAGAAGATGCATGTCGCAAGATTACAAAAGAAATTTCAAACTTAGGGGAACAGGTGGGGCCTGTTAAAGCGGTTCCTTTATATTCTACACTTCCTCCAGCTATGCAACAGAAGATATTCGAGCCTGCCCCCCCTCCAACGAAGGAAGATGGTCCTCCAGGAAGGAAGATTGTTGTCTCAACAAACATTGCAGAAACTTCATTGACTATAGATGGCATAGTTTATGTGATTGACCCTGGCTTTGCGAAGCAGAAAGTCTATAATCCACGAGTAAGGGTTGAATCTTTGTTGGTTTCTCCAATATCAAAGGCCAGCGCACACCAAAGAGCTGGTCGTGCTGGAAGAACTCAACCAGGAAAATGTTTTAGACTGTATACAGAGAAGAGTTTCAATAATGATCTGCAGCCTCAAACCTATCCCGAGATATTGAGATCAAATCTTGCAAATTCAGTTCTTACCTTGAAGAAGCTGGGGATAGATGATTTGGTCCATTTTGATTTTATGGATCCACCTGCTCCTGAGACTCTAATGCGAGCTTTGGAGGTGTTAAACTACTTGGGGGCATTGGATGATGATGGAAATTTGACCAAGTTGGGTGAGATAATGAGTGAATTCCCCTTGGATCCCCAGATGTCCAAGATGCTTGTTGTCAGTCCGGAGTTCAACTGTTCAAATGAGATACTATCCATCTCCGCCATGCTTTCAGGTATGACTGCTCTTAGTTTCTGTTTTGCATGTAAGGAGTCCTGTTATATTATAGGAGTAAACTGTATATCTCTAGTCGGCCAAGAACAGGTGCTTATCTTTAGTGGGCACTTGCTGTAAATCCTGCCAAATGCACAGGCATGTTCTGTGTATTAGAGTCTAGATTGTATGCATTGCACATATATGCTTGCATCTGCATGTAGCTAAAATCTCATCAGCAACTGTCTTCTCTGGGTTCCATGCCCCTGGTTGGCATGCTCCATAGGATTTCTAAGTAAGTGCTGATGCAGATAGTTGCAGTTTCTCAGTATTCTCTCATGAAGCAAATGGTATCGTCTGGCCTCTATGCATCTGCTGACCACCGTGGGCCTCCTCTGTGATAACCACTTTCTTTCTCTAGTACCCAATTGCTTTGTCCGGCCTAGGGAGGCACAAAAAGCTGCAGATGAAGCAAAAGCTCGGTTTGGACACATCGATGGGGATCATTTGACGCTCTTGAATGTATACCATGCATACAAACAAAATAGTAAGTACATTTTTAATCATTTTCCTTCAATATGATGTGCAACTCCATTTGGTTTCTAATATATATATATTTTTTTTCTTTTTCCTGAATGGGAGCAGATGAAGATCCATCCTGGTGCTATGAAAATTTTATCAATCATAGGGCACTGAAGGCTGCTGACAATGTGAGACAACAGCTGGTGCGTATAATGGCTAGGTTCAACCTCAAGTTGTGCAGCACAGACTTTAACAGTCGGGACTACTACGTCAATATCAGGAAGGCCATGCTTGCTGGATATTTTATGCAGGTGGCCCATCTGGAGCGTACTGGGCATTATTTGACTGTGAAGGATAACCAAGTAAGTTGGTGACTTGGACATGGCTATTTACGTGCTGATATATATGTTTCTTTTCGGTGTTCCCCTAAGATGGGTGCAATGTTGTCGTTGTTCATTATTTTATTGGTGCCCCTTTTTGATGTTCCAGGTGGTTCACTTACATCCCTCAAATTGCCTTGATCATAAGCCCGAGTGGGTAATCTATAATGAGTATGTTCTGACTACCAGGAATTTTATCCGCACGGTTACAGATGTCCGTGGTGAATGGTTAGCACATTATCCTTGCTTGACTCTCTCTCTCTCTCTCTCTCTCTCTCTCTCTCTCTGACCTAGGAGGGTTTTCTCTCGAGTATATTTTGTTTCCACGTGTATGTTTGTGTTTATTTCAAGGTTTTATGCATTAGTCATCTTTTTTTTTCTGGGTTATGAGCATGCTGAGTAGGGCTGTGTCCGGGTTGGGTATCCAAGCCCGAATATATCATTTTGACCCGAACCCGAGGAATTCGGGTTATATTTTTTTGACCCGAACCCGAGTAAAGTACTTAAATTCGGGCGGGTACCCGAACCCAAAAATTATTTTTTTAACCCAAAAATTTAAAATAATATTTAAATATTGTTTTTTTAGTGAACATAATAAGGAGATTTTTTTTTGCTAGTAGAAGTCAAAGAATTTTTTTTTCAAAGAATCTTGTATTTATAGTATTCAAAAAAAAAAATTGAAAAATTTAAAATTTTTTTAAGAGAACTCTATATACAAATAAAAAAAAAAAGAAAAATATTGTCATTACAAAATATTTTTTTGCCATAATTCTACTTTTATCCTTATGATTATATGTATTCGGGTTGATTCGGATGGGTCGGGTTAATTCGGGTTTTTTAATTACCGACCCGAACACCTCGGGTTCGAGCGGGTCACGGGTTTTGTTCGGGTCGGATCCAGCCCTAATGCTGAGATCATCGAACTCCACTTATTTAAAAAAAAGGACACATTTTACATTATCTTCATGGTTCTGATCGTGGTTGCTCACATTCCTGCCCTCTTCTGACTATTTTCTTGATGTTCTGCATTCCTTGAAACCACAATGAACCCCGAAATAGGTGGATAAAATGAGCATGTAAGAAAAGGTAGGTCAAGATTGTTGTTTCAACACTATTTAATTAGGCATAGTTACAAAGAAAAGCATAGTTAGGATGAAGGTTACTAGTTGACTTGATCTTGGATCTACAACAAGATGCTAAGAGTGCTAGATAAACATATGCAAGTTTTGTTGACTGTTACTGAATGCATTTGTAATGTTGAGTTTTTAGTATTTTATCAATGCGTTCTCTACAGAAAGCTGGTCATCAAGAATCAGTATATTGTTGAATTGGAAATGCAATAAATAAGTTCTTTATTTACTTGAACATCATCAGAGCATATGAAGTATGGATTATGTGGTTAATAATTAAAAGAAAGTGTGGTAAGTTAAAGAACTTGAGGTGTGCGAGATGGATTGATTTTATTAGAGGTTGTGACTTGAGGATTTGTGTAGGTAAAGATAACGAAGTGGAGGAGTTCTAGAGTGCTTTGTGATTGGAGAATTAGTAACCAGGTGTCAGGCTTGTAAACAAAGCATGCAATAGATACATGTAGCAAATATGAAAATTCAATCACTGATGAGTAAGTTGACTGGGAAAATGGAATGAAAAGATAAGCCTAAGGAAAGGGTTAGAGATGATTTCTATCATGTGGAAAATGACACATGTATATATTGCATGGACAAATTTTGTAATGAGTATGCTGTGTGTTTGGTCATCCTCTTTAATACCATACAAAGAAGTTGAGATTTTTATTCTTCTTGGAAGTAACTTGTTTTTGGTGGGAGGCATCATGGGGAGGGTAATATGCAGTGTTTTGGCTCTATAAATTCTGATTAAATTGTGTAACCGGTAATAATTTATATCATGAGTATTTGGTTATTTTGTATGGAGTTTTGCTTTGTGTTTCTCAAAGAGAATATCAACGGTTGATTCATTGTTATTTTATGACCTACCGCAGGCTTGTTGATATTGCACCGCATTACTATGATCTCCAGAATTTCCCTCAGTGTGAGGCAAAGCGAGTTCTAGAAAAGCTCTACAAGAAGAAGGAGAACAAGGATGATGGCAGGAGCAGAAAATGAGCAGGGCACCGAGAAAGTGCATGTGTGACCTTTTATTCTGAGCATTCCTTTGGACACACGGAGATCATGCCCAACGTGACTATTTATTTTGACATGTGAAGATGTATGAATCTCTCCAGGCTGAAAATTGTTTTGGAAACAATGCAAAAGAAACTGGAAGAGGATCTTGTACTAAGTTACTCTCAAGTGATTTTAGAGCTGAGTAATGTATTGATTCCCAGAAATTTGTTGTGGAAGTTGTTTTCCTTTCTAATGAATCCAGCGATTCTTCATTTGTATTATGGGCGGACGTGAACGCAAAGGATAATTAGCGGATCTTGGAAAATCACTTGAGCAAATGAATGTATTCCTGATGAAGATACGGACATGGTGCACTTTATGCAGTTCTTGTGCTCTTTTAATATTATTAGACCTGTTATTCCAAAAAACCACTGCCATGCAAATGATAGATGGTCGATTCATCTACCGAAGAAAATAGAGAGCTCTATACTCAAGAAAATGTTGCATGTGAAGTTGGGCGAAGTAACATTGCAGAGGCATAATGATGGTCGGGTCAGAAATCTCTGCACTCCGATGGGAGTGGCAATCCATGCAGCTGACCACAGTCTTCATTAATTAATTTTGAATGGAACTCTTTTTCATTAATGAAATCCGCCCAAAATCTCATAAATGTAAAGTTATAGGTAGATAAAGGGCTGGCGATGTTTAAGAGTATCCAAGAAAGACGATAGGGGACTTGGCAGCATTTTTTTTGTGTGTGTGTGTGATTGATCAACCGATATTCGATATTCAGAGTTATGTTATGATTGATCTGACTCAAGTTACGGTTGAATCCTTTACAAGGGGTGTTTTTTTAACATAATTCTTTTAATTCTTCAAACTCGAATATTGATTAAGTAATCTAGCGCCGTTCTTATTTGGTCAATAGTCAGTTAATGGGATCCGGTTTTATAGTTGGACATAGGGAAGGAATGTTGCTAAATGGGCTGTTTCCCCTGATTGTAATTTTTTTGGGGGGTGAAGAAAGGAGAAAACAAACACAGCACTAGAAAGTGCTACAACAACCGGGAGCAGCTCTTATCTTTCTAGACCATATCGCACCTTCAGCATCATGACACAGTAGCTTCTCTAACTCCTTTGGAGGGCGGCTTAAATCTTGAAAACCCTCCACAACTCTCTTGCCCAACTCAGCTAATTTTTCTGCACATTTGTTTGCTTTTCTGAAAATGTGATTTATCTTTTGGATAGCCAGCTCGTTCATCAAGGTTCTACATTCGCTGATCATATACTTCCAAGGATGGCTTATCCCCACATCTTCATTCACAACCTTCACCAAACCCAAAGAATCACTTTCCAACTCTAGCGAACTAAAACCAGATCTTTTGGCCAGACCCTCTTTCAAGCCCCAAAGCTCCACCGTATCTCCATTAGTGCGACATACATTGATCCAAAAATCTTGCAACCAATCTCCTTCACTATTTCTAAAGAGACCACCTGCACTAGCTCTTCCATTCTTCAGATCAGCGGCACCACATTGAGTTTAGTCACACTCTCTAGGGGGCGGATCCAGTTGATTTTCAACTTTTCACAGCCACATTCTTCATCTTTGCCGTTCTTAGCACATGCTTTCACTATACTCTTTTATCTTATTGGCCACCAGCTGAGGGGGGGTCGGACTTTGACGGTGGATAATGCTACACCTGGACTTCCAAACTTTCCAAATAGCAATCATAAAAGTTAGCTCCTCATCCTCTTCTTTTAGCTTCAAGCCTTTAGCAACTCCTTTCTTAATCCACTCTAAGATGTTCTCCCCCAAGAAGTTAGGATTGCCTTCAACTTCCCTAATTAACTTGCACCAGATGCTTTTGGCATGCTCATAGTTCCTTAAAGCATAGCTTTTAGATTCTTCCTCTTCCTTGCATATGCCGCACATGCTATCTTCAATGATTTTTCTTTTTTTCAATTCAGCATCTGTCAAAATCTTGCCCTTAACCACTAGCCAAAGAAAAAGCTTGATTCTCTTAGGGCAATTATTTTTCTACAACCAATTAAGTTCTTATTAGCATTCACCCGCAGCTCTTGACCCCTTTTATGTAGCCAGTAAGCAGATGCCACACTAAAATCCCTTGAAGGACTTATTTTCCAGAACATATAATTCTCTCTGCTTCTGTCCCTCGGGACGATTGTAGCTCCAACTGCCTCTACAGTCTCCTTTGGGAGGACTTGCCTTAGTTCCTCCATTTTCCATCTCCTTACCTCATTTAAAAAGTGATCAAACTTGGAATTGGCTTCACACCACTGTTGGGGGATGGTTGCCTTTTTCACTAGCTCCTCTTCACCAATTCACTTATCATACCAAAAACTAATAGATCTGACGTTCTCAATTCTCCACTTGATGCCCTTTCTCAAACACTCCTTACTATTACAAATCCCTCTTCAAACTACAGAGGAAGGACCTCTCTTGCTATGATTTAACAAGTCTTGACCATTGAGATATTTACTCCTTAGGATTTGACACCAAAGAGCATTGTTATTTTTTATGACTCTCCACCCTAACTTTGCTATGAAAGCCACTTTACACTCTCTCATGCTCTTGATCCCCAATCCTCCCTCCCTTTCAGATGTACAAACCTCTTTCCACTTCACAAAATGACTCTTTCTTTTTTCCTCATTATTGTCCCATAAAAAGTTCCTATTCAACTTGTCAATTTTCTTACAAGTACTCTCAGGAAACCATGCAGTCTGCATTGTTTAAAGGGAAATAGCTGCAGTCACTGATTCGATCAAAGTCCTTCTGCCAGCAGTGCTTAAAAGTTGGGATTTCGAGCCACTTAGCTTGATTTGGACCCTTTCAATAAGCTGATGATATAAGTCTTTGCCAACCCCACCATGAATGATAGGAACACCTAAATAATTACCTAGGTCATCTGTAAGAGAGAACTTGCTGCAATTGGCTAAAGAAGCCCGAAGATGACTCGGGGCCCTTTGAGAGATCTAAAGTTTCGATTTGAGAAGGTTAACTTGGAGCCCACTTTCCTCTAAGAACTCTCTTAAGCAGCTCAATGTATTGCTAAGATTCAAGTGCCCCACCTCTGCAAACAACACCAAATCGTCCACAAAGAAGAGGTAGGAAATGCTTAGACCATCTTTAGAGACTTTAATAGCCCTCTAAACTCATTTTCTCACTTTTTCCTTGATCATGTAAGAAAGTCTTTCTATCACCAATAGGAAAAGATAGGAGGATAAGGGATCCCCTTGTCTTAAACCTTTCCCTCCCTTAAAAGGAGGAAGAACCTGGCTGTTCCAAATGATTGAAGCATCTCCACTCGAAATTAAGAACATAATTAGCTTAACCAAGTTCACAGGAACATTAATCTCGATCAAGACCTTAACTAAATATTCCCAACTTACATTATCGTATGCTTTCCTAGAGTCAATTTTGAGGACCATTGGATGTCTAGAACTTTTGGATTGCCTAATGTCAAAGGCTGGATTTCAGCCACCTATTTCTCAGTCCATTCCGGGCTTCGCTAGTTTAGGGGTTTTATTCGTCATATTTTTTCATATGTTTCATTAGCCCTCCCCCCCAAAAAAACAAAAACCTCCTAAAGCAAAGTTGTATTTCAAGAGGGGGTAATGTCCAGGTGAAGGAAGAGTGGTGCCGAAGTATAGAAAGTTCGTCCAAAGTCTAGAAGAAAAGACCGGCTCTTCTTTCAAGCATACATATATGTATAACCCCTGTTACACAACATGAATAAGCTCTCACTATTACTTTCTTCCTCCATACACAACTTCTCACATTGAAGTTGAAGCAATGCCCAAATCATTGAACTCACTACTTTTATTAGCAGATTATTAAATGCTCCGGTCAGCTGTCAGAATCCATGAAAAGAGGGGGAAAAAAGAAGTGACAAAATCAGGTAAATATATCACTTATCCACCTACAATAGAGAGAGAGAGAGAGAGAGGGAAGGGAAAAAAAAAAAAAAAAAAAAAAAAAAAAAGCCCTCCAATAACCAAGAACTTTATTTTCAAACATAAATTAAAATTCTGTCTTAATCCAAAGACTTCATGCTTTGTTCTATATAGTGTAACCCCTAACAAAATCTCGACATAAATCCAACATTTGGTCACAAAAAAAAAAAAAAAAAAAGCAAATGAAACAAATCAGGTCATTTGATTCCCCAATTGTATTCACCGCACAATAGCTTGATCCCAAGTCTGAAATAAGTATAAACATTGAGTGTAGCATGCTTCACTTGTCTGTCGCTCAGATTTTGCTCACCCCAATCCTCAAAAACAGTACTAGGCTTAAAAAACCTAAGCTTATCAACCTTCTTAGCCAGCTCTGCTAGCCCACAAGCAAGAAGAGTCTTATCTCTCTTCACAGTGGCTGCCAATTCCCCAAGCTCTATCACATTCTTACACACAAGCCCATATTCCTTCTCCAACCTTGTCACATTTTCCTTGATGCCAAGACCGATAAAAGTATAATCGGCCGATCGGAGAAAATTGAGGAGAGAGATTGGCATTGAATCAAGATAAGGAAGCTGAATTATGACACAGTCATCACCATCATGGAGTTGTAAAATTGCAATTCGAGTTCTCTTTCTAGGATCATTAGGGTCAATCATGCTCCTCTCCGTATCTAACCCTATTAGGTTTTTGTTGTACACATTTGACAAGAATGTTCTTATGCAATGGTCCACAGTAGCGGCTTGGTTTGTGACATAAGCCTTCATTGGATCATCATCTACTATGATAACTTGTTTTCTTGTTGACATGGGGATGTTCGAGAATGGGAAACTTTTGGGAAGAAAACAAAATTTTGAAAGGCTTGTTGTTTGTAATCGTATGACCATAAGAGTTCCAAGTTGAGGTTTGTCTCTAAACTGTTTCGTGTGCTAAGACTACAAAGAAAAAGGGAAAAAAACAAAGGGTTACAACCTTTGAGAATGATGAATTGAGAAACATTGACAGATTTTTAAACAAGCATGAACCCGAATTTCGAAGGGCTTTTTCTTTATCATATTCCGAGGAGGTGTATATTAGGAATATGAAGAGCAAATATTTATTTATTAATGTTACTTTAGTTGGACTTCATTGGACAATATGGTAGTCAATAATATCATTTATAAAACTGTAGTTAAATAGATGGAATATGTATATGGTATTTGCATCAACTCATATACATACTAAATAAATAATAGTTGTCCATTTTTTGTTAACTTCAATACAAACGCGAAACTAAAAACATATTTTAGGACCAGAAAAAATATAAGATAAATATTTTGAATATTTATGTTTTATATGAGATTAGCTTAAATTATAAGTAGAGTATTTTGAAATAAGAATTATAAAATATTTACCTTTTCCTTTTTTTTTTGTGCCTTATATTTTTATTTTAGGGCCCTTAGTTTTTTTTTTTTTAATGTCTTTTTTGATATTATGTTAAATTGTCAAAGGTGCTACAAATAATAATTGGTCGGAAAAAAGGGTTGAAACCTCGTAATCCTCTTATTTATCTAATATGGATATCCTACGTTATCATGTTGGTTCAATTATAATAAGATATAATTAAAAATAATAAAAATTTTAGATGAAGGAAAAATATAAGATTTGTGCATAATCTAAAGATGATGATCAATAGATTTTATCAAAATTTGTTAATTTACAAAATTATTTGATAGATGAAAGAAAAAATGAACTATTATTTTCTCACCATTGCTTGTTTGATCGACAAAACCAATAAATACGGCTTTTGTTTGTGAATTGAATTCTTTTTTCAATTAGGGATCGGTGGTCAAAAATAATTTTATTAATCGTAGTGGTAACTAATTGAAAAATAAAAAACAATATAACAACAAAGTGAAACTTAATTTTAAATTTTGGTGTCATTTATTTAAAATGAAAAATGGGAGGAAAAAACTATTCATAAAAACTTAATAATAATAATAATAATAATAATTATTATTATTATTATTATTATTGCATTAATTCAACCAAATCTATTAATTAAAAAAATTAATATATTACTCAAAAAAAAAGGCTGTGAATTATAATTTTTAAGGGACAGATATTATTTTTATTGTATATTTTTTTTAATAATTTTATAGTGCGAACTATTTTTTAAAAGAATTATTTTTTTGCGGGGTTTGGCTTATTCGATCCTAAGCTTGTTTCTTTAAAAAAAAAAATGAAAAATCTTACCAATGCGGGAGAAGAAAGAGTAAAAAGGGCTAGCACCAACATATCATTACTTGACACTACCAAAATAAAAACTGATCATTAACATGTTATCAATATTTGACCTTTACATAGTTTAAAGTGTTAAATCAATATCTACTGATCATATTTAATATTAAATTAATTTTTATAAAATTATTATGATAAATATTAATTTTTGATTAGATTAAATTTTATGTATCTTAAAATTCATTATAAAATTTAAGGAGTTTTAATTTTTCTTTTCATTTTATAAGTAAGGAGGGTATCTATTTTTTTTATTTGATCATTAATATTTAAAAATTTAATTAATTCAATTTAAACAGTTATATAAGATCTTAATATCTCTTTTTTTATTTTTAAAATTTAAAATTGAGATTTTAATTAAAAAAATTTTATTGACGTAAATAAATTTTGTTCAATAAAACAAAAAAAAAAAGACGAGAATAAATTTTTTTGGCCGGTGGTACGGTACATGGCAAGAGACCGGGTGGGTCGAGGGTTCCGGACGGGTTCGGGCGAATACCAATTTATTTATTTTTTCATTTTTCTTGTTTTTATGGGTTGCAGCTGTAACTGCCTTGCCGATCGGATTAGGATTTGAATTTGGAAGAGAGCTCAGGTTTCTTGATTTCGTCACTGTCAATTTCCAGGGTTAGGGTTTTTCGTGGACCAGAAAATGGAGAGACGTAGAGAAGAACGCTTCTCTGATATCCCCGATGACCACCCTAATTTCGACTTTGATTCTAACAACAGAGGCGCTGGTTTTTCCGGTGAAAATCACCACCACCACCACCACCATCAACACCACCGGAACCACCACAACCACCGTCACTACCACAACAATCACCACAGCTTTCCGAATAACCACCATATTTCCGAACCTTACGAGTCTTTTGGCAATGGCGAATTCAATTCTGGACGAAAACGAGGGTTTCCTCAACCACCCCAAGGTATTCGACTCTTTTTCCTCTATACTATTATGAAGGCTTGTTTGATGGTTATTTGAACGAAGCTTCTCTAAATTATCATGGGCAACTTGGTTTTATGGCGTGTTTCACTCGGCGATTTCTTGTACTTCATCTTGTTTTGGAATTTTGGACATAGAGTTTGAAGTTGTAGGTTGCAAGTAATAGGACTGCTTCTACTGGTGGGAACTTAGGGGTACCCAACATTTGTCATCCGGCATATTTTATTTTTCTGGACTTTGGACTAGAACTTTAAAGTACTACTTCAACTTGTTGAAGTTTTGTCTCGATTTATATCACACTTTTATTCCTCGTGCATCTTTCTAAGTAAGAAATGGTTCTTGTGTCCTTTTTCGAGAGGATCATTGGATTGCGGAATCTCCCTTGTCTATTATTTTCCCAGGTCTTTATAGGTTGTCTAGGCATCATTCAGCTCCTATCAAGGATTTTTATAATTGGGAGGGACACTCGATTCTTAGGATTTTCTCCTTTAGAAAACCTAAATAATGAAGAAGCTGTGGAGTTTTCTTCCCTAATTTTCCTCTTACAATGAAATTAACCTTTCCACAATGTTCTTGACACTATGATTTGGAGCCTTGATACCTTGGATGCTTTCACTTGCAAATCTTTTAATCACTCATGTCTACCAAAATTTATGTTATACGGGGTGGATAAAAAGTTGTAATATAGTATGTTACATTGAAATCAAGAGAAAATAGTAACATCTAATTCTGTTAAATCTAAGAGCATAGTTGGATGTCTTTCATGGAAAGGGGGACACCAAATCATATAAAGATCTTGGTTGAGATTTGAGAACAACTGTGATCCTTTGATCTATTGGCCTTTGGGTTTACTCACTGGCTCCAGAGCTTAATGCATATCTTAATTTGGCATCCCTTGCTTTTGGTGGGAGATCAGAGACTTTGTGTTTTTATTTTTCCATGTTAGGGGCCATTTTCCAATTTATACTTACTTTCATGTTCCTATGTAAGTCTATTTTATTTTAGCTTCCTTTTTCTTATGTCTAGGTGTTTTATATCACTTTACTGGCACAGTTCTTTGAGTTTTTGTATGCTTGTTTTCATTATAACTGATTATTAAGTACGAATACTGATTAATTTTGTACTTGCTAAGGTTTTCTAGATGGTGGCAGTCTTGTAAAGCTTTATGTCTCATCAATTCCAAGAACAGCAAGAGAAGGAGATGTAAGTCATTTTGGATTAATCCTTCATGACATCTCAATCTTAACTTGCACAATCAGCTATAACATACATTCCTCTTGTTTGCCCTTCGTTGTTACTTCTGTAAGGCTCATGTATGTGTTCCATGTATGTGTTCCTATAGAGGTGCAAGTTGAAAATATTTCACCTCCACCCCCAAAGATTTCCATAATAATCCCTTCACATGTAGGACAAACATTGCTAAGTTTTATTTTGTGTAAATTTCTATGTCTTAATTTTCCTTCTATCCTGTAGAGCAATAATTTTTGCCACTATCTCACCATGTTCCAAATCTCAGGGAAGGGATTTTTCTAATATATGTTGAATTGATTTGTAGCATGCAATTTTTTATCTTGCATTTGATAGTATATATTTCTTTCACTGTTTTAGCTCGTCCCTTGTTCATATTTTGTAGCCTTGACATTGAATATTGCTTATCTTCATGTTAGATTCGTCCCTTGTTTGAGCAACACGGAAATGTCATTGAGGTTATCTTCATCAAGGACAAGAGAACTGGCCAACAACAAGGTAGATGTAAATATTCCTCCAGAAAATTCATTTTGAGCTTTGCTCCTTAAACTTTTACAGTCCTTTTTCTGTGCTGATGAGTGATGGCAGGAAACAAACACATGATTTTAATCTGTGGAACCTTATATCTCTTGAAGCTGCTCTACAATTTTCTTTCATTTTTCTTACATGATGTATTTTACCTTACAGAAATTCTCAAATTTGTGGTATGGATTTGCTCCCATGCTTTTGGTCAGCATAAGTTCATTTTTACTTTCGATTATGTCCTATAAAGCAATGGCATAGCTTTTCACTGGAAATTTGAACTGGTTTAGAGAGCTAGTCCAGACCTCAACCTGGAAAGGGAAACACTTCTTTGGTCAATAGTTTAAGATACTCCAAGCATGATCTTGGTGTCATCAGGGTTAATAATGTGTTAAATTTTAAACTATATTATAAAAAGAATTCTCAGGTTAGATTTTCTTGAAACCATGGCACACTTGTGTAACAACAGTACTTCCAAGTTAAGTTGAGAATTGATAAATACCTGAATTCACTGAGAGACACACATGCTCAGTGTCTTCCTGTTCCTGCTCATTGTTAACCCTGAGCAACGGTTAGATGGAGACCAAGAAAGGGGATTGATTACAATGATTAGGATTTGCCACAAATGAAGTGAAAAGTGTTAGAGTGAGAGTCGACTTAAAGTCACCTGGTTATTTGATAATGAGCCACTTTTTGGGGCCATTTCTTCCAGTTTGGGGGAGATCTGTCAAAACTGGCATGTTTATTCTAGTTGTTGCAATGTTGGAGTATCTAATTCAGTGTGGTCAGGCAAATATGAGGTCTATCTGGATGTCCAATGTCAAATATGAGCTTGCAGCTTTGCAGGTAAATAAGCCTGGAATGCTCGTGCAGACTGTGACACTATAGCATTCATTTCCTCTTGATATTAATGGTTTTCCATCAGATTGTGTGGCATGGCCATGATATTATGATAATTTTGAATAACCATTGGGTTATAATTAGTCACTCCTTTCTTTTTTACACTTTTTCTCATGTGAAATAGAGTTGCTCATCAATCATCTTAAGAGTTTTGTCAGTAAAATTCAGTACTTTTATGCGTCGTGTTGCATTTCTGTAGGACCAGCAATAGTCATTGCTGCCACGAAGGTGGTAGTGTTGATTTTATCATAATGGTAGATAACATTTATTGAAGGAAATGGTCCTAAAATATTCACCTTTGCAGGAAGTTGCTTTGTTAAATATGCAACGCTAGAGGAAGCAGACAGGGCTATTAGAGCATTGCACAATCAGCTTAGTTTGCCTGGGGTGAGTTCTCATGCAGCTTGCAGTTATAAGTAGAAATCTATTTCGGGCAATTGACAGTATTTTACATCTTTTACCAGGGAGGGGCTCCCCTTGTAGTTAGATATGCTGATGGAAAACATGAAAGGCTTGGTAATTGTCATGAAAGGCTTGGTAATTGTCTTGTAATTTTTAAAAATACTTTGCTGCCTCTTGCAGATGTCTTCTTTTCTGTGCATTTCCTTGCATATATCACCTCTTATGATGAAAACTCTGCACTTTATTAATTCAGGAATTTATAGTCTTTGATATTCTGTTTCTCCCATTGCATGTATTTATTGTCTAAACCTTTGTTTAAAGGGGAAGAATTACAATTATCAAAATTACAAATCTTGCTTGCCATAATTCTAAGATGTGGGATATATTCGATAGAACAACCTTATATTCATTGAAGTCTTGTCCCCTCTCTTTTGATTTCCCTTAAATTCATGGGGCACACTTTTTTTTTTTTTTTTTTTTTTAAGTATTGAAGGGATTAGACCCCCCTTCCCTTCCTTTCCACATCAAAAACCAATTTTAATGTTATGGTGGGGTACATTACTACCCCTCCCCCTCTTGATCCCCTTTATCCTAAGAAGGTATGAGTGGCATGTAATTTCTTGCGGAGCACATTGTTGTCAGTTGTCACAATTATTGTTATTATACTTTCTATAAGAAAAGGAAAAAAAAATGTTATTCACATTAGCTGACAGAGCTGCCTGCCCTCTCATAATCTCTTTTGACACGGCCACTCCAAGAAGGCCCAGTTACCTCCTTGGACATCCATAACTATGATCCATAAGTCTTATTTGGTTCTTAATTAGTTTTTATGTATATGCAATTAAGACAAAAAATTTCAAATTTGATATAAATTATTTTGTCAAAATTTGGGTCACAGTTAAAGTCAATGCCTATGAAGCACGGAAACTTCTCAATACTAGCGTTTTCCCATTTTTGAATTAATTAATATTTATATAAAAGTCCTTATATTTTCTATAATTATACATTTTTCTATATTTAATGAATTATTTATTTATTTAATTATAATTTTTATTTTTTACATTAATTGTCTTATGATTAATAATTATATATTTGATCATTTTAGATTTTTTTTTATAAAATATGACTATTCTATTATTTTCATAAAATAATTAATATTTATATAAAAATCCTTATTTTTTTTATAGTTACGCATTTGCCCACGTTTCCATTTCCTGTATTCTTACAAAATCTCGTTTCCTAGTATCGTTTCGTATCGTTTCTATGCAACATAGGTCAATGCTTTAAGGTTTTGCCCCTAAAAAAGGACTCCAATTATGAGAATAATTATTAATCAAATAATTAATGTGGAACCTTTAAAGGACAAACATGGAATGCTAAAATGATATTTGGAGCTCAAGAAAGGATATAACATATATATTTATATATATAATATTTTATGTTTGTTAAACATGTATTCATATGTTTTTGGGATAGAAGACCTAGATTGTTGTTGTTGTTGTTGTAAACATGTATTCATGTACATTCTCTATTTATATGTCATGATTGCTTGGCAAATTTTATGATACCGACCTAATGCAATCCTCCAATTGGGCCCAGCCCTTGGGACCATGGTAAAATAATAAAGCACTGGGCACAGAAGGCATATGGAGTTATGTTCTTCAATTCTCTGTAAATCATGAAAATTTAAAATCTCATTTGGCAAGCTAAATCAATTTATAAGGAGGTTCATACTTCATTACTATGTTTTGAAGTACATAGAAATCATTTCGAATGATTTCGCCTGTCTTGCATTATCTGTCTAGGTTTCTATTGATGTACTCGTTTGTTGTTATAGTCACCATTTGTTTTTATGTTTTGTAGTTAATGGTATGCATTTTTAGTCTGAGTAATGCACAATTTTATCTCCATTGTTGGCGATAGGAGGGCCTGAATGCAAAGTGTACGTTAATTTCCTGAATAAACATGCCTCGAAGATGGAAATTGAGGAAGTAAGCTCCACAACTATTTGGCTGATACACTACTGTCTCCATTGCTTGCTCTGTTTTCTGCTTAAAATCTTGCAAGGGTATGACATACTGCTTACCAGATGGTAGTGGTGGAGTGTTATCCTGAATGTTCAGCATAAAATGACTGGTTGTGTTACTCTTAAAACATTTTGGACTCCAATATTCAGAAGCAGAGTTGTGCCGTCTTCAATTCTGCATTGGTGCATAATTGATCACCATGACCAATTGATGTGATCAGGACCAATCTCTCTCTCTCTCTTTGTGCACACGCACAGAGTTAATTGGTAACAAAATTGGGGACTTGTTAGCCACCATAATTCATGCTGGCCCCCAGAGTTCCATATGTTATTAGTGGTGTGAGTACATTACCTAGCAGTGGTAATTCAGTTTTGAGATTGAGTTACTATTATTTGAAAGGTGTTTTGTGGTGATACAATATGCTGCCTATGTTATTTGTGCAACACATGTTAATTCCAGATGCTCACAGCACAATCAAGAGAAAGGTAGTGTTTCCCTCTTAGGTACTTGACATGCCCATTAACAACGTGGGGTCCCTTTGTCACAAATGTTGATACAAGGATACAAATATATATGTATATATATGTTTATTATTTTCATGCATAAACTTTCAAAATACTCTTTGTCAGTAGTTCTCTTATTAGCAAGTCCTTGTAAAAGTATAAGCTTGATATGGAGTCCTTAAATTTCAGGTTTTTGCCCCTTATGGTATTGTGGAGGATATCTATATTTTACAAGACGAATGGAAGCAGAGTCGTGGTTTGCTCCTCTCTCTCATTATCATTTTTTCGCTTCTTTTATGTTTACATATGACAAAGGAATGTGAAATAATTAATGGCTTCTGTTTTCTCCATGCTGTCAGCCTAACTGCATTAAGTTTCACTTAAAGATAGAAGATCCTCTTGAATCTATGTGCAATTTTCTTGTATTTTTTCATCTGAACAAATGCATGTGAAACATAAATATTCTTACTTTGGTGCTTGCATCTCTCACTGTCACTGGATGCACACTTACAGTTGCACACATATGATGAGGCTTCTTATTTGTTTCTACTTTGGGTCAATATTAGGGCATGTCTTAATTGTTTACTCTGAGGAGAAAATAACTGCTATACTTTATATCAAAAAATAATAATAATAACTGCTATATTTAAGCTAATGGTGTTTTGTACGTTTCTCTTGTTTTGAAGGTTCTGGATTTATCAAATTTGCTTCCAGAGAGATGGCATTGTCAGCAATTAAAGCTCTTAATGGAACATATACTATGAGAGTAAAGCTTGCTTACAACATTCGATAATTGTTTGTTTCTTGGTTTTCCCATTCATGGGCATTCATTTATTTTGCTTTTCTTTCTGTCTAGGGTTGTGATCATCCATTAATTGTGCGGTTTGCAGATCCCAAAAAGCCTAGGATTGGAGAATTGAGGTTTTTGTTTCTAGTACTTTCCTTCCTTCAAGCATATGTAAGAATTGGGAGTGCTTGCTTTCCTCTAAAAAACATTAGGATGAGTGTGACTTTTCGGTCTACATTGTCCATGAAGGGGCTGGATTGATCATCATTTTGAAAAAATTCTGTAGATATCTCACAGTTCTATAGGCTACATTTTGCAGTGTTGCAAACATTTGCTTGCATGCATCCTTTCTTGCGTTCTTAAAATTGTGTACTCTAGTGGAGGTATGCTTATGGTAGGCATGCAAGTTTAACGGTGTGTTTCCTGGATAATATTATTGTTTGTAAGGTGTTGCAATCTGAATTGATATTCCGCTGTCCATGCTTCTGTAATTTCCTATTTGCAGTGGGTAACTAATTTTCTATCTGGATTATTCAACCTTTCCTGATGTTTCTTTTATCTCACTCGTCAGAGGCAACTCTGAGTTTCATGGGCCAGGTCCCAGGCCTCTTCCTCAAGAGTCAGTTGCCAGGTTTGACTCTATTTCTTTACTGCTTTCAATGTTTACTCATTGTTCGGTGAAGAAAAGTATAGACATAATACAAAGATGATAGGTTACAGACATGATAGTATATGAAATCCTAGATGATGGGGCATCATAACGGCAATGGCATCAAGATGAATGTATTTTCATCTCTTTCAAAAAATAAGGTCTTAGCATGCACTATGAACCCTTAATTGGAGTACAAGTGCTATCTAACATGATAAACTTCTGCAATAGTCCATAGGTTTGGGAAGGGACAAAGCAGATTAAGATATCTTTTTCCCCAGACCTTGGGAAAAAAGTTGTAGAATAAAAACAAAAAATAAACCTAAACAAAATGTTATGCCTAGCTTAGTGGTAATTTTCCAAAGCATTTCTTGAATAATTGTTAAATTACCATTTGTATCCCCAGTTTACATAACATTTTTCATACTTTAGTTTAGGATCAAATAACATCTTGGACATCCCGTTAATTAGCACTGTTAAAAAGAGTTAATTATAGTATGACTTCTCGAAAATACCCTTCTACTTGAGAAACAAATTGGGACTATTTTTTTCCTTCTCTTTTTGGGTATAGATGATTTTTTTTTTTTTTTGAAGGACAAAAGCAATAGAAAATTGAATACATTTCTCCATTTTCAAACATCCCAATAAGGAGAAATGAAAATCAAAGACCTTATATTTGATGAAAATGGTTTTTTTTTTTTAAAAAAAAAAATTGAACATGAAAGAAGATGGAGCAAAACTGAGAGCCTCAGTGAAAAAAAAAAAAAAGGAAAAAGAAAAGTAAGAGAGACACTCGCCGAATGTTACTGAAATCTGTGAAATCTTCGCAACTGTTGGCCAACTAAAAATCTGAGCGAGCTAATTCCCAAAAGGAAGAGAGAAGAGAGAGGTCACCGACAAATTTTGGCTGGAGAAGAAGGGGGTCACTACGCTGGAACTCTCTGAAAAGTCAGAATTTAAACTTCTAGGGCACAAAAGCATGGAAGTTAAGGCTTAGGGTACTTGTATTTGATGATCTGGAAAGATAAAATGAAAGGAAGGAGCAAAAGAGTAGTTTGGTCTGCTCTGGATGAACCCCCACCCCCCCTCCCCCGGAGGGAACTCCATCCATCTCAATCTCTATGGTTGACGTGTCTGCTTCACTAACTCCAGACTAGAGAAAGCATTTTACCAAAAGCAATGCCCAAGTGAAAAACGCAAAAGAGGCAACCTGACTGCCAGCTGCTCTCTGCTTTTTATTTTAATTGTATTTTGTATTCGGGTAATTGGGGATTGGATTTATACAGAGCTAATGCTGGTGCTATCTGAAGTAATTCAAGGATGAAATTGCAGAGAGACTCAAACAGGGAAAGTAATTCCAATTTATCTTCTCCATTACTAGAAATTCTATTGGGAAATTGTTATTTTTTCCTTATTTTCCTATTTGGAATTAATTCTCACTACTAGATATTCATATTCCCAATTTCCCCAATAATTTTTTGTTTCAATGCTTGGAACTCTAGGGTCACTGTTTGAACTGAAATTGGAGAGAGATTCCAATGATTCCTGAATCCCTATTGAATGATGTTAATTTCAAACAGGAAGAGAGAAGAGATGAGAGGGAAAAGAGAGAAAAACAATAAAATGGGATGCATGCTGTAATTTACTACAGGACGCATGCCATAGTTTAACCCCTGAATTATTTGGATATTCTTCATGCTAAAAATTCAAATAGTCTAATAAAGTATTTCTTTATGTTCAAACTTTATCCTTATTCCGGTTTTTGCACAAAGAAAGCAATAAACTTGCCTTGCTTTTGAGACAGCAAGGACATACTGTCCATTTTAGTATTAGATAATGCATTTCCTATGCCTTAAGTGCAAGTGATAGAAAGAGAAGAATTATATAGGACCCGATGTTTTTTCCAACTTCACCTCTAGTAACAATTAGTTCATGTATCATGTACCCTTTATGATGACAGGAATAGGGAGAAAGGGGATGTGTTCAATCCGTTGTGCTCCAACATGGAAGTATGGAAATCCTTACTGATTGCCTTGCTGCTATCCTCTTTCACAGCTGACAGAAAAACTTTGATGCCATCTTGTCTCTCTTTTCATTTCTTGTCCCTTTGTTTTTAAAGACATCTTCTTTGTGATGCTGGTGGATCCGGTTCAATTGCCTTTGCTTATGAAATGCAGAGCAGAGGCCCCCCTCCTAGATTTGCCTGCCTCCTGCTTACGGTCTCTTTTTCCCCATTCTCTGGTTCTTTTGAAAGACCAGAAGATTGTCTTTGATCTTCCTGTGTAGCATAACAGGAGAAGCATTCACATTGCAAGGGACTCTAGAAGACATCCTAAAAGTGAAAAAACCCTATTTGTATCTATTGTGCAACTGTTGTGCATTCTCTTGTCCAACACATCCTAAATGGAATGCTAATAATTAGTCTGTCAACCAGTGTCTCACATTTATCTAATTTGTGTCCAATTTATTTTGGGTTAGCATAATTTGTTGCTTCTGAGTGTTCTTGTGAGAGCATCATCTTTTCTTATCTGGTGTGCACTTCTTGCAGGTCAAATTCCAACTTTAGTGGTCCTTGGGGTGGGTCTATGGTGCCTAATGCCTTGCCTCCAGTGAGTCCGAGCATTGCATCTTCCTGCCAAGTTAGTGCTGCACATCTTATTTTATCTTCAATGACTAATATGCTGCATTATGTGATTTTTTCTGGATATGCTGTATAAACTCATTTTCTGGATCCTCAGTCCGGATAATTTAATTTTCATTTTTTCTAGTAAAAGATTTTGTGTTTTCTTCACATTCTCCCCCAACCAAAAAGGATAGCGAACATAAATTTAACTACCTCAGTGTAAGATAAGCTCAGAACTATCTGGACATATCAAGATTTTTACTTAGTGAATATCAAGCTTCTTGTTAGATTCTGGATGCAAGTCAATCATTCTGGTAAGAACATGTTCATCTTTAGGTAATTAAGTAGAAGGGATTTCAGATAATCACCCTCTGATCCAGTCTTCTTTTACCTGGCAGAATTATTTTAATCTGTGAAGCATGGACACTTAAAAATCGAATCCGTGTCCATGTCTGTGTTCAATGCATCTTGGACACCAAAGCTTGTTGGACACTTTGGGGACACGTATATATGACTCCACATTGCTTAAAAAGAGGACACTTCTAGAACACTGTTGTGTTCAGAAAGAATATCCACAATGGACAGAAATAATTCAATTGGAAGAATTCAGGCAAGAGAAGAATTCAGAAGAGTGAAAAGCTGTATAAAACTTCATTCATTGAAGAGATATGCTCTGAGAGTTACAGAGATGCACAGCTTGCAATGCAAGGCTGCCCAGCCTAAGGCCGAATACAATTTCCTTCTTTTTCCTCCTCCCCTCTCACTACGACACTACCCCTTACATTTATAAACTTGCCTCTAACTACTTTGATTCCCCTCTCTCTCTCTGTCTTCACAGTTATGGAATTGGTTACATTACATATTCTTCTTATTCCTTCTACGGTTATAAACCAGCAGAGCCTTTGGAGCCTCCTTGTGCAGCATCTTGGGATCCACCTCATCAGTCCACTTGGATGCCACTTCATCAGCCTTGTGTTCCTTCCCTGCCATAACAAACACTTTCTGGACACCTTTTGAGCACTTCTAGGACATTTTTCAAACACTCTAAGGACACTTTACATAGTTAATACCATTAAAATAGACTATTTATTTGGCTTAATATAGTTATAAAAAGTCCCTTGTTCCAAATTTAGTTGTAATGTTTGAATGTCTAAATCAATTATACATAGATTTTGTAATACTTATAGACAAAGTCTGATAATGCTGTTCAAAATATATATATCTATGTTCATAAAATTGTATTATGACATGTGATAGCTGTGTCCGTGTTCCCTTTTCTTGAAGTCAGGTTGGTTGTTGTCTGTCACTGTTCTTCTAGAAGGTTTATGTTCATGTTCTTCTTGATGCATTTACAAAATCCTATTGGATCAAGGATTATAAACAATTAATACTAGGTTGTTCTTTTGTAAAGTTTGATGCATGAATTCCAAGGTCCTGAATCTTAGTCATATTACTAAATAATTATAATTATCATTTAAGTTTGTGGGCTAGAATTTTTTTTTTTTTTTTTTGTGTCCCAAGTCTTATGTATTGTGTCAGTGTGCGCGCTTTATAGATGTAGATGACTTCACACACTTTATCATTCCAAATGCTTTATATTGATCCAAAGTCTACCTTCTTTTAGTTCTCCTTTGGAGAGACACTTGGTTGATAGAGTGGAAAGGTATCTGTTTGATTTGTGTGACTTATAGTTTGTGGATCAAGAGCCACCAGCTTATGGCAAAACTGTCAAAGGGGACTGCCCAATTCTGCCTGGAAATAAGTAACGGGCTTATTTGGACATACACATCTAAAAAACATATATTGGCAGCTGACATTTTGAAATAGCTAGTTTGGAACCTCTAAACTTGCGGGTTTCTCGGCAATTGTATATTCTTGCAAGATCCTAGCATTGAATATGATGAAAGATGGTTGCATTTTTTTATCCTTCTCCTGAACATTTGACTTTATGGCACTAAAAATCAAGGTTTTTCCGATTTGAGTGAAAATTAAATGATTCATTAGTACACATAATTACACACACATGTATACACGCACACAATAAATAATTATTTATTAACTCTTCTTGTTTAATGTCAAAAAGAGCAATTCTGCTGCTCCAGTTCAGCTGGTTTCTGGCAGTGGAAGTTCACCTTCAGAAGCTGTTATCGCCTCAGTAAACAAGTTGCATGAGCCTGCAACAAGTTCTATGCAACAAGCTCCTTTGCCACAACAGTCTCCTTCACAGTTGTCTTGGATGGAACAGCAGACACACTCTTCACAGGAGAACTTTCATTCATCACAAGAGTCATTGGGAAACCAGTTGCATCAAATCCAACCATCACAGGAGAATCACTGGGAGCAGCCAAAATCTATTCTTCCCATATATCAGGTACCAATTATTTCCTTTTTTCCCCCCTCTAGTGTTATGAAGAATTGGCCACAGTGTAGATAACAGATTTTTTGAATGAAGAATGAATTTTGTTGTGTTAATTAGATTTGAAGGCATATAACATTGCCAAGTTCTAGGATCAGGAACTCTCAGGACGTGGTAAGAGGAGAAAATCTTAAGATCAAAAAATTACGAGGGTAAAATTTCAAGGGGAGATATTACTTCAATATTATTTCTCCTTTCTGTATTGTGTGATTGAATTTGAAAACAAATGAGTAAATCTTAACTCTTATATTTTACTTTTGTTTGGTATACTAATTTAGTGGATTCTTCAAAATATAAAATACATTATGTTAATATTTTGTTCTTTATCGAAGACTGAGCATGCGTGCGCACACACGCAAAATACTTTCTTTATAAACATCAGTAATGATGTTAGTTTGTTTGGATTTCTCATGTTGGTTTGTGTGGTCCATTTGGATTTGAGAAATCTATCTTGAAATGGAGTTCTAGATTTTTAGCATTGGTTCATTTGGATTAGGGGAGGGGGAAGTTGGGAGTGGGGAGTGGGGAGTGGGGAACTTAAAATCCCAAAAACTTTTGGGGGCCTAAAATATTCCATCCCCCTTATTTGCTCTGTCCCCTCTAGGATAATATTTACCTCCACTTTGGGGGCAAATGTTACTCTCCATGAAAAATTAGGGAGAGAGAGTTTGTTTACTAGACACTTGGGGGTTAAATTTTCTAGGTCATTTTCACCGGTTTCCCCTTTTGGTGCACGTCCTCAAGGTGAAGCATGCATGATCACACTCAAATCTACAAAAGCAAGATAAGGAAATGTTGAAGATGTGCAGAGGCTATTTAGAGGTTGTAGGTTGAGTTGCATTTTGTTAAATTAACATTATGATGTCTCTTCTGATACTGGAAAAATTTTACCTTAATCCTGCAGTCTGGAGCTACTGGAAACAAAATTCAAACAGTTGCTCTCCCTCACTCTGTTTCCTTGCCTGGTGCTTCTTCAACAATGTCTTCTGCTTCTGGTGTAACTACAAATCCTCTAGCTGAAAATTGTAAAAACTGTGATTGGAGTGAGCACATCTGCCCTGATGGCTATATATACTACTATAATTGTATAACTTGTGAGAGCAGGGTAATTTTTTTTTCCTCCCCCAATCAGCTTTTTCCATTTGCTTCTGTTATTGGTTTGTTTATAATTGTTCAAGGTCCAAATATGTAATCCTAGTCTGTGAACCCCCCAACTTGTTTAGTGGGAGAAGCCCGAGGAGTTTGCATTGTATGAGCAACAACTGGAGGAGGAGGAGCAGCAGCAGCAGCCGCGAAGTCCCAATAGTGAGAACCTTTGTCATGTTCCAGAGTCCGAGGCACATTCTACCAAACAAGATTCTCATATAGAAGAGATGCAGAAGCTGCGGACAGAACCCTTGATGGCACATTCTCCCCAACAAAAGTTTCATAAAGGAGAGGACAAGCTTCAGACAGGGTTGGAGCCACATTCTCCCCGACAAGAGTCCCCCAAAGAAGAGCAGCAGAAGATTCAGTCAGAACCCTCGGTGGAACATTCTCCCCAACAAGTGTCTCATGAAGAAGAGGGGCAGAAAGTTCTGACAGAACCCTTGGTGGAAGAGCAGAAAATTCAGACAGAACCCTTGGTGGAACATTCTCCCCATCAAGTGTTCCATGAAGAAGAAGAGCAGAAAATTCTAACAGAACCCACTGTGGAACATTCAACCCAGCAAGAGTGCCATGAAGAAATGGAGCAGAAGATTCAGACAGAAGCCCTGATAGCACATTCTCCCCAACAAGAACCCCATACAGAAGAGGTGAAGTTCCAAATGGAACTCCCACAGCAGCAGGACCTACTTCAAAATCATTCCTTGCCTGTAAGTTGCTGGAATCTTTACTATTTAATTACTGGAGTGCATTGAATTTACAATTATGCTTCCGTTTATATTGACTGTCCAGTGATACCTATATGCGAGGTAGTCTTGTGATGTGACGACTTGACCTTCTTCACCATTATTATGACATCCATGAGTAACAGAATTACAATACATGCATTTTACCTTTGGCTTCTCAAATTTAAGTGCGGACCTCAGATTTTTAGTGAAGAAATAATGAATCGTTAGACTGGTTTTGATGCATAAGCTGTCATTTTCTTATTCTGGAATTAGGACAGGATTGTACCCATTGCTTGTGAAATTCCTTAGTAAGTTATGGAAGTTCCAGAAACGTAGTGGATTATGTATCATTCTGTAGATTGCAGAGCATGAAGTTGCCAAATTTATATGCAGGAGAAGCATGTTCCTGGTAAGTTAGTGGCCACTGCCTTTGATTCAACCATCTTTAGCGGGAGTTTAGAATTATATATATGGCTTTTGTTGACAAACTTGAAAATCTTGTTTCATGTATTAGGAAGCTAAAGATGCTGTTAGTGGAGTATCAATGTTGTTTGTATTATTTCTTATGGGGTTTTTATATCCTGATCACCCACTGACTTTTCTCTTATGTTGGAATTCTCCTACTTATGATGTGTTATGGTCGTAGTTTGTTTTGAAAATTATTGTTAAGGCCCTGTTTGGGAAGCAGAAGCTAGGCTCGACTAAGTTTAGGTGGACATTTCAATGCTTGATAATAATGAAAATTTTAGTTTACTTTAATGAGAAATTTGATTCTAGTCGTAAAACTTCATATTTCCTATGAAAAACTTTTCACTATAGTTGAAAAATATTATAAATAAAATAACATAAAACAGAGACAAGTTGAGGTTACATACACTAAGTCAATGCAACGTGTTTTAATGGAGATGACATGAGCCAAGATATATTTCTGGTTTTGGCGGTAGATCCCTTTTTGACCTTAGTGTGGATGAAGACTAATTAATAGCATTTTTCCATTTTGATCAATCTATAAGACAAGGGTACGATTAGCTTCATCCAAAAATCTTCTGGTTTTGCAGGAACTTGAGCCCGATCTTGTTCTGGCAAACAGCAGATCCTGTCCTTAACCGGCCTGATCCCAATTGTTTGCGAGGGATTGATCTTTTCAATCCCCATTAAAACCTTCACCAGAGCCTTCGGTTTCCATTATCCTGGAGTTTTGCTCTTGCGGCTCCGGGAGAGTTTTAGTGAGTCTTGGCAATGCTTCCATGGCCTAAAGAAAAAGGACCTTTTTTGTATTGACTTATGAACAAATATTTTGATTGAGGCTTTGAAGTCTTGCCAGTGTTGAACATCTATGGTAAGCTAGCTAATGCTTACTGTCTATGCAACGAATGCAATAACTATTTGCACAAGCTTTCACATTGTTTGTTTTGACTAATTGGATATTCATCTTCTTTTCTCACTCCTTTTTTCTTTGGCTCAGTTGTTTCATTGTTGTTGGAACTTGTAGTGGACAATGACATCCATAGAAGCATGCCTGTGGAAAAATTGAACCATAA
Organism: Dillenia turbinata; assembly: GCA_037126225.1. Classification (NCBI taxonomy): domain Eukaryota; kingdom Viridiplantae; phylum Streptophyta; class Magnoliopsida; order Dilleniales; family Dilleniaceae; genus Dillenia; species Dillenia turbinata. Next base: position 643,209 of record JBAMMX010000006.1, read on the forward strand.
AGAAACATGGGAGAATGAACCTTGAGCTGACTTGGAGAGGGAGCCACCATCAGTGCATAATTATGTGTACATAATTTTTTTTTTTTTGGATTATCTGTCCTAAACGACTTATTCTTAAATATGTGAATTGTGATTCGGTAGCTTTTTCATTTAATTCTGTTTCTCTTTTTGTGTGTGTAGTGTGTGGCTTTTTAGAGGATACCGTAATACTCTTGGTTTCTTTCTCTCCTTGCTGCTTTTTCAATTCTTTCTTTTTCTTCTTTTTCATTTTTCTGAAAGAGATCTATATTCCTAAATATTTTTATGGAAAAGTCATTTATGCTTAACTATGTTTCTTTTAAAATCATTAGAAAGAGTGGTCCTGTTCTCTTCAAATAGCTCCCGATACTGACCCAATTATCAGGTCCAGGGGTGATTCTGGCTCAAAGTTTCATCATCAGGTGCAATTGAAAGACGGCACGGCCGGCAATATGTGCTACATCTAACAGCGAAGGTCGTAGCCTCTGTCTGTCCCAGGTTAGATTAAACCCTTGATAGTCCCAGCTTGGTGTTTGGGAACCACATCTTCCTTTTCCTCCTCATTGGCGTCATGTTACCATTTTTTCTTTTAGAGGATTTCTCAGTCGTCAAAATATATTTTTCATGAAAATATAGACAGGAGAGGTTGCAGTGAAATGACCAAGGTGAATAGTAGGCAAAGACGAGATATGGAGGGCTGCGCACCAATTTCTGCAAACTACTCCCTTGATGCTAGTTGCAAATTTATGACTGTGAATTGAATTGAAAGAGACTCCTTCCCACCTCGTATGTGGTTAAATGTTGGGTTTCATTACTTAGGAAGTCACAATTCAAGGGACCAAATGTTAGCAAGGCGTGGGCAATGTCACGTGGATTTTACAATAACACCAAGCAACATTATTTATAAGCCACTCAAATTTCATTCAGCAGTAAAGCTTAAAGTTCCCATCTCTCTATTGAAACATCACAAGAGACAGGACCACACAATAAATTTTGCTCCTTTTTTCCGATGGTATACTTTTTTGTGCCCACCTCACACACACTCCTCATTCAATGAACCCAACCCTATTGACTGAATTGCATGACATAAAAGGAGGAAAAAGATTTCCGATTAAATTCATGAGGAGAAAAGGGGTGGGGTCATTTCTTCTAATGTTTGCAAGCGCCATACCTTCAAGCATGGGTAGAGTAGAGAGGTATAAAACATTAAATTCATCCCAACAAATCCCTAATAATTGATGCCTCTTTTTTAACTCAATTTGGTTACTGTGGTTTCCCAGACAAAGTTAAAGGCTGGGACGGTGGTGTGTTGTTCCAATATGGAAACCCTAAAATTGTGACTGCTGACTGCTGAACCTTCAGTGAAATCAATGCACATTCCTTCAACAACTAGAACAAAGATACATGGGACAACATGAATTAAAACCCTAATCGCTGCCATTCCATGAAAAAACGACAACATGAATTAAAACCCTAATCTCTGCCATTCCATGAAAAAACAATCACACTTCCCAACAACAAAAAATACTAATAATAATAACCAACATTCAATTCTTACTTATAGCCTAATATTCCCTCCATTGAATCTCTAAGAAAAATAAAATTATATGATCATCATCATCATAGCCATTCATTAAAAAAAAAAAAAAAAGGTTATGTATATAGATGAAACGGGGATCCTCAATGCAAGGGAAGAATCACCCATGTAGTCAGGAATACAAAAGGGGAAAAAAAAAATAGAGAGAGAGAGAGAATAAAAGTTTACATAAGAACCAAGTAATAGGGGATTCTCCAAAATCTACATAATTCCTCTCCCAATATTAGTCAGTAAAATGAAGAACATGAAAAAACCAAAGAAACAAAACAATGAGAGAGAGAGAGTTCTAGAACTCTCTCTCTCTAAGTCAACTAGCCTTCCTTTCTGATAATATGTGCAGCAGCTGGTAGTATCATGTCCTGAAGCAGCCCATTGTCTCTAAGCAAAGCAGTAGGATTGTTTGGATTTGGAGTGCAAAAACGCCTCTCTTGAAGCAACCCATTCGTACTACTAGTAGTAGTGTTAGAGATTGAGCTAACATAACCAAAATCCAAAGGTGAAGATGACATTGACATGTTGGTGGTATTAACAAAACTGGGGTGGTGGTGATGGGTATTGTTAAAACGAGGTAAAGTGAGAGGTGGCACCGCAAAAGTAGTGTCGGCAGTTGCGGAATCCGGTAAGAGAGTGGAGGAGGAAGGGAGTGGACGAGGCATGGTTGGGCTTGGATGAGTGTGTTGGCCTTCATATGTGGTCACTACTACGCTTGGATCATTGAATGATCTCTCCACTCTCTTCTTCACTCCACATGCTACTGTGGTGCAACGGTAGTAGCTCCTGCACCCCCAAATCAGGTTTTTTTCTTAAATAAAAAATGAAACAAACTAAATGCGAGGAAATAAAGGAACCCCTCTTGAATTTAGTAAGGGAAGTAGTAAAAAATTTAAAAAGAAAGAAGGGAAAATTGAGTAGCATAAACAATTTTTTTTTTTTTTTTTTTTTTTTTTGAGTAGGGATGGAGAAAGAGGAATTTAAGAAGGAGAGTGCAGAACCTTGGAAAGGAGCTGTTCTTGACAGCTTTTTGGCCGTACTTTCTCCATCTGTAGCCATCTTCCAGATGATCAACCTCGCTCTTTGTCATGAACGCAAATCTAGGCTCTCTCTGCTTCTTTTGATTTGTCTTCTTTGCTTTTAACCTGTTATTAGTTATAATCCAATTAGAATAGTCAATATAAAAATTACACCTTCAAAAAAGAAAAAAAAATGCCATGACCCTTTTCACTTTGATACTAAACAAAAATGGGGCCTTTTTCTTTACGAAAACCTAATGTTGTGTGTGTGTGTGTGTGAGAGAGAGAGAGAGAGAGACTGACTGTTTGTTGGTTTTGGGTTGTTGCTCATCGTCTTCATCAAGGGTTTTGTCAGTAGTGTTGGTAGTCTGAGGTTGCTGTTCAACATCATTAACAGCCTCACTAGACTCCGATGAAATTGATGATGTGTTGGGTGTGGCCGGATTAACAATATTCAAAATCTCAGACGACTCAGCAGGAGCAACAACAACATCATTAGAACAACAAGTAGTAGAATTAGAACACTTATGTTGATCAATCATCATCAGAGCTGGAGACGATGAAGAAGAAGTAGGTAGTTGTTGATGAAGTAGATCAACAAGAGATGGTGTGATAAAGTCTTGAAACCCCAAAAGCTCCATAAACCCAAAAGACGAACTCTTTTCTTCAAACAAGCCCGGAGCTGAAAACATTGGTTGAGTCGATGTTGTCGATGACGATCCCATCGGATCCTCCATCTTTATTACTGCTTCTCTTTTCTCCATCCAAAAACAAACACTAATATTTAATACCACCCTTCATTACTCTCACTACCTTTTTTTTTTTTTTCCCTCTTTCTTCTCTTTTTGCTCCTAATGTGAAAGTGGATTTTCAGAAAGGAGAGAGAGAGGGAGAGGTGAGTGTGGTGATGGGAGGAGAGTAAGGGCTTTTTAGGTTGCCAAACAAGAGAACTTGACCGGCAATAGCAGGTCAAATGTCGTACGGAAGAAGACAGATTAGCCGGTGGAAGCAGCATTTAGTGTAAATGTAGTAGGAAGGAACAGGACTGTGTAGTATTTGGTCGACGCTTTCAGACATTATTTTGGGTTGGGTTTTGACCCCCAAAACAGATTTGAATGTGAATAGGATTCGCTTCCACATGAGATGATTACGGCGAAAACTCTCTCTCTCTCTCTCTCTCACTCTCACCGATACGTGTGTGTAGGTGTAGGTGTAGGTGTATGTGCATGTGCATGTGCAAGGGTGTATATTTGTATGTGTGTATGTATGGCTGTAGTGTAGTGCTCTCTCTCTCTCTCTCTCGAATACGTGTGTATAGGTGTAGGTGTATGTGTGGATGTTTGGGTGTGGTGTGGTGTGCATTGCATGTGACAATGTGAATCCTCTTTAAAAAGGATAGATATTCTCGGCCATTAATCTCCGAGTAGTTCCTGTTTCCCGTGTGATTTTTGTTCCTTTTACATTTCTTTTTGGGCTTCCATCTGTCTAACCCGTTTTAACGGCCTATATTTCGAATCATTATTTTTTCCTTTTTTTTTCCTTTTATGCCTTACGCTCTCTCTTTAAAAAAATAATTAAATATTTTATCATGATAATTTAATTTATTCACACCAACCATGTAGATTTATAAAATAAGTTTCTCAATTTTGTTGTGAATGTTATTTTATTTTATTATTTTAGTATTATTGGACAATATATAATTAAAAATTTATAAATTCTAATTTAGATCAAAAACTAAATTAGTTTCAACTCATACGATACAAATATAATGAGAAATATTCAAAACTATATTTTAAAATTTAAAGCATTTTTAAATGGTTATGAGAACTTTAACTTAAAGTATATTATTAATTTTGTCCTTCTTGCACCAAAACAAATTAGTGACTCGTATTTGGTTTAAAAATTCAAGATAATTCGAAACTTGAATAAAATAATTTTTTTGGTGCTTTGGAACATTTTTCTACTAATTAGTATTTAAAATTTATTTCAATTAATTTGATTCAAGTCACAATTAATCTTTTTTAGACAAGAACTTTTCTTATATAATTCCTTCCACTCAAATTCAAGTTTTAAATAAGAAATTTAATAACTCTTTTTTTATTATTAGATCAATTATTTTTTAATAAATTTATTTTATTTAGTTAATTTTTAATGTTTCGTGAAAGGATTTGGGGATAAAAGTCGGTGATAAATAGTTTTTTTTTTTCTAATTCTTTTTATGTGCCGGCAAATAATGTAAAATAAAAAGAACGACAAAAACGATTTATTAATAAATAATAATGATGAGATTCCATTTTTTGTGGGAGTAAATTGCGTGAAAAAGGTCTTGCACTGCACTGCACTGCACGTGCAATGCTGATCTGACGTATATTACGTGAAGCAATTCTCTCCTTTGAGACAAACCTCTAGAACATTTGACCATTGACCCGATTAGTAATTTAATAATAATCTTAATATTAATAATATTAATTTAGTGATCGCTGTGATTTTAAATTTAAATTACGATATAAAAAGAAAAATTATACAATTATAAATAACATAAATCTCCCTCATATTGGATCAAAATGTCATTACTACCCCCACTCACATGCCATATACACTTCTTAACCATCGTAACGTATGTTATCTTGAAATTAAAATTATTGCGCAATAATAGACATCCTTTTATAAAGCATGAAGTGAGGTTATTAGTGTGACAACTCAATTTTACAAAAACTTGTAAAATGCTTTTAAAATAAAATATCATTTAATTATCTAAATATACTGAGAAAATGCTTATTGGGTTAATTTATTAATCTAAATCTTTGTAACAAAAGGGCATCATTTTTTTTATTCATACGTTATTTCAAATTTTGAATTTGAGTATCTAATTGGGTCTACCTACCATCAACGACCGGTCTTATTTCACCTTGCTAGTAGAGAGAGAGAGAGAGAGAGAGGGAGAGAGAGAAGGATGGTAAGAAAAATCAAAGAGATATGTAAGGGGAAAATCCAAAGCCAAAGATCACAAATGGAATCATTCAACCTTTTCGTGAAATACAACTTGTGCCACGATACACGGCCTTGGTCTCCATCTCCCATCTCTCTCTCTCTCTCTCTCGCGATTGGATGTACGACACCACGGGCTTCGGGCCCTTCTCGGGCCCCCGTTTTCTCTTCCTCACACGTGTACTAAAAGTCCAATCCCCCATCTCGCCCATCCAGCTGTCCTATCCAACGGCTCTCATTTTCTTCATCTGACATCATCGGCTCGTTGCCAACTTTACGCGTTTTTGGAATATTCTGAACCCCCCCCCCCCACCTCCTTCCTTTTCTTTACTTGTAACGCACGCTCTCCAGATCTTCTGTAACTCTTCTTTTTTATTTTTTTTTTCAAAAATTTAACAATGGTATAATATAAAGTTTTTTTTTTTTGAGTTAGTGGGGGCCGATTATTTATATTATTTTAATTTTAATTATGCATCAACGTGAGTATTTAATAAAAAAGTGAAGTGTTTGACCGGAGGTTGCTTCTTGGGTACGTTTGGGAGCTCAAAAAAGGACAAAATATTACACCTATGGATAAAGTTGTTTGTTTTGTATACAAAGGGTCATTGTTTTTTGGATAATTAATTAATTAAATTATTTATTTATTGAGAGTCAAGTTCATGACTCTATTCCCTAGATTTGACTATTGTGGTATGGGTCGTGGTGACGTATTTTTTAAAATAAATATATTTATCTTTTGTGGGTCAAAATCTTATCAAGTAATGTTTGTTAACTTGTTTGATATGTGGTCCTTATATAGTTGGGTTTAAGCCCATTTTAAATTAAGAATGTTAGATAATGTTGCGATTTAATTATTGATTTCATGATTGATATGAAATGGGTCCTCGAAACTTTTATTTTCTAAACACTCAAACCTAATTTTCATAAAAGAAAAAAAAAATAAATTTAAATTTTAAACGAGTAGGGACGTTTCACGTGAACTGGTTTAGTATAACATGCGATTCTAAATCATATACTAACTAGATGATAATTACAAATTCCCCTTCATTATGCTGTTTTCCTTTTTATTCTTTAGAATTTTGTACAACTAAAATTATCCATCCTATGCTCTTTTATTCTTTAGAATTTTATATGTTAGCAGTCCATAGTAACACAAGATTAAAAACTTTGAAAGTATACAAGTTGAGGTTGTTTAATCAATATTCATTGACTCATTTAAGCTTCTTCCTCTCTTTCAAATGGATGGTCTTCTAGAAGTTTGACAAGAAAGAGCATTTTCGCAGATGTTTCCTTTCAATAGATTAAGGAAGTGAGGACAGAAGACTGACGGGGGAGCGAAGCAATGTGTGTGTGTTTTGGTTGGGAATAAGCATAAAGATGAGAGCCTGGGCACATGGAGGGGGCAAGTCAAAGTAAACGTTAAATACAAATTCTCTAAAATATATGTTTAATGGGTTTTTGAGGACGAAGCTTTAGCATCACAGTCAATTGAATGCGACAAAATTCATCCCTAAATTTTATGTTTGTTTTGTTCTTCTCCATGACAATGCTCCAACCCGTTCCAATGAACATCATCACCACCTACATTTGTCTGTCTTGCCCTAAGATAGAGAGAGAGAGAGAGTTTTGGCTTGTGAAAACTACTGATTCAATTCCAGAATTGGAAAATTATTTTGATAGTACTACTCTAGAAATTATCTACGTTTCTACAGTGTTTAGGCCGCGTTGGGAAAAGTACCTTTTTCTTTATAATAAAAAAATAATAATTAATATGATAATTAATTAATTCATATCATAACTCTATGAAATATTATTAAATAATTTTCATGTAAAGTTTAGAAGAGTAGATAAAAGGTTAGATAAATTATATATAACTTGGAAAAAAGATTTGTGTAAAGACTCAAGTCTCACTTTCGACGGCTGTTAAGCAAAATATCATTTCTGGGTCCACACTTTTTCTATATTCAGGAAAAAGAATATTTAAAAAAAAAAATTAAACTAGAATATTGCTTAGTCTCTTTTTTTCCCCTCTTCTTTTTAATTACTAACAAAATGTGAACCTTTATAACATATAGTTTTATCCATTTAGGAGTAGAACTGTTTGTATATGGTTAAATTACCTTTATACCAAAAAAAACAAAAAGAAAAATCACCTTTCTTAATTGTTTTCTTGTAATTGAATTAAAAATTTTTCTATCTTTTATTTTTGAAGCCATCGAGATATATATATATAGACCTTAACATTTGGATAATAAAAGTTTGTTCTAATTAACATTCAACAGTCACCATCTCATGATATCAGTAGAATAATCCTAGAATTGATTGTTCTATTTATGTTAGTGCGAGTTGAACAAAATAAGTATTTCGTGTCACTGACAACAAATGCCATTTCGATAAAAAAGAAGTGAACGCAGGGGGATGGGCTGCGCCCAACCGAATCTTTTTAGCTTAGCTACTATAAACTTTTATCCGCCGGCCCACATTTTTTTGGTGCAGTCATACGTAGGCCGAATGATTTGATTAGGTCTAGTAGTCATTCATTGGCATCGCCGACATCTTCAGACGTACTGCTTACTTATCCTTCCCTTTCAACATATTGTCTTGTTCACTTGGTTTTCATGATCCACACAACAAAAATGTGGGTCTTATGTAATCCAATCGTGGTTTTGATTTGATATTCTCTAGGATTAATCGAATGGCGCCGCGAGACATTGAGAGAGAGAGAGAGAGAGCGAGAGAGAGAGAGAGAGCTAAAGAAGCATGGATTGAATTAGTGCCCAAATCAAGAGGATTATTGCAGACATAATTTGATCTGAGTTGACCCTTTTTTTTTTTGGTGCATTAAAGTTTTAAAGTCAATGATGGGAAATCTATTGAAGCACCTTTTGAGGAAAGGATGAAGGTGTCGGTAATGTGAATGTCGACATGTACCAAACTCTTTTTTGTTGGGGTACTTTTGATTGATTTGGATTATGAGTTCACATTGTAGTGGATCTTAAAAATGGGCGACATCTTCATCTCATTTGGATACATCTTGAGTTTGACGTGGTGGTGGTCCTAGTTTTTGAAGTTCTTCATCCATCATAAATGAGTCAAAGAAAATGGGCTACATCTTCATTCACGATTTCTACGTGTTTAAATTCTCTTAATTAATATTTAAATTTAACTTTAAAAATTAAAAAAAAATAAATATTAAAAAAATCAACTCTTAAATGAATCTCATAATATTATAATCGGATTAATTTAATTAGATAACCCAGATACCGATTGATCAAAAAAAAATTCTATGATTCACATTGGCTAGCCGACGTGGCTTCTATTCTCCTAAATTTTTTAGAATTTCTTTTACACCAATCAATTGTTTAATAACTAATGTGAATTATAAAAAATATATATAAATTTCTTTGCACCGATTAAAACTATGTTTTCGGTTGTAGTTTAGAAGTGACATGCTTGTAGGGCCTCGTTGATCATGGAAAACAAAATCTCACGTTGTTCTTCAACAAAATTGAGTTACTTTGACCCCCCGAACACGCTTGGTAATGGGTATCAACAGGATGGAAAGGTGGCGGCAGGCCCACACGCTTGGTAATGGGTATCAACAGGAAAAAAAGTTTTTCTTGTCTTATATTTATTTAAGTATAATTATTATATTATTATTTTTTTTTTATATAAGTGATAACTTTGCCACCAATTGGTTTTCAGATTTCACTCGATTAATCCATAAAGTTTATTAAGGGATTGACTCTTCCAAACTTTTTTTCTCTATTCTCAAAATTCAAACTCGAGATCTCTGATTAAGGAGGTAGAATATTTATTTAAGTATTATAATATTACTAATTATTTTATATCTTAATAATCCTTAAAATTTTTTTAAATAGAGCAAAAAGAGATCTGATATAATTTAAATTTTGTATTTTACCGTATTATATTTTATGAAACTAAAATATTTTTTAAAATTAAACTAGTGGAGGGAAATAATTATTAATTATTTTATATCCCAACAAAATGTTGCCCCAACCCTTTCAAGTTAGATCACCGCGGCAACCGGTGGCAAAGAAGACTTTAACAGCAATGCTTGCCATTAGCAAGCCGATGATTTAAGTGGTGCATCGAAGGCTCCAATTGAAAGTAAGAGATTCTGAAGTCGAAAGAGTAGTGGCCATTGCTTGTGATTTTTTTCTTCAGATCAAGAGTGCTCGGATCCCTCTTAGTTAGGGTCTAGATTTCACCACCTATATCTTGGCATCGTATGTGCTGATTTTAAAGTTTTAATCTCTCCCGACCAAAGTGTAACACTCTAGCTAGGTTTAGGAGCTTTGTTTCGGCCTTGTTACTCGCAGATGTGGTTGATCTCTGACGGGGCCTTTAGCAAGGGTCGACGGATTCTGCTCTTCCATCAATTTACGCAGGCGTTTCGTTTTTTGTTGTTTCTGCTGCTTAAATAAGTGAGCTTTTGGTTATTCTTTTGTTCTGTGTTGTTATCGATTGGTTTTGTTTCTCGCTGCCGCTGATGTATGGTCCATCCCTACTGGTGTTTGTTTAGTTTATAAGGCACGTTCCTCCATCCATGTAGTGTTTACCACTTGTAGTGTGCCTTTATTTTCTTGGGTCTCGCCCCTTGCAAATCAAAAGGACTCAGTCACTTCTCCTTTCTTCTTGGCCGATCAAGATGAATGTTGTGCTATGCAACACACTAGAGGAACATTTCAAATATTTGAGGTTGAATTTAATTGTTTAATAAAATTTGGGAAGCTTTGTGTAAAATTATCAAAGTATAAAGAACTGACTGTATATAGAGAAATTCTAATCGATGCGAATTATCATGAAAAACATTTTTATCATAAATAACCCTTTTTTGAGTAAAGGCTACAAATACACCTCCTTCATACAATTATTGTAAACTGAACGCACATTCGCAAAGTTATCCAAGATGAGAAATATAAGAATTGGAAAATGATTAAAGAAAAAGTGAAGGACCACATAAGTCCCATTTTTCTATCTCACATACGAACTTTTCAATCAATACAAATGAACAAGCTGTTAAATTTGGACTGCTAGAACCAAAATAAGACTAAAATGTTGAAAAAAGCTCGGCAACTCTTAGATCAAATGCAAAGAATGAAGACCAAACATTTACAGAAAACAATCACATGTTCACTCATCGGAATCCGTCAACACCCTGACCATTGCCCGCATGACCTTAACTCTCATTTGCAAAGACAAAATGTAATCAGCAGTCTCTTGAAAAAGCCCATCAAGGCCCATGGACTCGCTGTTTGGGACCAACTTCTTCAGGGTTTGCACTCTTCTCTCTATCCCATTTATGGGCCTCCTCCTTGGCCCATCTTGAAGAGCCCTCCTCGTCTTTGATCTTGTACTCATCAAATTCCTTCCTTGTCTCTTGCTTCTCAATTGTTTTCTATTGACCCCAATTCTTCTATTTTGCCTCCATTGACATCTCCTCTTGGCTTTAGCTTCCAAAATTTTGCTCCACAAAGACCCACTTGATTTGCAACCTCCTTTATCAAGGGATATTAGAAGAGAATAGGGAGGAGAAGCTCCCATGATTGAAACAAAGACTTGTTAGAAATACTATATTTTGTCTTCGAGGACCAGGAACAAAGGTCTCTCTCTCTCTCTCAACAATGATATGCACAAAGGGTTTAGAGGGGTTGAAGATACTTATATTTTGGAGTGGTGTTTGAGAGAAAAGTTTGGTGGGCAATTGAGGATAATAATAGAAACAAAACTTATAATGACTGGACACGCAAAGGCAATTTCATACTATGCTTCCAAGGTAATAGGATTGGATGAATGAGAGAAGGCCAAATGTGCAAAAGAAGAGGTTTATGTGTGATTGTAACTTTGAGGCATGCATGTTCCCCAACTCAATGCACATGCGCCCACATGATTGTTCCATCACCACCCAAAAACCATCCTCTCTTTTATCACACTCTTTCTTCATCAAAACACCCTGGATTATTCCTCTTCCCTCACTTTCCAAATTCAATGCATATATTATGTGAAATTAATTTCTTAGGGTCCCTCTTTAATTTCCTCCCATTTCCAGCTCAATCAACATGGCCTGAGAATTTCAATGGTGGTTAGACTCCATGTTTCAAAACAGGGAACCTATTATATATCATAAGACATGGAAGAAACATCAACACCCCTTGGGTATATATGTATGCATACTTTGTCAATGTTTATGCCAACAAATATGGCAGAATTTTAGATAATGTTGGGATAAGGCCCATGTTTTCAAATTTGCTCCAATGATGATCTCACATTCATGAACTCCCATTTGAGTAAATTATTTACTACACTTGTGATCAAATTTGTTGTTAAGGATTCAACACGTAGCGCAATTGGAAACATGCATGCATCATTTTTAGTTTTAGATGTTGAACAATGTGCAATGTTGCAATATAATAATTTTGTGCACATATATATATATGTGATGATCATATGTTCATATCAACCCTCTAAAAGGAATAGAGCCATAGGGAATTTTCAGCCAAAAGGACAAGCCCAAGAACATGCAACCACATGCATTAACATGGTATACCTTGTGCCTAAAGCCCACCTAAGTAAAGGAAAATGAGTGTTTATACACATTTTTCAAACAAGTGATGAGGTCCCTACAAAGTGTGCGTTCACCAAAATTGGGTCCCAAAAATGGTGGCTTAGGCAAAAGGTGTGGTGCACCATCTCGTTGTCAACCCCGGTGGTTGCCCTTTAATTAGTAGGTTTCTTTTTGGTGAATTATGGATTATTATGTTTTTAATACATGAACCATACAATGTTGTTATGGCTTTGGCACATGATTTTGGGCACACGTAAGCTCCTGACTATAATACTTAAATTGCATGTCTCATAGAAAATTACTAATTCCAACATGATTATCTATTTTCTTGTTTGAGGGGAGGAGGTGTTTGTGAAAAAAAATCTTGTTGGGTACATAGACTCGAATCAAAAGTCAATTTTAAATAATTTGTTCAATATTTCCTTGGGAAGGTTGACTTGGTTCATGCTCAACTTGTTCGGCCCAATTCACTCATTTTATTTTCACATATGAGTTCTCACATTTCATTTCAATAATATCTATGAAAAAACAATGATTCATGCCAAGATTTAAACTATACTTGTGAATCAAAAGGGTAGAACCTTATGAAAATTCAAAATCTTTTGGAATTTTGTTTTATATGATACCCTTAGATAATTAAATTTCGTTTCTTTTTTTGGGGGGGGGGATCAAGGGGGTGAGATGACTATTAGATATTTGAATAAAATTTCAATAATTTATTTCTCCAAAAAAAAAATAATAACTTCACCATAACCACCCATAACTTTTTTTTATATCATTTCTCATATTTTCTTTCAAATTTATTATTATTTTTTTAAATTTCCCTCTTAATTTATTTTTGAAAGCCTATTTTAATTTTTAAGTTTTCTTTATACCTTTGTGAATAATAATCAAAACACCTAATCAATTTAAGTTTTATCTTTATAGCAAAAGAAAAAAGTGGTACTCATTTGCATTACACCATTTAAAATTGCCGACAAAAAAGCCTAGGATCCATTAGTTTAGTTTAGAGTAGAGAGATGGCAACGAGTAGGAGTGCAAGTGGTTTGGGTTAAACCATTAACCCGATCTGAACTGAATTGAATCGAAATTTTTGATTCGGTTCATTTGTTTCTTTAAAAAAAAAAATTCAGTTCAAACCGAATCAAACATAAATTATTTCGATTCGGTTTTGGTTTTATTTTTTTAATTCGGTTCGATTCTGTTTGAACCGAACTAGTATTATTTTAATATTTTTATATTAAAAAATCTAATTTAATTAATTTTTTTCTTGTATTTTTATGATATTAAAATGATAGATTATGTTATATTATTTTTAAAAAAATATTATTCATAAAAATATTTTTCTCTAAAATTATTCTTAATATAATTTAAATAAAAAAATATTATTTTAAAATCTAAACCAATTTAAAATTATTCTTAAAATTAAACCCTAAATAGTTTTAAAAATATTATATTTGGACAAAGGAAAAGAAAACTCATGTTTTTTACACATTAATGATATATGATATCTTATTATACCTAAAAAAAATGACAAATGGGAAAAAAAATTTCAGTTTAAACCAAACTAATTTTTTTGATTTGATTTGGTTTAAACCGAATTAAATTTGATTCGATTTTCGATTTAAATTTTTTAAAAATTTTGATTTTCAATTTGGTTCGGGACACTAAACCAAACCGAACCGAGTCATTTACACCCGTAGCGATGGCTTTGGTAGGGGATGACACCTTTTAAATTAAGGATACTAATAAGAGTAGTGTTTTTTTTTTAAATATTTTGATAAATTGGTATTTAAAATCATATTCTGATTAATTTGATTTAAATTATTATTTGATCATCTTTAAAAAAAACTCTTTCAATATAATTTTTTTATTTTTGATATTTGAATTCAATTTTTGATTAAAAGATTTAATATTATTTTTATTAATCTAATTATCGGTTGGTTCAATAAGTGATGTTCAAAAGTGGGGGAAAAATGCTTTTTTTGGAAATTTCAAATCTATCCATAAACGAGAGACAAGGTACAAACCCTTTTCCACCCATGGTGATTTAGATGCCCCCATGACTACTTCCACTTCCCTCGGCAACCAACAAACCCTAAAAAGAGGAAACGTAGTCCCAAGAGGATTGCGAGTGCGGGAGAAAGATGGTACAAAGTAGCATAGAAATAGGTTAGGTCATTTTAGTATATGAGAATGGGCACCTCCGATCTTTTCCATCGTTACCACAAAAATGTTTTAAAATTATTTTTTAAAAGATTTTTTTTTTTAATTTATCAAGTTACTCAAATTTAAAATTATACTATGGGGATAATCTTTCCTACACAAATTAAAAAATAAATTAGAATTACTACTTTATATATATATAAAAAATTAATTGAGTGTAAATCCATCATATTTACATATTTTATATATCGATTAAAATTAATAGATGAAAAAGTTTACAATTATCTTTCAAAAACATCAATGTTATCAGTTGAAGTCTGACATTATTATAATAAATTCGAAAATTATTTCGAAAGTCTAATATTATGTTTCAAAATTATTATTAGAAACTCTAGCGTTACCAAGCATGGCATTTCCCTCCCCCCCCAAAAAAAAAAAAACAGAGAGCGAAATTAGGATTTCGTTGCACCAGGTGAAAAGCCTCTCCAATTCAAGCAGCCTTGCTCTCTCTCTCTCTCGCTCAGATTACGTTTTGGCGACATGACATGAATGAACATAAGAGGAGGCACATTTCAGGTTTGTGCGTGAGTCTAATTCTAATCCAATGTGATTTTCAAGATCATGGTGCTGAGAGGCTGTGTTTCATTTTTGTTCCTCTTTTCCCTCAAACCATTTTGGATCGTGTTGGATTCACGCACAAACTCGTAATCTGTCTTCTCTGCCCCCGTCAAATCGAATGGCTCCTTAATGTTGAAGCAATGGAATCGTCTTGGCAAGTTTATTCGAAATTCTATTTCTGTTTCTGCTTATTCCGATTTCGAGTTAATTTCTTTAATGTCCGTTTAATTTACTTCTCCTTTTGGGATCATCCCGACTAAGATCAGGTTTCTACCTTTTAATTGTTTGGTTTCTTTGGTTTCTTTGTATTTTTTCTGTGTTTTTATTAGACCACAAGAATATGAATTCTATGTTTAATTGTGTTACTTGGTCTGCTGTTAACATGAAATTGTAATATGTTACATATGGGAAAGGAAATAGTAATTCTGTCCCGGAATTAGGAAAAAGAATGGGATGGAGAATTATCAACTCTCTGTGGTCCTCCTAACCAGATGTCAAATTATTCCAGCACATTCAAAACCATGTAGAGCCAAATATAAGGAGACAGACGTGGAGTTTGTCAACAATACATATCCTCAAGACTTGTTAGACATTCAACCTGCAGTTTACTTTGCAAGATGAGACTGCATGCTTCCCGTGGTTGTTATCTATGCTTCTATGGCTGTTTGTTCTATCAACACATGCTTGGATGCCCTAGTTCATATCTGATTATCTTTGAAATTGCTGCTGATTATTCTCTTCAATAGAAAACAGAAACTACATTGCTATCAAATAAGATTTATTTTGGTTTCATTATAGGTTGGATCATACTAGGAAGGTTTTATGAAGTTAGTCTGTTGTTGAATGCAGGAGCACAACCTGTTTGGGGACATTATTTTGCTGTAGTGGAAGTCATTTCGAATGTCTCTGGAGGTATTGTAGGGATTCAAATTCTTAAGAAATAAGAAATTAGTTCAACCACACTCTTTGTAATTGAGGAGTGCCTTGCAAATGACCCCTGGAATTAAGTACTGGACTTCTCTCTAAGCAGGGTCCAATGTTTGAACCGAGGTCTAAAAAACTGGACTGGTCATTGAACTGGTGAAGGCACTCATTCATGGTTTAATGATCTGAATGCAATCAAACCGTTTGAGTAGGGGACGGCTTAGTGATCACAATCCCCTCTCTCGACCTGGAGATCTCAGGTTTAAATTAATGTGTAAAAAAAAATGTTAAAAACATTATAAAAAATATTTTTTAACAAAAAAATTTAAACATTTATTAAAAAAATAAGGATGTTAGTTAAATTAATATTAAACAAAACAATAAAAGTCAAAACCGAAATTAATTAATAAAGGGGTCAAAAAATTTTAGTGAAAGAATCATATTCCAAATTATAAGAAAACTAAACTAATCAAGCAAAATAAACAAGTTCCTAAAGTTTACATACACGTGTACATATGTGTGTGTATATTATAGAGAGATAGAGATCCCAGATCGGATGAGAAGGGAGAGGGAGGTATAAATGAATGAGAGAGTTGATTGAATGAGAGAATATCATCGAATCCCTTAATGAATAATACAAGGAAGAGGGAGGGAGTTGATTGACTCAAAAACAAATTTCATTAGAAGCTCCATTGTAATTGTAGAATTCATACCCAATCATCGGTAGAAAAGAGATGCTAACAACTGAGATGGGAATAACGAAACCTAGGAGAATTTTTAGATCTATAGTTTTATCAACATCAAATTCACAAAAAGATTCAAATACTTGTTAGCAATTATGTATGATAAAAAAAAAAAAATATGAAAACCCTTTTACTTGTTTTATATTCTTTTTGTACAAGATCCCAGGAATTAGGAAACGAAAGATGAAACATAAATCATGGATCAACTAAGTTATGTCGGAGACTTGCTTAAAAATAAGAAAGAGAAATCTCATGTAAATGCTGCTTATATAGGCGAATCCATGGAAGGTCATCATTGACTAGTTTTCAAAATAGTCGAGGCTAGCCGCTGTGATTCTCACTACTAAGATAACAAATATATACACGTGCACGTGCGCGCGCACACAGACAAACACACACACACACACACATATATATATATATATATATATATTGAAATTGATATTAGTTATATGGGGCTAGCAACATTGGAAATGTTACATGGTGAAATGGGGATTGAGATATGATGCAATTGAATATTTTAACAAGATCAACGGTCTTGATGATCTTGAGTTGAAACTTTGATCGGTAAAATGTCACATAAGTGGGAGAAGAGCTCTACTTGCCTACAGGATGCAGAGAGAGTTCACCTTTATGATTTATGGGTGAGAACTATTTATCGGGAGCCAAATCAAGCCTAGGCATGTCTTTGAATATATCTTATGTTGGATCATAATTTTCACCTACTTAAATGAGATTGAGGTTAGGCCGAGTTTTTTTGTAATTTAGGGGGTGTTTGGAGAGTAAAACATCTTTTCTGTATAATATTTAAGCCTAAGAGCCAACTGATTCTTTTTTGGGACAATAGTTTTGAAATGATGCCCGGAATGATTCACTTCAAGGCAAACGTCCCATACTTAATGCCCCCAGAGGAGTAAATAAGCTCAGAACAGAGACTTTGTAACAAATTGGTCATGACGTCGTCTGAACCTAATCTTGCCTCACTAGATTCTAAGTTCGATCTTCTACTCTTTGCTATGTAACCAGAATAAAAAGGGATGATAATAATTATAAAAAAAAAAAAAAAAAAAAAAAAAAGTGTCGGGTGGAGATGACATTTAGAGCTTCATAATGGGATAGCTCAAGCAGATCGCAGGTGTTTAATCAAGGACGGGCAGCATTGGGACATTGGAAGAAAGTGGGTTGACATTTGGGTTTGTCTGTTTTATCATCTTTATTATTATTATTATTATATTCATCTTTGGGTTCAGATTGTGCTCTTCTAGCCTTTGCGGTCAGTAGTTGAGGGGTCTTTTCTTGTTTTAGCTTAAGAAATGTTGAGGCGGGATGGAAACTAGTTCTTTTGTTGCTCTTGCTTTTTTTTCCCTTTCTTCCTTTTTTTCCGAGAGAATTTCTTATTCCTAGTGTTTTATACATTCTTCTTTCTCCTTAATATATATATTTTTTTATTTTTAACGATTCCCCCCAACCAAAAAAAAAGGAACCACCTAGTACACTAAGCC
Source organism: Dillenia turbinata (assembly GCA_037126225.1). Taxonomy (NCBI): domain Eukaryota; kingdom Viridiplantae; phylum Streptophyta; class Magnoliopsida; order Dilleniales; family Dilleniaceae; genus Dillenia; species Dillenia turbinata. The sequence goes on from JBAMMX010000006.1 coordinate 661,364, forward strand.
ATTACCAAAAATCTCTTATAGAATAAAATATATATGAATATTGTCAGAAATTATCTTCCGATCACCCCATCTGATGCGGTTGCAAGAGACCTGGGCATTCACATATATAAATATTGTCTAAAAATTTTTCCAATCGCCCGTTATTGTAAGGAACCGGGGCGTGCACACGGGGGCCATAACTACAGCACAATCCTTGGGCATGGCCATATGCCTTCGCCAATATGCACCTCGCACCTTGAGTGAAAAATAGTTGCAAGTTTTACCTCAAAAAAAAAAATAAATAAATAAAAAAAATGGCAAGAAACTCCTAGGGCTGATCATTAGTCCGTTGTCTATGTACTCACGGGCTTTTAAGGCTGGGCCCCTGGTCCATTATACGGTGGCTATCAATCATTAGTCCATGTGTCTATGTACTCATGGGAGGATGGGCCCCTTGGTCCATTATATAGTGGCTAGGCCTCATGATATTTTTTTTTTTTGATGAAAAGCTTCATTAACCATTTGCGGAACTTGTTTTACATAATACTAAATATAACACTAAAACGCCGTTTCGGGCACGGTAGTTGCATTTGCACTGACACCTATCCCTTTCTTCCTCGATGTATGTAAGAGAACCCCATCTTTTTAATACCTTCCTAACTTGAGACCTGTGCTATAACAAGATCCTTGGGTGGCTCAAGCTCAACCCTTCAGGTCTCGAACCCAAATCCACAACACTACTAAGTACACTTACCATCAAATATTAGAGGACCTTAGTACACGTTAAAAGCACCCAAATCTAGGGAGTCACATAACACCCCCAATCCACAACACTAGGCCTCATGATATGATGCATCTCGAGGACGAATATCAGGAAATGCTGGTTATGACGTGCACTGCTGGTAGTTGAGGAAGAGAGAGCCATGGACAGGCAGGCGGTTGGTAATAGTTGCCTCCCTTAAAAGTCCTGATGACCCCATAAAAGTTCTTTATAGATATAATTTCTTGTATGCAATTTTACTAGGCAGGTGAGGACACAGCTATATATATATATATATATATATATATATAGAAATTAGAATATGAGATTTTCAAGTTAAGGAGAATAGTTGTGATCACTAGGTTTTCTCTTTGTAAAAAGAGTACATGGATATATGAAGCTATTGTTTGGCAAGAATATCCATGTTTGAGTTTGTTGATGCAAAATAACAAGGTTAAGAAACATAAATCTAAATTATCTTAACACATGGGAGGCAACGAACTTTCAACCACCATAACTACCCTAGCTATCATAAACTAAAAAAGTTAATCTTCTTGAGGGTCAAATTTCAACAAAATAATTTGGGAGTGGCTTAGATTGACCAAATGAATTATGAAAAATTTTACGGTTCATATCATTATAGTTTGTTCGATTTTTAATTAAATATCTATTTGAATTAAATATTAATAAAAATATGTAGATGATTCAATTAAAATTGACTAAAATATACCGCTAAAATTATTATATAAGATTTGGATTAAAAAAATGTTACTTTTTCTCCTTCCTCAATGATAAATTGTCCTTGTCAAAGCACAAGATAAAACATACTTTCTCACGTATGAAGCTTTCTTTTTCCCGGTTGCTACGAGAGAGGTTGACCTATTAGCCGACCAAATCGCATATCCATCCCCGGAACTTACCCGGAAAAGGAGGAGAATAATAACTTTGGCAACCCAAACGTCGACAAGTGTTATGTGCGGAAAAAGTCCTTGTTTTTGGTTGTCTCTCTCAGTGTTTCTCGTGGAGTTGGAATTCTTTAGCATTTCTTTGGATAACCGGATAAGAGATTAATCTGTTGGTTTCCAAGGAGACCTTAGTGACATATGGACCAACATTTGACTTGATTCGTGGACTCCTGTAATTGACACACCACAACACGGTTGGTTCATGGGAGTTTGGTCAAATCTTAGTTAGTTAGTTAGTTAGTTAGCCTTAAAAAATTGATTATTTCGTTTTAACTGTATCTGCTTTTACGAGGTTAGTCACTTTGGATAGATGCATCATGCATTTGTTGGCAGCTTCAGATACGGGCAGTTGGGATGTGTGACGACCTTTGCTTGTGCCCATCGACATATATTTTGAAAAAGAGAGGAAAACATAAGAATCAGAGTATTCCACATGGCAAGAGCACAAGCAGATTGGGACCCTTGCTGCTCTTTTGCTTTAATGTTTTCAAAAAGGTAATAATGATTTTAGTTTGTAAATCTTATAAATACTGCAAAACTTCATATTGTCTTTAAAATAAAATAGTAAAGTGAACTTTAGATATCAACTGCGATTAATTTTATGGTGGGCCAGTTGAGTTGATCTAATATCTCTAGGTTTCCCCTTTTGGACGGCTGATCTTTTCCTTGAGTGGCATCATTACTTGGAGGGCCACTTTTTTTTCAGCCTAAAGAAGACAAATCTTCAGTTTCTCTTCTTCTCATTCCTTCCAAAAGCTTTGATGTTTATGTCATCACACCCTTAGCTTTTGACCCCATTAGAGGGTCTTCTCACACTTTGCTAGAAGGTTCAAGTTTGATACCTTCTCACACTTGTTTTTCACCTATTAATTTTATTATATCTAAGCTTCTCTCATTAATTTCTTGTTCTTCATCGCTTGCTCTAAAGGAGCATGTCACATGTTGGTCTCAGAGAATGAAAAGGAGTTAAAGAGGCTAGAGAGTTTATGAACTGCAACCATTGCTTTATTTATAGAATTACTTACAATACATAGATCAGAGAAACAACAAAACATTAATTTTGAAATGCACTCTAAATACGGATAATAAACTCAAAAGACAAAACGGACATCAGAAGTCCCACCAGCCTCTTCGATCCAAGGCACGGTTAATGTCAGTTTGCCATCTGCGGACCACCCAAAGCTTACTTGAACACCATTTATTTGACATTTCTTGGGTGACTCACTGGAGTATGCTAAGAAATTCCCTCCACCTTTCACCATGATCTTTGCACATGTTTGGGCGCCAAAATCAACATACTCCAACTCCTGTATTGTTCCTCCACTGTTGAACATGTTTGTTTGGCCTATGGGTGCAAATTTGGTGTTCTGGCCTAGCTTTGTGATTGGGACAAAGCTGAAAATCTCAAATGAGGATGACTGGATGGTGATTTCAATGGGTTTGGAGTTGCGCGTTGCAATGAGTAGTTCCTCTGCCTGGTCTAAGTAGACCGCAAACTCTAGTGCTTCTCCCATTTTGACTGCTTCTGTCTTCTGATCCCATTCGATGTCACTCACATGGACTGAGCCATTCATCGGCTTGTAGCACTGAGAGTGGCCCCTGATCCTTTGCTCCTTAGGGTCCCACCCCGCACCTTGGCAGTTGAAAGCTCCGATAACACCTCCGTACTGTAGACAGTTTGGTTTGGTTAGTTTGGCTTAGAAGAGTCATTATTACCAACACGTAAAACATGGACAAGGATAGAAGATTTTTGTTCTCATTTGAACTCGTCTCCCTCTTTAGGATTTGACAAAGACCATCAAATCCAAGAGTAGGACAGTTCCATAAACTTCCACATATATTGGTAAAGAGAACACCTTTAAACCACTTATCCAAAACTTACCCTTTTTTAGGTAAACAATATTCAATTTACATATGTATTACTCTGTAGGGACAATACCTTGTTTAAGTTCCAGATCTTGAGAATGGATTTCTGGTCAAACAGAGGATTCTTGAAAAGGCAGTCCCTTGTGGGCAGGGCAAAATGTTGGCACTTTGGGATGGTGCCATCAGGGAAGACAAGTTTCTTTATGAGCTCGAAATCATGGCCACCAACAGAATCGCTTACATAAACTGGTCCACCACATATGGCTCGGGACCCAGCATGGAATTTTGCACAGAGATGGTCTGATTGAAACATATCCCAATCAGGCTGTATAATCTGACCCATCCACATGCTGTTATAGGCACAGTGGATCATATGAACTCCCTGAAGCCAGTAAACTCCCATTGGGTCCCCATTAGGATCTTGGAACCAGAAGTCATCCCCTGTGATCACACAGAAGTTGAATATTCATGTTCATACTACAATTCTTGGTAGCAAGTACTGATTTAAAGAATGATGAAAATTTGGACTTCTAATGCTCACCGACTCTTCCAATTGAAATTTGCCATGTTCCAAGGAAGAAGAAGTCATTGCACTGTTGCATGCTAGAGATGAGTCCAGTACCATTGAAATTCTTCACAAGTGAATTTGTCATCCCATTGTAGTAGTCCTTGGCAAGGGCAACCCGACCTCCATATTCCTCACAGACATATTCCATAGTCTGCATCCAAAATATTAATATTCATCAGTGAAAATTCAAGGCTCAGGATGATGAAGCTTAAATAATGGTAGGAAACTTACATGTATGACATCCACTTTGACACCGGTTATTCCAGATTTGGCTAGGTAGGAATGCATCGAATCATAGAAATCAGTGGCTTGATCTGGGTGAACAAGCCCAATCCCACCTTCTACTATTTTCACCACAGCAAGATCATTCATGGTACCATCTAGCCCTGGAGACACTTTGACAGGAATCACCTTAGAACTGAGATGAGTTGTTCCTGGCCTAACACCACCCCATGCACCACCGAGTGCATGCCAGACGTATATATCATCAAGCCCCTTGAATTTTGTTCTTAAGTCCTTGGTGTAAGCCTTGAAACCTGAACTCTCAGGTTTGCAAGAACAGCTTCCGCAGCTTTCACTTGAGACACCATCTTGCTCCCCGCCAAACATCTCATTCAACTCCTGTTTCAGCTTTACAATCTTTGCCTCGAACTCTGACAGATCAGTGACTCCAGATTGGATAGCCTTGTCACGGTCCTTCTCAGCATGCTCAACCTCAATTGCCTTCGCTATTAACATCTTAGGTTTCTTTGGATTGAATGGAGGGGCTTTAGGACCCAACAGGGCTCCACTCTTGTATCTTCTGAATTTCTCACATTCCTCGAATCTGTAAAGCCTTGCAGTCATTTGGGTCCCTCCAAGAACCAGATTCTTCGCATCCTCCATTGGGTTCTGACCATCAAGGCTTATACTTTGCCAGCCATCGTCAATAATAAGGAATCTAGGCATGACACCTCCCTCAACGAAATCATTTAAACCATGGCAAACTCCAACAGGTTCTACAGTTAAGTAGAATGCATCCCAAGTGCACCAACCAAACTTGTTAACAAGAGGTGGAACTGTTTTCTCCTCTAGAAGCCGAAATGTGTTGAGATGAACTCGTAGAGCACTATAAGCTTCTTTCATTAAGTTGTAAGGATTGTTAGACACATGAACATAGGCAATTGCATCAAACGATGAAGCTTTCACATGAGTAGAACCACTCTCGGCACAAATCATGATCTGCCCATCAGTACCAGGATGAAGGGCGGACCTAAAGTTCCCTTCTATCGAGGGTAGAATTAGAACATAGGACTGTATCTCAGGGACTTCCAAGAGTGCCCATTGAGTTTCCATCTGTATGTCAGATCCAGAGTTCCCCACCCACATGGTAGACCACCATGTCTTGAATCTAAAGATGCTCAAAAAATTCCTATCCTTGAACTTACCAAAGGAATTCGTCAGCCTATCTGATGGCTCCTTCTTGGTGAATCCAAGGAAGCCACCCTTGTAAGACAAGGATTGGACTCGATTGAATAGGGGAGGGGGAACATCTGAAGAGTGACAGAGAGAAGAGAAGCTGGTGAAAGAGACATTGCTAGGAACTTCAGAAAGCAATGTCACCCCATTAACACTCAACTTCCCTTGGGATACCTCGAAATATTTATCCAAACTCTTAGACTCTATGAGACTGTAAAATGTGTTGACAGGATCATTAGGGGGTGCCATGAGGGGGGGGGGAAGCAGGTACACAGAGGACAGAAAATTTAAGAATAAGAAAAAACAGAAAAAGGCTAAAAGTGCTTTAGTTTTTAATACGTCTCCTATGCGGGGGGGCTAAGAATGCTGTGCACAATTAGTTCAAATATTTGCAACCGCAAGAAAGCTTGTGCTTTGTGAGGACATGAAAATGAAGGCTATGGACGAGAAGAGAAGGTTGAAGCATGGAGGAAACTGTGAAGCTAATGGACGTATATATAGTTGGGGAGGGAGAGTGCGTAGAGAATTTGCAAAGAAAATTAGAATCAAGTAAGGTATCCAGAAAAGGGAATTTGGCGGCTGGTTATTGGTTCTTTTGTGGGTACTTTATGCTAGGTGCTGTTCTAGTGCATTTGGAAAGTCTAAATATGAAAAACAACTGACTAAATGTTCTATGGACGATGACTGGTGGGCAGAAACACCTCCAAGTGATAAACACCTCATACTTCAGCTACTGTTTGGTTAATTATGTATTGCATGCACTTCTCTGAGGAGAGGACCCTCTTGTTTGTTGGTTGGCACCCTCAGAACCAGAGATGGAAGCTTTCCCACTCCATGGCTTTAGACCCTGTAGGGAGAGGGGGAGAGAGAGAGAGAGTGAACTTTTTAAATTGGAAAATTTGTAGCGGTCTTCTCTGAGCCAATGGAGTTAGATTTGAAATTTGTGGGAGACACTGAAATGCTAAAAATGATGAAGGCTTGACCCCTGAGGGTCAGAGAACTCGAGAGTTCGAAGGGAGATCACGGGCTACATTTTATTTCCCTTCCTTTATTATACTTTTGTCTCTGTTGGAAATAAATCCAATTGGCAGTTCAAATGAATTGTTTAATTATGATTGGCTGGTGGGTAGGAAACTCTGATCACAATCCCTCCCCCATCCTAAAAATATGATGTTACCAAAAAAAAAAAATTAAATACCAACCTTATCATCCCAACCACAAGTAAATTACGCAAACGTCCTCAAATGGTGAGATCATAGGTGTCAAGTCCCCAGAGTATCATTGAGTCATTTGCACTTGAATAAAGGGGTTGTAAGTTGTAACGGTTGGCCAAGAACTTTCTTGAGAATTCCATAAAAATGAGAAGGGTGCTCTGTTTTCCCTGCCTGACAAGCATGATGGAGGTCTTCGAAAGCCCTATTTAAGAAGTAGCTCCGTAGTTTTTTTTTCTTTTTACCTTTCAAAATTTTAAATCCAAAATTTAATTAAAAAATTTAATATCTCATCCCATTAAATCGACTGTCCGTTAATCTCTCTCTCTATCCTCTCTTTTTCACTTTCTTTCTCCTTTCGAAAAGGGGTTTAAGACTTGAATTTAAAATAAATATATGAAATTAAATAAAAACGACTACAATTAGAATCTATGTAAGATAAAAACCTAATAAATCTAAAACAAAGTTTAAATTATACACAAATTTATTTAATTAAACTAATACTTTTTTGGCCCAGTTTAGGTGGCACATAAAATTTAATCTTATTTTCATGAGGGTTGGTGGTATATGTAGGATACCACTCCCTCTTACATGCCTCTAATCATCTTATGGAATGAAGTAAAAGACGAGAAGGCATTTCATTCCTCGGTTGTGCTCCATTTCTGGGCCGACCCTTCCACCTCCATTCCACTAGCCTCTTATACCTATTAACTCCACTCCCCCCTCCCCCTCTGATTTGAAATTTCCTTGGGTGCCTAAGTGGCCATAATTATTTATGGTACTGTTTCCCGAAGGCACTCCTCAGCATTTCAGTTGTAGTTTAGCTGGAACATAAGCATGCGCATGAATGTGTCTGTTGCATTTTCCTTAGTTTTTTTAAAGTGGTCTATAGGAGAGAGGTAGTGTCCTTGAAGAGTGAGAGAAAAATCCTATGAGGGAAAATGGTACAAAATTAGGTTACCTTAGTTTAGTTACAGTGTCTATTAATGAAAAACATAACCATGCTCATCAGTCATATGGTTTCTGAGAGCCGGGAATGGATCAAAAATGATTTATAGCTTTTCAATCATCGATATCCAAGCCTACATGTAGATTAGAGAGGCATAGTTGGATCATTCACAGGTTGCTGCCTTATTCCAAGATTAGTCCATGCATCGTTTCCAGCATCATTACGATTAAACCAAGCAGGATTCCAGTGTATACTATTTTCCAACTGAACAGACAAGAGCTCGAATATGAACTGAATTGAGCACCTAGGATTTTAACAACTTTTGCTACCTTTGCGTGCATATTCCGCAGAAAAGTCTGCTTCTGGGACCAGTTAAAGTGCAATATTCGCCACATCTGGCTACAGAACGCCTTTAATGGCTATGCAACAAATGAAGCAGCAAACGTGGATCGTGTTTAAAGTCGAAGGAATTTGGATGAATAGTTTGGAATATCAAAAGATATAAAGCTGAGAAACTTTATTGTGACATCTTGGAAAGGAGGATGATGAGAATGCTTTTTGTTGTGGTAGATGAGAAAGACCAAATAAGTTAAAAGATGAATGATAGATAGTATTTGTTCCGATAGAAGAATCCTTTATCCAGAAACCTTTTGTTCTTCTTTTTATCAAACTAGTATTAGTTTTTCTGTCTCATTTGGAGGACATTGGATTTAGAGACCGTTTGGAATTATTTAAAAAATACTGTTTATAAGCACTAGTGCTTATAAGTAACTCTTTAACTTTTAACCTCATTTTATCTTTTTCAAAAAATAAATTGTTATCTGTTTGAATCAATGTTACTTAAATATAATTAACTGTTTGGTAAAATGAGTATTTATAAACTATAAAAAATAGGAAAAAGACCATAGTGGGCATGAGATGCATTATGGTTGTGATTTTTGTTAAATACAAAATGGTGGAAATATATTTTTATTGATCAAAATATATTATTTTAGTTGTGCTTAAAAGTATCAAAATAAAAACACTGGTAGAAGAAATTTATTATATTTTTAGTTTATAAGTACTTTTTGGATTTATAAACACTTTTACAAATTTTAGTTATTAAATGATTATAATTTTAATTTTGTTTTATAAGATAATTTGACTAATTTATAAATAATTTCAAACATTCTCTAGTTTATCTCCTTCCTAGGGATTAAAGACTTTACTTGAACATTTCCACAGATTGAAAAATAAGAGTTTTTTCTTTTTTTTTTCTTCTTCTCAATACCATTACAGAGGTTGAACAATATCTTCACATCAGGCAATTCTTTGGAATCTAATAAAGACGAGAAACCCAACAAAGCTAAAAGGGGAAGTGTCAATACTTTTTTTTATGCGAAATTTGAATCTCGAATTATGAAATTAGAGAATGGAGATTATGACCACTAAATTGTCATCTTAAAGACATCACAAATTGATGCTTTAGGTAAATTTGGATCACGGAAGGGGAAGGGGAAGGAAAAGGGGAAGATTTTTTCACCTTATGGAAGTAAATGTATTTCCTTTATTTTTGTTTTGTAGAAATTTGAATCTCGAAATTTGAATCTTGAATTATGAAATTAGAAAAGGGAGATTATGACTACTAAGTTGTCTTCTTAAAGACATCACAAATTGATACTTTAGGTAAATTTGGATCACGGAAGGGGAGGGGGGAAGGAAAAGGGGAAGATTTTTTCACCTTATGGAAGTAAATGCATTTCCTTTATTTTTGTTTTGTAGGAATTGAATGGAAGGAAATGAGTGGTACTTTTTCGTATTTGGTTAGAATGAAAAATAGAAGGAAATATCACTTTATTTACTATTTTGCCCTTGCAAAAAATATTTTTAATATTTATTATCATAATTTTTTATTTTTTAATTTAAAATATTTTTTTAAAATATAATTTTTTTAAAAAAAATAGTTATTTAATATATTTTTCTTATTTTTTATAAATTGTTTTTATTATTATTTTATATTAAATAAAATTAAAATATTAATGTGAAAAAGTAAAAAAGTAAAATTAGAAAGAAATAATTTATCCAATAAAATTGATAAAGGAAATTAAATTTTATTATTTTATTTTAAATAAAATTAAAATAGAATAAAATAATGAATAATTTCATAAATATCAAAAAGGAATAAGGATAAATTTATCAAAAATTTTCATTTTTTTCTATTTCTATCCATTTTAGGACGGAAATGATTTCTTAAATGAGAGGAGAGGAGATTACATCCCACTTTTACTTCCCCTCCATATTTTTCTCCTTACCAAATGAGTGAAATTGATCATTTATTTTTACTTTTATTTTTTCTCATATTTTCCTTTTACTTTTTATTCCAACCAAACTACGCTTAAAATGGAACTGAAACCCATGTAATCAACAAATTGGGCCCACAATGGATTAATCGGCAACTGAAGATCAGGCCCCCAACCTAATTGTCCGTACAGGCCCAATAAGCTCCAACTGATATACTGATTGGGCTCATATGGCGGGCTTTGAACCCATATAGCATTCTAATTGGGCTCACAGACCAAGGTTTTTGTAGACTCAGGAACAAGCTTCCATACATTTAGAGACGAAGGCCCAAAACACCACCCCGTAAAGCACACTTTGATCTCCTCATATTATCGGACGTAATCGGCCCTCATTTCGTATCCATAGGGCAAAATGACGCCCAAATTTCGTCAAAACAAAGCCTACTGGCCCAAATGATTACTTTTCGGGTCCATGGAGACTCAATAGATCCTTAATTTTTTTTTAATAAAAAAAGAAAAAAATAATAAAAAGAACCTACGTCCCTAATAGTCTCTCTCTCTCTCCTTTTTTTTTTAATAATAAATAACAAGGTGGTAGTTGATAAGGTATAAATTAGTATAATAATTATGATTTATTTTGTTCTATTTTTGAATAAATATTACACTAATTATTGTGTTTTATGTTAATTGACATAATAGAAATGATGGATGAGATTTTTTTAAGAAAAATGAAGGAAATAAGACAAATTTTGAAGTTTTAAAAATTCACAAAGTCATTAATTTATTCCTAATATTTAGGGATAAATTTTAAAAGTTTAACTTTCAAAAACTTTTATCTTTTAAGAAAATTTTCTTCCTAAAAATATGGTTATCACTCCTATAAATTTAGGAGTGTTTCATTATGTAAAAAATATAGAGAGGAGAGCCCCAAAACAGTAGCCCCTCATCATCTTAGCAACCCTTCACCCTAATCCCAACAGCACAACCCTTTTCTTTAGGTTTATGTTTTGTTTTTGGTGACTTCAAGTTCTCAACAACATCTTCCTTGGACGACTACATATCATTGTCTTCATTGTTAAGCAACATTCCAATTTAATAAAATCATTTTGTGAGTTTTTTTTTTCCTCTTTCATGTTTTCTTTTTAATTTTATTTTTCTAGCTAACAGGTATTGAAACCTTTATTTTCAATAATTATGAGATTTAATTAGGTTTATTAACTCAATATCTCATAGGTATTTATTTGATTCATGCCTTCATGGATCATGATTTTCTAAAATTTGTTAAATAAATGACCAATATTTAATAGTTCTAGAATAATATACAATTAATTAAAACGACAAATCCGTAATTGTATGTTAGTTTTAATAAAATGGCAAATGACATTCATGTCATAGGATTGAATAATCTAATTTAAATGATTTCGTCGTATGTTTGTTAATTAAAATTAGCTCTCTATAAATTTTAATACTGTTGAGACTTTAAATCTTAAGAGTTTTTCTAGGGTTGACTCTTAATTAGAGAAATAATTAACGATTTTCTCTTAATTATCGACGAAGTAAGGGGAGATTGGTCGTTGAGCGTTTATCGACGACTATAACCAATTTATTTATGGATGTTGAGATTTTTAGATAGATCGATAATCAATCACATGAAATCAAGATGAAAATAATTCCTTTGACTAGAAAAAATTATTTTCCATTAGTTTTTATTTTTATTTTTTGAGTTCTTTATTTTTATTTTAATTAGTTTAGTTAATGTTCTAACTCCCTATATTTTTATTTTATTTTACTTTTCTTAAAAGAATTAAATCTATCGTTCCCTGTGAAAATGATCGTATTCTCTATATTAGTATTTTGTGAAATATGTATTTTATTTTTGGTTATTTGACGACACACCAAATTTTGGTGCCGTTGTCAGGGAACGGTATTAAGTGATTTATTTCTTTTAAGTTTTTGTTTTCTTTTTGTTTTCAAAACTAACTTTTGTAGTGAACTTGTCGGAATTTGACGGTGACATAGAAGAGAAATACTTTAAAGACAAAAATATGGCCACACAAAATATTTTAAGAGAGTTGTTATTTTCTGATTTTAATAAACATCCATTTTAAAGTAATTTTCCTAATATTGAGATTTTTCGACAATTTGGAATATGACAAGATGTTTCAAAGATGGTCAATGAGGTAAATGATTTTTCCCTTCGTCAAGAATTGAAAGAACTAATTTCTCTTATGCGTAATTTTATTGTAGGAAAAACACAACCGATACAAATTTGTGGAATTTATTCAGAGATGAATCATCGAACCGATAAGTGTCTCATTTTTTATGGTGACCCATATTCGAACATCTATAACCAATGATGGTGTAATAAACCATAGTTCAATTATGGAAATTGGTAACAATGATTCCAACAACAACCACAAGTTCAATCTCAATTTCAGTTTTAACAAATATTACACTAAATAGTGTAATATTTCAGCTTCAACAAATATTACCTTAAATTATACATTGAGGACAATGTATAATTTAGGTATGGGGGATTTTTCATATTTTTGTCTTTGGTAGTTTGTTTTCTTTTCTTTTTTTTTTTTTTACAATAAATTAAGTTTGGTTTCATTTTATTTAATTAAAAAAAAACACAAAACAAAAGAAAAATAAAAAAAATTGAATTTTCTAAATTGATGTGTGTTATTTGGTTGGCTAAAAATTTATAAAAAATAGTTCGTATTAATGGTGTTTTGTGCTTGTAATGACCATTCATATCTTTAATAGTTTTTTTTGAATGATAAATATGCAAAATTCATCATAAACCTCATTTCAAAGTGAGATTTTGAGTTTAAAGCGAGTAAATTCATTCGTTGTTGATGAGTGATTATCGCACTCGGGTTGGTCATTCTAGAATTTACAATATTATGCATTTTGAGATCATATTTAGCATTTCATACATTGAAATGATAAAGGAGTTTAGGTTTTACCCTTTTAGATTGCGTTAAAAATCCCTACCTTGATTTATAATGCCCTTAGTGAACCAAATCAAGTCTGAGACTTTTTCTTTCTTTATAACCCCTCGTTACAATAACCATTCATATCTTTGATAATTTTTTTTTGAATGATAAATATGTAAAATTCATCATAAACCTCATTTCAAAGTGAGGTTTTGAGTTTAAAGCGAGTAAATTCATTCGTTGTTGATGAGTGATTATCGCACTTGGATTGATCATTCTAGAATTTACAATATTATGCATTTTGAGATCATATTTAGCATTTCATACATTGAAATGATAAAGACGTTTAGGTTTTACCCTTTTAGATTGCGTTAAAAATCCCTACCTTGATTTATAATCTCCTTAGTGAACCAAATCAAGTTTGAGACTTTTTCTTTCTTCATAACCCCTCGTTACAATAACAAAATCCTTATTTTTGACTTATTTTTCAACACTTGTACCAAGAATATATGTAATTAATTGTATGATATTAGTTATATGATGTCTCATGAGATATGTATGGATTAGAGTTTTGATGATGATATTTGCTACATATAAAAAATGAAGGAAAAATTTTGATTTTGTTTATTTTTGTGCTGAAATGTTCTTCATAAAAATGGGGAAGAAAACAAAAAGAAAAAAAAAAGAATAAAAAAAAAGAGAAAAAAATTCTGCATATTTGGAGAATTTCATTTCAATCATGGATAGTGGAGAAAAAATTTGACATTTTTATGTGATTTTGAATGTTAGCTATGTTGAGCGCATGTGGGTAACAAGATTATGTATTTTTGGTGAGCTATTTGTGCGGAGCAAATATGTTATTACAGAAAAATTATGTTGTTAGTTGCATATTTTCTTTGGTACTTTAAATTGGTACATGGAATTTAAAATTTTTAAGTGATTGAAATTTGATATAGTTGCAAGCATATGGTAATGTCAATTTCAATGTGTTGATTTGAGTATTATTGATATATTTTTCATCCCTTTTTGAGTGAATTTGAGTGAACCCTTTGAGAGGAATGCTAAATCTTGTAATTTTGATTTCATAAGGGACTGTTAGGATTTGTAATGGTTGATCTCGCATGAAATACTGTGAAATATTTGTTATTTTTATTATTTTTCTATTTTGACTCTTATGACATTTGTTAGTTTAGTAGTTCGAAAGAAAAATAGGTTGGTTAGAGTATTTTTAATTTTATTTGAGTTATAAATGTTTGAGAACAAGCATCATCTAGGTGTGAGGGAATTTGATAGGGTATAAATTAGTGTAATAATTATGATTTATTTTGTTCTATTTTTAAATAAATATTATACTAATTATTATGTTTTATGTTAATTGATATTATAGGAATAATGAATGAGACTTTTGAAGAAAAAGGAAGGAAAAAAGATAAATTTGGAAGTTTTGAAAATTTACAAAACCATTGATTTATTCATAATATTTAGAAATAAATTTTAGAAATTTAATTTTCAAAAACTTTTATCTTTTAAAAAATTTTCTTTCTAAAAAATAAGGTTATCATTCCTATAAATATGAGTGTTTTATTATGTAAAAAATATAGAGAGAAGAGCCCTAAAAAGGGGGACAGTCGCCTCTCATCTTTCCAGCAGCCCTTCACCCTAATCCAAGCGGCGCAACCCTTTTCTTTAGGTTTAGGTTTTGTTTTTGGTGGCTTCAAGTTCCCAACAATATTTTCCTTGGACGGCTGTATATCATTGTCTTCATTATTCGACAACATTCCAATTTAATAAAATCATTTTGAGTTTTTTTTTTCCTCTTTCATGTTTTCTTTTTAATTTTATTTTTCAAATTAAAGGGTAATGAAATTTTCATTTTCAATGATGATGAAATTTAATTGAATTTATTAAATCAATATCTCATAGATATTTATTTGATTCAAATATTTCATGGATCATAATTTTTTAGGATTTGTTAAATAAATGATCAATATTTAATAATTCTAGAATAATTTATAACTAATTAAAATGTTAGTTTTAATAAAGTGATAAATGACATTCATGTCATGGAATTGAATAATCTAATTTAAATGAATCAATTTTATGTTTGTTAATTAGAATTAAATCTCTCTATATCTTAATGCTATTGAGACTTTAAATCCTAAGAATTTCTCTAGGATTGACTATTGATTGAAGAAATAATTAACAAGATTTTTTTAATTATCTAATTTATTTATGGATATTGAGATCTTTAGATAGATCAATGATCAATCATATAAAATCAAGATGAAAATAATTCTTTTAACTAAAAAAATTTATTTTTCATTAATTTTTATTTTTATTTTTTAAATTCTTTATTTTTATTTTAATTAATTTAGTTAATTTTTTAACTCCCAATATTTTTATTTTATTTTTATTTTTCTTACAAAAATAAATTCACCATTCCCTGTTGAAATTTACTCTATACTAATATTTTATAAAATAGATATTTCATTTTTAGTTATTTTACGATACATCAGTGGTCTGAGCTAATCAGCCCTTCAAAGGACCAAGGTTGGGGTGAAGGCACACCCTGAGCCGGTCTCTAACCATTTTTCTTCTTTTTTTTTTTTTGGGGGGGGGGGGGGGGAGGGGGGGGCCGTGTTGGAGCTGAAGGGCAAGGCGAGGGGGGGCGAAGGTATTTTTCATACATATATTACAGAAAATCGACAGGCTACAGGAACCCCAAAAAAAAAAAGGAACTAAAAAAAAAAGCCACGAGAAAAAAAAAATTAAAATTGCTGCTACAAGGGAATTTCGTGCGCTTGCAGTGCAGAGATTTTATCCATCCTTTCATTATCAGGATGACTTCTATCATCTTGCAGGACTAATAATTTTAGAGTGCCTGATTCCTTTAACCAGGCAGCTACCAAAGATCCTGTGGAGATGAACCTCCCTAGATTACACTTGGCAACCCAGAAGGGTGCTCCAATGCCAGTGAGGAGGGCCTCAATTGCCCGCCTTAAAGTGCCATCCCCAACTACTTTGCTGTGTTTGCCCCATCCTGTCAGGATGCTACACATGATACAAGTTAAAAATCAGTCGACTAACATTAGAATATGGTTCTATTGTCAACTTGGAGTCCACTTAAAAGCTGCAATTGAAGCTGCCCACCTTAATAATTTTGGCAATTCATGGCCTTCATCCACGATTGAACATATATTAAGTAGCCATGAATGAACCATTGCCTGTGCAGCCCCAGATGACATCAAATGAAGATCTAAACAAGAGTCGCACCATATATTCTCCCACACTTGTCGGCATTTCCCTTCAAGTGCAACCATTTGAGCTCCTCGCCTCTAAAAGATCAATTACAGAGAACAGTTAGATACAATCAAGCTTTTGAATGCTACAGATACTGGAC
This sequence comes from Dillenia turbinata, assembly GCA_037126225.1. Lineage (NCBI taxonomy): Eukaryota > Viridiplantae > Streptophyta > Magnoliopsida > Dilleniales > Dilleniaceae > Dillenia > Dillenia turbinata. Next base: position 677,741 of record JBAMMX010000006.1, read on the forward strand.
TTGTTTCTATCTTAACTGATTATCATTTGCCATGATACATGCAAAGATCTCATTCCATTCGGTTGCCACTCATACCAGCATTGCACAATACTTATTACTTCAAAATAAATTGAAACATGATGGCCCCAGACAAACAACAAACAGGAGACTAACAGGAATAAAACAGCCAGTAACATAACATGTGAAAAGACATAAGCTAACTAGATGGACGTAACCTATCATTCTAGCCTTTGCTTCAATGCTTCCGACACAGGAAGTACATTTTCTGCCGGTTAACATGTGCATAGTTACAGCAGAAACTACAATATTGAAAGAAATGTTGTCTTCTTGCTGGAAGGGACACCTCAGTGTAAATTTTAATTAAGGAATGATGGAAATCAGTTTGCCAGTTATATGCTGCTAAAGCCAAAAATTTACCTGCCCAAAGTGCCATAGCATATCAGTCAGGGCGTTATAAAATGCAGAAGCAGTCGAGGAGTCCATCTGTTTCACCTCATCAAAGAGGGAGAGAGCTTGGATCCACACATTATTGTTGTAGCCCAGAAGAAGCCCATGTGCTACACCATAGACTTGATTGTTAAATACTCGGAGTTCCTCCAACAACATCGAAGCATCATCAAATGAATTACAGCGGCTGCATCCAAAGGGCAAAGTAATACAGTTAAAAATCTTTGGTAACTCTTCAAAATTTACCTCTAAAATAATGGGAGAATCCAAATCAATGTTGAGGAACAAGGGCCCTAGTCCAAGTGGTCATTTAAGGGATCTAAAAACCTTGATCAGTGAAGGTCATGGCTCAATCTTACTCCCCACCCCATCAAATTGCATATATATGCACACACACTTGCAATTTCAGGATTCATATTGTCCAAAAACATTTCTCTAGGAAGCAAATGGTTTTGAAAATTTCCCTTAAAAACCAATTCTTATGTCACAAGATTATCATGAGCAAGCATGGTCTTGAATGGAATGCTAAAGCAAGAGTGAGAGCTTATCATTGTAACCCTTGAAAATTCATCTCTTGATAATATCAGACTTCCCTTCCCTGTGTATTTTTCAAAGTGGATAATGGTTCTCAAACATTATCCTTTGAAAGGATATTTGAATTGGGGACCACTTTTCATTAACTTTATCTGTTGTCCATGCTTCACTCAGCCCCTATCAAAAATTTTTATATCGAGACATTCAATCTCTTGAAATTTATATTTCTTAAAGAATCTAAATGACAAAGAAGTTAAGAGTTTTCTTTTGCAATTTCTCTTTTACAAGGAAAAGAACCTTCTCATAATGCTCTTGAAAATAGAATTTGGAATGATAATACTTCGAATGCTTCCCCTTGCAAATCTATTTTTCATCATCTTATTTGCTTCCCCACCTCTGTTCTTTTCCCTAAGCCAATTTTGTTATGAAGACAAAGGTTCCTGCCAAAGTTAAAGCTTTTACTTGGTCTATGGCGCTTAACTAGATCAATATCAATGATTTGTTACAAGAAAGAAGACCTTCTAAATCTATATCTCTTCATATGGTTGTGTCATGTATTAAATAGGCTAATGACAACATATTTTTACATCGTTCTATTGTGCTAGAGATGTGATATCGCCTCTTAATTTTACGTGATAATGAGCAGGTTTGTTCCAGAATCCTCCCTGAGCTGTTTACAACAATAGAGATTTTCGAGGTCAGAAAGACGCCCAGTCACTTTGGAGATGATCTTTTCTAGCCATTCTTGGTGTATATGAAAGGAGTAGAATGATAGAATCTTTTGAAATTAGAGTATTAGTCTTCTCTTTTAGGACAAGGTGGCGTTTTATGTTTATTTGTGGATTCATGCCCAAGGGGTTTATGAAGATTATAATTTGGAGAAGTTGGAGAGGCATTGGAGAGTGATCCTAGCTAATCTATGCCATTTTTTTTAAAAAAAAAAGATTGCCACTTTGTTTTCATCAACATATTATGCTAGGTTAAACAGTATAGTCAAATATTTTTGATGTCAAGCTGATTTAGGGATCCAATAGAGACTTTATTAAGTACTCCTATTTTAACAATCTTTATTTTCACATCTCAATGAGTTTCGCCATGGTCCTGAAAGTTTTGAGAGAGATTACAAATCTATGGAAATACAACTCTCGCATGACCTACACAAGAATGCAGCATGGTTCAAGTTCAATAGCTACATGCAAGCACATAAAGATGCCCAAACTGATGTTAGATACACCTCACATGCAAAGTAATAAAATATATGGGCAAAGCAAGAAAAGGATTGAAAAATTCAGAGAAAGCAGTACAATCATAGGATGGCAAAGCTACACAACAGCAATATGCATGCCACACATTCATTAAGACTTCATTTTACAGAAATATAAGTAAAATGGAGCGAAGAAGCATACCTGCAGGCATTTAAAATGGCTGAAAACGTAACAACATTTGGTTTTATTTCCAACTCATGCATATTGTGGAAAACTTCCAAGATGCACAAGATTTCCTGTCCGCCTCTGCTATCCTTTCTAGAACGAGACTTCTTTTCAGCAGTCAACTGACCAAAAATTTTTATTATCTGATTATCCTCTCTATCTTCCACCCTCACACTGCTTTGGAAAACTGTTTCAAAAGATGTCTTAGTTTGTAAATCATTGACTCCGCCAGTGGCACAGCCCAAGCACTCTGGTGAAGTTGATCTACCAAAGGCATCTATGATGGAGTTGTAGGTAACCACATTAGGCCTGATACCTTCTCTTGTCATCTCATCAAGCAAGGATACAGCAGATTCCACCATCCCATTTTTGCACAAGGCATCAATCAATGCACTATAAAGAACTACATCAGCTTTTAGGCCTGCCCGCTTAAACTCGCTAAAAGCCTCCATTGCTTCTTGATACAAGCCACCTTTTGAGTAAACATCTATCAATGTTGAGTAAGTCAATAGATTAGGAGAAACATGTTCAGCCTTCATCTCTTGGAAAACTGCTTTAACCTCATCATACTTCCCCTGTTTCCCATAGCCACCCAAAAGCGCATTATAAGTTACTGCATCCTTCCTAATTCCAGAACTCTCCATTTCCCTACATACATTCAAAGCCTCCTCAACCCTACCAAGTTTAGCATAAATTGAGAGCAAAGTGTTGTAAGAAACCCTATCTAAACCAATGCCAATAAATTTCATCTTATTAAATAAATTAAGTGCATCATCTAATCTACCAGCCTTGGCATACCCATCAATCACTGTGCTATAAGTCACAACATTAGGATAAATATTTTTCGCCGACATCTCAGACATTATCTCAAATGCCAAATCCATCTGGCCGCCTTTACAAACTGCATCCAAAAGAGTATTATACGTAAATATATCATGGTCAATCCCTCTATATACCATTCCACTAAACAAATTTCTCGCAGCCTCCCACAGACCACCACGACTACAAACAGCTAACAGAGAATTAAAGGTTATCCGATCTGGTTGGACCCCATTTTGCAACATTTCATCGAAAATCTCAACCGCACGATTAAACTCCGCACCCCCTTTACCACACGCATCAATTACAGCATTATAAGTTACTAAATTAGGTTTCAAACCCGAAGATTTCATCGAGTCAAAAACCCTAATAGCCTTATCACAAAACGCACTACGACCATAAGCACTAATCAAAGCAGAATAAGTATAAACAGTATTACCATAACCCTCCTTCAAAGCAATTTCAAACACATTCTTAGCCTGATCAACTTGTCCTAATCTACCTAGTACACTAATCATAGTACTCGCCAGCTTACCCTGCTCATTCTTCCTACGTTCTCTCCGCACCGCAAAATCGAAACACTGAATCGCTTTTTCAGACTCGCCGCGATTTCCGAGTTCACGAAGCAAGAAGGTGTAGTCATCGGCACCGCAAAGCTTCGATTCGAAGCCGAGCAACAAGTTATCAAACCCTAAATCGTCTCCGGCGAATTTAATCGCGTATTGAAGAGCTTCTTCAGCGACAGAACTGTGCCGGCTACCAACGAGGGTTTTAGGGCGGCCGAAGTGCATTTTGGAGACGAAACGAGTCGATCTCCTGCCGCAGAAGTCGGCAGTAAGTTCCGATTTGAGAGGAGGGAGAGGGGCGAGAGAAGGAAAGTTAGTGTTTCTAGAGGAGGTTTTGGTGGCGGTGCTTCTTGGTGAGGATTTAGGAACATTACGAGAAACGGCGGCGGCGGAGACTGTGTGAGAGGAGGGCCAGTGGTGGTTGTTATTGCGATTAGGGTTCTGGTGGTTTTGTTGAGCATACTGGTGGTGGTGATGATGGTGGCTTTGATAGGGTTTGGTTGCTGTAATTGAACAGTGCGGTGGTGTTGAAGACGCCATTCATTCAAGATTTGGAGAGAGAGAGAGAGAGAGAGAGAATTTCTTTTCTAGTATCTAATCGAGTTGAGAGAAAGACTCCTCAGCTGGGACTGGGAGTAGGAGATGACGAGTTTCGGACATTGAGATCTTCGTCCTGATTGTTTAGTTACGATTTTTGGGTAAGGGTTGGTTTAGAGAGAGAGAGAGAGTGCCACCGTGTAATCTATTCTATGCATAACCGCGGTAGCCTATATCAGACGTCTGGCTGAATTTAGTTAACTTGATGAACGGTTCAGATCAAATTTATAGAGTTGTTGCGAGACAGTGGATGGATCCCAACGTGGAAGCGGACGAGACTTGGGCGATAAGCAGGGAGTTTGGAATCTTTCACTCGGAAATGGACGTCACGTCACAACTTTTCAATTTAGGTGCCTTTTGCAAAAGGGTTATAACTTTTGGGTAAACTTCAAAAACCTCCCCCGTGATTTGGCCCTTTTTTTTTTTTATATAATTTGTCACTTTGTAGTTTAAATTTTAAAATGTCACAGTTTACAGCATTCCCCATAGAGTTGCAAGTAGCTTACTTCTCCCGATGCCATAGGATTTATTTTTAATTTTTTTTCTTCATATAAAAGAAAATAAAAAATTAATAATTTTTAAAATAAACTTAAAAATTACTTAATAATTTTATTTTTAAAAATAAATTTATTTCTTAATTTTTAAAATAAAATTAAAAATTAAAATTAAAAATTAAAATTAAAATTAAAATTAAAAATTAAAGAAAATAAAGGACATAATAAATAAGTTTACGATACAAGCATATTAAAAATTATATATCTTTCAATGAGAATATAAATGGAACAAAAAAAATATACTTTTTAAAACTTTGGGTTTTAAAAAATAAGAAAAAATAAAAACTTCCCTCAAGAATTGTAAAAATAATTTTTTATAATTTTTATTTATAAAAATAAATTATTTTTAAGAATAAAAAAATTCGTTTAGTAAACTTTTTTAATAAAAAAAAGTAAATAAAAAAAAATCCCGTTATATGAACACTTTATCTATACGTAAAAGAAAAAGCAACTTGTGGTGTCATATGACCGTCAATCACGTCATCAATATAGGGACAGGGTTTGGTTCAAGGGCATGATCATCCGATCATCCTCTCTCTCTCTCTCTCTTTTCCTTTTATTATCTTCGATCAGATTTTTAAAATTTCATATTAATTAATTTATATCGATTTACTATTGAATCCTTTCTAAAAAAAGACCTCTCAACCTAATTTTTTTCATACAGAAAGAATCTCATCCCCTCTCTCTCTCTCTCTCTCTCTCACGACACCTCACATGGCCCCTTTTTTTGGGGCACACACTTCCCTCATATGGCCTCCTTTTTTTACACGCACTTATTCTTTTTTTTCCTATATATATATATATATACATATATAAAAAGTTTTAATTTAATATTTAATATTATAATTTAATATTTAATTTAGATATCAAATATTTAAATATTTGATATTTCATTTTATCATTTAATATTATATAAATATTTAAATTATATATTTTATTATTTTTTATAGTTAAAAAGTTTAAATTAAATATTAATATTTATGAATTTTTTTATTTTAAGTCTTTTTAATGCAGCCAGTTGCAGGCCCTAAGCGGCCAACCGTTACTTTTTAATATATATGTTTTTTTCTTTTTTTCCTTGCTTTTTCTTTTTTTTCACTGTTAATCTAGATGTCCTTTTTCTGGAATTTTTTTTTTCCATTTTTTGGATTTTTTCCATTTTCTGGATTTTTATTATTTGTTTTTTTCTTGTGACCCATTTTTTATTTTTTCATTTATCTATATATAATATATATAATATGAAGTAAAAGCAAATATTTAAATATTTGATATTTGATATTATCATTTAATGTTATATAAGTATTTAAATATTTAAATCAAATATTTTTATTATCAAAAAATTTAAATTAAATATTAATATTTATTATTATTTTTTTATTTTAAGCCTTTTTCATGCGGCCAGGCAGTCGTAACCTCGAGTGACTAGCTGCCTCTTTTTAATATGTATACTTTTTTCTTTTTTTTTTCTTTTTTTTTTGTTTTTTACTGTTTAACCATATGCCTTTTTTGGTTCTTTTTTTATTCTTTATTTTTTTGGTTTTTTTTCCTTTCTGTGAGTTTTTATTATTTATTTATTTTTTCTGTTTTTGACACATTTTTTATTTTTTATTTATTTATATATAATATAAAGATAAAGTAAAAGCCTCTTGGTGTGGTCGTCCAAACACGTGGCCAAAGGATTTTTTGGAGACCGTTTTAAATTACGGGCTATTACGGATTTTCTTTATTCACATTCTCTAGATCCGGAGTCAGATGCAACACTAGTGAAGCTTCATGCACGTGGTCACATTATGCAGTCGTTGAGTAGTTTTTTCAAGGACCAATTTGGATTGAGGGTGAAACTCATATATTTGGAATTTCTACGAGATCTTGATTGCACCAGATAATACAGTTGGGGTGGTGTTGTCTTGCCAACACTTTACAGAGCCATATGTAGGTTTCTATTGATGGCATTGGACAAATTTGTGATCTTATCTTGCTTATATAGACATTCTATCTCCATTTAATGTATTATGTTTTCACTTGAAGATACTTTCTCTACATACTATATCATTTATTCAATATTTTTTCTTTTATCAACTTTGAACATCAGGGAGAGTAGCCATATTTATCCTGATCAGGCGCCGCACCATTGATCCGATGCCCTCTACTCCACACCTGTCTGCCTACCGTAGAGGATCTTTGTACGTAGTGTTTATTCATTTATTTGTAATTTTTCATCTATTCTTTTGATTTTGTATAATTCCACCTTAACATTTTTTATTTATAAACAATTGGGATATTCCACGTAATTATGTACATATAGAGCACTTTGTTCTTAGAATATATCAAGATCAGATAAATCATACGAGAGAAATTAGGGTGAATAAATTTCATTTTTGATAACTATTTCTATCACTATAGATCAAACTAATACTATTTTTCTTTACTTTTTTTTTTTTTTTTATAATTTGTGTGGATGTCATATTCATATGTCGACCTGATGGCGTTTCCCGAGTATTACCTTGTCGGCTACAAAATATGACATGCCAATGTCCCTCCTATATGTTTTGAGGTCGTCGAGTATCATTTTCCTTCGAGGGTTTTGAGACAATTTGGGTTGCTGCAGTGTGTTCCCTTGCTCGTGTAGACTGACTAGGAATTGCATTAGATTGATCGACACGAGAGACATGGGTGCGATTGGACTAAAATGCATACGATACCCTTGCAATTGTGGGATAACCGTTGATATCACATTATTGAGGGTGAGAAGACTTTCAGCGAGCCGATAACAACAACTGACTATATGTCGTGGTATCGTTAAATCACCCACTTATATATTGACAGCCCCGCGCATCATTATCAGTAGGGATTGCAGCCCACAACGACGCAAATAGAGTATCTTATAAGTCAAAATAAGTTTATCATTTTATATTATTTTAATATTTACATAATATATTTTTTTATCATTTGCAATTCTATGAGCTCGATAACATGTATTTAGTTGTATCTGACGTACTTGTAATGGAAGGAGTGGATTCTAGAGTTGGACATCTCAGAGACTCGGCTTGGTGTGCACTTCAATTTGTCAAGCATGCAGCATATGAGGATTACCATCCTTCGACATCCGCATAGAGAGCTACCGAGCCGATGGACTTACCTTTCATTTCTGGTGCTTTAGATGATTATGACAAGCTAATGGAGATACCTGTGCCATCTTTCTATTCGATTCTGACTTCAGTATTTATAAAAGATGTTGACGATACTGCACTGAATGAGTCTCCACGATTTCATCTTTACGAGCGGAGACGTCATCATCGTCGACATTTCAATGATGTTGGTGCGATTCCATTTCTTGAGATTAATGAAGGTGCGCAGCTAGATGAAATATCTCTACCCTCACCCGATAAGTCGGCTCGTATTCCCATTAGACATTAGTTGATGCAATGTTAGACGACCTCCTTGCGGCACTTAGTATAGGTTTAACATTTTATATGTATTACATTTAAATTTTGTAAACATTACTTTCAATTTCTATAAAAAATTTTTGGTTATTTTCTCTTTCTTATGATTTTTTTATTTGTCACTTTAATACTTATAAATAATTTGATTTATGATATTTGGATATTTGATAAGTTTGAGGTCATGTATGTTTGGTTGAGATTTAGTTGTGAAAAAAATTGAAAATATTTCGTTGTATTTTAATTGTTGATATTTGGATTAGCCTATATTTGGTTATTGATATATTGTACTGTAAAGTATGATTATTGGTATTTGGAATATAGTTATTTAATGATGGTGTTTTGAGATATGTTTATTTAGTTGTTTTTTTAGTGTTTAGTTGAGTATGTTTTATTTGGTGATGGTTTTTTAATATTTGGTGCAGAGTAGAGTAGTGTTTTTGTAAGTTGGAGTGACATTTTGGTGAGGAGTTTAGTGGTGATGTTTTGGTGTTGGTGGTTTATTTGATGTTGGAATGATGTTTTGAAGTAATGATTTTGATTATGCAAAGCGGGGATTTGTAAGATGTCCCAGATAAAAAATATTTCACACTCTGAGAGTGTGAAACTATTTTTTATTTTTCAAATGTAATAAAAAAAAGTTAATAAAAACATGATTCTATACTTTAAGAGTACGAAATCAATAGTTTTTGAATGAAAAAAAAAACTATATTTATATAGTTTTGAATTAAAAAAAAAACAATATTTACGTAAACAAATCCCGAAAACACATTGGTGCTGGAGTCAAATCCTGCGGGCATAGGACAACACATTAGCTTTTGCAACCACGAACTTAGTTTTCTATATGGAGAAGATGAAGCACTAGGAGCAAGAATCACCAAATGTCACAGAATTCTTATTTCTAGTGATGATCTGAACAAGAAATAAAATTCCAAGAATTTCCAGAGACTCAGATTATAAGTCGCTATGTTTGAAAATATTTTACTGACAAGAATCAGTGTACCTGTTTGAGGTGATCCTCTTCAAATCTGTACCCAAGTGGACCCATATGAACTTGGGCATCCATTACCAAGTCAAACTCCACAACATGGGAATAAAATTTGAGACTCTTTGATGGGAGACCAGATCGGATCAGTACAAGGTGCTTATCCCTACGCAAGTCTTTCCCTGAAAGTAAAGCGAAAGTGGCAAGGGGAAGAAAGATATAGTCTTGGAAGGGTCACTCGCTGACTTGATTTCCAGACGAAGATGAGATCGTAGATCCCTGATTCTATCTCCTTCAACATGACCACTTTATAGTCATTTCAGGCTTTTCAAAAACCACAAAGTCCAAACCTTTTATATACTCAGAACCAACCTACAAGTGAACAAACATATATCAATAGTTTATGCAACAATAGCATGCCCATCAAGGAAAGGTATCTTCTAAGTAGGTAGAGATACAAGAGAGAAGAAAATGCAAGTTATCAAAACTTCTTGATTACCAACTAACCTTAATAGAGACAGACTCTGGAGATGCACGCTCGATTTTATTGTTACTCGGGTCATCCTTCTCCACGACTTTGATGGTTTAAGTTGTATCAGGAAGGAGTCCTCTCAGTCGAAAACTTCCAGAGGAATCTGTTATCCTTCCCTCATAAAAGCCTTTCAACACTGCTCTGGCTTCGATTACGAATCCTTCTTTTGGTTGACCAGACAAAACCGTGACCACTCCCATGGCACTGTCGAAATGATTGATGGTCTCATCACCTCATGTGTATAAAAGCATAGAAAGACAAAACAAGAGCAGTGAACATGATGATGATGACAAGCGGAGGGCCTCTTTATGTGACTTTATGTTTCTCAAAAACAGTACAATAAAAGTTATCTAAACTACAAGAAAACCATGCTAAACTTTTAGAACTTAAATATCACGTCAGATGGCCAAGGAAACTCATTTGAAATTGAAATCCTAGAGATAAAGCTAGTAAGTCATACTCATTTACAATAATCACATCTATGCTCTTTCCCTTCTCTTCTACATTTGTACTCTTCCCACTCTCAAACATAAAAGACCAAGACCTGGCGTTAAACACATATCTATCCATGTCACATCTGTAGCCATATCAGAATAAAGAGGCGAGAACCCTCAGTCCACGCCTCTTCATTGTCAATTCTACCTTGTTGTCACTTCTTTCTGGCAACCTGTTGCGACTTGACTTGACAGACAACGGACAGGGTTCCAATTTAGAACTCTGAAGCTCTCTCCAGTTTCCTACTCTCTCACCCACTTCCCTCTCAATGCACATCTGTATTCACCACTCAGTTGCATAAAAATGACATGGCCCTGCCAGTGTTGCTGAGACAAGAATCCCCACCGCCCCTACCCAATCAAGCTTTTATGGATTCAGTTTTAACGCAAACTTATTCCAAATCAAAGAAACTGATTTTTTGGCGAGACATGTCTATTCAAGTTAAAATAAGATACCAGGAAAGTAGTGGGCATTCAAGGTATTATGGCTCCGGAAATATTGAGAGAGAGAGAGAAAAGAAGAAGCAGAAGAAGCATCAGCAAAGACCTAAGTCATCCTTGCTTTCCATTCCTATCTCAAATTTCTCTGATATTTTGCATAAGGTTCCTTCTAGAGATCCCGTGTGGTACTCCTTCTAATGAGGTCTTACTATCTATTAAAACAAGACAAAATTTTTCACATTATGGACATTCAACATTTCTCAAATTTCCAGCAAATTGTGAACTTAAATGAAATGAAAAATGAAAAATGACGTACCCAGTGCCGAAACTCCCACGTTGTGGGGTCTGGGAAGGGAATATCAAGGCAGCCTTCCCCATGCTTTTTTTGCAAGGAGGCTGATTCGAAGAAATGAAAAATGAAAGAGATCACAAAATGAATGTTCAGGAATATAGCTATTCTAAAATGCTATATTAAATCTTACATAACAGCTACAGGCTACAATAGTTTCTCTTTATGGAAAAAAGATAAAAAATGAACAACTACAATCTATTATACCCAAAAGTTAAAATAACTAATGATGATAGGATAAAAGATGATACAAACAGGTTTCAATTTGAGAAAGGAGGTACTTCGAATTTTATGAAACCAAGTGTTAATACAACAAACAGATGATTCATTTTATTGAATGGGAAAAAAAAAGAAAAAAAAATGTAAGTGTTTCTTAGAAGAAAGCAGACAGACCTGTACGCAACACAACTGGCCTGGAAAATTACTTCTCTTGACTCACCGTAATCAAGTTCAATTGCTTGAGCTGAAGGTGAAAAGGCAAACTCCAATAACAACAAGAACTCTCCTTTGAGATGGAAGGCACATAGATCAAATAGACCGCCAACATATACTGGACATTTATTGAGGTAATCATATTTCAAGATAATAACTGAAGCAAAGAGAATCAAAGAAAACCAGATACATGGGTGACAGTGTGCTAAAAATTCACCAATTGACAATACCTTCAGGAGGCGTGTAAATAGAAGCTTCCTGGGTATAATTTATCAAAAAGAAAGACACCGTCAACTCCGGAGACTGAGTTGTTTCTATAACCATCTTTACCACTCAATGACAACAGAACTGAAGGAAAGGGTTCTTTAGAATCTTCCTCCGAGTATATGTGTACTGCAATTTGACCAAGCTTCTGACAAGAAAATGAATAGGGTCCAGTTTGTTTTAGATGGTAGCTGGGCTGAAAAAAAAATATAAAATACATGTCAGAAGTAACATCCACAAAGTTGGATCATGAGGAACCACACATCTCAAGATCTACATCAAAATAATAATCTGCATAATTCACTGCCCATGACACTACAGAAACAGATATCATGCACGAAGGCACAGAAGCAAAAGCTAAATTTATACTTTTCTGGGTAATTGTGGAGAATAAAACACAATATTGCAACTGGTATATGTGTTTATGAGAGTGACAAGCGAAAATGTACTTTAATATGCATAAACCCAATTAAGGTCCCCAATAGAGAAATCCTAACAAAGTTCATTTAAAAAGGAAAAAAGAACAAATTATCGAGAATGGGCACTACAAAGATTAAAATCCCTTGTTGTTGCTAACGTTATAAGAAGAAGAAAAAGAAAGATTGTGCCTTTGCAACTGGCAACTGTAGTTTGGTGCTGGAAAGTGAATAATACCATATGATTAGAATAGGTGAACAAAAGGGATACAGTCGATGGCAAGAACTAAAGAGCACCAACTACAAAAATTTGGCCTGAGAAACAATATACAGTGTATTTGGCTGAAGATTCGTTTTACTGCCAAACAAAGACCAAAAAGAAGACAAAAGGGGAAGACTTTCATAACAAGAGCACAATTTTAGGGATTGCAAGAATAAAGATAAGGAAATAAAAATGTCTCCAGATGTCAAACAAGCTATAAAGAAGAAGAAACAGTCAGAAAGCAAATATGTGCCTGAACATGATTGGAGTATGTGCCTGAACATACAACTTATAGAAGTAAAATGTCATTCAAGCAGAGTTTCTGCATTGATGATGACAAAAGAAAGATCTTTTAAACTTATAATGTACATGATATCCACACTTAAGCATAGGAATGAATGGCTGGGAGTGCATTTAAAACCAAACGAAGGCAAAGCTGTATCTCTACACCACCCTACATGTGAGAACTTCATTAAGGTTCAGACTTTAGACACCATTATGCTAAGTCCACTTTATGAGGGCTTAGCCAAAAAAAAAAGGGTAAGTCACTCTATTAGGTAATTATATAAAACGAAATGCAGGAAGTGTCATAGAAGCAAACCATACATGCACAAAGGAAACCTGTGAGAAAAAATAAATAAATAAAAATGCTCATTGCCCTGCGAACTTCCACACAGTTTGAATCACATATGCATTCTACGAAAAATTTGACATTTGTGAGCTATCAAGTTAAGAAGTAACTCACTTAGCAGAAAATAATGAAGGATTTGATCAAAGTTTTAGTTTATGTGACAGACCAAAATCAGAGTAGAAGTGAAAAAACTCCCACTCAGCTGACAAACCTTGAATGCATGGATGCTGTAACTTATATCATCACAAAGAGGACCTCTAACAAAGACTCCATCTGTCCCTGTAGTGGCTTCAAGAGCTAACTCACCTTTCTTCAGCTCAGTATTATGGTTATCCCGTTCAGCAATAATACTGATGTAAACACCTAGAAGAGGAGGAGACACTGAGCCTTAGATATACAAACCCAACCGACCAGAAAATGGAGGAATAGGAGATTGGCAGCCATCATTTGTCACCGAGACCTTACAGAAGTAGGAAAGACTATTTCAACACTCAGTGCAAGCGGAACACTGGTAAGGAATTCAATGTGCAGCACATTTCAATGCTTCTTACGAAGCACTTTTTAGGATAAAACAGTGTTGCTTTTTCTCCCATTAGTCCTGCAAATGCTAAGATATCAACATACAGGAGCAAAAGACTTAATACTAACTTCACCCACTAAACAACCCACAGGAAAAGAGAAAAATAAAAACAAATAAAGAAAATAAGAAAACAATACATGAGCAAACCTAACCATCTCATCCAGAAAAATGAAAAGAAAAATCCAATAGACAATTTGTCTATCACGATGGTGAGCCTAAAAGTTGGTTCTCGGCTTTGTGTATTAAGACACATAGGTCCCCATTTTGCTTTTCCATTTACTCCAGTGGTGGATCCACTGAGCAGGTTGACTGAGAGGGGGTTCGAGCCAATGTTTTTTTAGGTCTTAGGATGGGAGGTGAGGATATTTATGTCTCTTCTTCAACTTGCAGATAACACCATCCTCTTTCTTAAAGAGGATAATGTGATCACTGTGCTAAACATCTTTGTGAAAGTCTTGGAACTCAACATCAATATGGGCCAAAAGTGAATTTCTTGATATTGAAGTGTATACCGACACTCTTGATAACTTGGCTGCCATTATTAAAAAAAAAAAAATAGTAAGAGGTTAGACAGGTGGAAAGAAGCTGTTCTAAACTTAGGTGGGCAAATTACACTTATCCTTGTGCGTCTGTCTAATATCCCCTTCTATTTTCTTTCCCTTTTAAGGTTCTTCTTGGAGTAGTGGAAAAGTTTCAGAAGGTGAGAGATTTTCTCCGATGAGTAGTAGGCTGGCTAAACAGAATCATCTAGTAAGCTAGGAGCAGGTTTCAGAAACTAAATCTGAGGGTTGCTCAGGTCTCGAAAACATGATGTGCAAAAACATTTCTCTGGTAAGGAAATGGCTTTGGAGATTTCCCTAAGAACCCAATTCTTTATGGCATAAAGTTATCAACAGACTGCGCAGGACCAATCTAGAAAACTCTTGAAGATTACATTTACCACATTATAGCAGTTCTAACCAGGAACTGCCCCATCCAGGAAGAGTCTAGAAGCTGGCAACATGATGTGGTATCTGACATGAGAGGCTGTCTCAGATTCCTCAGAGACAAAGTTATAAGGTGCTTGTCATACTAAAGCGGATGTTTTTCTTCAAAGGCAAATTTAGGGATATGAATGTGACTAATAATCCTTGTAAGGGAAAATTTTTATGGCACAGGGGTTTTCATGCAAGATGCCAAAAGACTCAGTCAAGGGCCTCTTTTATTGCAAATAGAAAAAAGGATTAAGGAAGATTGTTCAGCAAGGGGATACTATAAGTTTCAGTGCACTATATTAATGAAGAGCAACTCATGGAGAGGCATTAAGGCAAAGAAATCAAAGTCATAGCTTCAATCTTTCTCTTTTAATAACTTTGATCTTTCTTGCTATTTTACAAAGCAGGGAAATATATGTAAAAGGAGGCATTTGAGAAATTGGATACAATTCCTTTAAAGGAAGCATATCGCCATCCGATTCAAACAAGAGTTTGAAGAATTGTTGCATAACATCAAAGAATTGGAATGATTAGAACACAGTTCTATTCTTGACACTTCAAGAACAATCCTGATAAAAATAAGTTGAAATAAGTGACAACGACTAAGGTCATTTAACAGAGCACATTCACAAGAAATGCAACATCGTGTCAAAATGTTTAAGTAGTGTAAAAGGACTGAAATATATTTTGTCTAGAATGCAGGCTAGCAACCAAAATGTAGGACTTTATAACTTCAATAAGATTAGAACTGCACTAATGGTGCTCATTGCTAAGTACCTGGAATCCAGGGGAACAAAAGTGAGTCTCCCACTAGAGTTGCCCATATGGAATATTCCATGCAGTATTACTTTTTTGCTCATCTCCACCAGGTATACATCTTGCTGTAGTACCACTAAGCATTGTCCCCTCACTGTTCAGTACATCAACAATGATATCTTCAGGTAACTCATCTCCATCTCTTTCAGAGCTTAAATCAGCGAGAATTTTACCTTTGAGGAGGTACTTCTCTCCTTTCAGAAAGATAGGCTGATGGAAAAATAGAAAATATTAAAACAGAAAGAGAAAACAGACCAAGAGAGACTGACATTCAAACGGGGACAGAAACAGGACCAAGAGAGACTGACATTCAAACGGGGACAGAAACAGACACAAACCGACATTCAAACGGGGACAGAGACTGACACAAAAGATTACACAGATAGGAGGATAAAGTATATGAACAACATACCAACAGGTTTGTGGTATCAACTTTAGCAGATAAGCTCCCAAAGAATATGCACGGTTAATGAAGTGAAGGTCATGCACCCCGGGTGTTCAAGATATATTTGCTGAGCATCTTTCTGAGAGAATGAGAGAACTTATTTCAGACAAAAGTTAGATCAGGTCAGAACTGTCATAACTAGTTCAAGTTAGGAGATCTAAAACCTCCATCTTTAAATTAAGACAAGACCCATGTGAATGAATCATGTAAGCATCCGCAACATGGCTGAAGTATTTGACCCAATAGCTTCTCTGTACAAATACAATTCATCTTCAGCACCAACATCGACATCAACAGAATTCTGCTCCCAGCACCAGTTATCTTCCCCAAACATTGTGTCAGGAGTATGCTTCATCTGAAACGGGGGAGAAAGATCATGTGCAAAAAGATGGGCAGTTAGGTACCATATGTTGTTATACTTTGCTGTTGCAGAATTGCAACTCTGCCCAACCCATCACCTCCTACCATCAGATTTTTTTGCAACTAGAAGAATACAACAAAGTTTTTTGTCTTAAATGAAATGTGAGGGGCAAAAAAAAAAAAAAACTATTGCTATAGACTTTTTACATGCTTGAATATATCAGAATGGACATAAAATAAAGGTGTTTTGACATGGCAATGCCTCATAACATTTATGTGCATCCCTTACTAAATTAGGAATTCACAGGACTTGAGTAAAAGGGACATGAAGAAAGATGTAAAATGGATTAGCAAAAGCTGCTAAGGTTCCATTTGGCAACACTTATCTTTTACAATAAATTTGTTTAAACAAAAACTAAGCAGTTAGGAGTACTCAGCTACTGAGAAACTTAAGATATTGCATAAGTTTGTTTAAATTAATCTGTTCGCATATAAAAAAGTAATTAGCATCCTGTATACCAAATTGCCTCCCAAATAAAAATTCAAAAAGTAGATACAACCTAAGGATAAAATAACCAACATGACTCGGCTTTTAAACCTATTATAAATTTTTGTCCAATGGTGATCGGGACAATATTGATATTGATTCATGAAAGAAAACTAAAAATATGTTAAAATATATGTATCTTACCTAAAATGTTGAAATATATTTGATCTAAAACATATAAGAAATGTTAATTTTCACATAATGCATGTATTATAATATATGAGTAAGATTTCTTAACACATGAATAACAATAAATAAAGAATAACACATATACATTTTTCCTAGACAAGATAAATAAAATAATTTAATTTTTTACTTTAACAATTAGTATAGAAATAAACAATGGAGAGAGTTAATTGCATGTGAATTGTTGATGAGAGATTTTTTTTTCCCAAAAAAAAAAAATAAATAAATAAAAGAAAAAGTAGAGAAGAAAGCAAGGTAAAGGGCATTTCTAGAATATTATATTTTTCAATAGGGGCATTTTTGTTTAACAACTTTTAATGTTGACAAAGAATCTGCACCAGAGCTTCCCTATGCATAAATGATTCAGAAAAGTTACAGACGTACTACTCTCTTAAATCACATAATTGAAGTGATATTTCCTCTTCTTTCGATTACCAAACACTCAATATATATCAAATCACTTCTAAATAATTTGAATCCATAAACTCTTTTTTTTTTTAGGAGTTTCCAAACAAGTACTTAAAAGTTAGCTTCAACTGTGTGCCCAGATTTATTCCTTCCATTTCAATCAAAATCATTCAGCCAAATCACAACACTCTTCCTCATTGAGAAGTACTGAACACTCACTCCTTGCTCCACTGCTGTAACTATCAGATTGTAGCAGCCAGGATAACTCAATTGACCAGAAGACTACTAATGACGATGACAACAAGAGATAAAGTCCTGGAGCGCTGTGGCAAGAATATTCTAGACCAGATGACACCACTTTGTGGTTCTGGCGAAACCTTGTATGACTTGGGATTTCAAGTCACAGAAATTTTCAGCATGATAAAGATTTTATTCCACCAATTATACAATTGCTTGGAAAAGATTATAGGACTTTTTAGTTTCTAAGGACAGCACCATGCATCCATAAGTTCAAGGAAAGTAAGATAATAGGCATTAAGCAGTTAATCATGGGATTAAGAAGGGATGACACTTTTTCTCCTTTGAGAACGTTTTAGACATCAATATTATCCTGTGTGTTGTGACGATCAAAACCATCCTAGAAACTACAAAAATAAGACATGCAAAAGATCATATTATACCTCTACTTTATGTTTTCTGGGGAAGACATTTTGGAAAAAGAATTAACTGCTCTCGCCAGTCAAACTAAAGGTCTTTGTAGTTCCTTCACTTTTTCCAGCTGGGTTTACAAGTGTAGTAGAAACAGCTAAGCCACATATTTCCTTGCAAGACACAGTACCATGTAAGCTGACATGAGCCTGCAATTAACAAAAGATACAATTAGAAATGTGTTTTAACTTGAAAATGCTATACATCTGCACTAAGAGATGATGTATTGGAAATCCATGCAGACGGTGAGCCTGAGGAAATAAGGTAGCTCCATTTTAACTTGACCCTGCCCAGATGCTGCAACAGCAGGATGGTAACCTCATGCAAGTTTATACAAAAGGGTTTATATCATTAGAAACAGAATGCTTTGTAGGTTCCAATATTTGCAGAATTTACATGAATGGGTAGTCATCCTATGAACAATAGCTGGTCACCTTCAGTTTTAACTGTCAGGAGGTGTTGTACAAATCAAGATCGGAGTGGATGTCAAGAATGAATATCTTCACTTGAAGTACCATTTTAGATAATTCTCAAAACACTCGATGAGCTTCTAAATGCTGCCGCATCAAAATACTAAAAAACAATTTCCTTAAAAAATGATCAGATGTCAACTTTGCACCATAAAAAAATTGATACAGAAGTTGCAAATTTGGAAGAGAGATACAATCATGGATGAGAACACGATAGTTTAAAAGTTTCACCTGAGAAAATTCAACATTTAATACTGGACTTTTGACCACCACATCAACATGAGGTGGTGAAAACAATAGTTCAGAGACACTCTCAGGTGAAGCAGCAAGAGCTGACAATCGATATTCACCAAGTGGAACCTCAACCTAAGAATACAGACAAGATTCTGAGTAACCACTACATAAATGAATAATAAGATTTCTTAATAGAAGAGGAAAAATACTTGGTCAATAATTAACAGAAAGGCTGCTGAAGCTAACAATTACAAACCAAAAAAAAATCAACACAGATAAACTTCTACTTTAATTAGCCTCAGGAACGGCATTGAAGAGTCGTCCTGAACCAAAAAATGATACAGGGATGATGGGCGAGGATGTCTTCCATTCCTCCCTACCACAGCAGGGTAGGGTTAAGGTCACCCCATCACATGACCACGGTTGCCATTCCTAGAGCCATTCAATGCATTCTTGCTTACCTGAACACATTTGTTATTTACCATTCTCAAAGATTTTTTTTTTTAATGAATAAAAACTGTTATCAAAGAATATGCACAGTCCAATCACAATTTACTTCAGTGCACCAAATTGTCATAGCATGAAAGCAAAACTTCTTATTCATTGTGACAAACATTTTAAAATATTAAGAACACATTCTATTTAATATGGTCACAAATATGGAACTTGGCATGATACAAATATTTATCCATATCACAAATTTAAAACAAATATGTCTACTAACCTAAATAAGAAGCATACTTTAGACACTTGAAGGCTATAATGTCACAATGAGAAACATGAGTTCAGTATTCAAATTTAACTGCAAATCCAGAGTTAAGGAATGACTCATTGATCGCTGAATAGAGATCAGGTAAGAACTGGCACATTTTGAAATATAATATCTGGAGAAAAAAATATCAGCTTTGCATGAACATACCTCAAAGCAGAAATTTCCACTTTCATCTGTCCATCTCACTTGAGGTTTAACATTCTCTGGTCCATGAGTCAGAGCTACCTACCATTGACAAAGTCATCGTGGTGAAGATAAATGAATTATGAGAATCCAGTGGTGTCAGAGAAAAATCAACTAAGGCCAAATAAATAGATTACAGTGAAATAGTGAAATCACCTTTGCTTTGGAACCAGAACTAGCAATATGAACCACACCAGAGATATCAAAAGAATTGCTTAAATATCAGAAACTGAAGCCATGTTTGGCAGAACCTAGGCATTTTTTGGGAAGGAAATGGTAGACAAAATCACTCAAAGAGGATGCAAATTGATACAACAAAGTCACACCAATTATTATACAAGCAAAATAGTTTTATGCCCTCAAAATAAAACCCTAGCCCCTCAACAGAAGGCACTAGTGATTTGGAAACAAAAGAACTACATCAAGAATCCCCCTTCCTCCAACAGAAGGGGGTGGAGAGGGAGGGAGAGAGAGGGAGAGAGGGAGAGAGAGTTCCTTACCAACAAGTCCTTTAAAATGTTAAATTTGCAATGCTCTTTCTTGGCTTCTATTATATAGCGCTTTGATGTTACCTGGAAGATAGAATAGAAGAATACGGAATTAGCAAAAATCCACAACAGGCACACATGCACGCTCACAGAGAGATCAAAAGTACAAAGCCAGACCAACAGTTATCCAGATTATGTATGAATCATAGTACCCAAATCCATAAATCAAGTGCATAATCGACAAGTCCAAGACCTATAAAGCAAAACCTATCCTTTTTTTTTGGGGGGGGGGCAGTAATGGTAACAATCTCAGCAACCAGTCTTTGAGTGTACAACAGCCCACTAACAACGTGCACCAAACCTATCCTTTTTTTTTTGGGGGGGGTAATGGTAAGAATCTCAGCAACCTGTGTTTGAGTGTAAAACAGCAAAACCTATTGGGCATGCGCAACAGCCCATTAACAACGTGCACCACCTGAATGTTGGAACTTACCTATGGAGAGGTGCATCTGCTACTAGCTGATTTGGGATTAAGATGATTAAAAAAAAAAAGCAAATGCCAACCAACTTTAGACAATTGCCATAGCACTGTGTTCATGGTTGTGCTTTATAGCATCTGATTACCAGATCAAGCTTTCAGTCAGGGAATATGAATACAATCACTACTCCACTGGCTTGTGTGTTAGGTTTGGAGTATAACTAGCTACTTGTAACATAATTCTGGCATCTACAGTAGTGGTGGTGATCAAGCAGCTCCACAAGGATTGCTAGAACCCCACACCAAGTGTTCAAGTTCGAGTCTTGGTAGTGGCAAAAACGACGATGGGAGAGCCCCCTCTGAATGAAGATCCAACAACAGCTCGGCATAGATTAGTCGGAGCGAAACTCCGGATACTAGGCGATGGACTAAGTCTAGGGCATCAAAAAAAGCTCTGCAAGGATTGGTTGCCTACCAATTGCTTTTGGTTTTTTATTGATCAAAAAAAGTTCCATAATTGCATCAGTTTCCCAGCACAGCCTTAACAACAGGAAGATCTAAATCATGTCTTAAAAGTGGAGCCTTTTTACAGCAATTGTGATCGTATTTTGAGCACTAAATCAGTCAATAAAGTGTCCTCTTTAACGTGTCATTTCTTATCTAGTTTTAGTGGAAATTCTACGAATGTACTACTGCATATGCTACTTATGATTAGGTTATTTCATGGATACTTACTAGGAAAAATAATGGTAAGCTGGCTCACTATTCTATTGTTAAATAGAATCCCTGCCTTACTCGAGAAAGGAGATCAAATGAGTAATTGAACAATGAAGAAAACCTCAAAAGGCATCATAATAAGATGACAAGGAGGTTCTTACAAAGCACAACAATAGAACATCATATAGCCACAAAGAGAAGGGAGAGGAAAGAACAACAATGAACAAGGACAAGGAACCATTGATAAACTAATGTTTTTAAAAAAAAAAAGTAAACTTAGTTTACTTTTTTTTTTT
The DNA here is from genome assembly GCA_037126225.1 of Dillenia turbinata. Classification (NCBI taxonomy): domain Eukaryota; kingdom Viridiplantae; phylum Streptophyta; class Magnoliopsida; order Dilleniales; family Dilleniaceae; genus Dillenia; species Dillenia turbinata. The sequence continues at coordinate 699,596 of JBAMMX010000006.1, forward strand.
TAAAAAAAAAAAAAAAGGGACACATTTCTACCAGATATGATCTAGGAACAATGTGTGTCTAAATGACAGTATTAATCATGCATCTGCCTCTAGTTTATTTTGTTACTAAAAGCATCTTACCGTCATACCTGGTCAAGTTTGTAATTTCCATGTTTATCAGTGACAAACCTCCACCATTAACAATAACTCTAGCACTATCAACACCCATCCCATTATTATCGATAACAGGGCCCCCAACAGAAAATCCAGTGACCTGCATAGGCAAATTTGTTATACTCAAAAGCATGCACACATTGAAAATGCAACAGCAGAAGAAATTAAAGTCGTGCTAGCTGATTACTCTAAATCCAAAGTCAGTTACAACAATATCAGGTCCCCTTTAATGAACAAACTAGATGATAAGACTGCTGACACAATAAAGAAATAGACAATAAAAGCTCATAGTTGCAGGAACTAAAGGGCTTCTCTACATATATTTAAAAATTGGAAATAAAAGCAAACCTTTACTAGCCAACAGTGTATAGCAGAATGGTTCCATATTCTCATGGTAGCAAGGCAAAAATCATCGCACTTAGAATCATCAAACCTACTCAGAGTGCACCACACCAACTTCAAAGATTACAAAACAAAAATTGACATTTTTATTCGATGCTGGCAGGATAATACCATAATATAAACTTAAAGTGCTTGCCAAGATGTTCAAGAAGCATAAAAGATGAATGACACAATTTATTCATCCAGTGTGCCATTAGTAGGAGACGTAAGATTTAAGAGCTCAGATAATGCTATTTAACATAACATACAGCATCTAGCATAAAAAGATGGTAAATCAAATTATCTGCCAACATGACCACAAAGTCGTGCATGTATATACCTACTATAGAAAACAAATTAATGAAAGTGGGACTATTCCACAGAGGGTAGAAGTTACATTCTTCCCACTACATTTTGAAACTGGGAAGCTGTCTAAAGCATTTAATGAAAATCTATGTTACATGGACACGACAAGTCCGACACAGGTGCCACTGTAACAAAATATTCAACACCCTGACATATCAACGACTAGACAAAGTGAAGAGCCATATATCATAGATCAAAAATACACTAAAAATTTGAAATAGAAAGATCAAAAGAATGAAAAGCGGATAATACTAGGAAACAAACATTTTCAACTTCAGAACGTATAAAGCACCTTATCATACCTGAAACTTCTGGGATATGGATAAATGGTGGTGCTCAACAGACAATTCCATGAGTGGAGGTGAAACATCAAACACAGTATTCTCACCCTTGTTGTAAGGTATGAGCTCATAAATCCCTGTATGCAATTTGACAAGAAATGAGCAAGTTTGTCCAAATTGATGATGTAATCATTCTCATGCCTCATAATCTATGAGTGGAGGTGAAACATCAAACACAGTATTCTCACCCTTGTTGTAAGGTATGAGCTCATAAATCCCTGTATGCAATTTGACAAGAAATGAGCAAGTTTGTCCAAATTGATGATGTAATCATTCTCATGCCTCATAATCTATGAAGTATTGGCAAGAGCACAAGACATGGGATCCAGAATGATATGATCTTAATGACACAAAGCTAATAATATGACACTACACAACCCAACATGGACAGACATGCCACATATGTATATATGAATAAAATATCAACAAATATAGCCACATTTCGGAGGGTCCATAGCAGAGAGTCCTCTACAATCATCATGTGCACACAATATAGCCACACTTCGGAGGATCCATAGCAGCGAGTCCTCTACAATCATCATGTGCACACCATAGCTTTATATTGAACTTTATATTTTTCTACAAATTAATAAACATAATATTGCACACATTGAACTATCTCTTATTTTACAAATCTTATTTATGCCTTCATTGCTCCATTCTATGCTACCCTTATTGTGTTGTTTAATCATGTTATCACATGTTTAACTCCTCAAAACAAAATACCAAATTACGAAGTCCATCAAATGGTTTTTTAAGAGTGGTAAAACTGTCCTAGAAGTTCCGAAGAAGAGTCTACTTGAAAAAAATAAAATAAAATTAAAAATTAAAATTAAAAATTAAAAATTAAAGTTAAAAAAGTTAAAAAAAAAATGTGGACAGAACTAAAATGAATGGCTTCAAAATGCAGTACAGTGTCGGGTCCAAACTCCAAAGAAGTGTCTAACATGGACAAGGCTCCTTTCTGGATGAGTGCAACATAGCTCAAATGACACACCAACACTAAAAATGGTCATTGTTCAGGTTTGAAGACAAATCAGATTAAAACATATCCTTGTCTATAGTCCAATTCACTAATGATAATCAATAAATGTACCAAAAATGTTAAACTCAAGGATAAAATCGCAAAGGTATACATAATGTTAAATTATTGGAACTATACTTCAAGCAGAGGTAGTTAGAGAAGACATATTATAGAATACTAGACAGAGTATAGTCCAATTCACAGCTTAAGCAGCAGGAAACAAGTCGAAATCTAACACAATCCGAGAAAGCATAGAGGAAAAAACATTTTAACATTAAAAAAAAAAAGTACTGAAACTACCACAACGTATTGACTTAAAAACAAACAATCCATCTGCATCAGATGTGGCATGACAGAGAGCTTTTTTTCCTCCAGGAGCTTTGCCAGAACCCTGAGGGCAATACACCTCTGAGACATCATCTGAATAAAGATAAATATGGACTCCCAAGATTGGATTCCCCTAAAAGAGAAGAAGGAAAAACAGGAGGAACAATGATAACAACAATGAGAAAAATAATAATAATAATAATAATAATAACAGAAAACCTCTTTAAAAAAGATTAAAATAGGGTGCCATCGGAGACAGGAAACATTTATTCTATATATCAGTGCAAAAAGGAACTCTCAGCCTCAGTTCCAGCCATAATACCCAAGTAACATTCAAATTTCTAAGTACCAACTTCATATTTGGTCTAGTTTCCCCAAAAGAGAGGAGACACATATCTTAGATATTAATTTCAATGAACTCATGAGTTGCATGAGTACCTTGCGCAGCATCCAACTTGAGCGTTTGACCTCACCTATGTTTTTATTCTCATGCCAAAGAGTCTACATTAGAGGAAACTCCAAGAACCATTTTCCAACCAAGTAATTCACAGACCCCAATGTTTAGGCCAAAAGCACTCAAACTTGGAATTTTACCCCCTATCCCAAGTAACCAGAAAATCCATTTTATCCAATCCAACCCACATATATAAGCAGCTCTCATCCTTCTTTTTGAATCCCCCTTCATGTACTCTAGACTATAGTCACCAGGACCCATTCAGTGTGAAACCAAACAGAACTATAAAAAACACTTTGTCCCAAAGGAGAAAGGGTCCTTGCATTCTGCTCCTTAGAGATGCTCCTATCCTTCTTTAACCACCACTCCAACCACCACCAAAAAGAAAAGACAGAGAGAGAACGAAGAGATTCTGCTCCTTAGAGATGCTCCTATCCTTCTTTAACCACCACTCCAACCACCACCAAAAAGAAAAGACAGAGAGAGAACGAAGAGGCACATTAGGGAAGATAGACTGGACCGGTATGTGATCATCTAAAGAAAAGAATAGCCCCCTCATTTTCCAGCTATTCTACCTGAATGATTTGGAAATTAGAAGGCCCCAAAAAACTTTCAAACTTAACATGTCCAAATAACAAACTGAAATGGTTATCAACCAGGATGTCCGAATAACAAACAGAAATGGTTAACAGCCAACTGAATCTCACATCCAACTAAGTTAGCAAAACTAGCCATAACCTGAGGAAGTAAGAAAATATCTATAAAGCTGCTCTCCCCCATATTTTTTTTTTCAATAATGTTAATCATGAAATAATACTCCAAAAAACCAGGTCCAAACTAGAGACACTTTGCACAGCATACTAGAAGAAAAAAGAAGTTCCCAAAAAGGAATTTTAAATTACATTATCCACATTAAAGTTAGTTCAACTTACATCACAGCAAGCAGATAATACCTATGGGCAAGAAATGCAGAGATTTAAGTTCATGTGATAAATCACAATCACAACCAGTTCATGGCCTAGTGGCTTAAGCCTGCCCTTGGTCCTTAGTTCAAGTATCCAACGCTCCCCTCCCCCCAGGGCCATACCTCTCCTTCAGCCCAAAATAAAAAGGCATAGACAATTTGCTCATCAAATGTTCTTTTTTCCATATTTGTGAATTAATCACCCTTTACTTCAATTTAGATAAATTACGACAGTAAAGTAAACAATCAAAATACAATGTAAAGAAAAGGATGCCAAGCAAGTACAATTCTGGAAGATTTTGGTTTTAATTAACAAAAGTACAATAATTTAGTCTCATGCAAGAGGAACATAAAGAATTATATTCTTGTCGTATAGCCATTGCCAGAAAGTAAATACCTGAGCAACCACAACCTCGAATATCATAGCCAGGAACAAAGAAAATATCATTACGTCCCCAAGGGGACAGCTCAGTGGCAATAGCCCTCCTCCCCTAATCCCGTGATCCAGGATTCGATTCCTTTTATAACAAAAAAAAAATACATATATATATATATATATATATCATCTACAACACAATTTGCAAATCCAAGCTCAACCTGCCAGCAGTAAATACTTGCCACAAATTTAACATTAAATAAGAATTAAAAAGGAAAGGAAAATGGCAGAGTACATGTCTAGGCATATGTATGAGGTTGTGAAGATGGTTGTTGGCCAGGTTTTTAGTTTTACTTCTTTTTTGAGCATTGTACAAGTTACCGTAAAATATTATTTCTAACTGAGAAAAGTATTAGAAACAACAAGAAGGACAGAAAAATAGAAAGTGTTCCAACCTCTGTTGAGCCTCTAGCTTCAACTTTCAAATCAGGATGAGAAGCACGCAGAATGTATTTTCCTGTGATAAAAAAGAATAGTTGCTACAATTACAAAACAATGTCCTCAATATGCACATCTAAGAACTATGAGATAACTACTTACCATGGCAGCTTTAGCAGGACAAATACATAAGAAAGGGGGTGGGGAAGGAAAAGAAAAAGGGCGACAGTTAACAAAGTAATCTGGAGAAACCTGGAATGACATTTGTGAAGGAGTAAACTCTCATTGATGATGTATGGACAGAAGAGATGAGGTCACCATTAGGAGACATAAGCTTAACAGCTACATTTGATGGGCCCCCATTCTTCACTGAACAGCTATCTCCACCAACAGCTTCCACAACACTGCCGGATAAGGTAAATCTGGAGAATATAGAAGGTGTAACATTTAAAAACAAAGTCTAGAACAAACAAAATTCTCAACAGAAATAAATAGATGGGAGTTAAAATTGATCAAACAAGGCACTAGCAGAAACAACTAAGATAAACCTTGTAAATCGGAAATTAATATCTTCATTGGAATTGCAACATTTGTGGTCCACTAGAACAGGAACCTACAAAAGAAACACACAAAGCAATGTCCCAACATCATGTCAATACAAACATGCTAACAAAGACCATGTCCTAGGAGGGTAGTAATAATCAAGGTAGTAGATAATTATATAAACTATAAAAATAAAACAGAGTAACAAAAACCTTATCAGGGTCCCATGACCATCCATCTGGCCATTGATTTTAATAACAAAATATCCTTGCAAATAAAACCAATCAAATTCAGAGTCAAAGTGGATTCGTAATTACAGGCTTCTTGTAGTACAAATCCATTCACATTATATCTTAGCAAAAAACTAGATGAATACTAGAGATTAAAATTATTCAAAACCCAGAACTCCTCAAGACTCTACTACAAATTTATCATGTTAAATAAAAAAAAAAATGCCCGAGGTAAAAATAAATTGCAACTAAGGCAAGCTATGCAGTACCTTGTCGAAGGCTGGAATAAAGTAGTAACCATTTGGAGGACATTGAGTTCTTTCTCTCTTTTACTAGCCCATCCACTGTTTGGAGCTCAACGTGCACTTTGACAAAACATTCCCTACTGATTTTACATTTCTAAAAATTCATGTGCAGATTATTGTGCCATGAATTAAGTAGATGATGAACTAAGAATTTTTTTACTCTGTATACTCAAAAACCATCACATATGTTACCGCTAACAAGTGCCAGGACCAGGTTCAAATGACTAAGTGCTAGCACACATAGGCCATATATCACACACCTAGAAAACATTTCCTAGTAAAAACAAAGTTTCAGGAATAATCATCCTCAAGAGTAATTAGTTTCAGGAATTTGAAGAGAAATCAATACCGTGATATGGGAATAATCAAACTTTGCATTTGTTGACTTCCTTGACTTGATCAAAGACGGACTTGCCTGAGAGAGAGAGAAAGAGAGCAATAAATGAACAATAATGATTAATTAATATTGGGCAAACCAAACTAAGAAAGATAAAGGAAAACCCTAATACAAATTCGTTAAGAGGAAAGAATTGAGATCAAAAGCAATGTGGGGAGACAAAGAGAAGGAATCTTACTTCGACAAATCCACCACAACCGTGGACTGAGTGGGCGACAGTGAAAGAGGAAGTCAAATAGATTGCTATCGACATATGGAGCAGACTGAGAATATATTTGAACGCCTTTTCTTCGTTCGATCTGAAGAAGAGTCTTTGTCCGAGTTTAGAGATCTGATGCGGTGTATTACATGTGAAAGAATTTGAGCTCCCCCCCCCCCCAAACACTGGCTTATAGGGTTTATGAAATGACGTGGGGCCCATGTCCAGGAATCAGGGCTCTCGTCCCCATGGCGTTATTTTTATTTTCCTAAACAGTTGAAAGATTCGCAGATAGGCTATATTACTACTGTTATCTTTACCCATCAGATCACTTACAACATGTTCGCAAGCCTTCTTTTTCTACTCTTCATTACTGTAGTTTGTTTGACCAGACCCAAGAAAAAAGGATTGAACAAGAACTAACAAGCATTGTATAAATCACAATCAAGACTGAAAGGAGAAAAAGAAAGTTGAAAACCAAACCCTAATTGAACAGATCTAATCCAAATTCGAAACAAGAAGAACGAAATCTACATCCGCAAACGCAAGAAAACAAGAAACCATCAAGTAACACAAGAACCTAACAATTTAGAGTGTGAGAGAGAGAGAACCAAAACCAAAAGAGACGTGATTGGGAAAGAAGAGTGGAGATCTGACTGAGGAGGAAGTTGTTCTCGCGAATTGAACGAACCAAATTGATCTCAGGAGGTAGTCAGAATCAAAAGAGCCACGTCCAGAGATGTTCGTCTTCCCTCTTGAGAATGATGAACAGAGAGAGAGAGGGATTCTTGTAAAAATGGCGATGGGGCTGTAGAGATTGGGAAGAAGGTCGACGGCAGAAGGCGCCCAACCAAACTCTGTTTTCAATCTCTCCTCTCTCACTTGGTGACCGTTTAACTCTCTCTCTCTCTCTCGCTTACCGGCTCATACTGCTTATCAAATGCCGTGGGGCCCAAGTCCAGGAATTAGGGCTCGAGTCCCCATGGCGTCATTTTAATTTTTGAAAACCGTAGAAAGATTCGCTGATTGGCTACGTTACTAATTCTACCGTTACCTATCACCATCAGATTCGTTACAACACGTTCGGATCGGAAGACTTATTATTTTTTCCTTGTCATAGCCTTGGCTGCCAGTTGGTTACCCGGTCCGCCGAGAGGATAACTGGGCCTCATGCCTCCCAATGACCGATTCTAGGGTGCAATCGTCCCTTTACCATAACCTATGGGCGGAAGCAGTGCCGGCCCCTATGGTTTTAGAAGTACTATTTTTTAATGAAGAGACTATATTTTTTAAGATCAAATAAAAGTTAATAAAATATATCCTTTAAAATTTTGGAAGTATTGCTTATGTAAAGGACAAATCATGTCTGCAAAGATCAAATAAGCAATGTATTTCCTCCTCCTCTCCAAAATTTTTAACCCATCAAAATTTCCCAATCAAGTATACTTAGACGAGAGTGACCTTTCAATAATTTCTCAGGCTTTGTTAAATTACTTCTCCCAGCTTAGCTTAATGGCTTAAAAAATAAAAGTTTATATTTACGTGAAAAAATACAACATCGGAAGAAAAAAACATGTATCATAATTTTTTAAAAATAAATAACATTCTAAAAAATTTTAATTAGTGATATTTTTTAACTTTTATAATGTTATTTATGTAAGATTCAGTGGGATTCTAAGGTTTTTAACAACATGTTTTAAAATGTCATTAAAAGTATATATATTAAATTGAGGAATGATTATCGATACTGTTATATCACTTGTGAGCAACAAAATCTTGTATCCAAAAACATTGTGAAATTGTGGTAATTCAAATCATGAGATTTTATTTAAAAGGAAAAATATTAGATAACAAAATTTAGAAGCAAACTAATATGAGATTTGGGTTGAGAAAAAAAAAATCATGTGATGGTATTTACGAGCAAACTCATTAGAATCATGAATAGAAAGATGTTTTTTTTTTCTTTTTCCAACATAGGACCTCGCTGAGGTTGTGTAGTAATAAAATCATTAAATAGGTATAACTGATATTATATTTTATCTGTCAAATATTTATTTCATTCATTATTTGCTTGTGGATGGAAGTTTTCACAAATAATAGCTTGTCAAATCCACCCAGTGGCACGTGCAATGAGAGGGAGGCAGAGGTGCTCGAACACTTTAGGATTTTAAATTTAAATCTTATAAAAAAAAATTAAGAAAGTTAAACTTTTAATAGATTTTATAATATTTAAAGACCGATTAATAAAAATAAAAAAATTAAAGTAAAGAGAAATAATAAATATAACTATTTAAAACATATTTTTATATAATAAATATAATTTTGAATATTTCTAACAATATATGAATTGAATTTGAAATAAGATAAAAAAAAATATCATTAATGTAGTGACGCCACTAAAGAGCGACAAAAACATGATTGTCGTTGTCGCAAATTAGGGACGAAAGATTTTGCCTCCGCAAAAATTTTGTTTCCACCTTTTGAGCCATTGCGCACAAACTATTGTAACGACTTTGGAATGGCGTGTCAGTTGCAAATCCTTCTCCCATTCATTTGCGATGAATTTTATGTGTTTGTCAATATTTTTTTTTTTATATACCCAAAAATAAAATATATTATTCCCCCCACCCAACAAAAAAAAATAAAATTTAAAAAAAAAAAAAACAAACCAAAATTAAAAAAATATTTTTTTTTATTTATTTTTTTTAATTTTTTATTTTATATTTTTTATATAAAAAAAACAAAAAATAAAAATAAAACAAAACCCAAAAAAAAAAAAAAAAAAAAAAAAAAATAAAAAAAAAAAAAAAAAAAAATATATATTAAAAAAAAAAAAAAAAAAAAAAAAAAAAAAAAAAAAAAAAACACCCCCCCCCCTTCCCCCCCCAAAAAAGGATATCATTTAAAATATTTTCTATATAAAGTGAATGTAATAAAGAAGCAAATCTCACTCATTACATTTACTCAGCAATATGAGTTTTTCTTGTTTTTCCCCAAAATATTTCTCTCTCTTTTTCACCATTTATCCTGAGAGAAATTCTTATGATAAACCATCATAATAAAGTAGTAGATTGTTTTTTCTTGTCAATTCTTAATGATTAAAATGTTATAATTTTATTTTAACGATTTGAAAAGGTTGAAACCGTACTCTTCTAAAATTACTTAGAATTCAAAGATAAAAAATATTGATATATCAAATAATTCAGTTTTCTTATCAACAATTTTAATCTCTGTTTATAAAATTCAATACTTCAAAAAATCCATACATATAAATATACATGCATACTGATGGAACATGGTTCTAAACTCAATTCAAAAGGTCAGTACTTAAAAGGCTCATACACGAGATCCACAAAGTACAGCTACTGACCGATATTTAATGTTCTCTATGACTATTTACTGAAGGGGTTCAGTCTCCTAGATCTCTCCCCTAGATCTCTCGAACGATAGGGTCTCAGTTACCTAACCTACCAAATGAAAATTTATCAAGCGGGAGTAATCTTTCCGATCGAGTACCCGATCATTGGTCTATCAAACGAATGAATCCCGAAAACCCTTCATTGACCAAACGACCGATCGATAGCCAATAATTCTAACGATTCTAAGGGAATATCAAAACATCTTAACAACTCCGATTTCCTACTTAAGAGCAATATTTTTAGAATCTTTTAGTTAGGAAAAAGATATCCCCAGAAAACTAAAGTTTTTATACGATGAAGATCACGATCAATTCGAAATATTGAACTCTTAAGATTTTCGAATCGGCTTGATAAAAAAAGTAGAGTTGAAATACCCCAAGGGCATACGACTCTTACTAGTATAAGATATCCAAAAACTCTCTAAACTAGGTACGCTCATTTATTCTTATACATTAGATACTCTAATTACATGGAATCTCTCCCTTTTAGAGCTCTCAGTCTGTTTCTTTTACATTCGAAAATCGCTCTTTCTGACTTGAGCATCGGAACTTCCCCTATCAGAGCACCATCCGGCGGTTTTTACAGGTTTTACATCCCGTCGACGGTAACAGTTCGAGTCAACAAGGAATCGATATCTGTAAAGTAATAACACACCTCCAACACATACATATATATATGTATATAAATATGCATGGTATGTATGTATGTATGTATGTATGTATGTATGTACGAACCAAAAATCAATAGATAACAACATTATAAGTATAAAATACTTGTGTCCGTTTCTTGGGGATAGTTCAAACGGTAAACTCTCCCACTTCTATTTTTTTCTTTCTCGATTTGTTTTCGCTTAATTGATTTTCTTTACTTAAAAAAAAAAAAAAGAAAAAAACAAATGACCTTGTGTCAAATGTGGCACCGTTAAATTGCCTTACATCTAGCGTTTGAAATTAGAGACATCTATATTTTTAAGATACTCACGTGACTTCTCTCATTCTCTCTCTCAAACCGGTCTTCGTCGATCTTCAAAACAGCTCCATCTTCTTCCTCTATGCTCTCTCCAGAAAGGCTTGTTCTTCTTTCTCCGCAAATGCAAGACTATAAAGCTGGCCTAGGGTTTCTCTCTCTCTCTCTCGAGCAAGCATGATAATTTTTCTCAATAGTAAATCAATAAGTTATATATTATTAATGTATTAGACTATCATTTTTATAAATATTGATACCATGGTTGTTTTAACCCCCCTTTTTCCCCCCCCCCCTCTTTGGGGGAAAAAACCCCCCCCCAGGAAAAAAAAAAAAAAAAAAAAAAAAACGTTATTGGAGTCCATACGCAGGAACACCAAATGAAACCGAAAGTGAACTTCTCCACTTGAATAACCAAACATTAACAGTCAGAAAAGCACAAGTCCAACATTTCTGGAAGAGCAGGAAAAAGCTAAATTGAGCTCCTCACGCTCCACATTTATTGGAAACTCTCTTCATTTAACGTTCCTAAAACCGGTGTTCTCTCTCCTACGTTAATCCCCAACAACCTCTCTTTCCCTCATCCAAGGCCTTTCTGTAATTCCGATGAAGAAAAACAAAAATCCAAGAAAAAAACCGCAGTTCTTTGAGCTTTTTGCAGTGCAATGGAAGACGTCGATGACTTGACCTAAAAATTGGAAAAAAAAAAAATCCCTATCCGGGAAAACTAGAAAAGGAGTATATAATAGGTTTCAAAAATCGTGTATGGTTATCCGATAAAAAAGATAACCACCATCAAAATTAAATTTTTCATATTTCTTGAGAAAATCTAAATTTTTCAGAAGACTTTAATTACAATCCTAACCATCTTGAAAGATTTCAAGTAAAAGGAAACTATAGTTTTTACATCCTTGGGAAGGCTATAAATATAGAATATAAACAACTCTAAAAAAAGAACTCAGTTTTACACATCAGAGAGAGACAATTCTATATACCGTTCAGTTAGAGTTCTATACCCAATTCTATACATCAACAAAGATAGGGTTCTATACCCAATTCCATACATCAGCGAAGGTAGGATTTTATACCCTATTCCATAAATCAATAAAGGTAGGGTTCCATACCCAATTCTAGATGGCTCGATAATCATTTCTATATATCGTTCAGATGGGGGTTTCATACCCAAACATATTTCACTAGAGGTACGATTTTTATACCGATTCTACACACGGTCAGAGATATAACTCTATACGTATGCTTTTATATTGCATTACATAGCTTCACATATGCGATATACATAATGTTTATTGTGCAATACGCATACATGCTACACACACGCACAGGGGTTTCGATATCCACTCGACCGATACATTATATGACAGAGGCCACTAAGACTATATTTCTCTCTGCTGTATTCAGTTTTCCTTTTGTTATTACTATTTACTGACTTGAGCGTCGAAATCCCCCGTCGGACCAGTCCCACTGGGGTTTTTGTAGGTTTTCCATTTGAGGAAACCTGACGAACGTATGGCGCGGGCTTTACATTCGAGTCAAAAATGACAGTTATCTGTGGGGTCAAAAATACCTCCAACAGATTGGCACCATCCATGAGAAACGACTAACTGATAAATCGAAAAATCTTTATGACCCGACTCTGTCGAACAAAGGGTTTCAATTGCCAAGAACTTTTGAACGAATGTGTTGTTAAGTTGGGATGAAACTCTTCAAACGGTCGGACATAGCCCTAACTCCTAAGGTTTCTAACCGAACGGAGGGTCTCAGTCGTCTAGAACTTTCGAACAAATGTGTCATTAAATTGGGATGAAACTCTCCGAATGGGTGGACACGGCCCTAACTCCTAAGGTTTCTAACCAAACGAAAGGTCTCAGTCGCACAGATCTTCTGAACGAATGTGTTGTTAAGTTAGGATGAAACTCCTCGAATAGACGGACACGGCTCTAATTCCTAAGGTTTCTAACTGAACAAAGGGCCTTAATCGTCCAGATCTTCCGAACGAATGTGTCGTTAAGTTGGGATAAAACTCCCCGAATGGGCGAACACGGCCCTAACTCCTAAGGTTTCTAACTGAACAAAGAGTCTCATTCGCCCAGATCCTCCAAACGAATGTGTCGTTAAATTGGGATGAAATTCTCCGAACGGGCAGACACGGCCCTAACTTCTAAGATTTCTAACAGAACGAAGGGTCTCAGTCACCCAGATCTTCCGAACGAATGTGTCGTTAAGTTGGGATGAAACTCCCGAACGGACGGATACGGCCCTAACTCCAAAGGTTTCTAACTTAATATTGGGCCAGTGTCGCCCTACTCTTACCGAACGTCGGGCCTAAGTCACCCTACTCCTATCAAATGTCAGGCCTAAGTCGCCATGATTCTACCGAACGTCGGACCTGAGTCACCCTACTCCTATAGAACGTTGGGCCTGAGTCGTCCTGATTCTATCGAACAAATGGGCCAGCGTCATCCTGCTCCTACCGAATGTTGGGGCTAAGTCGCATTGATTCTATTGAACAAATGGGCTAGCATCACTCTAATCCTACAGAACGGAGGGCCTACGTTACCCTGATTCTACCGAACGTTGGGACCTAACTCCCCGAACGGGCTCACATCGCCCTGCTCCTGTCGAATGTCAGGCCATTGTCGCCTAGTCTTATCACAAGAATACAAGGGTGACAAGCGAGCTTCTTTCGTACAATGTCTTACTCATCACATAGCACAGCGGAAGAAGCAAACTCTTTGTAATAAGATGATATTATTATCGATTCGATAACTTGTGGCACGACCCTATTTTCTCTTGTTTCAGCCACTAGCCTCTCGTATTGCCAGACACAGACTCCAGATTAGTTTTCAGATATTTTACTTTTCATAACACGCGCTCTCTACACTCCTTGTCACTGCTTGGCCGAACATTTTTGTTTAAATCTCTCGACTTGGTAGTCTCTCCCTAGAGCTCCTAATCATCCGTTGATCTCTCAATCATTCAATCCGTTGATCTCTAACGACCCATTGGTCCCTAGATCTCATAATCATCCAAATCGTTCGACCTGTTGGTCTTTCCATCGTTGATCTGTCAATCTCTTGACTCCTGATCCCTTGATCGCTTGGTTATTCGACCTCCTGACCTCATTCGATCTCTCAACCTCGCATAGATAATCTATCGGTTATCTGTCTTATGATATTCTCTCATTTAAGCTCTCTCAAATGAGCATTCCCAAACGTAAAGTGTCATCAATGGGGGATGGAACTCTCCGGACAGGTGGATGCGACCCATCTACTTAATGATTTCCTATCGCTCGGAGGGTCTAAGTCGTCCAGCTCCTATCATTCGTACACGTCATCAATAAGGGATGGAACTCTTCGTACGGGTGGACGCGACCCCCTTTATCTAAAGATTTCCTATCGCTAGGAGGGTCTAAATCGCTCAACTCCTATCGTTCGTACGTGTCGTCAATAAGGGATGAAATTCTCCGAACAGGTAGATACAACCCCTATATTTAAAAGTTTCCTATTATATGGCGGGTTTAAGTTGCTCAGATTCTATCATTCGAACGTGTCATTAATTAGGACGGAATTCCCCGGACTGGCCCATGTTATCCTGATCTACCGATGGGATTTAATTCCCCGAATGGGTCTATGACGCCTTGATCTATAGTTCAACTTGTCGGTTTGGTATTCTCTTGATCGTTCGATCTGTCGGTCTGGTGTTCTCTCAATCGTTTGACATGTCGGTCTGGTGTTCTCTCGTTCGATCTGTCGGTCTGGTGTTCTCTCGATCGTTCGACCTGTCGGTCTGGTGTTCTCTCGATCGTTCGACCTGTCGGTCTGGTATTCTCTCGATCGTTCGACGTGTTGGTCTGGTATTCTCTCGATCGTTCGACTTGACAGTCTGGTTTCCACTCGATCGTTCGACCTCTCGATCTCACGATCACTTAACCTATCAATCTGCCAATCTCTCGATCACACGATGACTCGATCTCTCGGTGACTCGATCTCTCGATCATTTGATCTTTCAGTTTACTGACTTACTGATCTCTTAACCTTTCAATTTTTTGGAACTTATAATTCACTCTACTCCTAATACCATTTTTTCAAAATGCAATTAGTAGTGGGGACAAATGATGGTACCCTATTTAATAGGTCTCCAAAATCATGCATGGTTATTCAATAAAGAAAACAATCACCATCAAGGTCAAATCTTTCCATATTTCTTGAGAAAAACTAAATTTTTCATAAAACTCTAATTACAATTCTAATCATTTTGAAAGATTTCAATCAAAAGGAAACTAAGATTTTCTACACCCTTGGAAAGGTTATAAATACAGAGTATAGACAACTCTCAAAAGGAGACTCAGTTTTACACACCAGAGGGAGACAATTCTATATGTCGTTCAAGGTAGAGTTCTATACCCAATTCCATACATCAGCGAATGTAGAATTTTATACCCAATTCCATACATTAAAAAAGGTAGGGCTCCATGCCCAATTCTAGATGACTCGGTAGTCAATTCTATACATCTTTCAGAGGGGGGTTTCATACCTAAACATATTCCACCAGAGGTATGGTTTTTACACCGATTCTACACACGATCAAAGGTATGACTCTATGCGTATGCTTTTATATTGCATTACATGGCTTCATATATGCGACATACATAATGTTTACTGTGCAATACGCATACATGCTACACTCACGCACGGGGATTTTGACATCCACTCGGCCAATATATCATATGAAAGTGGCCACCATGACCATATTTCTCTTGGTTATATTCAGTTTTCCTTTTGTTATTGTTCTTTATTAAATTGAACGTTGGAGTCCCCCCGTCGGGTCAGTTCCGATGGGATTTTTGTAGGTTTTTCATCCAAAGAGACCAGACGAACATGTGGTGCGGGCTTCCCATTCGAGTAAAAAAGGGCAGTTATCTATGGGTCAAAAATACCTCCAACAGTATCAATTATGAGTGTTTAGGCGTACGGGAAAGCAGAAACTCAGTCCTCTGTTCCGGAAAAAAGGAAAGCACATTCTCTGTTTTCCTGTGCGCCATTTCGGTTCTTTCTTTTTTGTAGGATTAGAGATTAACCATGAATTCAACGACCCATTTCATATTTTGCCTGATTTTCTTAATTTTAGTTTCATCAAACACAATTCATGCCATTGGTGTGGAAACAAAGTTGGTTCTGAGTTGTAGGACTGAGGAAGCTGAAACCGATACTGAAGGTCGAAAATGGGAACCAGCAACCAAATATCTAGCCACACAGGCAAATACCATCGGACAAAGAGCTTTATCTCAAGACCCATCACTCGAATCAACGGTTCCATACATGACAGCAAGAATTTTCACGGCAGAGAATTCATTCAAGTTGCCTGCCAAAGCAAACGCAAGGCATTTGCTGAGATTACACTTTTACCCTTCAACATACGGCACTGTTAACCAAGATGATGCATATTTTTCAGTCACTGCAAATGGGCTTACGCTGTTGAAGAATTTCAGTGCTTCAATCACAGCAAAAGCCTTGACACAGGCCGTGATTGTCAGGGAATTTTCTCTAGCACCATCACATTCTGGTGATCTCCTTCTTACATTCAAGCCATCTGATCAACACAATGGAGCGTATGCTTTTATCAATGGGATTGAATTGATTGAGATGCCAAATTTATTTGGCTCTGCGCTAGTGATTGGTTTCACCGTTGAGATCATGGAGACTGACACAGCAAATTTGCAGACCATGTATATGTTGAATGTTGGAGGTAATTACATTCCTCCAACCAATGATTCTTTGTCTAGGACTTGGTACGATGATTCACCGTATTTGTTTGGAGCCAGTCTTGGGAGAGCGCTTACTAACAGCAGTCTTCCACTTAAGTTTTCGGAAATTTCTAAATCTTCAGCTCCGGAAGATGTTTACACGAGGTGGAGGGCAATGACTGAAGACCCAAAAGTCAACGAGAATTTTAATCTGACTTGGGTTTTCCAAGTTGATGCAAATTTCACCTACTTGATTAGAATGCATTTCTATGATTCGATATCTATGTCAATAATCAGACAGCATATGATGCGGCTGATGTGATTGGCTGGACAGCATCAGCAGCTGTTCCTACCCACAAGGATTTCGTGCTATATGTCAAAGATGAGCCTGGCGATGACCACCTTTGGGTGGCGCTGCATCCAGATATCACCACCAAGCCTGAATTCTATGATGCAATTCTTAATGGATTGGAGATCTTTAAGATAAGCGAGGCTGAAAGCTTGGCGGGCCCTAATCCTGTGCTCTCAGATTTGCTTGTCAAGAATGAAGTGAGAAATAAGGCTTCCAAAGGCAAGGCACCGCAAACGGAAGACGGTGTTGGTGTTGCTCATGTTGCTGCTGGTGGCGCTGCAACTGCTATAGTGGCTGCATTGTGCATTGCTGTTTACACTAGGAAAAATAAGATTGCTGATGGTGAATCCCGCACTTCTAGTTGGCTCCCCCTTTATTCTTCTTCCCACTCCTCAGGTAGCAAATCAACCATTTCAGGTAAGAGTAACACTGGTAGTCATGTTTCAACATCGGCTGCAAGTCTCTGCAGACATTTCTCTTTGGCAGAGATCAAGCGGGCAACGGCCAACTTCAATGAGTCTCAGGTGATTGGTGTTGGAGGTTTTGGTAAGGTTTATAAAGGGGTTATTGATGGTGACATGAAAGTTGCCATCAAGAGATCGAACCCTTCTTCGGAGCAAGGTGTCAATGAGTTCCAGACTGAAATTGAAATGCTTTCCAAGTTGAGGCACAGGCATTGGTGTCTCTTATTGGTTACTGTGAAGAGGATGGCGAAGTGGCTTTGGTTTATGACTACATGCACCATGGAACTCTCAGAGAGCATCTCTACAAGAGTGGCAAGCCTCAGCTTTCTTGGAAACAGAGGTTGGAAATTTGCATTGGAGCAGCAAGAGGCCTCACTATCTTCACACCGGGGCTAGATACACCACAATTCACCGCGATGTTAAGACAACAAACATCTTGTTCAATGAGAGCTGGGTTGCTAAGGTCTCCGATTTTGGTCTCTCAAAAATAGGTCCCTCTGTTAACCAGAACCATTTCAGCAGTGTTGTGAAAGGAAGTTTTGGTTACTTGGATCCCGAGTACTCTAGGAGACAACAATTGATAGAAAAATCGGATGTCTACTCTTTTGGTGTTGTCCTCTTTGAGGCCTTGTGTGCAAGACCTGCACTCAATCCAAACCTGCCAAAGGAACAAGTCAGTTTAGCAGATTGGGCTTTGCATTGCCAGAGAAAAGGCACAATTGAGGACATCATTGATCCCCATCTCAAGGGCAAAATCGCCCCAGAGTGCTTGAAGAAGTTTGCAGAGACCGCTGAGAAGTGCTTGTCTGATCACGGTGTTGATCGTCCCTCCATGGGTGACGTTCTCTGGAACCTCGAATTTGCTCTCCAATTGCAGGAAAATTCAGGAAATGTGACAACTGGAGCCCCAGAGAGTGATAACTCCAGCTCTGAAGAACCCACACGATTAATCCAGCCGTGCATATGAGCACCCTAAGCCTTGGAAGTGACATCGACTTTAATGAAAAGCCTGAGGACAACCCAGTTGAAATCTTCTCGCAGATTATCAATCAAAAGGGTCGTTGAACAACCGCTTCACGGATGCTTGCGGACTAACGACCGTTCAAACCTGCGAAAAATGATGGGAACGCCACAAATGCCATCTTATAGAACTTTTCTCTTGATTGCATTCTAGGGACGGTACTAAACTGATACTACTCTGCATGGGGTATTGTTTCTTTCTTTAAACAAAGGGGAAAAAAATATCGGACAAGTAACTCAAGCTCCCCCGCCAACCCCCCCCCCCCAAAAAAAATGGAAGAAAGAAAAAGAAAAAATTGTATACTGCAAATAGAGAACATACTCCAAAGGGTGGTTTTCCCAACTCGATAATCTCCCAAATATGCCTATTGTAACATTATTTATTAGAACATTCTCGTACGAATTTCGGGGGTAGAAATGTACTTACCAGGAAAGTAGACTAACTTTGCTTTCCTGCCTGTGTAGTTGCCATTTTTGGCTTTTGGAACCTAGGTCATTTCAGAGCGTCGATGAGTATTAATACCCAATAGTAGACAAAGGTTTTTTTTTTTTTTTTTTTTTTTGGGTCCTTAACTATCATTCAAAATTTCGTTTTGATTAATCTAGATCGATCTATTATCGATCTTTTTATGGAGAAAAGTCTCCTAACGTCGATTATACGTTCGTTCCCAACGATT
Source organism: Dillenia turbinata (assembly GCA_037126225.1). NCBI lineage: Eukaryota > Viridiplantae > Streptophyta > Magnoliopsida > Dilleniales > Dilleniaceae > Dillenia > Dillenia turbinata. The sequence goes on from JBAMMX010000006.1 coordinate 718,753, forward strand.
TTAAATATATCTTTATTACGTAAAACAATTCATTTGGAGAAATTTTTTACCTTCCGATAAATACTCACAAAATTATTGGTCATTGAATTGACTTTCAATAGTCATTATTTTCTATAGAACTTTGACGTCAATGGCTAAACCTCACCTCCAGGTTGGTTCAGCCCCAAATCTAATGGGAATGACCATATTTGAATTCAGTTCAATACAGTCCGATTTAAATTATAACTATTACTACTGGATTTGAAACCAAAATCAAAATGACATTTCATTTGTTTCTTTTTTCCTTAGCTTCAGCTTTCTTCTTTTCATCCCTCTCTTGCAAAACCCTTCAAATTGAATGTTTCAATGTTCGATGATGATCGATGCTTTTCTTCTTCTTTAACAATTGATGTCTACCTAATGATCATTGATATCTCCAATGATCAGCGATCTTTGGTCATCTTCTTTGATGATCTATGTCCATCATTGAGCCCAATGTTCTTTGATTTCTCTCTCTCTCATCTTGTTAGATGGATATCTACATATTATGTCTTTTTTTCCTTAGCTTTGGATCATTCAATGCTCTTTGGCAATCTCTTCTTTGAGAGAATAAGATCTCTTTATTGAACCAACGTGGGTTGGCTCAACTGAGATTGAATATGTTTAAACATGATCGAGATTCGACTTTCACTAGGAGTATCGTATCCTCATATGTATTTATGTGTATAGAGAGTGCCCCGTTGGGAGATCCGACCTCCGAAATGAGTCATTGCAATAGTCAGTCTAGATTAATCAGAATAAAATTTCGAATACCGGACGGTATCTAAGACAAAATAAAAAAAATAAAAAAAAAAAGATCTCTTTATTGACGAAATCAAAGGAGTCTAAAAACATAGAGCTCCCTTTTTGTTAAACCAAAAAAAAAAAAAAAAAAAAACAACAACAACAACAACGACAACCACAACATAAACATTACGAACTAAAATTGATAGGAATTGTGAACCATACCAAACTAGGTTCAAACCAGTCTTCATGATATCAATAATGTTGAGCTTGAACCTTCTCTTCATGTTATTTAGAACCAACATAAAGTTTCTATTTTGTTATTATCAAAAAATTTTATGTTATTTATCATATTTAACAAAAAAGATAGGAATTAAGAATAAGATCAATGATGTAGGAAAAAAAACAAAAAAGAAAAAAGAAAAGTATGATATCAATTAAAAAAAAAATTATCCGGGCATGTGACAACCAAAAAGTTTTGTCAAACTTTTCTCAGGTATCACGCAGGATCATGGCTGCATATTAGGACAGAAAGTGGCATCATCCACCTGATCCGCTCTCTCTCTCTCTCAAAATTCTTAGGAAATTTCCAAAGTCAAAGCTGAATTTGAATGGTGAATAGAATAGCCTCCTGCCAACAAGGAGCAACACTTGCATTTCAAAATTACAGACAGCTCTAAATACATTCCACAAAATCTTGGACAGAGCACTGCGATTAAGACTGTGATTCCTCTGAAATTCGATCGAAAACTGTTTTATATCAATGTTTCGACTGCTTTTGGCGTTTTCGGTTGTTGGGTCGGTTTTGATTGGATTAGTGAGCTCGCACAGCGAATCGGGTGAGTGGCACTGCGATTCAGATGCCGAGAACCGAATCGAAGCCGAATTCAAACCTGGGATTATCACGGTTGATGGGCACGTGGACGATTAGACCGATGTTGATGGGTTTGAGTTCTCTCTTCTTCCTGCTTTGGACCCGGATTTCGATCATGAGTATAAAGCTGGGAAGATGACAGTTATGGTAGTTTTGTTGAATTTTAACTGTTTGATAAATTGCGACACTCATTCAGTTTCTTTGTTTCATAAAATTTTGATATTCCTATTTGGGTATACTGATTTCTTTTTCCATTTTTTGATGGGGCTATTTAATTGGAGGCTTTGCACGATGGTGCTGATGTGTTCTTCATGTTGCAAGTTGATGGGGACTATTCTTACACCAAAGGGTGCTCTCTCTCTCTCTCTCTCTCTCTCTCTCTCTCTCTGTGTAAAAGTAGTGCGTGTAGTGACGTATTGGCAACTAACTACTGGCAAAAGTTGATTACAAAGTTAAGCTTCAAGTTGCTTTATTTGATAAAACGGCTTTTCTCTTTGTTCTTCTTTTACTATAGATTTAGTATGTTTGCTATAAATGACAAGACATACGAGCTAATTAGAGAGCCCATTCCGGAGCTCAGCAAAACCCAAAAGGGGACTTTTTACTACATCTATTTCCAAGATTTAAATCGAAGATAGCACTATGTGTGAGGCTAAATTTTATCATTATTTATCTCGGCAGATCCCAAATTTTGGGATTAAGACTCTAATCGTTGTGATTGTTATTGCTAGAATTGACGAAAGTCGAAAGAGAAAAATGAGATCAGTGTGATGCTGCTTTATTTTGGAAGTAAAACATATCTCATAGGAAAGTTTTGGAAGTGCTTAATAATGTAACTGTTGAGACTTTTAAAGCCACTTCTTTACTTGTTTTGGCTCGGAATGGAACAGTGTGAAGTAATATTACACTGTGATTAACTGAATTTTTTATCAAAATTTGTAATTATTTTGAAATTGAGAAGAGCAAAGAACTATATGATACTCTTTGTATCAGTAGACAAGGTTGAAGCTCTTACAGCACGAAACATGATTCAATCCTGTTTGAAATCTTGTCATCATGCTTGGCTTCTCAGGTTTGAAATGTCTGACATCCAATATTGTTCCACCTGCCATCCGTTTGAATCCACAAGTAGCAAAACCACATTCAAGAAACTTAAAGCAACTGCAGATTTGCTCCATGCAGCATGTGCTGATCAATCATCTACCAACAGCAGACAGAAATGGATAGAAACTGACATACTCCTCGGGGATGAATTTGCTTAATGTCCTGACAACTCCATAGAATTCAGATTAAACACTTACAAGCAAGTTTTCAAGTTCATTGTTCATTTCAATCCCATGATCCTCCAGCTTCCCTCGTATATCAGGTACTGTTTTGCCAGCAGTAATGTAAGTCTGAACTAATAAGTTACAGGCTGTTGAATTGCAAGAACCAACTCTTTTCAAGAGTTCAAAAAATTCCTCTGCTCTATCGATGGCCATCTTTTTATTGAAATACTCAAAGAATTTACTCACGATTTCTGGTGAAGGATGCCATTCACCATCCTTGACTTCATCAATGGCTGCTTCCATATACATCATAGCTGAATCAATCTTTTGTTTCTCCAAGAAAAAAGACATAAACATTTCCCGTGCTTTAAAAAAAGGACCTAAGGACCTCTTCAAGGCACGCTCAAAAACCAATTCAGCTTCTTCAACCATGTCGGCTTTAAGATATGTTTTCACAGCCACATTTGCCAACCTCACATCATAAAAGGAGCATTCTCCTTCCCATTCTGTGAAGATATCTTTGAAGCCAACTAGGTCACCAACTCTAGACAGAGCTTGTAATATGGCAAGATAGTTTATGTTTCTTGTCACCGAACAAGCAGATTTAAGCTCACCCCAAATCCGTTTGACCTCGGCTATGTTTGAAGTAGTGGCATACACACTCAACAGTAAATGGTAAGCTTCTTGGTCACTACGGCTCATCACTTTTTCAAGCTCTTTAAGAGCTAATTCAGCTTTCTCGAAATCCCCAGCCTTTACATAAGCATTAGCTAGGTTACTATAAATAATCCAATTCTGTTTCATCTCATCGTCCTTCTTCACCTCCTCCATAACCCGTTCAACTCCAGCCATATCATCTAAACAAGAATAACTATGTATCAAGATGCCATAGGTTAAGGCACTCAGAGAAATGTTTTTTTGCTTCATCTCTTCTGCCAAAGGAGCAACATTTTTAGGCTTGCCCAGCTTCATATTCAAGGACATGAGACCATTATAAGCCAAATTAGTAGAGGCAACATTCATCTCCTCCATCCTCTTAAAGTGCGCCAATGCTTTGTCCTCTAATCCTTGCTGACAATAACAGTGCAGCAGAGCTCCGCAAGTGTTTAGGTTTTGATTAAAAGGTGACAGCCCATGAAAGTAATTCTCAGCAGCAGATACCCCTTTGGTTTTTGATAAAAGATGTAAGTAAATTGCGTGGTCTTTATGAGAGAAATTCATTCCTCTCATCTTCATCCAGTCCATGATCTGCATCAAAACAATCATGGATCCGATAAAATGACTTGTACAATTCTTTAAGACCTTTTACACGTGTAACAACAATTCCTTAGGTTCTCCTTAAAATCTTGGAAAAGAGAATATAACCCAGGAAAAATAAATGCGTATCTAACGTTTCTGTTAACATCATTTGTTATAATCCTGAAAATGGCAGGAAAAGGAGTGACTAATCTGGGAAAACATAAGAGACGTTGTTCAAAAGGGGCAACTCTTACAAAATATAAGACATTTAATCTTCCAGACAATTAAAGATTGAACAATTTGTAGAAAATTTTTACCCAATAACCAAACAAATAGAAGAAAATGAGAAACCAACTCGAAAATATACATGTGGAAAAAACATATTTTCCAACAAGTAAACCATAAAGTTAATTATGACCCACACGAAGAATGAATAATGCAGAACTCAAGTAAGGATTATGCACATTCAGGTGTGAGAATTATATAGATTTCATAGCAATGGCTAGATTAGCAACGCAATAACTAAAATACAGAGAGAGAGAGAGAGAGAGGTACTTCGAGAGATTTTTGGAACTGGGAGTATTTGCGGAGTTCCTTGATGCAGCTGTCGAGATAGTCTTTGCGAGGAACTCTGCCATCTCTAATGAACTCATTAAGCGTCTCCGAAACGCTTTTGCCACCAGTTGCTGGCAATCTAGATAGCTGTCGATATAGCGAATCCGAATTCGAATTCTTCTTCGACGACGACGACGACGACGACGGCGGCGGCGGTGGAAGAGGTGAAGATTCCTCCGCCGCAGCCTCCGTCAACGCTGCGGCAGTACAAAAGCGTCGTCGCAGAAATAGTGCGGTGGAGAGAAATCGATTCAGGCTTCTCATCTTCCGAGTCAGGGGCTTCTGCTCACTGCAGTAAACTTAGGTTTTTGCCGCCCTCTGTCTTAGCCAGGACAGAAAATACGCTGCGTTTGAAGTTGAGTTTGTTTTTTCCCTCCTATTATTATTTTTTTCATTTTCCCCTTTTATTTTTATTTCTAAACCGCGGTAATTTTAGTCATACGCATTTTTCTACTAAGGTTCGAATGTCATCATTTATCGAAACTTATAATATTAACTTAATTTCTCCTAAATATTTTACCTATAACAAATTAAATATATATCTTATATTTTTTATTGTTCCATAAAATTGTTAAAACCATGTTTCATTAAACTTTTTAAATAATTATTTAGTAGTTTTGCCTTCGCCATTTCTGCCCTTTTATCGTCACACTGGAGGCCGCCTTTCAAATCCCCCTCCCAAAAAAAAAAACTCTTACAACTGATGAGTAATACTAAATATATATTTATAATTGACATAAAATATTTTCACTTCTCCATGAGCTTGCGCAAGGATGACACACACAAATTAAGAAATGATCTAAATTTATCCGAGGTTTTAAGAGAATTGAGGTGAAGTTGGACTCTTAAATCCTTGTGATATTTCTCTCTTTAGGAGTTGAGCAAGGTCATAGTCTGTTCAACCTCATCTCGGAAAGCCGCATTTTCATGCAAGAGGTGGAGGTTACTGAAGTGAAGCATGTTTTCCTAGAAGCCAACCAATATACTGATTGTCTTGCTAAAAAAGGGATTGCTAACTCCTATGGTGTGGTATGACTTGCCCGGTGAGCTTTTAAGTTTGCTTCAGAAGGATAGTAGCGGCTTTGACCGCTTCAGGTGATAAGTGCCTCTGGCCTCTTGTTTTCTGGTTTTGGCCCTGTGGGCCTCCTTCCCTTATATATTTTTTTTTATACAGTGAAATTCGAATCCTAATCTAGTATAAAAAGAATAGAAGTGTTGCCACTTGAACTAAAGCTCATCGGCCTCTTTCCCTTGTAAACCCACACACAAAAAAAAAAAAAAAAATTATTCTCACTTCACATTGTCAATACTTTTAGAAAATAGCAATGAACTTCAACTCTAGTAATACTTCCTCTCTTCTCCTTATAATAGAGTCGGATTCCACATTCAATGTATGCACCAAAAAAAAAAAACATTTTTAGGAAATCACGACCAAATAATAAGAGTATCATTCAAGTATCAAATCACAGAACCTGTAGGACAAGAGACGCAACCTGAAGTACCTTCAGGAGTGTATCATATGAGTTCTCATACTCCATTTCTACCTCGTTCTGATTGCACAGAATTTTCTTCTCTCTCTTTACTCACCAGAAAATCAAGAGGAAGAGCCCTCGTATGCTTAACGTGTAAACATCAAATTCCCGTTTTCTCCCTCTTGGACAGGAGTTCAACCATATTTCCTATTTCCAAAGAACAAAATCAAAATGTGCAAGCTTCTCATTGTGGTCAGTTATTACGATCAAGAAGCACAACCCCTGTTCTCCAGCATTTATTCTGAATCAAATAATAAAATGGAAATTACTTGGACATGGGGAATTCTAAAGGGGCTATAGAAGATTGAGTGCTCGGGTACCAAAAAGCATGGATATTTGACAAGCAAGATGGGCAAGGTGGAGTCCTTACAGCATGAAACATGATCCAATCATATATGGGATCTTGTTGTGATGCATGCTGAGGTTACAAAAGGAAGATACTTGATCGCCAACTAAGGTGCGAAAATTCTCTTTGTGCCAGATAAGATGAATAGGATGGGCAAACATTTTACGTATCCGACATGTCATATTGTCCATCCTGCTGTTTATTTTCTTCCACAAGTAGCCAAACTACATGCAACACACTTGAAGCAACTTTGGACCTGCTCCACACAGCAGAAGGTGATCAATCATCTGTCAGGAGCAATGAATGGAGATGAACTGAAACCCAACAAGGAAGTTTTTCTGCAATTTGGCCCTTCTCCAGGGAATTTTGATTTCTATTTGGATTCCTTTTCAAGCAATTTTTCAAGTTCATCGTTCATTTCAATTCCATGTTCCTCAAGCCTCCGCTGTATATCAGGCACAGTTTTGCCCGCAGAAATGTAAGTCTGAACTAATAAGTTATAAGTCATAGAATCACAAGAACCAACCTTTTTCAAGAGTTTTATAAATACCTCTGCTCTATCAATGTCCATCTCTTCATGGAAATAGTCAAAGACTTTACTCACAATTTTTGGGGGAGGATGCCATTCATTATCCTTGGCTTCACCCACAGCAGCTTCCATATGCCTCAGGGCTGAATCAATCAGACGATTCTCCAAGAAATAAAGCGTGAACATCTCCCGAGCCTTGAAAAAGGGGCCTGCAGACCTTTTCACTGCACGCTTAAAGACTAATTCAGCTTCTCCAACCATGTCTGCTTCGAGATAAGTTTTTATAGCAATATTTGCCAACCTCACATCATAACTGGAGCACCTTGTTTCCCACTCCATGAAGACATCTTTGAAGCCAACCAGGTCACGAACTCTAGACAGAGATTGTAACATGACAAGATAGCTCAAATTGTTTGTCACCGGAAAAACAGATTTATACACATTCCAGATCCGTTTAACCTGGGCTAAATTCGAAGTATTAGCATACAAGCCCAATAGAAAATGGTACGCCTGACGGTCACGTCGTTTCATCACTTTTTCTAGCTGTTTAAGAGCTGACTCGGCTTTCATAAAATCCCCAGCTTTTATGTAAGCATTAGCTAAGTTACTGTATATAGACCAATCAAGTTTCTCCTTATCATCCTTTTTTACCTCCTCCATAACTCTTTCAACTTCAGCAATATCATTTAAACATGAATAACTTTGTATCCAGATGCAGTAGGTAAAGGTGCTAGGAGAAATGTCCTTCTCCTTCATCTCTTCCACTAATGGAGCCACCTTTTCAGGCTTGCCCAGCTTCATATACAAGGACATAAGATTGTTATAAGCCAAATTAGTGGAGGCGACATTCATCTCATCCATCTTCTTAAAGAGCTCCAGCGCTTCGTTCTCTAAACCTTCCTGGCAATAGCAGTTCAGCAAAGCCCCATAAGTATACAAGTTTTGCTCAGAAGGCAAGAGGTCATCAAAGTAATTCTTGGCAGCAGATATCCCCATGGCTTTTGCTATGAGATCCAAGCGCACAGCATGGTGTCTTTGGGGCAAGGTAATGCCTCTCATCTGCATCCAATCCATTATCTGCTTCAAACAATTCAAGAACAAATAAAATGACTTGTGCATTCATAGAAACCCTATAAACAGTGTCAGTACCATTGGCCTTCATTTTGACCATTTAATTAAATACCTTAATGGCGCATTTAGCTCATGAGATAGCATAGGATAGGATTGGATTAGTAGGGATGGGATTCGATTCATTGAATTGGAGGATAGGATTGGAAGGGATTCGATTCATTAAATTGGATAAGTATTAATCTTATGGTTGAGATAGGGTAGATACGATCGAATAAGTTATGTTATACATATATCTGCGTGTACATTTATCTATGTATGTGGATATATATACTTGCATGTAAATGTAAGTGTACATCTCAATTATTTGAATCAAATTATTCCATCTCTATCTCATGGGTTAGGTGGGATTAACTTATTCCATTGAAGTGCATAAAAATGTTTCACCACGGATAAATTAGTCCCTATACACAAACCAATCCTTGACTTAGCAAACAAAGAATTGGACTACTTTTAATTCAAGCCTACCTATATTCCATATACCAAACACACCCTCCCTAAGCATCATCATCATCTAATTTTAATTCAAAGTGAATTTGTAACAGCAAAAACTAGCAGAGGGACCACTATGGGTCCATTTTGAATCACAAGGTGGTTAAGTGATTTCGGGTCAAAACAGAGACGACCAGAATTCCCTAAAGCTAATTATAACCGCGCACAAGAATAACACTCTACTCAACTCACCCTAGCATTTTGTCCCGAACCAATTGGAGATGATAAGGTGAAATCACTTTCTTCCTCCAGAAACACGCAATTAAAACGAAAAATATTGGGGCAAAATAAAAATAAATTAATTAATAAAAACCATATTTTCCCTCCAATTACACCTTCTGTACCAACTCTACATAAATTACAATTACACTTAGCATAATGAAATTATCAGCATTTGAAATTTTGTTAAACAGAAAATAAAATTACACAATTGTTCATCTTAAATAATACACCTGCAGTCCAAATATAGCACTAACAAGATGCAATTACCCGAAAGATGAAGTAAGAATAAAGTGCCCGAGTATGTTCGTTGTAACCAATTACAAAGTTTTTATTAGTGTTATATTTTATAAAGATCATATGCAAAGCGTAAGTGAATCTATAACATTTTTGTGATTTTTCCTATTTTCTAGAAAATTTTCAACCCAAAAAAAAAACACGCGAAAATGTAATTATGAACGAATGATCCCCCATTGAAAGATACTGCACATTGAGGTGTGAGCTATAGAATTCACAGCAATTTCTACTTCTTTCACAATTTTTGGGGGGGAGAGAGAGAGAGAGAACCTCAAGAGCATGTTGAAAATTGGAGTAGTAGCGAAGTTCTCTGATGCAACGTTCGAGATTGTTCTTCTTTATAACTCCACCATCTCTAAAGAACTCATCTAGCGTCTCTGATACTGTTTTTCCTATTGCTCCCAACCTCGATAGCCTTCGGTAAAGCCTATCCCCTTTCCTCACCAGTGACGGCGACTCCTCCGCCGCAACCTCCGCAGTACAAAGGCATCGTCGTAGAAATAATCCAGTGGAGAGAAGACGATTGAGACTTCTCATTCTCTAGGTTTCTGCCCCTCGCTCTCTCTCTCTCTCACAGCCTCTCCGCCTTTTGGAGGCCGACTTGATAAAACGCTGCATTTTCCTTGAGGCGGTCTTAAACCGGTTTATTTTGTATGGTGGAAATTTTTGCGAATAAATAAAAATATAAAATATACTAAAATAAGTAGACAAATAAATCAACACAATATCTTACTAAACTTACTTTCATTCAAATTCAATAGTTTAAACCCTAACACTAACCCATTATTATTATAATAATATAATCCAGTGAATTATAATATTTATATTTTATTACTATTTAAATAATTTTAATCCGATCATTTGTACCAACAACAATTTGCTATGCCATAAAAAATGTTTAAAAAAATTTAAAATTAAAAAAGAAACTTTTATTAGAGATTTGATTAACGAAAATTATATTTTAAAATTATATATCGATTATCAAGCTATAAGGGATAAATTTGGAATTGATGTTTTAATAGAATTATGATAATAGATTATTTTAATATTTATAATTTTTGTCAAAATAAAAATATTTTATAGCCATAGAGGCTTTAATGGTCATTACCCACAAGTTTTGTATGCAATTGATCTTAATAATAATAAAAAAAAAAAAACCTTAGAAAGATCTACCTTAGGAAAAATTTATAAACATGATTCATGTTTGTTGAGTTTCAAAAATTTGACAAATAGTGTTTGTCGAGTTTTCAATTATCGATAAATACTAATTCTCTTATCTGATTTGTCGAGTTTTGAGACTTGATAAATACTCATTCTCCTATCTTTGCTTTTTACGAGATAGATAAATATTTATCGAATTTTCAAAATTTGACAAATATACGTTGTGTCTGAAAATATTTTTAGTAATTGATTTTTTCTTTTTATATTTGAAGGCTATTAGCCACATCCAAAACTGATAGGAACTCTCTTGGTCCCTTTTTGCCTAAAAAGAGAGGAAAACTAAATTTATAAAACATTCGCTAGCAATTTTTAAGAATTAAATAATTAATAAAATAAACCATTTACAAGTGGCTGGAGGTAGGGATGGACCAGAACGACGTCGTTCATATGCGGAACTGGAAACATGAAGGGCTGTTATCGGCAAGCAGATCAGGGAGCAAAAAAGAAAAACAGAGGAGATGAAACCTCTGCTTCTTCCTCACCCTCTCACCCTGCCTTCACTTCCCCCAAGATCATTCAACCCTCAAAATCCTAGACCTCCACAAACCCCTAAATTTCGGTTGTCATGTTTGTCAACAAAGTCTGAAGAAGCCAATCCTAAATCGGAATACATACCCGGAATTCTAGACCATGTTTTCCTCAACTTGTTTCGAAGCAAAATCGTCGAGGTCAGTTTAAATTTCCTCAAAATCTTGTTGTTCTTTACAATTGAATGATGGGGTTGTCGTAATGTAATAGGAAGTTGGATGGGATTCGGAGAAGGCAGGATACGATGGACTTATTGAAGTTGTCAATGGTCTTATGATGAAGAGCAGAAAGAGTTCTGATACTATCGAAGCCGCAGTTAAGTCTTATGATTATTTCTTAATCCGAATTTTTTTTTTTTTTTTGAATTGTGAAAGTTTTGGCTGACAGGTGAGGATACTAAGGTCATTGTTTCCACCACTTGTGCTACAACTTTATAAAATGCTAATTGCCCCAGTTGGAGGAGGGAAGTTGGCTGCTAATATGGTTGGTAAGTTTAACATTAAAAAAAAAAAAAAAAAAGTCCTTGGAAAATAAATTTTATTTTATTTTTTATTTATTGCGGATGACATTTTTGTTTAATGCTATGATTAAATAAGCTAAATTGAGCAAAGTGTAGTCTTAGGAATTACCTAAGCAAATGATTCAAAAAAGTCTGAAATCCGCCTCTTGCCCCTTTCCCCTTAATATAAAATTTTGATTTTGTCCAGCGTGTGTGTGTATATATATATTGTGTATGTATATATGTTTGTAAAACTTGCTTATTTTGACCATGTAATGTGGTGAAGCAAGGGTGACTGCACTTTCTTGTCAATGGCTCATGGGTACCTGCGCTGTCAATTCTGTAGATCTACCCGATGGATCGTCATGTATGAGTGGGGTATGATGATCCTTTGCTTTTCCCAATCTTATGATGATTTAGTTATTAACTGGGAAGCCCACAATAGTAGATTTTATCAATTATGAGCCACTTATGTGAAATTTGTTGCCATTTTAGGTGTTTGTAGAAAGATGCAAGTACCTAGAGGAAAGCAAATGTGTAGGCGTTTGCATCAATACCTGTAAACTTCCAACACAGGTTAGTGATTCTCTAAGTCCTCCATTCCTGACTCCAGAATAAAGCTTCAAAGTGTAGTTGCTTAAAGAAAAGGGAAACTCTCAACCTGTTCATACTCTGAAAAAAGATATAACAGTTGAAGCAGAACGACCCATTGTCTTGTTTGTTCAGGCTCTGCAAAAAAATATATATAATAGTTGAAGCAGAGCAACTTTTGTCCAGTTATTCTTGACCTTATTGTTGATTTGGTGTTTCTAGACTTTCTTCAAGGACTACATGGGCGTTCCATTGTTGATGGAACCGAATTTCAAGGACAATAGCTGTCAGGTAAATATGTTCATCTCTAAGAATTGTGGTGACTACTCTGACCCCAGTATAGCTGAAAGCATCCTACACTATTTTAGTATCTTCATATGAAGATTCTAGGATCTTCATCTACATAGTTAAAAATCCATGTATGGTCTATGGATTTTGCAGTTTAAATTTGGGATTCTCCCTCCACTGCCCGAGGATGACAGCACGCTCAAGGAGCCTTGTCTGGACATATGCCCGAATGCCACTTTCCGTAGAGATAGCATAAAAAAGGAAGCCATAGTCTGCCCAAAGGCATAAGGGACTAGAAACTTTTTAGAACAAACTTCTATTTATAGAAATTGATTGGTTTCTCAAACTTCCAATTCCCAAGTCCTTGGAAGGAAACCTAGGTATCAAAGGTGTCCTTTTAACTTCAGAGACTGGAGTTCAAAAGTAACTGTTGTGAAGGAGTTCATTTGTCCAATGCTACTGATTGTCTACTGCGGTCCAGAAAGCAGGCCAGCTGAAGAGACGTTTGAGCATAAAAAATCAATGGAGAAAGCAGCGTCCACACTAATATTGGCAAATGCCATTATTATTCTAATGAATAAAAATATGAGATTTTGATTCCCTTTTGTATTCTTGCAAATTTGAGGCTTCATTTCATCAGACATTGTTTATGTATTTACACTATGGCCGAGTGTAGATTTGGACCCAAGCTATTGGATTCAATTGTGCAAATTCCATGTAATTGTAGCACATTGTATGCTACTATTCTTTGTTTCATGTTCTTTTTCATTTTTCAATGAAAATTTTGTACGTAGGTTGACTACTTATCAACCATTGTATTCGTTCAATAGCAAATAGGATTCTTGTGGTATCCCCAAAAGAGGTAGGCATGTTTACAATGGATAGTCTAGTGATCATACTTTCTCTCTTTTAATTTGATGATTCTAAATTCAAATCACTACGTAATAAAAGGAGAGAGAGAGAGAGGGGGGTGGATATGCTGGGTCCCCATCTACCCTTCAAGCCACCCCCAAAAGGGGTGGAGGTAAGAAAGACAACAAGAAAACAATATTCATCATCATCTGTTAGAAGAAATGGCAGAATCAAAAAATGACTATTTCACTGACTTTCAACAATTAATGGCAGGACAGAAGAGGAAAGGGGCGTAAATGAACAGGTAGTACACGAGCACAGATTCAACATATTTATTTTAAAAATAATAATTATAATTCAGATTAAAAAAATTTAGGAACACTAATAAAAGTTTTAAATTTATTTGTTCACTACATATTTTTTTCTTTTCATTAATAAATTATATATATCTCAACTATTAATAATAAATATATACCAACAGTTAATATTTTGAACTAGTTTAACCAGTCACAAGTTTTATAAACCAGAATGTTTTTAAAATTCAAATTTGTAATATTTGTAAAAGATCTTACAAATATAAAATTGATATTATTCTTATAAAATTAATTTTGTTTAAATTTTTTCTTTTTTTTTTTTTTTGATAAAGGATATTTATTTCTTTTGCAAATATGAAGTGTATGGTATCGCGGGTGCTCCCCAAGGTACATCTTTGCTAGAAATGCTGAATACAATAATGAATCATTTCAGGAAATTAGTTTTTATTCTGTTAAAATCAAATTTCATTAATCTTCTATAGTGATTTGAGTAAGATTGAAGGGCTTCATCAGTTCATGGATCTGAGATTAAATTTGGAAACATTAATTTCATTCTCTTTTTTTTATTAATTTCATTCTTAGTTCCTACAGAGTTTACTAATAAAAAACTAATCATGAAATAAACTTCTTTAAAAATGAAAAGTTGATGCAAGTAGTGCTTTGCTGACATGAAACAAAAAGCATTAAAAGGTTTAAGCTAAGATAAGCATCCTTCACAGCCGTGTGCAATATTTGACGATAACTAAATATTCTATCAAATCTAATTAAATTTAAATTTAATTTTTAGATTCAAATCAATTTTCGGTTAGAACTAAATTCTTAATTTGATTTTTAATTTTAGTTTCAAATTGAGATTTTTAATACGAATTCAAATCGAAAATCGAATTAGGGTTTTTAATTATATCATTTTTTATTTATTTTAATTATTTATTATTCATTTTCTTTTCTTTTTATTCAAACTTTGATCAGTAATTTTTTTTTTAAACAAACAATAAAATAATAGTTAAAAAATTCATTGTTTTATCAATTTGAATTTGATTAAATTAGATTTATATAAAAATTTAGATTTCAAAAATCAAAATCGATTTATTTGATTTATTCGATTAAATTCGAATTCAAACCAAAAACCGAATTTCAAATTTACACAAATTAGATTTGGTTTTCGATTTTGGATTAAAAAATGTTAAACAAAATTAACCGAACTAAATTAATCAAAAAATTCAAAAACCGAACCGATGAACACCCCTACCAAGAAACCAATAACCGGATGAAACTTCTAAGACCAAAATAACATTGAAAAGATATCGTCAGTGGGATTTTTTTTTTTTTCTCATTTTCACGGATAATCCGATCCAAATACCTACAACCCATTAAGAGGTTCATCCTTCCAAATCTCATTTCTCTATGACTTGAAATCGATATCTATGGTTAAAAAAATATAGTACCATACTTCTAAACCATGAGAATTTGGTAATCAACCGACCAGAATGAGATGTTTAATTCTTTAATCAAGTTTTGAATTTAAAATTTAAAATTGAAAAAACAACCTTAAGAGAATCACGCCCTAGCCCTAAATAGAACCAATCAAATAAATTGAAATATAACTCTTCTGAGATTTAAAAAATAAATAAATAACTTTGAAAGGATGTCACAGCTAGCACCAATTAACTGGTCCAAATCACTAGTTGCCCCTTGGCCCAAGAGGGCTCATTCTCCGCTAGCCGGAGAGTTTAAGCTCGCATATCCCCCTCTTGTAAAGGACGTTACCCTCCTACTGGTCTAAAAATATTTTAAAAAATAGATAAATAAACAATTACGAAAACCTTACCCATATCAGAGGAATTAATAAAGCCAAAGCCTGAGAAAAAAATTTTGAAACACCTATGATCTAACAACGAAAAATAATTACACTCGAAGTGGGCTAAGAAGCCCAACAGAGAAAAAACGGGGCACAACTGCTGATACAGACAAGATTTTCTGAATATAAACCAGAAAAATACAGTTATTGTTTTCATTTCAAAAGGACGGGCAACAGGCATCGTTTGCTACCATATACTTAATGGTCCCAACCAGAAGGCCTTCGTCGTTCTCTAGGTCTTTCTCTTGAACTGTAACAATACATATAGCAGAAGGAATCACAAATTTAGCAAGGAATCTAGCTCTAGCATGACAAAAGGCAATTAAGATTACAATGATGCAATGGTTACCTTTCAGAGCTCCTTTGACTAGAATTTGAGTTCTGATTCTGACTCCCAGTGCTTCCTCCTGGCATAGGAGCAGCGCTTGAGAAACTGGTTGGTTGTGATCTGTTTATATCCCCCCCAATTGATCCTCCAGAAACAAAGCCACTCAAAGCTGGCCTTTTGTAGGGATAAGTGCTTGAACTGTAACTTGAGGCCTGATTTTGGGAATCTGATGAAGCAGCTACAAAGTTGCTTTTGAATTGTGCCATCATTCCTGTCCTCAAGGAATTAACAGCAGCAGATCGACTCTGAATGGGCTGAGATGGAGTATTATTGGATTCTGGATTATATCCTATCCCCAGACCAAAATCCACACCACGAACACCCCGACCACTGCCTCCCCTACCTTTACCTTTCTTTCCACCTGCAGCAAGTCACATATTTTGCATAAGATTGAATTTTTGAGGATCCTAGCAAGAATTCTTTTCAAAGCACTATTGCAGGTGCATGAGAGAATGAAAATTTTTTATCAATTGTTTAGAAAAAAATACTTTCAAATATGTCTCAAGAACCTATTACAGGGCAAAGATGCTCTGGGATTTCATTCATTGGAAGAAGTTAAACAAAACGCATTCTTGGTAATGATATGGCTGCACTTTATCACAATTTAAAAAAGCCATACCTCCTTTTCTGGCATCGCGTTTCGACCTGAATCTCCCATCCTAATAATTACAAGGAAAATCTCACTCAATTACATATGCATTAAATCAAGAATTTTCTACAAACACTACTAAGCACCATTATAGAATACTAAGGATAAGGTTCATATGCTCCAAAAAATTTAAGTATAAATATCATTCTCTAGAAAGTGAAATATATAAAAATAGAAGAGAAGCACAAACAGGACAGGGATGCAGGTGGAACACGAACAGAGCAAGTAACAGGCTCAAACGTTAGTTTGAATTAATTATTGAAACATTTTAAGACTAATAAGTAAAACCAAAATTTGGTATAAATTCATTCTCATGGCCATTTAATTCTGAAACATAATAGATATCGCAAGATTACCTTCATAGCAAGATCCATCAACTCCATCGACACATTCTGACCAGCAGCAATCAGGCTATTGACCAGTTCACCGGCAAAGCGTGCCTCTTTTTGGGTGATAAGAGTGTAAGCAGTCCCATCTTTGTCCCCTGCACGACCTGTTCTACCAATTCGATGGACATGCATGTCCATGTCTCTGGCAATATCAAAGTTCACCACAGATTTGATTGACTTGATATCAAGCCCCCGAGCAGCAACATCAGTTGCGATGAGAACATGGTAAGTACCAGACTTAAATTTTTGTAGAGTTTCCATCCTTGATGCCTGGTCTTTATCACCATGAAGTGCTGCAACTTTAAATCCTTTTTCAGCCAACTGTATCTCAACCTCGTCCACTGTGGCTTTCTTGGAAGCAAAAACCAGGACATCACCATCATCAATCATTCCTGGAAGCTTTTCAAGAAGCCAAGGCAACTTCTCATTGTCAGAAGGCATTACTTCAACAACTTGAGTAATATCCTCATTGGCCATTCCCACCTCTCCTACAGTAACTCTCACAGGATCACTGAGAATCTCCCTAGCCAACTTTTCAACCTTATGTGGCATTGTTGCTGAAAAGAGTAAAGTCTGACGATCAGGCCTAATCTGGCCAACAATTGACCTTATTTGTGGCTCAAATCCAAGATCAAACATCCGATCAGCTTCATCGAGGACCAGATAAGTTGCTCTCAACATGGTCAGTGCCTTCATTTTTAACATGTCTATTAATCTTCCAGGGGTAGCAATTACTAGCTCACATCCTGCCTTCAGTTCCTTAAACTGCTCTAGTTTAGACATCCCACCATAAACAGCAGACACACGTATTCCATGAGATTTTGCGAATTTTTTCGATTCCAAGTATATTTGATGGGCTAGTTCTCTAGTAGGAGCACATATTACTCCAATGGGACCCTCTTCTTTTGCAAGTTCAGGCTGATCCATGATATGGACAATTAAGGGAAGAACAAATGCAGCAGTTTTTCCTGAACCAGTTTTTGCTATGCCAATGATATCTCTACCAGAAAGCACAATTGGTAATGCCTGGCACTGTATGGAAGTAGGTTTTTCATATCCTTGTTTAGCTATAGCATTCATCAGTTGTGTAGAAAACCCACAGTCCTCAAACGTCTTAATTGGCCTTGGAACATCAAACCCTGAGACTCGAATAGCTAAGCTCTTCCTGTACTCTGCAACATCCTGTTCACTTATTTCTGCAGAAGAATAATACAAGGCTTGCTCATGTTGGACTATCATATAAAGTTAAAAAGAAAAGGTTTAACGACCAAAACGACAATATAAAATAATGAGAATCCTAATAATATGTTTCTGCATCAGATTTTAAGAAGTGGAATAGAATCCTCTTATTCTCTCTCTTAATTGGCAGTCTTTCACCAGTTAACTGTTCCTCCTTACCAATATAAGAATACATGGTTGAATAAGCACAATTCCAGGAAAATTTATCTAACACTACCGATACTTCTCTTTCTTACTCTTTGAGAAGGCAAAAAGCAAAATCTACGTGATTAGTCTCGGTTAGAGAAACAAAGAAAACAAAAAACATCTGAAATGAGAATATTTGCTATTCACAAGAGAACAATTGCACCACATAGTGCATGAGAAGTTTAAATGTCGAATAGTGAAGCTAGCAGTTGAAACTGCAAGAGTAATCATCTTTTACATAGTTTTGCTTTCATTGCCGCAAAAGTGGCATCTTATAATGACACTTTTTTTAATTTTACGATACTACTATTACATAAGAGAAGACAGACAACTAAAACCAATAAAAGCTTGCCATCTATTAAGAGAAATTGTTGAATCAACACCAAAACTGGGGACAAATAGGAGGAGAACAAGAAAGATAGTGGATCAAGAACAACAGCACTGTACATGCAAATGAAATAAAAACACATGGTTGGGCATCTTCTTCTTCAATTCCTCCATTTCTTCTTTCACATACTACAATAATACATCTTACTTAAGTCAGGGGACATCTCTATAACATATAAAGCTAAACAAATAATGATCTACTGGCAGGGTTTCAGGGAGAAACAAGAGTTCAGTTTCAGTAAGTACGCTCCCCCAGGTGGGTGGGGGGAATGAAGGCCCCAACGGGTACCATGGCCCCCCTAAAATTCTAAAGATATCTTTTAATGTGAAGTATAAATGGGATTTTCAAAGGCTAAATAAAGTAAACAAAGTATTTGCACCTCCCCCCTAAACTTTTAAATTTTCTATTATTTTATATTTTAAAGACAAGTTCTAAAATCCCCCCCCCCAAGAAAAATTTCTAGAACCGCCATTGGGTTTGGGGAGAAGAGCCCCATCAACAATGCTCAAATTAAATTGCTTGTCATACTTACCGGCTAAAAGTTTAAAAGAAATAGCCCATAATTTAGTACGTTTGAACCCATCTGAGCACCTCATTCTACAGGAGGATCAATAGTGTAAAAAGAAAATGGAAACCCATATGAACGCTTCATTATTTCGATAGTGGAAAACAAATTAATGGGAGAAAAGACCAATCAAGTACGCTCCAAATCAACTAACTTTTATCCTCCTCATTCACGAGCAAATTCAAAAGGCTTCAACAAGTTAGTGAACATAGATCCATCTGATCAATGATGTCAAGATCTGATAGCATAAAGAATTCAATTGTGAATAAATACTAATTTCCACTTTCAGCAGAAGCATTTCTATTCTCTTTTTTAATATGTATAGCACTTGGCAAAGTTGAGCTATATACCTGAAATTGAAGGCTTCTCTTCGTAAAAATCCTTGTTAAATGGCTCATAATCAATCTCATTATGATCCAAAGCCGGAATCGGCTCAATCTTCTTCTTATCAACAACAATCGGATTATCATCAGAATCATACTCAAGCATTCCAGCATCCACCGCCTTCGCCGCCGCATACACCTCCTCATCCGAATTATACCCAGCATGAAGTGCATCTGAAGCCAACGTCAATCCAACATCCTTCTTCGCCCTCAAAAAGCTCTCCACTGGATCATCCTCCTCATCATCTCTATACTTCTCCAGCTTCTCCTTCGCCTTAGGCGGCGGCGCTGCTCTCATCTCCTCATGGATTCCCGCCATGAACGCATCGAGAGGATCAACTTCGCCATCATCACCACCGCCATTGTTACCGTCATTAACGGCGTCGTTTGAGGCATCTTTGTCGTCGTACTCGATGTTATCCAAATCGTGATCCTCATAGTTGTCGTGACCTCCGGCACGAGAAGAAGGAGGAACGTAGAGTCTCTGAGGAGGTTGTGATCGCTCGAAGTTGTATGTCGCCGGACGATTGATTCCAAACCCATCGAATCCAAACTTACGCTTCGACATGATCGGTAGAACTCGAAGATCTTCTGGAGAGCGTATAAGAGATAAACCCTAGCTTTTTAGGACCGATGACAATTATGATTTTCTGAGTTTTTCTCGTTTTCTAGGGTTAGGGTTTGCTAAATTGGGGTTTCTATTGGCAGGGTGAGCCTGCGGGACATTTTGGTCCTCCAAAGGGAGGCCCATGCTGTATTTGCCCACGCCGCCAGAGCTCAAACTCGGTGTGCGGCAGATTCAACGCAGCGTTTTCAAAAAGCTCTGTAAATAAGAGAGGTGTTTTGTTTAAGTTATGGAAATAAATAAATAAATAAATAAAATTACCCCAAAAAAATGAGGAGATGGTCTTATTATTTAATAAAAATGGTAAAAAGATAGGTTTTGGAGGGGGTGATATTGATAATAAAAACTCGAAGGGCGTTTAGAACCCAGTAATAATTTCTTATATTTTTGAGTTAACTAATTAATAAAAAAAACTTTTATCACATTCTTCCAGATTTTTTTTTTAAAACAAAAAAAAAAAGACTTTTGTTGTAATCAAATAACATGGATTGGGATATTATATGGTTTGACAAAGGACAGCAAGTGAATCTAAATTTCTAATTTTTCCATTCAATTTTAAAATTTTGGGTTTAAATCGTTTTATAATAAAAAAAAATCTGAATAAGGATAATTTGAAAAAGAAACAAAATTAAAGTAAATCGTGCCTATGCCAAATTATTGAGGGGGGTTTGACATAAACATAAATCATGCACGCTTACGTGGACTACATTCCATTCCCATATTTGCCAACACGCATGGATTGGATTCGTTTTGTAGGTTTTCGTGGTAATCTCCTTTTGGTAAGTCGTTTCATTCTTTTTATAAAATATATAAATTATAAATTATATCATTATTAAATAAAAATAAAAAAGATGTATATAAATCGAGACTACCTAATAATCTTTACTTTATAAAAGATTGGTTTGTGGCTTTTGTTAATACTATTTATATTTTATTGTGATATTTATGTTTTCGATTTATCATTACTAGAAATGAAATTTTTAATATCTTTATATATATTAAAGAATAAAAAAAATGAAAAATCTCAAACAAAGTCTAACATCTTAATTTCTTAGGCAACATAAGAAACATGACAACACAACAATAGAATAAAATAAATATGATGTGATATGAATATCTTAGTCCTAAACAACCCCAACTATAACTAATTTTATAAAATTCTAAAATAAGACTATTATATGAACCTACCTTTTATTTGCCTATTTGGTTTTTATAAAAATTAAAATTAGAAATATTGAAATTGATAAGAAAGATGAAGAGGGCCATATTTGGTTTTTATAATATGAACCTACCTCGTTCTCTTTCTCAATTTATCTCGATTTACTTTAATTTTAATATTTTTAATTAATTAATAAATTTTCAAGTAAAATTCAGTTTTTATTAATAAAATTATATATTTATAATCTTATTTGTATTATTTTATACTAAAAGTTTTACATAATCGCACTTAATCTTAACTTTCGTAAATAAACCTAAACCCTAATTATGGGATCATAAATTCAAAACTTTTAAAGGCCAGAGCAGTGCCCTCCTTGGTCTTAACATACCTTCTTATTCTTACATAATTTTTCTCTCCCATTTCTATTAGAAAGTTTATCATTTGCAATGTATTTAGCTACTAGTTACTTGGCGGCACGAATGTGCGAGGTGTTCAAAAAAATATGAATTGTATTTTTTCATTGTACAAATATTTGTTAAATTTATAATTAAATTAATATCTGAACTAAGTTATTATCCAAACTAATGAAAAATAAAGTGTATGTCAATGATAAAAGAAAAAGAGTCTAACCACCAAAATTCTAAAAAAACTAACGAATGAGGTAAAAAAAAGATAATAAGTGGAGTAAAAAAATAATAAAAATAAAAAATAACCATTCGTGAGGACCAAAAAGGGAAAAAAAAATCTATATTAAAAAAATGCAAAGGATTCAAAAAAAATTATCAAAAAAAAAGTAAATATCTAAATGAAAAAAAATAAAAATCATGATTTAAAAATAAATAGACGATTATCTGTAAGATAAAAACAGGGAAAAAAAATTTTTGTTCAAAAAAAATGAAAAACTAAGGTGAAAAAATAGGTAAAAAATAGGGATCTGAATGGATAAATGGGACCAAAAAAGGGTAAAAAAACTTATGTTTTACAAGACGAACGACTTAAGGAAAAATTTAGGTAAAAAAAGAGCAGGGACCTGAACGAAAAGAAATAAAAAATCATGATTTAAAAATAAAGAGACGACCATTTGTGAAGCCAAAAAACTAAAAGGAGAAAAACTTATGTCATCAAAAAACGAAGGATTTAAGAAAAAAAAACTGGATTAAAAAAAAAGTGTAAAAACTTGAATAAAAAATACGGTCTAAAATAAAGAGACAGTCATCTTAGGGGCCAAAAAACAAAAAGGAAAAATAAACCTATGTCTAGAAAATAGGATTTAAGCGAAAAATCGGTTCAAAAAAGTGAAAAGACTTGAAATGAAAAAAAAAAAAAAGTGTGGTTCAATAAAGATGAAAGACCAAAGCAAAAAAAAAAGTCTTAAATAAGTGTAAGGACTTGGTAAAGTGTGGTCCAAAAAAGATGATCAAGTAAAAAATAAAATGATAAAATAAAAAAAATGTAAAAATTTAAATGAAAAAAATATGGGATTTTAAAAATGTGAGACGACATCCCTAAAAAGAGGATACAAACAAAAGAAAAAAAAAATACTGCATGAAAAAAAAGGACGTGAATAGTAAAAAAGAAAAAACTGTGGCCAAAAAATAATTGAATGACCACGTAGGGACGTTTGAATTTTTGGCGCATAGTATGCTCTTTCAGTGCTTTATATCTATGGAGTATAAATAAAAAAAGAAAAAATTGTATTCGATGTCACTTTCCATCTTGAAAGAAACTTTCAGAGCATCTTTAATACAAAGTTTAAAGTATTCTAAAATTGGCATATTCATCTGCCAAGTCTTTAATTTGTTTGTCTCTTTTTTTTTATTATGATATTTAAAAATTTGATTAATTTGATTCGAATAATTTTTTATCTAATTTAGGGATCGACTTTTTTGATATATTTTTTTTCAATTAATCCTATTCGAGTGATTTAAATTCACTTTTAGGACTAACTCTCCCCATATCTCTTTTTTTACTCTCAAAATTTAAATTCAAAATTTTATTAAATTGAAGGGTGTAGTGAGTGAAATTTTAATAAAAAATTGAACCCTTTTCTGATGTTGGATGATATATATGAATTTATTTTTAGTCCGAATTAAGATTTTTGATGATTAAAATTTGGATTTAAATTTTAAAAATAAAAAAAATGATATTAGAAGTTTTTTTTTTTTTTTAAAAGAAATGATCGGATTAATTGAATTATAAATTTACATCGTTGTTGAAAATATTCCACGGCAAGAAGTAAAGCGAGAATCGTAATAATGTTGGCAGACAAAGTCTGATGACTACTCCAAGGCACATTATTTTTTATGAACCAAATTATTAAAATAAAATAGATACGGCACAAGGAACAACTCTGGTCTTCACTACAGAGAATCATTATTATTAATTTTTTTTTTTTTTAATTTCCTCTTTTGTCTTTGCAGACACTAACGGTGACGTCCGTCATTTTTATAATCGTTGTGCATCCTTTTCCGTTAAATGCGCACGTGAGCGAGAGTGAAGTGAAAGTGAATGAGACGATTTCTCTACCAAGGAGTAACGAAGATCCGCTCTCTCGCTCTCTCGCTTTGCCTGCGCCCTCTGTCTCTCTCTATTCGGGACTGAAACTGACGAGTGATAATGGTGTCGGTGAATCGAAATTGTTCATTTGAATTTGAGAATTTGATGAAATTGTCGGCACATTTTAATCCCAATTCCATTTATGTTGACAGTGATTGTTGTATTCAGCTGTTATAATCAATCTTCATTCTGTGAGAGTGAAAAGAGAGAGGGAGAGAGAGAGAGAGAGGGAGAGATCAGTTTCTCCATCTTCTTCTGCTAATCTTTCTCGGATCTGAAGCTCTTTTTTCAATTCTTGCGTCGGTGATGTCGAGCGCTATTGATTTTCTCTCGGTTTCTAGAGACGCCGGTAATTTCACTGACTGTTCTTGAGTTCCATTTATTGATTCAATGGAAATGCTTGTTGTGAATGTTTGGGTGTATGTGAAGTTCTGTGTTGATTAATTGTTTTGGCTTGTGAAATTTGACATTTCTTGAGTTAGGGTTTATAAGCTTGTGAAATTTGACATTTCTTGAGTTAGGGTTTATAAGCTTTTTAGTTTGACAGAGTTCAAAGTAATAAGGGTTTGTCATTGCTATTATTATTACATTAGGGGTTTTTGTGACGAGGGCTTATACATTGAATTTTTCTCATTTCCTTTTTTCTTGGGTTTTGATTTTATGCTCTTTTTTTGGGGGATTGCAGGAGTATGTAAGAAAACCCTTGTTTTGGTGTTGACATGGTTGCTAGTATTAAGTTATTTGATATCCATTAATGATGCTAAAGTGACACATGATGCATTGGATGTGAGCTTGAAAATGGAATCTTTTAGTGGTTCACCTTTACCAGTCAATCAGTTGCGGTCTCATAGACTACGACCTCGACGGAAGTATCTGGCACCACATGGTTCTCCCCAGGTCTATTTAGCACCAACTCAGCCTCCTTATTACGGTCCCCTCATAACCTCTGGACACCCACCTTCAAGTTCAAGTTTGTCTAAGCCATCAATGAAGAGTAGCCAAGTGGTGCCCCCAACTGCAGCCCTTGTACCTCCGCATATGGAAGATGTTGCGGCCCCACTTGATGGTTCGATTTCTTCGGGTCTAGCTCAGCCTCCCTTGTCTCCTTACATGTCGAGTAAGATTGCTCTCTTGATCATATACATATGGCTTGGGTAGTAAGTTACTATAGCAAATGATGCTGATATCTAGTTAGTTGAATATATTCTTCTATCTGCATTGCCTTTTGCAATAAGGAAAAATGCTATACTCCATGATCCTCGTCAGTTGTGGAAAGCTCTGTAACTGATTTGTCATAAAGGTATTTGAGGTGGTTATGCATGAAAGACGTGCCACAAGATTTTATGTGATACTTGTTCAATCTTTAAAGGCTCCATCACTGACGGGTTGGTTTCATGGAAAATGGCATTGCCCTTAAAAATGCTCTGTTATGATAGTCTTCCATGTTGAGATTGACATGAATATCTACTTCTCAAATTTTCAGATTGTTGTGGGCCTGACATGGTGCTGAAAAGAGGGAGCCAGGGTTGTCATTGTGTGTATCCTATAAAGATTGACCTCCTCCTACTTAATGCATCCCTCTCGCGGGATTGGAATCTTGTTCTAGATGAATTAGCTTCTCAACTTGGCTTGAGAGTTTCTCAAATTGAGCTGACCAATTTTTATGTTCTCAGTTCATCAAGATTAAATATTTCAATGGATATTACTCCGCATACTGGAATCAGTTTCTCTTCTACTGAAGCATTTTCAATAAACTCGTCACTTGCCATGCAAAAAGTTCATCTGGACCCTACAATTGTCGGTGATTATAAACTTCTTAATTTTTCATTGTTCCAGCCCCCTGCTCCTTCTCCAGGTAATTTTTTTTCTCTTCTTATGATGTTCGATGTCACTCTACATGTATATGTGTATCCTTTCATACTTAAGGTTCTTTGTAGTTGATTGTTTATTGATGTCACTTGCAAATGTCGAAGATCCTGTTAAAATCAAGTTTGACAATTTCTTTTAACTAAGAGACCTAAACTATATGATTATGTAGAATGTAAGTGTAGACAAATGACTGTAGTCAGCAAAGTTGTAACAATGAATACCGTTGCAAACCAAGGTTTCAAATCTTTAGCCATTTTCACAATGCCCGTGCTTGCCAATTTATAATTATTGAGAAGAATTTTGCTGTTCCCATCCAACTAGGCCTGATGGTTGACTTTATAGTGCTCTGATATCTCAACATTTGTTATTCATGATGAAAACAGAAAAGTAATGTAGTATGCTGCTTCCAAATTAAAAGCATGCATCGTAGATTTTGCGCAATGGCAACAATAAGCTTTCCTACTTATGAACTGTTTAAAACAAATTTTGCTTCCATAGCACCTTGCTGTCTTCAATAATCAATTTTCTTGTTGTAGCTTATAACTGACTATTCCATCGGGTGGCACCTTTACTTTTTGAATCACTTTGTTTTATCATATTGTTTTTCCCATTGAATTGATCCCCTTAAGTATCTTGGCTTTTTTCCCATCAATTACAGCTCCTCTTGGGCCTAACATGGCGATGGCAGCACCATCAAAGCATTCCTCAAGTTCCGTACCAAATGTTGTGTCAGACGAAGGGAAACAACAAAGTTGGTTTTTTGTTATTGGCATTGGTGCTGGCATTCTAATCGTGGTGGCGGTATCTGTTCTTGTAATATGCTCATGCACGACATGTCAAGGGAAGAAACCAGCTGCTTGTAAAGGAGCCGGTAAGCTTTATAAATGTCATATAATGTCCATATATCAGCCTACATTTCTTTTTTCAAATCTCTGGTACATAAATAAAGCTGGTATTGCTATAATTCATATCCCTATGACCAGTCTGATCAAGTGGAAAGATATTGTTTGGAAACAATCTTGCAATTGTATTGCTTATTAGCAGTTAGAAAACATGGTTCTCAATGGAGGGAAAGAAAGAGACATTGTACTGCCATCATCTCAATTATTAGTAATAAAGTTTTGCTTGATCTCACATCCTTATTTGATTAAAGTGGACCAGAGTTCTGTTTTAAGTGAAATAATTCAGAAATTTACAGTCTAGGTAGGACCAGAAGAAAGTGCATAAGACTCAAATACTGAAAACTAAAATGTAAATGAAGATATACTATTATTGATGGATAGTTCTATCTGACTCCTAAGATATATAACTTGGAATGGTGGATAATTCGCAGAGGATGTAATCTATGAGGAAAACCTGCAGGATGCAGTAAAAAAATGTTATGAATGTTGTGATTATCAAGTTTGGCCGAGTTAAAAGGAATTTATAAGATTGATCATTAGCCACTATACTTACATACATGGAGAAAAGTTGTAGCTGAAATATTGCTGTTAAGGTGGATGAGTTGTTTTAACAAGAACTGTAGAATAAGAAATAAGTACATCTTGACGAAGAGCAGATGGCGTAAATATGGTGAAACCGTTTACCATATGAACAATGATTTATGAATCAGTAAACAGAACTGATAACAAATCAGTCTCTCAAAGTAGCAGCCAGGAGTGGACCTTAGTCTTAGTAATTCTGTAATTCATAGCTGCTTCTGATTGCTTCTTATTTCTCTAACTTTCTCATCCCCCCAGCAAAGCCAAGAAGTCTTGATGCAGTTTCAGCAGTTGGATCTCTTCCGCACCCAGCCAGTACCAGATTTCTTGCATTTGAAGAACTCAAGGAAGCAACAAACAACTTTGAACCTGCTAGCATACTCGGGGAGGGTGGGTTTGGAAGAGTATTTAAGGGGGTCTTAAGTGATGGTACTGCTGTGGCAATCAAGAGGCTTACTAGTGGAGGACAACAGGGTGATAAAGAGTTTCTGGTCGAGGTCCAGATGCTTAGCAGACTGCATCACCGTAATCTTGTGAAACTTGTTGGCTATTATAGCAGCCGGGACTCTTCACAAAATCTTCTTTGCTATGAGCTTGTCCCAAATGGAAGCTTAGAGGCATGGCTCCATGGTAATTTTCTCTCTTAAATAGTCCATACTAGCAACAACATGGAAACTGTTGATCCTTTTACGTCATGACTGTTAAATAAATAACATGATCTCATGGACAGTATTTGGTTATAGATGCTGAAAATGAGCTTGTTCTTTCTCAGGTCCCCTTGGAGTGAACTGCCCTTTGGATTGGGACACCAGAATGAAAATTGCACTGGATGCTGCTAGAGGACTTGCTTACCTGCATGAGGACTCTCAACCTTGTGTTATTCATAGGGATTTTAAGGCGTCTAATATATTACTTGAAAACAATTTTCATGCCAAAGTTGCTGATTTTGGTCTGGCGAAACAGGCACCCGAGGGCAGGACAAATTACTTGTCCACTCGAGTTATGGGAACATTTGGGTTGGTCTAACTCTACTTGTTACTGAATTCTAACTCCTGAATAGAGTCTACTATCATAACAGAAACTTGTGCTAATGCAATTTGAACTGATGTTTTACAGATATGTTGCCCCTGAATATGCCATGACTGGACACTTACTGGTAAAGAGTGATGTCTACAGCTATGGTGTTGTCCTCCTTGAGTTGCTAACTGGACGGAAGCCAGTGGATATGTCGCAACCAGCTGGACAAGAGAATCTTGTTACATGGGTTAGTTATATTGATGTAGGAGCATCTAAGAAATTTGAAAGTTTCCAATTTTATTTTTAAATATTTTTTCTTCCTTATTTAAATTTTAGTTTAGGATTTTTCTAATTTTTTGCTGTTGTTACTATTCTATTTAACTAATTAGAAAGTTTTAGTCTAGACATCAGAGTTTGTCATAACTAGTATAAATGAAACAATCTTAGTCACTTTATGATTTTTTTTCCTCATAATTCAGAATTTTATTTGGTTTTCTTTAAAACTAGTGTGTTCTAACCACAATCACTGTATTCTAGCCCTTGTTATTGAGACCTAATTCCGTGAGGTCTTCCGCTATGTCACATAAACCCTGGATCCATCACAATTTGACTTCTAATTGTCTTTGCCATCATTTCTGGTATTCTCTTTTTAAAATTGTTATCCAATAACCTCTTTCTAGATCTTACAGTCAGATGTATTGAATGTCTGAATCAGATACCGATACCATCTTATTTTCTCTTTGTTCTCTCTTTCTGGTAATTTTATGGTTCTATATTTTGAAGTTTGTTTAACATGTTCCAAGGGATTTGCTTCTTTTTCAGGCTAGACCAATTCTGAGAGATAAAGATAGGCTGGAAGAGCTCGCTGATCCAAAACTTGGGGGAAAGTACCCTAAAGAAGACTTCCTACGAGTCTGTACGATTGCAGCTGCTTGTGTTGCTCCTGAAGCAAGCCAACGGCCTACAATGGGAGAAGTAGTACAGTCACTTAAAATGGTGCAGCGAGTCACAGAGTATCAAGATGCAATGATGACCTCTTCCAGTGCTCAGCCTAACCTCAGGCAGTCATCCACCACCTTTGAGTCTGATGGAACATCTTCTATGTTCTCTTCTGGTCCTTACTCTGGTCTAAGTGCTTTTGATAATGATAATGTTTCTCGGACAGCGATTTTCTCTGAAGATCTTCATGAAGGACGATGAGCACCTCAGATGAAATTGTGGCCTTCCGAGGCATTGAAATATAGAAAGTAGAGTAGAGTTCATGGAAGGGCGAGGATATCTGAGTGCATGGTTGCTTTTTAAGGCTGGGGGTTGAATGGGTGTTTTTTCCATTGTGGAGAAACCATTAGACAGTTTTTACCCTAGGCAGCTAATGGATTCTCGACACGGTTATTTGAAATTTCTGTACATAAACCATTGTAGTTTTGGATGGTAGTTTGTGTCTGAAAGTCCTAAATTCTCATTCTTCTCTTCATTTAGTCAAATTTGTTATCTGTGACTGGAAGCTCTGAGTTTCTATATGCAGGAAAAAGAGATGCAAATTCCCTATATTTGTACAAAAACGGTTAAAAACCCTCCCTGAAACCAATGACAGTCCTATTTACATGGAAGAGAGAAACTACCCATTTCTGTCCTTATATATCTCCGGTAAGACCTCATCTTCCCCACATTCTACATTTTGAATAAAATTGTTCTCTCTCTCTTTGTTTCTTCCAAGGGAAGAGAGAAAATGGAGTCCAAGAAACTTGTACTGATCTTTTCTATCTCCTCTCTTCTCCTTTCCTTCTTTGCGGATGCTGCATTACCACCCGCCTCTGCACCAGCCGAGGCTCCCAAGAATGCTCAGGCCTTGTCATCAGCTGTGCGCATCCCTGCTGACATCAAGCAACTCTGTGACAAAACCGACTACCCAGCCCTATGCGTGGAGACAATCACTCCATACCTCAACTCAAGCGAGACTGATGCTCTCGCAGTGCTAAGCATGCACATAAATGCCTTGGAGCTGCTGTTCGAATCGGCAACGAAACTGGCCAAGGCAATCCCAAAACCCGCATTCATGCCTACACTGATTGCTGGAGCCCTTGATGTATGTATTGAGATGTATGATGAGGCTTTGTACAGCCTTGAAGAAGCAAAACATGCTATTGAGAGTGGCGATGCAGGATCAATGAAGTCATATCTGGATGGAATTGGAACAGATGTTGAGACTTGTGATGATGCATTTTCCAAGGCCCCAGGATCCTCTTCTCCTCTTAAGGACATTGATGGCAAGATCAACAAGATCTGGAGCAACATGCTAGCCATTGCTGAGCAAGTTAAATTTGATTAGAGGAACAGTATATTGGAGTACAATTTTCTTGTGACCACGTTTCAGATTTTTATTTTTATTTTTCTTATTTTTTGTATCTATCACAGATCAGCTTCATACACAGGCCGAAAAAAGAGAAAAATGTTCATACTGATATACAACGAAAAAAGTTTTGAAAGTGCACTTCTTATTCTTGTTACTAGAATTATTTGCCCTTTCTCCTTAATATTTAAATTCCATGATAATTATTAAAAGATTCACATTTCTCTAAATAATATATAAAATTTAATTTCAGGAGATTTTGAGATCATACATTAAATTTGTCCTATATTCATAATTTAGGAGTTATTATGTGTTATTTTGAGACAAAAGGGAATTTTCTTGTGATGTTTCTCATGGGTTTGCTTGTAAATATTATTATTTGATTTATTTTCCTTTTTAACCAAAATCCCATAATTTGAATTGTCATAATTTCATAATATTTTTGAATGCAAGGGTGCTGACTGGTGGAGGAAGAGGGGTAGGGGTCGCCATCTCACCAAAAATTTGATAAATTTTTCAGCATATAATAGTAGAAATTGTATATATTAAATCATAATTTGTTTTAAATAATTAAGTAAGAGGGAAAAATAGAAAGTAATTTTTATATTTAAGAAAATATCTATTATAATCACATATTTTTTATATTGATTAATTTAACATTATTTATATCCTTCTTTCGCTCTCTACCTCTTTCTCACTCCTAGTGCCGGGTTCTGGAGCATGTCCATCCGTCATGCCATCGGCTGGATTTGACAAAACACAAAAAGTGTAATCGTATTCGGAAAACTATTCCCGTATCTATCCCATGCACAGGAAAAACGAAGAAGCCAAAAGTGAAAGGAGAGATAAGGAACCCTTGGGGTCTTCAATCTTTCTCTCTCTAGACCCATTCCAATGGGGATGGGTTCTATTGGGGTTAATTCAAGCCCAATCAAACCCATCTCCACTGGATTTGATCGACCAATCGAACCCCATCAAACCCAGCGGCGGGCATGCAGGGTGGAAGTCCGGTGCCGGTAGCGGGCAATCGAGAGAGATGGAGGGAGGGATAACTAATATTAAACCAAATATTATATTAAAAAAAAGGTATACAATTGTAATACTAAAAATATAAAAATATAAAAAATATTTGAATGATAAAATCTAATATCAAAAATAACATAAATGAAATAAATAAAAAAGAATTCATTTTTAAATATATTTACGTATTACATTTTATAATTTTATTTTTTTGAGAGAAATATTTGAAAGAGGTCGGGATTATGTTAGCGTGATATTTCCTTATTTTAAAACCACCGTTGACAACTTAACATCCATTAACCATTTCCCACCACCGTTGATCGGTGCAAGTGACTGGTTTTGTAATATCCATTTATCAAAATATCAATTTTAAATTTCGTGTATAAAAAAAGAAATATTATGAAAATTTTATTATATATAATTCAGTAATTGAATTTAATATAATTAACATATTTATAAAAAAATATAAAAAAAAATTCCACCGGACAATATTAACAAATGTACAGACCATTAACGGCCATCAACTCAAGAATCCTGTTACAAATTTCAAAATTAAAATATTCAATCGCAGAATGATAAAGCTTTGAAATTTGGAGTAAAAGATTTTATACGATTTTCTACATAATTTACTAATATATTTAATGATTTTATCAATACATACTTAAAAAAAAAAAAGAAACCGGAGACTTTTCTATTGATATTTCTAATGGATTTGGATGTAAATAATGTTATCGGAGTTTTTATATTTTTAATCGAAATCTAATGATTTTGTTTGCTATAAATTTTGTTATTGAATTTTTTCTTTTTCCATCATAATTTCATAATATTTTTGAATGCAAAGATGGAAGATCCAAGTTTTGGGGCTGAAAATTTATTTTTGAAATATTTTTCTTATTGTTATATTTTCTGAATCCATAACATCTTTTTCATGCACTCGCAAACTAGGGAAAAAAAAAAAATCTCAATTCGCTGTACCTGATATTATTTTTTCATGTGACATTGTACAAATAATGTTAGATCGATTCTGTAAATCTTTCTACTGAGTAAGCAAGTATTTGAGCCGATTGTGCATTAAAATCAAAAGAGGAAAAGAAATATGCTAAAAGATTTTTATTAAGATTGTGCCCATCACAAATCACAGGAATCTCAAGGATTTTTTGAGATCATGAACGACAACATTGCTTTAAGACTCTGATACGTTATGAATGGAGTTTAATTCTCTCTTTGCTCCATATTCTGAGCTTTTGGAAGGAGCTTAGAAATGGCAAGACAATTTTCCGAGAGGCGATGAATCTTGAGATCAAAGGTCGACAAAACGTGATGACTAGCTTCCCCAACCTCAGAAAAGCCATTTTCACAAGTTCGAATATTAGTTCCAATAGCACTAAGCATTGCGTTCAATGTGCCTACATCCCCAGCCTTGAGAGCATCCACTGCTTGTTGAATTCTGTACAAAGTGTTATCATACATGCTTACACATTGATCAATGGCTGCGGATTTTAGGACCGATTTCGTACTTTTCAAGGATTTTTCCACCATTTTCTCTGTGGCTTTGAGTTCCATGTGCAAAACTGAGGCTGCATCAGTCTTACCCCAAATGAGGTATGGAGTGATTGTTCTTAGGCATAGTTTTGGATATTTAGTATGGTCACAGATTTTCTTGCAATCTCCAGGGATGGGCACGGTTTTGGTACTTGTGGGCGCTCCCGCAAATGTTTGGGACCCATGGCCTTCTGCGGTGAAGGCAAAGAGAAGGGAGGAGATGAAGAGAATGAGAACAAGTTTCTTGCCTTCCATCTTCTCTCTTTTCTATGGATTGTGGGGGAGAGAGTGGGGAAGATGGGGTTTAAGTAAGGGAAGGTAGAGAGAGGAAGTTGTCCGCCAAGAAAGGACAGCCATTGGTTTGATGGGGATACAAATGTATCTCTTAACTGCTTTTGCTTGGGAATTTAGAATATTGGTTTGTTGTTAGAAGCAAACTGGGCAATACTACCCCAACTCATGACATGAAACATTACGTTGGAATTTTAACAACTCATAATGGTGGCCTAGACGTTTCTTTTTTTTTTTTTCCTTTTTTTTTGGGGTGCAAAAGAGAGAATAACAAGGGGAAGGGGGGGGGGGGGGAAATCTCACAACAGCAAGATGCCACCCACCAGGGCGGTCACCCAAAACAAGGGTTTCCCCTCTTCCTCCTACACCAGGAAGTGGCGGAGGCATCCTGCTCCAAAAGCATCTCCATAGCTGCCGGAGGGATGTCTCACTCGAAAACACCAGCCTCAGCACCTTGACCCAGCTTCGCCAACTTGTCTGCATACCTTAGCGTCCCTAAATATGTGGTTAATCTCCAGGACGCCAATGTCCGTCATGAGTTCTCTACAATCCTGAACCAGGTTCTCCCAAGGATGACACATCCCCACTCCCCTGTTGACAGCACTGACTATGCTCATGGAATCACTCTCAACCACCAGAGGCGTAAAATTTCTTCTTTTGGCAATCAACAATCCCTCCCTCAGGCCCCACAGCTCTGCCATGTCACCCTTCGCCACCCCAATATTGATCCAGAAGCCATACACTGAAGAAGCACTGCTGGTTCTGAAGAGACCACCTGGGCTGGCCTGACCTCCAAACAGATTAGCTTCTCCATCCACATTTAGCTTGACGACACCCTTCTTGCGGGTATTTCTAACTAACTCTGACCTCTTCCACTCGAAGCTTCTCCCGGCTTAGATTAATTTAGCTTGTCTTTCCCAAGCTCAGAACTCTGTTAGCGACTGAGGAAGGAGGCTCCGTCTTCTTTTGGTGAACAACAAAGCATGTGGACTTCCATGGCCCAGGCAGCAAACAAGAAGACCATGCTCTCCTTATCTAAGCCCAGCTTGTGGTTTCCTGAGGCCCCATCCTTCAGCCATTCCACCTCATTGCCCTCCTTATCTAGGCACATGGTGACCTAAACGTTTCCATGTAATAGCATATGTGAGGAATTATAGAGGGTGTAAGGTTTGAAAGGTTATTTTCTTTCAAAGTCAATGGCATTCTTCACACGGGGAACTATTTAAAATTAAGAAAAAAAAAATCAGAAGGCAATTTTTCACATTCAACATATGACAAGCTTATAAAGTTAGGGTTTGCTTTGTAGGAGTAGTAGATATTTCAATTTTGTAATTTTTTCTGCATATAATAATAGAAATTATAACTATTATAACAAAAATTGTTTTAAATAATTATGTGAAATTAAAAAACAAAAAGTAATTTTATAAATAGAAAACATTTATTAAAAACAAAATTTGGGACAAACTTTATTTGATAAAGATATATAAGCTTTATTCTGGGTAAACCTTTGAAAATTCATGGTTAATATACTCACTGTCACCATTTTTCATCTAAATTTGTAAAATATACTTAAATGCGGTTTTAGCGAATACTTTTTTTCTATCGCAATTAGTCAAAATTGAAAGAAAGAGAGTGCGAATTGAAAATCTTCTTTTATCTTGTGCTTCATCTTCTTTTAAAAAGTTCAAAATTTAAATATATCTCTATAAAACCATACAACCAATAAAGTTTGGTATTTATACACTAAGAAAAAATTAATGATCATCAATAACATTTTTTTTAGTGCTCGATAAAACTTTTTTTTTTTTTTTTACTTCTCTTCTCCTTATAAAGAGAAATTTTACCAAATGATTTTTCTTCTCCCTAAAAATAGCTTATTTTTTTTATAAATAAAAATTCCAAAAGTGGCTTTTAAATAAAAACTCTTAGGAAGAACTTTTACTTCTCTTTTTTTTTTAAAAAAAAAAAATCTAGTTTTTTATTTTTTTTATTCTATTTATATTCCCACTTAAAGAATGTAAAATTTCAAATATGTTTATATCATAAATTCATTTACTCTTGTATCCTCTCTTTTTCTTTAATTTTTACTTTTAATTTTTTACTTTTTATTTTTAATAAAAATTATGAAATAAATTTATTTTTAAATGTAAAATTACCAAACAATTTTTAACTTTATTTTAAAAACTTTTAATTTTTATTTCTTCTTAGAAGAAAAGCAAAAAATAATCTCTACCAAACGGACACTTAATATTATCACGTAACAAATATTATCTTTAAATTTTCTTTTATAATATTTTTATTATTATTATCTTTTCCGCATCCGTAATATCTTTTTCATACACTCGGCCCTGGAAAACAATTCTCGATTTGCAACTATCTGACATATTTTTTTAATGTAACATTGCACAAATGATGTTAAATAGATCCTAAAAATCTTTCAGGCTAGGAAGCAAGTATTTGAGGCGATTGTATATTAAAATCAAAAGAGAAAAGGAAATATGCTAAAGATTTTTATTCAATATTGTGCATGTCACAAGTCAAAAAAATCTCAAGGATTTGTTTAGATCATGAATAATAACATAGCTTTACGACTCCGATACATTATGAATGGAGTTTAATTCTATCTTTGCTCAATTTTCTAAGCTTTTGGAAGGAGCTTAGAAATGGCGAGACAATTTTCCGAGAGGCGATGAATCTTGAGATCAAAGGTCGACAAAACATGATGACTAGCTTCCCCAACCTCAGAAAAGCCATCTTCACAAGTTCGAATATTAGTTCCGATAGCACTAAGCATTGCGTTCAATGTGCCTACATCCCCAGCCTTAAGAGCATCCACTGCTTGTTGAATTCTGTACAAAGTGTTATCATACATGCTCACACATTGATCAATGGCTGCGGATTTTAGGACCGATTTTGTACTTTTCAAGGCTTTTTCCACCATTTTCTCTGTGGCTTTGAGTTCCATGTGCAAAACTGAGGCTGCATCAGTCTTACCCCAAATGAGGTATGGAGTGATTGTTCTTAGGCATAGTTTCGAATATTTAGTATGGTCACAGATTTTCTTGCATTCTCCAGGGATGGGAACGGTTTTGGCACTTGTGGGCGCTCCCGCAAATGTTTGGGACCCATGGCCTTCTGCGGTGAAGGCAAAGAGAAGGGAGGAGATGGAGAGAATGAGAACAAGTTTCTTGCCTTCCATCTTCTCTCTTTTCTATGGATTGTGGGGGAGAGAGTGGGGAAGATGAGGTTTAAGTAAGGGAAGGTAGAGAGAGGAAGTTGTCCGCCAAGAAAGGACAGCCATTGGTTTGATGGAGATACAAATGTATCTCTTAACTGCTTTTGCTTGGGAATTTAGAATATTGGTTTGTTGTTAGAAACAAACTGGGCAATACTACCCCAACTCATGACATGAAACATTACGTTGGAATTTTAACAACTCACATAATGGGGGCCTAGACGTTTCTTTCTTTCTTTTTTTTTTTTTTCCTTTTTTTTTGGGGTGCAAAAGAGAGAATAACAAGGGGAAGGGGGAAAAAAAAATCTCACAACAGCAAGATGCCACCCACCAGGGCGGTCACACAAAACAAGGGTTTCCCCTCTTCCTCCTACACCAGGAGGTGGCGGAGGCATCCTGCTCCAAAAGCATCTCCATAGCTGCCGGAGGGATGTCTCACTCGTAAACACCAGCCTCAGCACCTTGACCCAGCTTCGCCAACTTGTCTGCATACCTATTAGCGTCCCTAAATATGTGGTTAATCTCCAGGACGCCAATGTCCGTCATGAGTTCTCTACAATCCTGAACCAGGTTCTCCCAAGGATGACACATCCCCACTCCCCTGTTGACGGCACTGACTATGCTCATGGAATCACTCTCAACCACCAGAGGCGTAAAATTTCTTCTTTTGGCAATCAACAATCCCTCCCTCAGGCCCCACAGCTCTGCCATGTCACCCTTCGCCACCCCAATATTGATCCAGAAGCCATACACTGAAGAAGCACTGCTGGTTCTGAAGAGACCACCTGGGCTGGCCTGACCTCCAAACAGATTAGCTTCTCCATCCACATTTAGCTTGACGACACCCTTCTTGCGGGTATTTCCAACTAACTCTGACCTCTTCCACTCGAAGCTCCTCCCGGCTTAGATTAATTTAGCTTGTCTTTCCCAAGCTCAGAACTCTGTTAGCGACTGAGGAAGGAGGCTCCGTCTTCTTTTGGTGAACAACACAGCATGTGGACTTCCATGGCCCAGGCAGCAAACAAGAAGACCATGCTCTCCTTATCTAAGCCCAGCTTGTGGTTTCCTGAGGCCCCATCCTTCAGCCATTCCACCTCATTGCCCTCCTTATCTAGGCACATGGTGACCTAAACGTTTCCATGTAATAGCATATGTGAGGAATCATAGAGAGTGTAAGGTTTGAAAGGTTATTTTCTTTCAAAGTCAATGGCATTCTTCACATGGGGAACTATTTAAAATTAAGAAAAAAAAGCAGAAGGCAATTTTTTACATTCAACATATGACAAGCTTATAAAGGTTAGGGTTTGCTTTGTAGGAGTAGTAGAAATTTCAATTTTGTAATTTTTTCTGCATATAATAATAGAAATTATAACTATTATAGCAAAAATTGTTTTAAATAATTATGTGAAATTAAAAAACAGAAAGTAATTTTATAAATAGATTAAAAACAAAATTTGGGACAAACTTTATTTGATAAAGATATATAAGCTTTATTCTGGGTAAACCTTTGAAAATTCATGGTTAATATACTCACTATCACCATTTTTCATCTAAATTTGTAAAATTTACTTAAATGCGGTTTTAGCGATTTTTTTTTTTTTCTATCGCAATTAGTCAAAATTGAAAGAAAGAGAGTGCGAATTGAAAATCTTCTTTTATCTTGCACTTCATCTTCTTTTAAAAAGTTCAAAATTTAAATATATCTCTATAAAACCATACAACCAATAAAGTTTGGTATTTATACACTAAGAAAAAATTAATGATCATCAATAACATTTTTTTTAGTGCGTTTGATAAAACTTTTTTTTTACTTCTCTTCTCCTTATAAAGAGAAATTTTACCAAATGATTTTTCTTCTCCCTAAAAATAGCTTATTTTTTATAAATAAAAATTCCAAAAGTGGCTTTTAAATAAAAACTCACTTTTACTTCTCTTTTTTTTTTTAAAAAAAAAAAAATCTAGTTTTTTATTTTTTTTATTATATTTATATTCCCACTTAAAGAATGTAAAATTTCAAATATGTTCATATCATAAATTCATTTACTCTTGTATCCTCTCTTTTTCTTTAATTTTTACTTTTAATTTTTTACCTTTTATTTTTAATAAAAATTATGAAATAAATTTATTTTTAAATGTAAAATTACAAAATAATTTTTAACTTTATTTTAAAAACTTTTAATTTTTATTTTTTCTTAGAAGAAAAGCAAAAAATAATCTCTACCAAACGGACACTTAATATTATCGCATAACAAATATTATCTTTAAATTTTCTTTTATAATATTTTTCTTATTATTATCTTTTCCGCATCCGTAATATCTTTTTCATACACTCGGCCCTGGAAAACAATTCTCGATTTGCAACTATCTGACATATTTTTTTAATGTAACATTGCACAAATGATGTTAAATAGATCCTAAAAATCTTTCAGGCTAGGAAGCAAGTATTTGAGGCGATTGTACATTAAAATCAAAAGAGAAAAGGAAATATGCTAAAGATTTTTATTCAATATTGTGCATGTCACAAGTCAAAAAAATCTCAAGGATTTGTTTAGATCATGAATAATAACATTGCTTTACGGCTCTGATACATTATGAATGGAGTTTAATTCTATCTTTGCTCAATTTTCTAAGCTTTTGGAAGGAGCTTAGAAATGGCGAGACAATTTTCCGAGAGGCGATGAATCTTGAGATCAAAGGTCGACAAAACATGATGACTAGCTTCCCCAACCTCAGAAAAGCCATCTTCACAAGTTCGAATATTAGTTCCGATAGCACTAAGCATTGCGTTCAATGTGCCTACATCCCCAGCCTTAAGAGCATCCACTGCTTGTTGAATTCTGTACAAAGTGTTATCATACATGCTTACACATTGATCAATGGCTGCGGATTTTAGGACCGATTTCGTACTTTTCAAGGCTTTTTCCACCATTTTCTCTGTGGCTTTGAGTTCCATGTGCAAAACTGAGGCTGCATCAGTCTTACCCCAAATGAGGTATGGAGTGATTGTTCTTTAGGCATAGTTTCGGATATTTAGTATGGTCACAGATTTTCTTGCAATCTCCAGGGATGGGCACGGTTTTGGCACTTGTTGGCGCTCCCGCAAATGTTTGGGACCCATGGCCTTCTGCGGTGAAGGCAAAGAGAAGGGAGGAGATGGAGAGAATGAGAACAAGTTTCTTGCCTTCCATCTTCTCTCTTTTCTATGGATTGTGGGGGAGAGAGGGGTGAAGATGGGGTTTAAGTAAGGGAAGGGAAGGAGAGGCAGCTATGTCCGCCAAGAAAGGACTGCCATTGGTTTGATGGAGATACAAATGTAACTCTTAACTGCTTTTGCTTGGGAATTTAGAATATTGGTTTGTTGTTAGAAGCAAACTCGTGTCCATGTAATAGCGCGCATATATGAGTGATTAGGGACATCTAGAATTTCTCTTTTTAGCATTGCCACAGAATACTTCTCCGCCGATCATTCATTATAGTCCATGTGGGTAACAAACTAATATCCTTTCTCATAAATTAATTCAAAACTTTCAAATATAAATAATTCTGTCTAATCTTCGATGTTATTGCCGCATTATAATTACACTTACATTACTTAATAAGGATTGATTTTTTTTTTAATTGAGTAAGTTCTTGTTTAATCATATCTAATCGGCGATCCAGAGTGAGAATTTTTATATTTTTTAATAATAATTGATATTATTTTTTCAGATTAAGATTATAAGAGTTTTTTAATATAAAATATTTGCTTTGAATCATAATTATTATTTAAGAATAGTTTTACAATAAATAAAAAAATTATGCGATAATTGTGGAATTTGCATGACTTTGGATAATAAACGAAATTTTGCTCTGGCTCCTGCTCACCCTCGTGGGTGAATCCAAGGATACAAAATAGTGTATGGCGTGCCACGGAAATGTAGGGATAAAAAAAAAAAAAAAAAAAAAAAAATTATCGACGTCCTGTGTGGAGTGGGAATTTTCATTTTTTAAGACAAATGATCGACATTATTATCTTTTCAAAATACAATTATAAAATTTTTTAATATAAAATATCTGATTTAAATTATAATTATCTTATAAAATTACAATTTTAGGATAAGTGAAAAACGATCTAGTAGTTGTGGAATTTACGTGACGTTGGATGATGAAACAAAACTTTGCTCAAGCGGCTCCCGATCACCCTCATGGGTGAATCCATGGATACAAAAAGTGTGCGGCGTGCCAGGAGAGTGTCAGAAAAAAAAAAAAAAAAAAAAAAAAAAAAAAAAAGAAGGAAACACACGCGCACACCCGGAAAATTTCGCACGAGAAAGGGGAAGAAGGGTACTAACGTCAACATAGTGCGCAGGTCTTAACGTGCGCATATACTTGCAGCACATTGCATAATCGTGTGTTGTGTGTAGGAGGGAAATAAGGGAGTAAGAGAGTGACCGGAGAGAGAGAGAGAGAGAGAGAGAGGAGGGTAACTTGGGCTTGGGGTTGAGGCGTGTGACCGCATCAAGGAAAGCGGTAGGGGGGAGAGAGAGAGAGGGACACAAAGGCTAATCCAACAAGACACAACACAGGGTATAATAAGAGAGGACTTATATGGGATGGAGAAGATTAGTCGTCTTCTTTACCCCCTTCTCTCTCTCTCTATTACTATCCTCCGAATATCAACAACTCCTATTCTTCTAACCCTAACTTGCTCTCTCCCTCTCTCTCTTTCGACATTATTCCTTCCATTGCCGCCCTCTCAAGCCCCTTCTCTCTCTCTCACCACTTTCTCTCTCTCCCCTCTTGTACTTCCACCCTTTTGTGCTATTTGGTACTACTCGTACGAAGACTCTTCTTTCCTGTTGATCTCGCGTCAATTCACGAGGTAATTTCATCTTGTTTTGATTTTCTTCTGGGTTTGATTTCTATCGGGTTTACTTGAAATTCGATGATCGAAAAAGTGTTTGTGTGTGATTTCTTTTGTTGGGGTTGTTTATTTCATCGTATTATAAGATGGGTTTTGTTCGACTTCACTGGTTGGGGTCGATTGTGATGACGTTCAAATTACCTGTCATCTGTGGTTTGCTGATTTCTTCCGTTTCGTGTTGATATATGCAGCCGTTTTATTTCTTGATCAGGGCCTTTTATAGTAGTTTTCCGGTTTTTTTCCTGAGTGGTGCGGATTGTATAACTGTGGTTTACTGACATTCAAATTTTCATTGTTGATGTGATCTTGTACTAGGTTCTTCGTTTGCAACCTTGTAAATGGTCTAATTCACATGCTTTTGACTGAATTTTGTGTATAGTTTGAATTATTTAGCTTTTACCCCATTTTTTATTTGTTGGCTATCAAATTACGTTTAAATCTGTCCTCATTGTTGTCTACATTAATTCGGGGCCCCGTTTAACCCCAGTGGAATTCAGTTAGTTCATCTTATAGATACGTTGGATTGAACATTTTGATAACTTCGAGTATTTTGATTACCCTTTTAATCGTTAGTGTGAAATTTAGTTCTTTTTAGCGCATTGGTTGGAGTTTTGACCTTTAACTTATTTCTAACCACATCTGGGCATGTG
The DNA here is from genome assembly GCA_037126225.1 of Dillenia turbinata. Lineage (NCBI taxonomy): Eukaryota > Viridiplantae > Streptophyta > Magnoliopsida > Dilleniales > Dilleniaceae > Dillenia > Dillenia turbinata. The sequence goes on from JBAMMX010000006.1 coordinate 761,090, forward strand.
TTGCTAGGAAACTTGAATATTTCCTTTTGATTCCCTTCTGTCCAAAGAAGGTATTTGATGCTTCATCTTTATGCAGATCTTGGCTTGCTCTAATACTGAGAAAATAGAAGCTTTTCTCTCCCTCTCATTAGCATTTGAGAGGAAGGTACGCCACAAGGTCGCTGCATGGAGGAGTTTCAAGGTCCTTCCTTCGATGGCATAGCCAATGCTGTAAGAAGGAAGAGAACCCAAACGTCGCGTCGGCCCCGGCCTGAATCACAACCAGTTTCTGAGAATCATGACATTTCACCCTTGTCATCAACTCCACCTTCTGATGAGGCGAGTAAGAGTGATGAGAATGATGGCGGCGTCAATAATTCTAGGAGGAAAGAGTTCAATCTCAATCAAAGTGCTTCACGGCCTGCCAGCAGAGCTGATGGTGAAAAATCTTATAGAAAGATCAATGAGGATGGTGGATATAATGCAGTTTATGGTAGTGGTAACTTGAAAGATGGGAGTGACCTGGGGCGAAGTGGATTGATTAACAAAAGGTCTAGTGAAGGTGTCCTGGCACCTGCAAATTGGAAAGGCACTAGCATGATGAAATCAGCCTCTGAAGCACAGTCACAACTGGCAGACATTCATGGTGGGCATTCAAGAATGCTTTTGGATGGTAATGAGAACAAGGTTAAAAAAGTTAAGCTCAAGGTTGGTAGTGTGACAAGAACAATTGATGCCAAAACTGCAACTAATGGAGCATTGCTTGGCACATCTTCAGGAAAGAGTTCTCGAGACAACCACAAATCACGGAAGCTCATTCTTCAGGTAATTTATACATTGTTTATAAAGAGGTCAGAGAGTGTTAAGATTATCTAACTGAAAAAGTTCCTTTGAGTTTTCTCCTAATTTTATACCTTGGGCGCATTGAAGTCTATTCCCTTTGTTTGATAACGTCAAACATCAGGCCTTGGCGATATTATTTTTTGGCATCATTGATTCACGTAGATATCAAGCTGATTTTCCTAGGAAAATGTTATATGGGCTATTACCCTGGTCGGGAAGAGGATCTTTACCTTTAATACATGTTTCACTGAATTCGTGCTTATTAATGTGTGTGTGATTATCTACTAAATCTTTCCATTTATGTGTCCTTTTCCCTTTTAATTTGTCAGGAAAATTTAGAAGACGGCCATTCTCCCCCATCACGGGATAAAAGGAGCAGTTTGCAGGGCATTCCGTGGAAAGATTTTTCAAAGGATGGACTTACTCTTGGAAAGGAGGATTCTTTGATGGGTAGGACATATGCCAAGAACACCTCAGTCAAGGATGGGGACAGGCAAGGGGACAAGTTGGAGCCTGTGCGCAAGAGCAAGAGGATCCCTAAAAAGCGTGTGTTGGATGGGGCATTCGAAGATGATGACAACGATGATGAAATCAGATATTTGGAGAAACTGAAGACCTCAAAGATACCTTCTGGATATATTGATGATGATGAAGAGCCAGGCAGGATGCAGAGAAAATTTTCTAGGGTATCCAAGATTGGTGCAATTGATACGAAGTATGATGGGAATTCGGAAGATATCAGTTCGTCCTGGTCAGGCAAAGATGGTAAAAGGAAGCCTAGATCTGATAAAGTATCCGAGGACACAGATTATGAGGAAGACGATGAGCTGTTATCAGATGGTGAGCCTGATGGCAAGAAGAAGAAAAGGCAGAAAAAGGAATCCTTGGATACATTGATGGAAAGCAAGAGGGAAATGACTCTTACAACACGGCAACGTGCTCTTCAATCTGGCAAGGATACTAGCTTGATTGAGTTCCCAAATGGCCTACCTCCTGCCCCTCCTAGAAGTGAGTTATCATTGCTTCATAACTTTATAGAATTTGAAATTTTGCTTGAAAATGCTCTAAATGACTCCAATTTATGATTATTTTTGTGATTAAAGAGCAAAAGGAGAAACTTTCCGAGGTTGAACAACAACTGAAAAAAGCTGAGGCTGCTCAGAGGCGTAGAATGCAAGTTGAGAAGCAAAATAAAGAAAATGAAGTAAGAGGGACCTGTTTTGTGTTCTGGACTTGTTGACTGTCTTGATTTTCTTGCTTGGTACCTTCCTACTTATAACTTGACATTTACCTCTATAGGCTGAGGCAATTAGGAAGATACTTGGTCAAGACTCCAACAAGAAAAGGCGGGATGAGAAAATAAAGAAGCGTCAGGAAGAATTAGCCCAGGTACTGAGCATTGCTGCCCAAACTGCCTTCTCTTATTCATTTACTTCACCAGTGAAGCATCTAATTCTGTACTGTATATGCAGGAGAAGGCCGCTCTTGCTGAAAAGCTTGCTTCGACAACCATCAGAACAGTCATGGGTCCAACTGGGACTACTGTGACCTTCCCCAAGGAGATGGGTTTGCCCAGTATATTTGATTCCAAACCTATCAGGTATCATTGGCTTCTCCATTTCCACATTAGAGAAGATTTTCATTTTGTCTCCAGTATAATGTTTAGAATACCGATTGTTCTGGAATGCTTGGTTTGGATTTTCAGTTATCCTCCTCCACGTGAGAAATGTGCTGGTCCGTCTTGTACAAACCCGTACAGGTATCGGGATTCAAAGTCAAAGCTTCCTCTTTGCAGTCTAGAGTGCTACAAGGCGGTCCATGAGAAGATGAAGGCTGAATCTACCAACTAATGTTAATGGAAATCTTGGAAATGGTTCATTCTGATTATTCTGCAGATCCATTTTAATAATTCTTGAAACCCTGAGTCCTGAAAGAACAGTTTTGTTTGTCACAGACTCACAGTTCACAGCATAACGAACTCCACAAATGTGCACAACTTATTTTTGCAATATAAACTTGCCCTTAGAGACCTCTTCCTTGCTGTGGTTTCTCTATCCAGCTTTTCATTGATTATTCGTCATTCGTATCTGTGTTAATTACAGTGTTTTATTTTTTGGAACCAAGTAAGATCTCTTGGGCCTTTCAAGAAGAGCACAACGATTGTTTTTTTTTTTTTTTTTTTGGTGCGTTTTACACAATGATAGTTTGTGCTTGTGGCATGGCCTTTTTACTGTCATGTGCATCTGTGTTGTATACAATTTTTTTTTTTTTTTGGGTGCAAACATTGATGCTCAAACCCAAGGTTTTTACAATGGGGGAGGGGAGGTGTTGAAATTTATTGGCATGTTGTATACATTTATGAATAAGAATTGTGTGCATACTTGCCATTGACATCAAGAAAACCGGCCTTTTTTAGGTGGAGAAATGGTGTGTTTCTCATTGCATCATAGAGGAGCCAACTTTGCTCTTGTTGGAGCACTATCCATAGTCTGGTATCCATGGTCTGGTCAGCACATGGTATTATACCTTTCTCGGCCTTTTGGCTAAGATCAAGTCAACACATGGTATTTGTACAAGCGTGCCACACGGGCTAAAGTAGGCCCTTGTGAGGTGTCTAATAAGTAAAAGAAAAGATGGGTGTCTCACATGGGGCCCTTCTCGTATAATACCAACATCCAGTTGCCATAGGCCGAGTGAAGGGAGACCGGTTATACTCTTTTAACTACGGCATACTTTTTTTTTTTTTTTTTTATGGTTTTACAAACTACAGCGTACTCACCCGCTACATAAGTGGATAGACATTACAGCTGTTTTAGTTCTGCGTCAAACTTTTCAAATCTATCGATCCCGCCGGCTGGTTTGGTTTGGGCAAATGGGTGACTCTGTGCTTTGGGGGGACAAGGCAAGGACAAAAGCCCATCAGAAGGAAGTCACATTAATGGGCGTAAAACATGTGAAATGGGAGAGAGAAACACATTTCGTTTCTAAGAAAATAGTTCAATGATCATAATCTTTTTTCACACTAATTTTAAATCTGTGTAATTGAGAGAGAGAGAGAGATTTCCTTGCACCAACACATTTCTCGGCTCATTTTTGTGAGCACTCCCTGCCCCAAAGCTTGTCTTCGTGGCTATCAGCCTTATTCTAATCAAAATGCTGAATCCAAGCCCACAAAATGTTGTGGGAACTTGGGCTAGCCCTTCTATTTGTTAAAAAAGCGTTGCTTACTTAGAGAAGGTTCAAATGATCCCGAGTTTTATTCAATCCAGCTTGTGGCAGTCTTTTTGGTGTCACGTGTACTTATGTTATAGAAATGTTTTTTTTTTTTTTTTTTGTGCTGGACTTAATCTATCACTTAGTATTCAGAATTTCACTTTGACTAATCTAGGTTGAGTCACTATTGGATTCTCATTCGGAGAAAACCCTCTCAACGTCTTTTTTACCACTATCAAGACTCGAACCAAAACACTTGGTGTGAGGTTCTAGTACCCTTCTCACTAAACTAACGAAACGTTGGTATGTTATAGACACGTATGAATAAGTAATGTATGCATACTTACTATTGACATCAAGAAAGCTGACCTTTCTTAGGTTCAGAAATGGTGTTTTTCCGTTGCATCATGGTGGGACTAAATCTGGTACCGTTAGAGGGCTAGGCAAGGTACTGTCATTGTATGGTATTTGCATCAAGGTCTCCCATGGAAGTGGGTGACTCACATGGAGCCCATTTTTCCATCTAACACTGGCATCCAACTGCCTTAAAGCAAGTGAAAGGAGACTGGTTATGATCTTAACAACAACACTCATTTTTTTTTTTTTTGTACATATACTGAGATTCAAATCCGAACATATTACAAAGAAAAAGAAAGAGGTGCTACTTGAGCTGAAATTTGTTGGCAACTACAGCACTCATATCCCCATCATAAGTTTGCTCTTAACAACAGCACTCACACCCCATCATGAGTTTGATAGGCATTACAATTGTTATAGTTCTGCATCAGGCTTTTGTCACAACCGACAGCTTCATTGGCTAAGTTCAATGACAGACTCTAGAAGCTAACTGAAGTACCAAGAAATAGCAGAAGGGAGTACCAAGAAACAACAGAATAAACTAAAGTAGTTAGGCTCCTAACTGTCATAACAAATTAGTTAGAAAATTAGTTGGACAACAACCTTTGATTTGTATAAAGTAATAGGACATGAATAAGCAAGGACAGACCGAATTGATGCACAATAATTCCTTCTCTTCTTTCCTTGTTTCTCTAATTCGTTCTCCCTCTCTTCTCTCTCTATCTCCTTCTCCTATTCTTTCTCCTTCTCTATCCCTCACCCTCTATTATCATTCACTTTTTACTAGAAATATTTTCCATTGAGTGTCTCTTCTTTCCCTTACTTCTCAGTCCATTTTGTTTTCATAGTAGAGCTCTGAATATTAGCTACAAGGAAGGTCCAACTGTGAGTCTGGTCCATCAGTAGAAGGGGGTTGTAACAAACTTGGTATCAGAGCGAAAACGAAAAACAAGTCATAATCAGATTGTAAATGGCGAAAGGAACTCGTCAAAAGTCATTGGAAAAACAATACTGAAAGTTCTAAGGCCAGCATGCAAGAATGGTCTGCGGAAGCCAAGGAACACCGAGCTCAAGTAGACCAACAACTAGCAGAGATTCGCCAGATGATGAAAGAGCAAGCACAATTTTGACAAGCGCATGTGGTCTGTACAGAAGACAGATTTCAAGCTATCATGAAAAGACTTAACAAAGACAAACATGAGGATCAAGAAGTAGACAAGATGAACAGATCACTCATTCTTCCCACCCCCAGTGAAGGTCAAATCTGTGGAGAAGTGGGGTCATCTATCAAGAAAGAAGCTCTGCATTGAGAATCTATGGCGAACTACCCCAGGATTGAACTTCCTATGTTTAATGGGGATAATCCAAGACCGTGGCTAAGAAAATGCAACAAGTTCTTTGCCATTCAACAAATACCTATGCATAATTGGGTTGAAGTGACAGAAATGTATTTGGATGGAAAAGTTGAGATTTGGCTTCAAGGTCTCAAAAGAGTTAAGAAAGAGATTGGGCGGGAGGAATTTACCCATATGTTGTGCCAACGCTTAGAACTGAAAGGTGTTCGTGATGATGTAGAGGAGTTCAACAAGTTTCAATAGGAAGGAACAATGGTAGAATACCAAGAAAAATTTAAAAAATTGTGGTCTATCATGCTATACAAGAATCCAACTTTATCTGAAGACTAATTCATATCCAGTTTCATCAGCGGAGTAAAAGAAAAGATTAAGCCTATGCTTCGGATGCTCAAACCCAGCACTCTGCTCCAAGCATTTGAAATAGCAACTATCCAGGAATAGTTCTTGGAGATTAACGGGCAGAAGAAGGGCAATGGGAGCGGGAATATAGAATCTATTGAAGCATGACCCAAAGGAAACAACAGTACTTACAAGACTGCAGCAACTACAAACAAGGAATTTCCCAATGAGGCAGTGCCAGATAATAAAATAACTAAAATCTCTATACAAGAGATACAATACATGAGGCTTAACAACCTGTGCTATAAGTGCGAGGAAAAATATACTCCAGGCCATCACTAGAAATTCAGAGCACTAAATCTGATCATAGTAGCAAAGGAAGGGATGGACCTGGAAGATGAATCTGTTAGAGCTCTAAAGGAGACTACAGGTAAAATTTATGACATTCCTTTATGTGTTCTATCAAATTCCTTGAAAAGAAAGACTATATTGTTGCAAGTGGACATAGAAAAACTACAGGTCATTATATTAGTTGACACAGGAAGTTCCCATAGCTATCTAAATCAGAGATTGGTAGAGGTACTCCAGTTGAATCCTGATGTGGCTGATCCAATACATGCTGTCCTAGCAAATGGCAGTCATATCACCAGCTATACATAAGTAAAAGGAGTTAGATGGAGTGCCCAATGGTACAAATTTTCTTTCGACTTGAGAGTCATACAATTAGAAAGCTGGGACATCATTCTAAGGGTGGACTGGATGTATGATTATAGTCCTATCACCTTTGATTTTAAGTTGTTACAAGTGAAGTTAGTAAATGAGGATGGGGAGGTAATTCTGACCGGGGAAGTAGAGCATCCTAGAATGAAACTGGTAAGGGGTAAAACCACAAAAAAAATTCAGGGAACAACAATTACATAATTGTTCTGTAGTCACCACTTCTAAAAACAAACAGAACCATCAAACACACAAAGATATTCAAGAACTCCTGAAACAATTTGATGATGTTTTCTCTACACCTCAGTCCCTTCCACTTGAGAGAACACGTGACCATGCTATACCACTCAAACCAGAGGCCCAACCCTTCAAACTTCTTCCTAACAGATATCCACACTCACAAAAGTCTGAGATTGAGAGACAGGTGCAATATATGCTAAACAATGGAGTGATTAGGCAAAGTAACAGTCCTTTTGCATCTCCTGTGCTATTAGTTAAAAAGAAAGATGGCATCTGGAGGTTCTGTATTGATTATAGACAACTCAACAATATCACAGTGAAAGATAGATATCTCATTCTAAATATTGATGAACTTCTGGATGAATTACATGGTTCTAGATGGTTTTCAAAGATGGACCTCAGATCAGGACATCATCAAATCAGAGTCCAACCTAAAGACATTCCCAATACAGCATTTCAAACTCATCATGGACACTTCGAATTCTTGGTGATGTCATTTGGGTTGACAAACGCCCTTGCTACATTTCAGTCCTTGATGAACAGCATATTTCAGCACTATCTGAGGAGATTTGTACTTGTCTTCTTCAATGACATTCTCATATATAGTTCAGATTTAACCACCCATATTCAACATCTTCGGGATGTTCTATTACTGCTTAGACAGCATCAATTGTTTGCTAAGATCACTAAGTGCACTTTTGCTCAAGACCAGGTGGAGTATTTAGACCATATTGTGTCAGCTAAGGGAGTTAAAATAGATCCTCAAAAGACTGATAGCATCTCAAAATAGCTAGAACCTGCTAGTGTAAAAGCACTAAGGAGTTTTCTGGGACTTACATGATATTACGGGAGATTTATCAGAAACTATGGGTTGATAACCAAGCCACTCACTGATTTGCTGAAGAAGGACAGCTTTAATTGGGGTGAGGATGCTCAAATGGCTTTTCAATACCTCAAGATAGCTATCAGTTCAGCTCCAATCATGCGACTACCAGATTTTTCAAAAACTTTTGTACTTGAAACAGATGCAAGCTCCAAAGGATGGGGGCTGTTTTGATGCAGGAAGAGCAGCCTATAGTATTTCTGAGCAAAGTATTAGGCCCTCGAAGTCAAGGACTGTCATTGTATGAAAAGGAGTTGTTGGCTGTGGTTATGATAGTCACCAAATGGAGGCACTACTTAGTAGGTTATCATTTTATTATCAAAACTGATCACCAGAGTTTAAAGTACCTTTTGGAGCAAAAGTTAACACACACATTACAACACAAGTGGTTAACCAAACTACTTGGTCTCGACTATGAAATTTAGTATAAAAAAGGCATGGAGAGCAGAGTGGCGGACGCTTTATCAAGAAGAGAAATGACAGGAGAGGAGGGGCAAGAAGGTGAGTTACTAGCAACTACTATGATCAGACCACAATGGATAGATGAAGTCATACAAAGTTATGTGGGTGATGAAGAATGTCAAAATTTGATCTGTTAGCTAAGTCTAGAGCAAGGAAACAATTCAGATCTTATATTTCAGGATGAGATTTTGAAATTTAAAAAGAGAATTTTACATAGGAAAAGAAGGACAATTGAGGAATAAGCTACTCCAATAGATACATGGGTCAGCAATTGGGGGACACTCATGCCAAAGAGGAACATTGCAAAGGCTTAAAACTACATTTTATTGGCCTAAAATGAGATAAGTAGTAATCAAGTATGTCCAAGAATATGAAGTGTGCCAGCAAAGTAAACATGAAAATGTATCATATCCCGGACTGTTACAACCATTACCCATTCCCATACAAGCATAGACTCAAATAAACATGGATTTGATAGAAAGAATTCCAGAATCCCAAGGGTTAGATACAGTTCTGGTAGTAATAGACAGGTTAACTAAATTCAGCCATTTCATAGCACTTAAACATCCATACACTGCAATGGAGGTAACTCAGCTATTTATGGACTCAGTTTATAAGTTACATGGTTTACCAGATGCGATTGTAACTGATAGGGATAAGATTTTCACAAGCCTCTTCTGGTAGGAGCTATTTAGAATAATAGGAATTCAACTCCAACTGAGTACTGCCTACCACCCTCAGATTGATGGACAAAGTGAGAGGCTGAATCAATGTCTGGAAGGATATCTCAGTTGTATGACTGCAGATAGACCTAGGCTTTCGTATAAATGGCTTAGTCTTGCAGAATGGTGGTATAATTCTAGCTACCATTCAAGCCTAAAAATGTCTCCATTTGAAGCTCTTTATGGTTATAAACCGAGACCTTTGCCAACTGGACCTTATTTGGACTCAAACACTCTAGCAACTGCTAGTTTCATCCAGAACAGGCAAGTTATGTTGCAGATTTTACGTGACCACCTCAACAAAGCGCATAACAGAATGAAGGTTCAGGCGGATCTTAATAGAACAGAAAGAGAGTTTAAAGTAGGTGACTTAGTATTTCTTAAACTACAACCGTACCTGCAACAATCAGTGAAAGTTAGGAGACAATTGAAGCTGTCATCCAAGTTTTATGGGCCTTTTCGGGTATTGTCAAGAGTAGGGAAAGTAGCTTATTGCCTGCAACTGCTACCAAGATCGAAAATTCATCATATTTTTCATGTATCCCTACTGAAGAAGAAGGTAGGATCCAACCAAATCATCATGCCCACATTAATTATAGTGGGAAATGACAATTAGCTTCTAGTAAAACCAGAGGCGGTGCTTAAAAGGAGTGTCATTTTGAGGAATGACAGACCAATCACTCAATGGTTAATCAGATGGGTTAATCTCAGTCCAGAAGAAACCACGTGGGAAGACATGAGTTTCATCAAAGCGTAATTTCCAAAATTTAAATCTTGAGGACAAGGTATTTTTCAAAGGGGAGGCAATTGTCACAACCGACAGCTTCATTGGACAAGTTTAATGGCAGACTCTAGAAGCTAACTGAAGTACCAAGAAATAGCAGAAGGGACTACCAAGAAACAGCAGAATAAACTGAAATAGTTAGGCTCCTAACTGTCATAACAAATTAGTTAGAAAATTAGTTGGATAACAACCTTTGATTTGTATAAAGTAGTAGGACAAGAATAAGCAAGGACAGACTGAATTGATGCACAATAATTCCTTCTCTACTTCCCTTGTTTCTCTTATTCGTTCTCCCTCTCTTCTCTCACTATCTCCTTCTCCTGTTCTTCCTCCTTCTCTATCCCTCACCCTCTATTATCATTCACTTTTTATCAGAAATATTTTCCATTGAGTATCTCTTCTTTCCCTTACTTCTCAGTCTATTTTGTTTTCATAGTAAAGCTCTGAATATTAGCTACAAGGAAGGTCCAACTGTGAGTCTAGTCCATCAGTATAAGGGGGTTGTAACAACTTTCAAATTTGTCGACCCAACCCGCTAGTTTAGGCTGGGCAAAATGGGGACCATAAGCTTCGGGGGTCCAAGGACAGAACGACAACCCAATCTAAGAGTGCCACATATATGGGCCAGGTACCTATGAAAGAGATAGAGACATTTGCTTGCGCCAACAGACTTCTTTCCATACCGTTCGATAATCACAATTTTCTCTCTTAATTTCATAATCTGAAATTTAAATATCATATAATAAAAAAAAGACAAATTGTGATTGCTGAACTATCTTTTTTTTTTCTTTCATTAATATTTGATAATCAATTTATTGGTTTCAACTAATTCAGTTTGACTTAACCATTGAGTCTATTAAGAGACAAATTTTTTCGATATCTATTTTCTCTATTTTCAAAACTCGAGTTCACAGGACCAACAACGATTTCGTGGCCTTTTTATTCGATTGTGCATCAATCTACCTCGGCAAGTATTTGTGCATTTATAAATTTAATGGAGGACATAAAAAATCACAAAATTTGTACATTCATAAATTTAAGATAAAGCAGATTTCCTAAATTCAATTGTTAGGCACAAAAATGTAACAAAAAAATCCTGCATTGTAGGTGCAGTTGCTAAAGTTTTCTCCATAAGCTTCCTTGGAAGTGAACAATGTAGTTAAAGGCAATTATCCATGATATTATCCATTCTTTTCATAAATCTCAACATTTATTTCTAAATACCATTTTCTTTTTTTTTTTCAATTGAGTTGGGATCAAAGCTTAGTAGATTGCTTTAAATAAAAAAAATTGTGGGTAAAGTTGTGGCATTCCTTTAGAAGTAATGGTTCTGACTTAAGCCACCGTCCAGTATATAAGATTTTATCCCGATTAATTTGAATCGATTTATGATTGGGCTCTCGTTCGAGGGATCTTTCAACGTAATTTTTTCTGTACGTATAAAGAGTCGAACTCATGATTATAATTAAGATAATTCAGCTTTCTTCTAACTGAGTCAACTAATGTTGGTTTGTGTCCTTATATTATACATTAAACTCTATTGCATTATATAAAAGTGAGTATAAAATGGAGATGGCATGAGACCACTTTCTTTTCATAATCTAAGAAGACATTTTTTTTTTAGTTTATTTATTTATTATTACAACCTGCTAACATAGATGTTCGATGATTCAAAGTTATATTTCAATCTTAAAATTATAAAAGAGGTAGAGACATTTATAATAAGATAACATGAATAAAATTATTTTTAAATTATTTCGTGTCAAAAATTTTATTTGAATGTATCAGTGTTATATAGAATAATTAAATGAATCTATTGATCACAATGATTTGAAATTTAATTTAAAAATTATTTTAAATTTTGTTTAATTAAATTTTTAATCTTAAAATTAGAATTTTACCACCTGCACCTCTGCTAATATCTTTATGTACCCTTTTTTATTTAACAAAAGAAAAATGAAATTTGTGAGAGAGAGAGAGAGAGAGAGAGGGTAAAGACGTTTGCTTGCACCGGTGCTCTTCTTTTGCTTAAGCACTCCCAACTCCAGAACTTGCGTGGGTCGACGGCTCCATATTTCTACCAACGGATAACCTGCAAACAATTCGTAGCACCTTTTGAAGATAATGGCTCAGTCTATCGTTTCTACATCGGCTTCTTCGTCACTTCGGCTTAACACCCTCTCCTTCTCTTCCCAAAACCCTAACCCTTCTTCTTCTCACCTTTCTCTTTCCTTTCAACCCCTTCGTCTCAGGTACCGTCTACCCCCCTCTCTCGCGTTTATGGCAAATTGGAATCTTTTAAAATTGTTTTTCAATGTTATTCTCAGGAAATTCAGAAGATTTGTGGGTGATTCGAAGAAATTGAGCAGTTCTTCAGTCAAAGCAGCCTATTCTTCTGGACTTTGGTCTCCTGATAAAACTTGTCGCCTAGGAATCTGGTCCATTAGGTATCCATATTTACTTCACTTCTTTTACTGAAATTTGCATGATCAGATTTATTGAAATTTGTATTCTTTTACTTAAATGCGATGTGGGTCTGTAATTTTATCTTCTGGGGACCATTAAAAATTTATTTTTTTTCCCTCAATGAATTTTTGTTGCTCTCTCTCTAGGGATGATTTGCAAGTGCCAGCGTCCCCGTTCTTTCCGGTCTCTGTGCAAGGAGGGCAAGGGCCTCCTCCAATGGTGCAGGAGCGCTTTCACAGTGTTATAAGTCAGCTCTTTCAATATGTAGGTCGAATTGGTCTTGTAATTCTCTTTTAATTGTTTTATTGTAGTTCTCTAAATAATGGGTTGGGATTGTTATTGATGTTTGTCAGTTAATCGTGAATTTTTTTAGAGGATTATTCGTTGTGGTGGAGCTGTTGATGATGACATGGCCAACATTATTGTAGCTCAGCTTCTTTATCTCGATGCTGTAGATCCCAAAAAGGTTCATCTTTTATACCCTTTTGTTCTGTGAATTTTACTGCCTGCTTGCTTTTGATCTGTTAGATTACAAAATTGATGCAATGGTCTGTTATAGAGTCAGTTCATCTACCGTATTAGAGTTGTCTTGAAATTTAATTCCTTCACTGGTACAGAGGCAGTAATTTTAGTATTTATTCCATGGTCTGTCATAGAGTCGAAATTGGTGTTCTGTGAATTCTACTCCATGTTTGCTTTGATTTGTTAGATAACAAAACTGTTGCTATGTTCTGCCATAGTGTCAGTTCATCAACCATATAAGAGTTGTCTGAAAATTTAATTCCTTCACTGGTGCAGAGGCAGCAAGTTTAGTATCTATTCCCATTTTCCCTAATTTGTGGATGTGCTAGTGTCAAGTTCATGATTGTGTTAGCCAATTTTGTAAAGAGATAGTCACTACTTGTTGCATGGTCTTATTGTCACTCAAAATCTCATGAAGCTGGCCTGTCTAAATTTGATTATACATGCCACTCTTCCCTTCCCTTTGAAGCTCCTTTGTCCTTTGTCCTATAATTTGTGTTTTAAGTATTTTCGTTTCAATGAAAGACCTTTCAGTGCCTACAATATCCATTCTTTTAATTTATCTGCTTGCATGTTTTGTATCCTTTGATCTTTTTCCCTACGATATCAAACCTAGATCTGGTTAATTTTTTGATTATAACTTTTGGTGATGATATGACCAAATAATATTTGCCTTTACATTGCATGTTGCATTCTTTGGAATGACCATATTTTATTATGATGGATGGGGTAATCAACTTTAGTTCACTTCATTTTATTATTGCTGTAGCTTTAAAAATTATCCAAGATCAAAGAAATTGCATGATGAGATGCTATGTGAGTGAGTGTTAGATTGAGCAGAGAACATCTGCCTTATACATGAACATTATAACCATAATGGAGGGGTCCTGCCAACTTGTGAATCCTTTGGTATCACATATGCTTTTACGTTTACTGGTCCGAAGAATTGTCTTTAAAAAGTTGAAGTGAGGTAGAATGATTCCATAGCTTACATTGTTAAATCTCTCTCTCTCTCTCTCTCATAATCTTTATTCTGAACTTCTGCCAGGATATTGTCATGTATGTGAATTCTCCTGGAGGATCAGTCACAGCCGGTAAAATCTAGCTTTCTATTTGAAGAGAATTTTGTCTTTTCCCCCCTTAAACAGTTCCAACCGTGTTTGTGGAAACAGTCCGATTCAGTTTACACTTATGTTTTTCGTTTGTCAGGTATGGCAATATTTGACACTATGAGGCATATTCGACCCGATGTTTCCACTGTATGTGTTGGACTAGCAGCCAGGTGACATATTTGTTGACATTATTTTCTTATTTTATGCACACTCTCTGGGGATTTTTGATGGATCTCTGTAATTCTAGTTTGCTTTTACTGTTCAGCTGCTTGTCTGCCATTATATGTGTCATTTTCAAGCCCTGTAGAATTAAGACCTTGGGTTTTGTTTCTGATGCAGTACCTTGTGCACTAGCTGAAACTATAGCAGCTGTCATCATTTCATTTTTCTATGTCACGTGGCTGGGGAATGGTAGAAAATGAACACTGTTGTGGATGTCTGTCCAATTGGAGTATCTATATTGGCTGCAATTTGGTTTTTTCTGTCCCCCTGTTAGTTTGTGGGATGGGCATTAAGATGCATAATCTGAAGTTTTATCTAGTTATCAATTTTAAACCAATGTTGTAGGGTTTTTTCTTGGAATTTGCATTGTGAGCAAACAATTGAGCAGCGTCTTTATCCCATTGAGAAGTGTAAAATGAGTTGTGCTAGTTTGACAGTTTCGTAGGATGTTCTCCAATACTAATGTTTTCCTCAATTCACATTTTATCAAGAGAAAATTGACCTTGTTCATTTTGACTAGACATTTTCCTGTTATGTTTTTGTTATTAAGGAACTCTGCAGAATAAATTACCTGTAAACTGTAAAAAAAATTATGTGGTATTGGGCTGACAATGTGGGTCTTAACGTATATGGCAGACCACAGGGAAGAAATTGACCCCATTGAAACCAATAGCAGCCTCTCTCCTAGTAGACCTATTCGTGTGCACTTATGTGCACACCCCCCATTCCTGGGCGAAGGCTGGATTTGCTCGAAGGCATTAGGTTTTGCCAACCAATAAATTTTACAGAATAGAATTTCCAGAAACTTCCCTCGTGTAGCTTGTTAGGCGAGTTAGGTATGCCATTCTGAAATATCTTGCATTGATCCTATGTTGCTGCAAGAAACTATAGCCTAGGTGGTCCAAACCATATTATTTTAATGATTCATCACTCATTTTCTTTTTCTTTGGATACAGTATGGGGGCTTTTCTGCTGAGTGCTGGCACCAAGGGTAATGCTTTTGAGTGATTCCTATTTGCATTTTAAATACTCATTTTTGTGATTATGCTTTCCATTTTAACTCAAAAAGTGCTCTTTATACCATGAAGGAAAACGCTATAGCTTGCCCAACTCGAGGATTATGATTCACCAACCTCTTGGTGGAGCCCAAGGTGGGCAAACAGATATAGATATTCAGGTACATCTTTTATTGAATACAATCATGTCTCGGTGCATGTTGGTCTGATTCAGACTGATAAAGACTTGCATGCCATATGTGTAGACCAAATCTTTCTTTACGTTGCTTATGATGGGAGTTTGACTTCACATAGTGAGGTTCTTGTTGCAATTGATAGAAGCAAAGATAGAAGGCCCTCCAAATTGATGTGTCTGACATCTGAATGAATCTCTGACAAGAAGGTTCTTAGCCATCATTCATCATTTGTTAAGAGGAGAATGTTTGCTCTATATGATATGCTCTTATTGTTTGGGTAATGTGGGGTGGATTTGTGTTTTGATGCATTCACTTATCATAGCGTCGCCAGAAGAAATGATGAGATGATTAGAGACAAATAGGTTTCCCATTAATCCATGGGGCCAGCATGTTCTAGTTTAATCTTTTCTTTCGGTACCATGGTTTAAATTAAGATTTTTAAATTTTCATGCCTTCTTTTTTTTCAATCTTGAAGTCCATGTAATTGTGTACCGTGTGTGCATGTCCTTGTAAATGCAACCTTCCAAATATTTCCTTAAAATGATTATATTTCTGTATTGAGTTGTCTTGGGGAAAAAAAATGAAAGAAAGACGACCAATACTTTGCAGGAAAGTCAGTTTGAAGACTATGGTATTATTATGTGTCTTGAATGTTAGCTTTCAAGAGTTTCATAATGTTCATTGAGCATTTATCAATCCTCTTTGAGGTGAAAGTTGCAGTAAATTATTTTACCGGCTCAGTTGAAATCGCCATTTATGCAGAAGAATTTAATGCTTTAATCTGTTCTCATTTGGGCTGCCATGACCTTGTCAATTATCAGGCAAATGAAATGTTGCATCACAAGGCAAACTTAAATGGATACCTCTCTTATCACACTGGCCAAAGCTTGGAGAAGATTAACCAGGATACTGACCGTGATTTCTTCATGAGTGCAAAAGAAGCAAAAGAGTATGGGCTTATAGACGGGGTTATAATGAATCCTCTTAAAGCTCTCCAGCCTCTTGCTGCTGCCACTGCAGAGCAGTGAAGACCCTTGTCAGTATGTGATCTTCTGCAGCATGGTGATCTAGGGCAATTTACAGAGGGGTAACTTTTTCATGGTGATTATTACCCGAATTTACATGTCTGTAGTTTAAGAATCAAAAGGTGATGTATTCAGCTTGATAAATCAAATTACAAGGGATTTTTTTTTTTCTTTTATCAAATTTTTGAAGCATTCAGCTTGTTGAGTAACAGTTCATTGTCTGGACCAGATGACTCTCTCTCTCTCTCTCTCTTTGTAATAGTGGCCTGCACTATATAAAAGCTACAAACCTTAGACCTCTGTAATTCAACAGGTTGGGACAAGAACCCGACTTTGCAAAAACAAAGTGCTCAAATATGGTATAAGGTTTTGGTGACTACCCTTTGTATGGCTCTACAATGAATAAAACAAAAGGGAGGCAACATGGATTGCTTGTAAGGATTAAATATGATATTCTGAAATGTTTGTTAGTGCTGTAAATAGAATCTCAAGCAAACAATGTAGACCCACCACCGAAGCAGAGGGGGAAAAAAAAGAATTAAATGATTGTTGTTCAATGATAAAGACAAACTATCCGGCCATATGGGATCTCTTTCCCAAACACAATCATATTCTAGTTCCATGGGCTTGCAAAAGCTTAATCATCCATTGGGGGGGGGGAGAGAGAGAGAGAGAGAGAGAGAGAGAGTTCTGGTGTGAAAGGGAATGGATAGTGTTAAACTTTTATTGTTGTATGCCATTGCCAAATGTATGTGGTTCTATAGTGACCTCATTATGTCTAAGAAATGGATCATTGAGGTTGGACACCTCTTATATTTCCTGAAAATGGCAATTAGAAGACTTTCACGTCTTGTTCACAAAATAAGAAATGGCAATTATAATGTACAAAAAAGTGCCACAAATAAAGATTTTATCCCAAGCTTCCACCAGAGCACTACAAATAGATTACCAAACAACGTTGTTCGATGACAAAAAGTTTTATTATTTTTTTCAAATTATTTTCAGATTATGAAAATATGAGACCCATTTACATATTCTTATAATGTCGCCTATTATACAGATTCTATGCTGGATATTCAAGGGGTAAATAGCTTTTATTCAATTTTTTTTTTTTTGAAATTTAGTATTTGAAATTTCGTAAGAACGGATATTTTTATGATTTTTACGATCTCATATAAAAAAAGAATTTACTTAATATATAAAATATTTTTCTAACTTAATATGGAAAATACAGGATATATATATATATATATATATATAATTTTTTCGTATTTTTTTATAAAAAAGACTATTTTGAGAGAGAGAGAGAGAGAGAGAGAGAGAGAGAGAGAGGCTCTTTCTAAGTGCACAAAAGAGGCTGCAAAGAGGTTGTTATGTTAATCATTGCAATAGCCTAATAAGTTTTCATGGTGTTCACGCAATTATTAGTGGTGGAAGTTCTCAAAGAGGACAACTGAAAACTATGTTGGCACGTGCACAAAAGTTGGGAAAAAAAAATTGAGAATCCTATCCTCGTGAATCTTTTGATATTGCATCCCCTGCAAAGAAAGACAGAAACAGAGAAAAGCCAAAGAAACAAGGAGGCTGTGCACATGTATTTGGCATTATGTACAGGGAATCTCCCAACCGCTAAAATCCCATAGCGAAAACAAAGGTACTGCACAAGGTTTATAAGGGGGGAGAGAGAGGGAGAGAGAGGCCAAAGCAAAGTAAGTCGAATCCTCTGTTACCCTATCTAGCATTAACCGCTAAAAGGCAAAGTTATCTCTTCTCACCAAAACCAACCACACCATTCAACAAGGATTTAAAAAAAAAATAAAGGTTAAAAGAATTGGACACAGCCCTCATTTCAAAGACATTTTTATCTTTTATTTTGGTCAGTAACATCGTGAATCTCATGGCTGCTTTATGGTTCTGGAGTTCACGTTTTAGGATTTATTGAGAATCTCATCCATGCGCAGATA
This sequence comes from Dillenia turbinata, assembly GCA_037126225.1. Lineage (NCBI taxonomy): Eukaryota > Viridiplantae > Streptophyta > Magnoliopsida > Dilleniales > Dilleniaceae > Dillenia > Dillenia turbinata. Next base: position 779,487 of record JBAMMX010000006.1, read on the forward strand.
CAGAGCACTCTGTTCCTCAATGTCAATTTATTTATTGATTTTCCTCTCCAATCTATCTTGATGTCACTTTTAATTCATCAAAACATAAACCCTCAGCCTCACCATTAAACATTTTAAAGACCAATCCGTAACATGGAAAGAACCCAAAAAAAAAAAAAAACTATTTCTGATGACTAAAATAACTCAGCTGAGGCATAAAGATTAATATGATTTTTCTTTCGTTCAAATATTTACGAGATTAATATGAATTATCATCCATTTTCTTAAAATTAAAATAATAAAATCATCTTTTCTACAATCAAAATACTTACCAGACATTGATGATCATTAAATTATCATTCATTGATCTTGAAATAAGATAATAAACCCATCTGAAAGACAGCTCAATGACGACTCATGTAACAGGACGGTAGAATATCCCATGAGAAGCGGTGCCCTACAAAAAATCCAATCAATTACCAGAGGTATCAATTATGAGCATAATAAAACTACGGCCGAATGATAAAAAAAAGCAACATTTTTTTTTTTTGGCAAGGGAAAGAAGTTGTAATTACTAGTGGGGATGTCATATATGAACATTTTGACTGCAAGTATAAAGAGAGGACATAGATCAAGAAGGAAGAACAAGAATCCTTTCATCAAAGAGATTGCTCCTCATGAAGCTAGAAAAAGACGAATAAATTGGTAGTTCTTCAAGCTCATCAAAGAAATCATTTTCTTCTGATTTTGGTGCAGAGGATGTGATAAGACTAGGAGGAACAGAAATGGGCTCTTCATCAAACAAGAGAGTGCCAAGTGATTCCTCACTCTCGCTTGTCTTTTCCAGGCTCAAGTTAAAAGGGTTTTCTTCTAGGTTAATGATGACTTCTGAAGAGCAATCAATTCGGGTGCTTTCAATGTAGTGAAATTGTTCTTCAATTGAATCTTCATGATCACTTGTGGTAAGAGATCTCTGTTGTTCTTGTTCTGCTTCTTCTTCTCCCCCTCCTCCTTCTGCTTCTTCTAGTTCTTGTTTTGGGGTTGTTGGGGGTTGTTCTTCAGATATGAGATTGCTAGTTTGGTGAAGATCTGGGCCTGGATGATTATGACTAGAAGTGTAAGTGATTATGAGCATTGAAGCATCTGTTCTGCATCTCTCGACTTGTTTTTTTGCTGAACACCCTTTTGATGTACTACACCTATAATAACCCCTGCAAAGGGGAAAAAAAAAAAGATTTAGCCAAAATTGGAAAAACACATGTAGCATCTAGAGATTGGATTCCAAATCGGTACTTTTTGTGATACTCAAAACTTGAAGCACAAGAATTAAGAAAAGGTGGAACGCCCTATTAGTAAAGAAAAAAAAGTTACATGAGTAAATTCCCAATTTGAAAATGGAAAAAAAGAAAGGACAACAATGAAAAATTAGTGATGAAAATGAAAGAGAAAAACCTTGGATATGGAGATCCTTTGATGGGTTTTTGACCATACTTTCTCCAAGACCAAAAATCAGAAGGAGGTCCTTCATTCTTCTGTTTACCAACATTTGCTTCTATTCTCACTGTCACTACTTTCTTCTCCACCACTTTCCTGTTGGCAAGACATGAGACACAATCTCACAAAAAAGTTCTCCGAAAAAAATATAAAAGAAAAATGAAAAACACACACTTAAAGCTAGCAAATTAAGATCTACACTAATCACCTTCTTTTGGAAGCTTGAGTTTCTTGTTTAGTTTTTTTCGGATCCTTCAAATTTGGAGATGAAGAGCTACCCATGAAAGCCTTTGTTGCTTCTTTTCCTTCTTCTTGTTGATGCTCTATTGTGATAAAAGGCTGATGTGTGTGTGTGAGAGAGAGAGAGAGAGAGAGAGGGTTGTTGTGGAGATAGAATTGTGGGAGCGAGTAATAAAAGAATTGGATCAAAATCAGAGCTCCAATTGATTAAGAGAGAGAAATAAAAGAGATGGGATATAGATATAGAGGAGAGGGAGAGGCAACAGATGACAAAACCACGAGTTGCTTTCTCTCTTTCTTTTCACTCTTTAAATATTGAGACATAAACAACTGTGCAACATCACTCCAACCCCACTTTCGAAAAATTGAAATCCATTCATGCACAGTTGCACAACCCATAGGAGCATATGTATATGTATTATATATATATATATAAGATATTTTCTCCAAAAAATAGCAAATTTTTTAGTAAAACCCATTTCTTATATTTGGGCATGTGAAAGTGTTTTTATATTATTTTTCAAAAATCAAAGTATAAGGATATAATATATTTATAAAGATATTATAGATATGAATTTAGTTAAGAAGAAAGTTTTAGATAGGAATATGTGGTATAAAAAAATCTATATAAATTAATTTTTTTTTAATTTTTAATATTTATCTTTCATATAACCAATTTTAAAATTTGAAATAAAAGTTCTGTGGCATATAACCAATTTTAAAATTTGAAATAAAAGTTCTGTGGCATAGTATAAGGCATATTTTATGATTTGATTGGCGAGAGAAATATGGGTCCAATCCGAGTTGGTCCAGCAGGACACAATAATTGGTTGCCTAGCGGATACTTTTTGCGGGTGTTTTGCCAAAGTTTTCAACTCCCTAACCAAATCCAGTATCTTCAATTCAATGACACACATGGACATGAACAAGAAGAGCTCTGTTGTGCTGCTGGATTTGGTGGGGGTGACATATCATATCAGGTCAGGTGCGCATGTTAACACACAATCACTTTGGTGGTGCACATCCCAACTTAGATGAACTAACCATCCCCCACGCCCAAAACAGAGTGGCACGTAGTACTGGTCATCTTTTAACACGTTTTTTCTTATTTTGCTTATTGCTTTCTATTCATACATATATAAATTAGTGCTTGCCTCCAATAAGGATCGATTAGGATTCCCATTTAGGATTATTATTTAAAGTTTAACGTTATTGCTAAAAAATTTCTATTATTATTATTATTATTTAAAGTTTTTTAATGTTATTATTTACCACTCTTGATAATATTAAATTTTGGAATGGTAATTTTAGAACTTCAGAAAATATCTTTATGTTTTTGAAAGTGATAACATTGAGACCCATGAGTGTTGTAGCCATGGCCCCTTCAATGGCTTGTGCTTGTGAGAGGCAATGTTTCACATGCCTTCCCTTTGGCACGTGCGGAAAGGCATACCAATAGAAACCTTATAAGAGGATTAATCTTTTTTGTTGTCTTGCACAACATGCAATGCATGGCGTGCTAGTGTGCCATATATGCCACTTGTTTCCATCAATCAATCCCAGTCAAAAAACCCTTGCCTTCTGCAATGTTTGGAATTTTAGGATTTCTAATTCTATGAATAAAATTTATGTGAAGCACTTGTGAATAGGACATCAAGCCCTTCCCTTGTGGGATACTTTTATATATAATATATATGTGTGTATGTATGTATACATTTTACCGACGGACAGTTAGTCTTGTGGATCTGACAGCAGATCGGGTCTAATTAATTGGAGTATAGTTTTGAATAATGATTGATCCAAGTAAAAATATATATATATACACACAGGTTATTTTATTTTACTAACAATATTTTTTTAATTTATATAAACTTATTTTAATAATATATATTTGTAAATAGAAGTAAAATTATATTACAAATTTTTTATCTAAACCTAAACCTAACCTCTACTTTGCTAGCTGGCCGGATGTCGATGGCCTGGAATAGAGATATTTCTATTTGGGTCATTTTGCACCAAACGTACTAAACTTTGGTATATGTCATATTCAGTTGATTTATGAAGAGTCACGAGGGTGCATTTTTATTAATCTAACAAAACTGAATCTCCATCTGAAGAAATCAGAGCTCTCTCTTATCTTACCATGGGTATTCCCAGGTTCTCTAATTTTGGGAAATACTTGAGTTTTCGTTTTCCTATTGGGGCCACGAGAAATGACTACCACACTTACAAGGTTATTGTCGACAAGGCCAAAGCCAAATTATCAAATTGGAAATCCAACTCTCTCTCTCTCCCTTCCTGGCCTTGTTCGTCTAGTCCAATCAATCTCGGCTTCCATTCCAAATTTTTATGCCCGATTTACCTTTCTCCCTCTCAAGCTAACTAATGAGCTTAACGAAGTCAATAGAGATTTTATCTGGGGCTCTACAGGGGACAAAACAAAGATTCCATCTTGTTGATTAGGATAGAATTATTAAGCCAAAAAGGTTGGGTGGTCATGGTGTTCCTTGTAGAAGAGCCAGAAACAATGCAGCTGTTATGATAAATAATTGGAGGATGATGTATGGAGCAAATGGTTTTGTAACAGCTTCTTGCTTGGTGGGAACATTAGAAAAACTAGACCAAAGGGGCTTCCCCTCTTGGCAAAGTTGTCAAATGGTTTGGCCCAAAATTCAATCAGTTATCATTAGGTTCATAGGCATGGGTTCTTCGGAGTTTAATCCGTGAGAAGGCCTTTCAGTGAAGGGGAAGTAAAGCAAATTGTTCATAATTGCTTGTCCAATGGTGTTTTGGATCTTAGCTCCACCTCTTCTGTCCTGGGTAGATCTGTTAGACTCTGTCAAAGCTGTTCCTCTTCCGCGTCACCATAGCAGACCTGACTTGCCCCTTTGGAAACTAAATGAGTTTGGGGCTCTTGATTCCTCCTCCACTTACCTTTTAGCCCTTTGATGGCCCGCATTCCGCTCCACCATTTTTGTTAGATTCTATGGTGTTCTACGGCCCGCATTTTTCATGAAGCAACTCAAATCAAGCCCATCTAAGGGAAGCTTATGGTGTCTCGGTCTTTGTAACTCAAATACTCCTTTGGATGTTCGCTCTCTTCCCTAGTGGGCCCTTTTGTATTATTTTGATGTTTTGGAGATTTTGCACTCTTAAACCGGAGAGAGAGAGAGAGAGATTATACTACAAGAAATCAAACTATTTTAATTGAATGATTGAATATTTTATTTTTTTAATTAAAGATTTTGAGTTTGAATCTTGAGAATAGAGAAAATAAATTTAAGAGAAATAATCCTTCTTGATCCTAGAGAAAGATAATCTTTTAATAAGTCCTATAATATCCTGATTAAATTAATCAAACAAAATTTAAATAGCGATGGGTTAAAAGAAAAACACTTCAAGGCCCAATCCAAGTAAACATTGCGTTAATCCTCGAGCATTATGGGCCTTGAGCGTTGAGCCCAACGGAGGAGATTATTGATAAGAATAGGGAATAAGAGGCCTGCATTAAGCCAATAAAAGATTGAAGAACAAATAATATAATTGAAGATTATTTAAAGGACATAGAGAATAAATATATACAGTAACTGGGAAAGAATAAGTCAGTCTTCACCTAAACTAATATCACACGCTTAATTCTAGAAAATGAAATGACACCTCATTAAAAATCAAAATAATTAATTATGACGGATAATAGAGAGAAAATCCTCTCTCTCTCTCTATCGTAATTTAATTATGACAGACAATAACTTATTTATTTATTTATTTTTATAAATAGAATTGAAGAGAAACTAATCTTCAAATGAAGTCATACTCTCAATATTCTACATTAAAGAACAAAGAACGATACATTTCAATAATTTATTTCTAATCCAATAACATCGATTTGAGTTAATATGTGCTAATTCTATAAATTTGACTTAAATCATCTCTAGAAAGAGAATGATAATAAATAAATAAATAAAATAAATTATAAACATGTCAAATCAAATTTTATATCAAATCTGTATGGCAATAAGATTATGATAATTTGTCTAAAATTATTTAACATGTACCGATATGAGTTGTTGTGTAAAATTTAATTTATTTAATTGATTTAATGTTATTGTTTAAAGTACTATAAAAGACATATTTTTGACAACCTTAATTTTAAATTCTCAGTTCTCTCTTGCCCAACAAGAAAAAGAAAAGGAAACTTCTTGCCCAACAAGAAAAAGAAAAGGAAACTAAAATTGAGTCTTATGACATATTAATCTTGATCCATTATATCTGTAATCGAAATATCAAATTTATGAGGCATAATTAACAATCGACCATTAAAAATTATTTGTGACAAGTGTGTTGAAATATTTTTTTTTAAATAAATCATCTAAGATTTTATTTAAAGGGTATCAATAGTAAACCGACTATAGTATATCGAAGTAGTTTCATTTATGTAAAGCCCTATTTTGTAACGTCTCAAACCAGAACCCTTCTTCAGGTAAAGGAATATTTGGAATTTTTTTAAGAACTTAATAGGAGAGAAATTCTTAGTTAAATGCTTCGGAATTAAATAAATTTCATTTTTCCATGTCATTGTTATGGTTTAGTAAAAAGTCTATTATTTGGTAGAATTGATTGTTAAATGAGTTCTTAGATTGTGCACTTGACCTACTAAACTTGTGTAATAATGCATAAACATATAGATAATTTATTATATACCATTATGAATATACTAATATCTACGTCCCCAAGGGGACAGCCCACTAGCAATAGTTTTCTCCCCCGATCTCGTGATCCGGAGTTCGATTTCTGTTGTAATAATAAAAAAAAGAATATACTAATATCTACAAAAATTGAAATTAAATTTCTTTTTAAATACCCAAAAAAATAATTGTTTCTAAAATAAATATGAATTTTCATTTCTAAAAAAAATTATATGATTAACTAATTATTTAATACCATTACGTTTTTTTCATTTCTAAAACAAATATGAATTTTTTTTTTTAATTCATGAAAAATATAATACGTAACTTCTCTTCTTGACTCCTAGTTTAATGTTAACTTTAGGATGACATTACCAGAACAAATTGGTGGGTGTCCTTAAATAAACTGGGAACGCCCTTCAAGTCAAAAGACAGGGAATTTCAGGAAAATTTTAGCAAAAGGAAAATACCCAAATAATTGGTTGGTAGAATACATCATGCAGAAGATGAGTTGATTTCTATTATAAAAAACAGAACTCAACAAATTGCGAAAAAAACAACTTAACCCACCACACATTTTTTTGTTGGCAAGCAATGGATGATGTTCCAACAGAAAAATGAGAAGCTTACAATATAATCATGGAAATTCAATCTATATTACAAGTCAACTAATTGCAAAGTCGTGACAACCACTTTAATATTCCTATCCTATTCCAATCCTACATTATTTTTTAAGGTCACATATATAGACCCCATCTTATGAAATTTTGTGTAATGTTTGCAGACTGTTTTGTTTCAGACCAATTGTGTTGTTCTGGTTTTTTGGATTAAATGGGGTGTATGAGAGAGCCTTTCCATGCCCTCACAGTGACCCTTTTAAGTCTTCTTCTTCCCTTGTCATTCCTATTGATAGCTAGACTCTCCACATTTCAATACATCTTATGCAGCACAACTCATGGTGCATCTAGGTCCTCGAATTCTCTCTTCGCTGATCTTTTATCAACCAAACCGGCTCTCCTTTATGGTCTTGTTGGAACAATAAGTATAGCTACTCTTATTCATGGCCTGACTGGAAAGATCACCCTCCAAAGTGAGTCTCCAGGGCTTCTTCTCCGACCTCGCTTGAGCACAGCGTGGATCATGCTATGCACTTTGCAGGTCTGCGTCGGTCTAGGCATTGAAGGGAGCATAGCAGCTGGCGTGGTTGGTTTTGGTTCCGGAAATGATACAAGTTTGGTCAGTAGAACAATTTTCTTTATAGGCTTATTTGATACGATGATTTACTGGTCAAGGAGTATTGTGAAGCCGGTGGTGGATGACACAGTTTTTGGTTGTCCGAAGGAAGAGAGCTGGGCTGGTAGGGCAGCCATGACCATGACTTTTGGTACATTGTGGTGGTGGAGATTGAAGAATGAGATTGAGTCTTTGGTCATTGTTGTTGAGGCTAAGAAACAGAATGCATTACCATTGGGAGTGGCTGATTTTATTGGTTGGTGGCTCTATTACATGACCGTCACAATTGGGATGGTTAGAATTCTCAAGGGTCTATTGTGGGTTGTGATGGTTTTGCTCTGCAGGAGAGAGATCAACTCTAACTCATTCAACTCTTGTGAAGATGGAGAAGACAAAGTTTGAGCTGACCTATTCAATCAAAGGTGGTTTTGCTCTGCAGGAGAGAGATCAACTCATTCAACTCTTGTAAAGATGGAGAAGACATAGTTTGAGCTGACCCGTTCAATCAAAGGTTTTCTTTTTCAAAATGTCACATTCTTCTAAACTCGCCAGAGAGATTTTACACCACATTGTCATCCTTCATCTTCTCTCTCTCTTTCTTGAAGTCAAGTTTCAATATTGTATTCTTTTTTTGGTAGATATTTCAATATTGTATTCAATACAACAGTATTCTTCAATAAATCGATGGAAGAACAGACATGCCAAGGAGTGGGGGTATAATAGAATTGTATAATAACTAGTGGATAATGTCAGCATAAGACTTTAGTATATATCCAGTAAGTCAAGCCATGGTACAATAGCCTACATCAATATTTGCTACAGAACATCTTTGACAGCTGCAACAATTGCCGATGCTCATAAATAAGATTCACAATATGAAGTATCATCAATTATAGCTGTACATACAATGATGTGGTTTACATTCAATGGCCCTCAAAAACCGAGATAGCCGGTTCTTTTTTCCCCTTTTCTATTCTTCCACAGCTTAAAAAAAAAATTACCAGGTCCCAGAATAAAGGCTGAAAATTTACATATGATCCATTCCTACACCATATCCGCTAGCTTTGAGAAACTTCTTTATCAATAGAACCACAATGGCAATAGACAGGCCAATAGCAGCCAATGTGAACAAACGATTGTTAGACCTTGCAGATCTTGCTTCCTGTTGTTGGACTTGTTCATTCGGATCTACAGTTATGCGTCTTGACACTCTCAGCCCCGCACTCAAACTAACTCTTAAGGGTCCAGCATTAGCATTCCACTGGACCTCGTGTCTATCTTCTATGATCCTCCCATGTAGCCTCTGATCATTAGCAGGATCTCCACTGTCAGTGATATCATTCGTGTTTTGATGATCAGTCTCAGAGTCCTCACTATCCCCATTATTCACTTGCTCATTAGGTGTTTGCAAGAGGTTTTGAGGGATGGGAGGGGCCTTGCTCAGCATATACTGGTGAATCTGCCAGTGTAATGCTTGTTAAAATATGCTCCAAAAATATGATGTAATAATTTGCAGTGGCTACAGTCATTCAATATCATATGCCCCAAAAATATAACGCAATAAGAATCAACCAATTTATTTCTTCCAATTCAGGTGTCCTGTTAAGCATCTTACAACTCTATTCTGTGTCCTCTGTTATATTTGACAATAGTTCACAACTAATAGGAGTGAAGCTGGCGTTCAATTTCTTGCCTTCTATTGAACATAAAACACAAGGAATGTCAATGTTCTATCATTTTGTCACTACTTCAGATTTTTCTCAGCAACATCTTGTTTGTCATTATTGACATGAGTTTTCCAAATCAGAAGACAAGAAAGTGCCTTTCACATTTGAAGTATAAAAAAAATATAAATATGCGAAGTGGAACCAAACAATACCCAGAGAAGGTATATAATACGAACACTACCTCATCAATTAGCCTTTGTCATTCAGGAGTCCCAAATCTTGGAGCTGCTTCACACGATTTGATGGCCAAAGCACACTTCTCTTCCCTTGGAAAATCCAGTGAGCTGAGAGCACCACCTGGTTCCGTGGGCATGAATGCTATCAAAGCTACAAGAGCAGTTCGAAATGCCAGACATGTTCAAAGGAACAATGAAGGTAAATAAGCAAGAATTCAAGAACAAACCTACAAGAGACAGGTCAGATGCAAACACTATGATGCTGGACAAACATTTCTTTTGGCACATGAAGCAATGGATGTCACAAGGAAACGCATCCACAAGGTGAAAGGAAAATCTCAATCATCTTTTTGACCAAATCATGGTTCTCCACAGAAGACAATCTCTAATTCCTTTTAAAGGAATTATCAATCTCAAAAGATTAAAAAGTGCACAACTAATAGAAAAAGGAGCGTTGTCCCTTTGGCTCTGATTTTGCATCATGTAATGTGCATCCGAAATGGCATTTTGAGACCCTATAGGGGCTATAGATAAAAAGAATATTTTACCTTTTCTGCTACATATAAACCCTTTCTAAGAGGGAAAGTTCCAAAAGGGGTGAGGGGGGAAGTGGCAACAACAGAAGAGCTGCACTGACCTAAAGAATTTGGGCCAAGGTAGGCAAATTCTCATAATAAACATGGCAGGCCACAGAATGCCTCCCAGATAAGTTTCAATGCTCATCTTCATATTATTATATAAGGGGAAAAAAAGAACTTTTTTGCGGCATTTGACCTCTTACTCTGAATCAGATAACCTTACCGCTCCATGATGGCTGCCAATGCTCAGGATGATGATTTGAAGTACTAAGACATATCTTGGTTTGGGTTTCAAAACAACCATTTGGCTAAAAATGGAAGATCAGCCTTTATTAACCACAATGAGAACAAAAAAGAAACCCTGGAGGGGGGGAGAAGAGAGAGAGAGAGAGAGGTGCACATCTCCTATAGCATCTGAATCCTTACTGTTAAAAGCATAAAAGATGGAGGTTGGAATGGATATTCTGCAGGTAACTGTATCCTTCCATGATAAATTCCTCCCTCAAATTCAGTATCAGAGGGGCCCCTGATTGCGAATTGCCACTCAAATATATTATCCTGTTCATAATTTGCTGAAAATTAATTTACTTGAGTAAATATAATAGCTATATAAACAAGATAAACACTTATCTTGCATAACACCACTTCAACTAGATAACAGACATATTGAGTATAAATCAAAATTTTCAAAATTAAAGCAATCTAAGTGTCCTTGAAGAACCGATACAAGCTAAAATCTTCTTACACAAAGGAAGTATAAAACCAAACTGGTAAGCAGTACAGGTATACCAGTAAAACAAGTGATCTTTATCAAAATTACAAGAATTTAAGCAAACGATCCCAGCATGATATCTAGAATATTCAACCTAAATCTGTTAAATTGAAAATTTCAACACTACAGGGGAACTTGAATAGCTTCCTTGTCATTACTAACCTTATAGATATTACCTCTGCAGGTGAGCCGTATACATCATCCACAATGGCAACGATCTAGCAGGTACTGCTAACTTGAATTATTATTTCAACGAGACAAAATATTTTTATTTCCTTTTGATGGACCAAACAAGATTCCCAAGTCTTAATTCAATATGCAGAAAGCCACAAGCCTTCAAAGGAGTGGAAAACTGCAAAGTTTCATCAGTGAGAATGACATAAACCTATCTATCATCTTTATGGGTAAGCCTTTGCCCGATGACAAAGTTGCTTGCATCTTTTCCATTCGTATTGGTTCCAATTTATTGGAAGTAACCTCCTTGTTAAGAAAAGAGGGCTTGGGTTGACTCGAGCATCCGTTGCCAACCCTACCCCTCACATGTTTAGTGGACTATTTTTAGCATCAAGTTACCTAAATATCTGTTGCCCAAAAAATCAAATTCAAACTGAAGCATTTCTTACATTTCCAAAGAGTGGCCCCAAATCTAACTCTTTGGAACCGACATTAACCTTGTCCCATATCACCTAACAATCCGTATTTCATGCTACTTCAGACATTAATCCCCATTGCTTATTAAATAAAAAGCATTTCCACCACCAATTTCGGTTCAAAAGATGATTCTGAAATCAAAATTCACAAGCAGCTTTCTCTATTGCAATCATATTGGTAATTTTAATGTCATCCTACAACTAGTCGTCGAGCAAGCCTAGCATAATCATTGACGAAATAGCAGAAGAAATTGCTCATCTATGGAGAAATCTTTCTATATTCTCATAGACTACTCAAAACTATTTCCATGAATTAGACTTTTTAATAATTAAGAAGAGGGTATATAAAGGAAATTACAAAAATAACACCATGAGAGGGGTGATGAAACCATTAAGCCTAATTTATGATATACTCATATGAACCCTAAACCCTTTTTTCATTTCCTTTCCTTTTTGAATTTCAATGATGCGCATTGAAAAATTAAAATTTGGGTTTCAATAAAACAACGCTTAGACAGCAATTAAATAGAATACGATATGCATAACACCATAAGAGCCTATCCAAGAATTCAAAACATGATTTCACGTTCCACACAAAACCCTAACCCCCCTCTCTCTCTTTTCCTGTTGAATTTCAATAACTGAGTTTTGATAAAGCATGTAATGCGGAAATTGCAATTAGGGTTTGAAGAGGAAACCTCTAAAGGAAGGCTCATGAAATCATCGGAAGGGTTTTGCTGCATCTCCTTGACCTCCTGTAGAATCCTCTTCACCGCTGCATTGTTCAGATTGTGCTTGTCTTCTGCCATTTGATTTTTGTGATCAAGATGAAATTGTTCGAAATTCGAATTTCCACAGAGAGGGGGGAAAGTCTCGCCAGGGGAAGTTTGAAAGAAATATGCAGGTACGGGAGGAATGGGCGGTTATAACCTAAAAAAAAAATAAATTAATAATAAAATAAAAAATAAATTTCTTAAAAAAAAACCCTTAACAAAAATATTCAAAAAATAAACTAAATTAATCGAATTTTCAATAATAGATCAATATTAATATTATTTACGTACTATTCATAATTAGTTGAGTTTTTAACACTCGATTAATTTCTAGTGTAAACAGTATTAATCGAGTGTTAAACACTTGACTAATTTATGAATAATATATGAATAGTATTAGTTAAGTTAAATTCGATCAATTTATTAACAGTATTGATTGAATTTTCAAAACACGATGAATCTTAGTTAAAAATAGAATTTTTGTTTCCTGAGATTTTTTTTTTTAGAATTTTTCTTTATAGTTTAGATCAATTTCATATTTGTCTCTAGATACAGACCCACAAATAAATTAAAAAGAAAAAAAATCTATATTCCCGAAACTGCCCGGATTTTCTTAAAACTTTGTAATGTTGGCAAAATAAAGTCTTATCTTTTACTTATGTATTAATTGTTGAGAATTTTTTTTTTAAAATATAAATATCGTAGTATTTATGATTTATAATATTAATTGTATAGAGGAAAAAGAGAAAAAGGTAATTTATAGAAAATCATGAACTTTATTTTTTATATAAAATTTATTTTTTTTATCTCATAGCACAAAACATTATTTTTAAAATTGTGTTGATTTTGGAAACTCATTGAATTTCCCTTTCGCTTTGACTTTTTTCTCATCTCTGTTTTACAACATTGTTTTGAGAAATATAGATTTGTCTTAATTTATATTTATTTTATTTATAATTTTTTAATTAGAATAAATTTTAAAAAATTCAAGATTTTACAAGTTAAAATTAAAATTTTCTACAAGAGAGATTTAAATTATAATATGAACCAACAAGTCGAAGCTTTGAAAATGTTCTAAAACATGAATGCACCAAGAGGCGTAAAGCATTGTTGTTATGTACTTCTTGTTCTGCTCTGCCGAACTGCTTGATGTCTTTTCTGCATCCACTTTATTTAGTCTGAGCTGAAGCCTGCCGTTTAAACCCCCAGGCATCTAGAAAGTGTCTGCATAAACATCCACAGTCCTACTTCAGCACTGAAAACAACTCCTGTCCAGCTACAGCCGATGCCGAATGCCGAATCTTTATTCCTTCAGATGATTTCCTATTTAATTGAAGCTAGCTGGCATCTTGTTGCTGCTATTGCAACTCATGCCGTGTTTCCTTCTTGTATGCGCGTTAACCTGTCACTATAATGGTATACATCTTGCCACAAAGGATTGGTATATTTGATAATCGTAATTATTATTTTCATGGTATAAATGCCTAAGTCATGAAAGCCAAAGTTTTTGGCTTCACTTCTGCTTTCATATGGCAAACCAATTTTTTGCTTTTAGTCCTTATGATTTCTATGGGATACAAATAGAGCACAGTCCTCCTCTGGAAAAAGAGGAAAATGAAGAGATCAAAACAGAGAAACGGGTCACCGAAAATTCACAACTTGCTCAACACCTTCAATCCAGGCAGAACACTACAAAAAACCCAAGTGATAATTCCGCAGAAGGTGAAGCAAAATTGGATATTCAGAGACTATCAGCAGAAGATATCATCAGACTAGCTGGAGAAACATACATTCACCTGTCTTCTCAGAAAAATGGTGCGCAGTTTGTCATGAATTACCCTTCAGATTTCGCCATGTTTGATTTTTCAACGGAAGTAACTCATGATGTACAACTAGCCTTAAGTTTATTATCAGCAGCCGAGAAGGTAGGGAAGCAACAATTTGAACAGGCAAGAAGATGGCTTGATATTTGCAATCGGACTTCATCAGACACCGGTAATGCAGTCCAGAGAGTTGTCTTCTATTTTGTTGAAGCTCTTCGCGGGAGGATTGACCAAAAAAGACATTTTTCTTCACTCGAAAGTCTCAACCAGCAGCTCACGACCTCTTTTCATCACAAAGAAGTTCCCATTACTCAAATTATGCTATTCACTGCAATGCAGTCAATGATACAAAATCTAGAGTCTGCAAAGAAGGTTCATTTGATTGACATTGAAATCAGGTGTGGAGCACTATGGCCAATACTAATGCAAGCTTTAAAAGCACGTCCCAATTGCCCAATTGAGCTTTTCAAAGTAACTGCTCTTGGACTGAACAAGAATGGAAGAGAGAAGATGGAAGAGACTAGTGAGATGTTATCAACCTTTGCAAATTCCTTAAACTTGCCTTTCTCGTACCAAGTACTAATCGTACCTGACATGGAAGAGCTCAAAGAAAAGCTCTTCGACATAGAAGACAATGAGACAGTTGTAGTTTTTTCTTCTCTTGTGCTGACAACAATGCTGACAAGGACTAAAAGTTTGGAAAGTTTACTTCGAGTACTCCGAAAGCTCAATCCGGACATCATGGTTGTCATCGAGGTTGAAGCAAACCTTAATTCACGTGATTTTGTGAATCGTTTTATTGAAGCACTTTTCTATTATACTGCATATTTTGATGCCCTGGAAACTTGTCTTGAAAGGGACAATCAGAACAGGATGATAACTGAGTCATTGCATCTTCAAGAGGGAATTAGAAACATTGTGGCTTCCGAGGGTGATAAGCGGGTTGTTAGACATGTGAAGCTTGATGTTTGGAGAGCCTTCTTTGCAAGGTTTGGAATGGTTGAAATTGAACTTACTGAGCAGTCTTTTTCTCAAGTTAAGTCGATCCTCAAGAAGTTTGTTTGTGGGGATTTTTGCAGTGTTAATAAGAATGTCAAAAGTGTGGTTGTGGGGTGGAAGGGAACCCCAATTGTTTCTATCTCATCTTGGAAGTTCAGCTGAGAGAGAGAGAGAGAGAGAGAGAGATGTTTAATGCTAAGGCAATAAATATTTTTGTTGGTGGGATGAAATCCGTTTTACTTGAAATTCTTATGGTTTACAACAAGAAGTTACAAAAGAGTAATTCAAAGCTAAACACGTTGAATACTTATCTTTGCATCAAATTAAAAGCGAAATTAAAATTATTATACAGTAATAAATTTATATGACTTTGGATTAAAAACCCTTTTTTACTCACTTTTTCAAATTTTAAACCTTTTTCTTTTTACTCGGAAATATCATTTTTCTATCTTGAGATTCTCGATTATCCTAAGCCTCTGCAACATGTAATGACCAGGCAACCAATAGTCAAAATATGCTAAATTTGTCCATTCTGTTTTCCCTTAGCGGTGTTTGCTTGGATACTTTTTTTTTTTTTTCTTTTTTTTTTTCTGATGAATCCTGATATTTTTTTCATGTATCAGCAAAATTTAATTTTAAAATTTTTATATTATTTTAATTTTTTATTAATTAAACTAACTAATACTAATTATTAAATATAGCTTATTTTGCCTATAGTAACTATTAGAGAAGAAGAAGAAGAAGAAGGGTCTGTATCTACTTTGCCTAAAATTATCCCTTTTATTAGCTTTATCTCTAACTGAAAATTCTCCTTGGGAATTTTTTATTTTTTTATTTTAAATTTTATTGGAATTTAATTAATTATATTTCATTTGGGTCTCAATCTATTAACTTTGTAAAAATGTAATACATTATCTCATTTTATTTCCAATTTTTTAAAATCAAAAAAAAAAATTATATAAAACCATAATTTTTTTTTTCAAATAGTATAACATTTTTTCATAAATAAAAATAAAAAATAATAAACAACGTTTTCAAGGTATTAGTGCTTTTTAGGATTGCACGACTGGTCTTGGAACCGTAGAAGAAAGAGAGAAAAGAGTGAGGGATCCGTGTCTTCTCTGATTGGACCAACCCTTTAAGTTAAGAAGACGATGATTTCAAAGCAACGAAAGTGTGTAATCCAAAGACAATGTGAGTTTCGTCCTCTAGTCTCTCTCACTTTTCTATCCATATTCTATACTTTCCTCGCATTTTTAATGATTGATCCAAAAAACAACTGTTTGTTCAGTGATCAACGAAACCCATCATGTTTTTTCTGCTACATGTTCATTTTTTTCAATTTTTCTTTTCTGGGTAATCTCTATTAGGTTCAAGAAACTTATAGAATGTATAAGAGTCCTGATTTTTCTTCCTTTTTCTTCGAATTTTATTCTTAAAACTTATAGAAATGAGCCCCTTAATATTGGGCCTGGAGGCCAGTAATAAGACCAAAGGAGTTGGTTAATAAGATGTTTTGACTCTGGTATTGGGCATTTGAATCGCAACCACTCGTGAGAGATGAGTTCCATAACACTGAGCCAAGAGCAGTGAGACCTAAAGACTTGTTAATGAGACTTTTTCTTTGTTTAGAAAATTGAAAAGGACCCCCCCCCCAAAAAAAAAAAGAAAAAATATATCCTCTCTAACGTTTTGTGGTTGCCACCCAAGTCGATAACATCAAGATAGCGCCACCATGTTCGTCACTCTCTTTGTTTTTTCCTTCTTATTCTTTCATCTTTGTACTCTTTTCCATATTGATTTAGTTATTATAAGTGTTCACTATAGCAAGAATAATATAATCTTATTGTTGAATCATGATCTGATGACTGGTATGCCTGACTTAAAGACCAAGAGGGTTCTTTTCTGCTTTGTTTTTCTCTTCAGATGGAGAGTCCCATCTTCTCTTCCCCCGCGTTTGATTTCAATGGAATCCAACTTCGTTATACTCCTACAAGAGTCTGTGAGAAACAGCAAGTATGCACAGGGCAAACTGGTTATGTTGTCTCTACTTATGTCTTTGATCAGAAGAACATAGTTGATAAAGAACAGAAGCAACTACAGCCACCAGAGTCTGCATCAGATTACTGGGTTTTGGATGATTTCCAATTTGATGACCTTTCCTCACCAGTTTTGCCATTCTTGGAGACCTCGAAGCTTGAGATTGCCCAATCCAGAGCTGTGGAAGAAACATCCTGTCCTCCATCTGTGTCATCTCTAGAGCTTCTTCGCAATGTCAGAACTGGGCTGAAGAATTTCAAAGGAGAAATTTCAGATTGTGCAGGAAACAAAACTGATGAAGTTCGCCGGAGCCTATCAACTGAAGAGATCTTTCGGGTTGCTGGAGCAAGGTACATCCAACAATCTCAAAGAAACAATGACTTTCCTATGCTTAGTCATCCCTATGATTATTCTTTCCTTCATCTTTCCGAGGAAGAAACAAGAGATGTACAACTTGCCCACCTTCTTTTTGCTGCAGTCGAGAAGGTCGACAGCAAACAGTATGGCCGTGCAACCAAATTGCTTGATCGTTGTGGTTGGGTTGCATCTGAAACTGGCAGTCCTGTTCAGAGAGTCGTTTTCTACTTTTCTGCAGCCCTCAGAGAGAGGATTGTTCGAGAGATGGGAACAACCACAACTATGGCAAAAGGGTTGGATGCCCTAGAAAACATAGGCTTACTTAATGCTGTCCACCATTTTAATCTTGCAACCCTTGCATGTTACCAGGAGCTTCCACTCACACAAGTAATGACATATACAGGAGTACAAATTTTAGTAGACAACGTCACGTCCGCAACTAAGGTCCACTTAGTAGATCTCGCAATCAGGAGTGGGGTTCAGTGGACGATCTTCATGCAAGCTCTAGCAGATTGTCGTGATTGTGCAATTAAGATTCTTAAGATATCTGCAGTTGGATTGAAGGGCAATCTGCAGATGAAGGAGACAGGAAAGAGGTTAGCGAGTTTCGCCAAGTCTCTGAACTTGACCTTTTCATTTAGGGAAATCTATGTATCAGACATGAAAGATCTCAAAGAAGAACTGTTTGAAATTGAAGACGATGAAGTAGTGGGTATTTATGCGCCACTTATTCTGAGAACGACGCTGTCAAGGCCTAGATTGTTGGAAGGTGTAATGACAGCACTGACAAAGCTCAATCCATCCATTATGGTAGTTGGAGAGATTGAAGCAAATCACAATTCGGTGTCATTTGCAACTCGGTTTATCGAGGCACTTTTCTTTTTCGGTGCATTTTACGATTGCTTGGAAGATTGTTTGGAGCAGAACAATAAGTACAGAACAATAATTGAGGCCGTATATTTTGGTAATGGGATTCGAAACATCATAGGAAGCGAAGGTGAAGAGAGAATTACCCGAAGTGTAAAGATGGATGTGTGGAGGGCCTTTTTTGCAAGGTATGGAATGGTGGAGCTTGAACTCAGTGAATCATGCTTGTATCAAGCTAGCCTCCTGGTTAAGCAGTTTGCTTGTGGGGGTTCTTGCACGCTAGACAAAAACGGCCAAAGTCTCCTCGTTGGATGGAAGGGAACCCCAATTCATTCTGTTTCAGCTTGGAAGTTCTGTTGAGACAGAAACGAGAGACTTGAATTAAAATCACATGAGCTTTATCTCTGCAAATCGGTCAATCATTTTCAATTGTTGGAATAGTTGTGACAATGAAAGTAAAGCATATTATCAATGCATTTTCTTTATTATATATATTTTTTTTCATTGGAGAGTCCACCAAGAATGCTTATGTTGGTGTTGTGAATTCTATGGTTATTCGAATAACTCAAAAACTTTTGCCTATAGTAATAAATGTATTGGGATCAAGTTTACCCCTCTCTCTAACCAAGCACCCAAAAAAAAACAAAAAAGCTTTGGACTGTCGGAGAGGTGGCTATTTTGCCTCGGTTCATCTAATCGAGCATCAACTTGGCCGGACGTGTATCATCAATTTTTTGGAATTGAATAGTGAATGAAAACGAGCAAATATTAGTCTTTGATGTATCATGTACGTGTTGTGAATCTAATATTGTGTGAATGATAATATATTTTTGTAATTTACAGAAATTACATATATATTGTTAATACTTTTTTTTAATTAATGCAATTCTAAAAAAAGGATGGACTGAATGATATAATTATAATTCACTTGTTTAATTCTTTTATTCATTATGAAAAATATATGGTCTTACTAATTTATTGTGCATAAATAGAAATATTCTTATTTTATAATTTTCTATCTTTATTCTTTTATTTATTTTAATTTTATTAACTGAAATTTGAAATAAAATTAGAAAATATTATTCTTTAGTTGGGAGAATTGAGATATTGTTAATCTTTTTTATTTCAATTGGATTTATTTTTAATTGAATTAAGTATTAATGAATAATAAAAAAGGTAACTAAATAAGCTATTAAATAAAAAAGTTAACTAATTTCATACTTTAAAATACATACTATGTATTATACATTAATAAGTATACATATATAGCATAGTTTTATTTATAGTGTAAAAATAGTACATGTGCTTTCTCAAAAGATTGATCAGGAATTATTGATTATTTTTAAATTTGATTATATTTTAAAATTAAAATAAAATATTTAAAATTATAAAATCTATCGTAACACAATTTTATAAGTTACTTAAAAAATCTCTCCTTAAATAATTTTTTAATTTTAATTTTGAAAAAGGAAAAATAGCAAGAAGAAAAACGGCCTGCTTCAAATTTGAAATTTGAAAAAAATTGGACAATTTCCCAATTATTTATTTAGATTAAAAGAAAAGAAATAAAAAAAAGAAAACGGCCGGTTTGTTACGCGGCGTAGCTGCAAGAAAATAGAAAGAAAAAAGAAAAATAAAACGGCTAGCTTGTCTTGGGCGGAGCGTTTAGGCTTCTGGGCTATGAATAGGGGGAGGGGAAGTTTCTGATTGATGAGGGGGAGATGTGGACAGAGAGGGTGGAGAGAGATATTCTTCAATCTCGATACTGAAGATGGTGATGGGATCTAGCGTGGATCTCTAAGAGCCTAGAGTAATATTTCCTCACCTCTCCCTTTTTTTTTTTCTTTTTCCATTTTTCTTTCCTTGATCTTGGTTTGTGTTTAGGGTTTCCATTTAATTTTCTTGGTTCAAGATTTCCTAAAAAATTGGATTAGGCGATCGATTTTTTCTGATTTTCTGTCTTATGTTTTTTTTTTATTACACATACTTGTTTGCAGATATGTTATTGTAATTCGATCTGCAGAGCACTCGATGAATTAGGGTTTCCATTTAATTTTCTTGGTTCAAGATTTCCCAAAGAATTGGATTAGGCGCTCGATTTTTTCTGATTTTCTGTCTTATGTTTTGTTTATTACACGTACTTGTTTGCAGATATGTTATTGTAATTCGATCTACAGAGCACTCGATGAATTTACTGAAACACATATGGGATCTGCCTAGAATCTTCATCTAAGAGAGGAATGAAATGGAAAATTCTATAATTTCTCAGAGGATTTGATTATTTGCATTAATGGACACTCTAGTAACTCATTTAGAGCTTTTGTTTCTTGCTGACAGTCGGTGAGATTACTAGGAGATGCATCTGCTTCCTTTGAGAAGAACTGTGTAGGAGGAATCCAAGCGAATAAAGCAAGGATTTCAAAGTTACTACATGAGGTAAGTTTTGGCAGACATAGCAATTTAGTTACCTGTCACATCCCGTTTAAAAGTTTATAGCTTATAGATCTTTTCCTTTACCTCTGTATGTTGAGGGACGTGCATTTCTGGTCACTGATGCTTGTAACTTTATTGAACCCTGTAAGCTCCCCTAAACCTGTACTAAATGCATTTCCCATTCGTTTGTATTCCAACCACTAGCTAGCTGATTATTTTGCCTGTGTTAAGAAAATTGGCTATGACAATGCTGCGGTAGTTGCCAAGAAAGCTAACAAAGAGGGAAGTACTCTGAAGGTAATAGTCATACTCATAATTAACATTGTTAGTTTGTTTATTCATTGTCTACCAAGTGAATAGCTTCTGGAGCTGCCTTAATTCAAGCCAGTCTTAGATTGTTTTTGGCCCAGAGTCCTTTTGAGGATTATATGGAATTGAGACTGTATATAGCTACTAGTGTTTGCTGTGACATCAAAACAAGCACAACTAGTGAACTAGGTGGGCATATTAATGACCCTATTCTTTGTAGCATACCATGACGGAACTAGGTGAGATATATGGAACAGATCAGTAGTTTTCCAAAGAGGAAAATTTATGATGTTGGAATTTTAGGAATCATTCATGCTTTTGATGATGTTTTCATTCTTCAGTGGTCTGCACTGTGGCCTGGCGAACTCATTCTCCCTGAAAATGAACCAGGCGGCAGCATAATGCCAGTAAAATCCTTATCTCCTTTTATTTTATGAGAATATCAAGTTGGATGTTTTCTTGCTTCCACTAACTTATGTCATTCTTTTTTTTGCCTTCAGTTAGTTAATAAATTAGTTGAGTACTTTATATTTCAGGGGAAGGTCAATCCTACACGATGTGAGACTCTCACAATGGTCTGTGCTTAGGTAAAACAACAACAATCTAGACCTTCTATCCCAAAATTTGGGATTGACCACATGAGAGACAAATATCGAAATCGAAAAAAAATTTTGATTTAGTTTATACGAATTCTTTTATGTCACTTATTCTTATCTAATACCATCTCATCAACTAAATCCATAACTATCATATCTTTACGAATGCATTGCATCCAAATTTTCAACGGTCTATCTCTACATTTTATTAAATCTCTTATATTTTAATTCTCTACCTTCTTAACAAATGCGTCCTTAGACCTTCGCTGCACATGTCCAAACCATCTCAAAAGGTACTCTCGCATCTTATCTACAATTGAGTTAACTTCCAATTTATTTCGTATTTTGTTGTTTCTAATTCTATCATTTCTAGTTTTGTCACACATCGAGTTAAAACATTCTCATTTCAGTTACAGTCATTTTTTGCTCTTATTGCTGTTTAATGGTCCAACACTCAGTGTCATATAACAGAGCTGATTTTACTGCGGTTCTATAAAATTTTCTCTTTAAATGTAATGGCATCGTGCGATCACACGGATGTCTTTCTCCATTTCATCTAACCTGCTTGAATTCTATTATTTATATCACTATCTATATTGCCATAATTTTAGATGATGGAACCAAGATATCTAAATCGTTCGTTCTTTGAGACTTTTCTTCGTTCTAACCTAATCTTTTCTTCATTATTCTGATAGTTGTCACTAAATTTACATTTCATATGCTCAGTTTCAGATCTACTCAATCTAAATCTTTAGATTCTAACGTGTTCCTTCATAACTCTAATTTAGTACTGATACACTCTCTAATTTAATCAACCAAAACTATATTATCTGCGAAGAGCATACACCATGTTTTTTCATCTTGAATATTTTTTGTGATTTCATCTATCACTCTTGTAAATAGTATGGAACTCAATGCCGAACTTGATGTAGTCCAATGTTAATAGGGAAGCTATCGCTCAACCCCCGTAAGTCATTACATTGGTCACAACTTTTTCGTACATATCCCTAATAAGATTAATATATTTCAAAGAGATCCTTTTTTTTATCAACGCCTACCACAACACGTCTTTTAGAACCTTGTCATATGATTTCTCAAAGTCAATGAATATCATATGTAGGTCTTTCTTTTGCGCTCTAAATATCTCAATCAATTGTTTTAGCAAGTGAATTGTTTCAGTGGTAGAATCTGAATTAGTTCTGAGTCACATTTATCTTCCGTCTTAATCTATGCTCTATCACTTTCTCTCATAATTTCATTGTATGGTTTATGAGTTTAATTCTTCTATAGTTGGAACAATCTTGTACGTCCTCTTTATTCTTATACGGCGGGACAAGTGTGCTCTCTCTCCATGCGTAAGGTATTTTCTTTGTTTGTCAAATTTTGTTAAAAAAAGCCGTTAACATTGTTACTCCGAATTCACCCAAACATTTTCACACCTCAATAGGGATGCCATCAGGTCCTATGGTTTTGTTATTTTTTATTCTCTTTATGGCCTCCTTTGCTTCATGGGGATGAATATTATATTTAAAATATCTATTAATCTCTTCTATAGATATTTCTATATTTTCTATATTTATTGTATTCTCAATGTTAAACAGATTATTAAAATATTCCCTCCACCGCTTTTTTAGGTAAAACTACAGGAAATCTTTTTCTCATTCTCTCTCTCTCTCTCCCCCCTTCTCTCTCTGTCAATTACGTTTTTGTTTTGTTAATATGATTTTTGAAATATGTATTGTGGTATATCCGACAAAAAATTGGTTGATTTGCAAATGGTGAGAGTAGTTGGGGCAAAGACTTACGAGCAAAGTCTGAGATGGATGGGCTTTCTTTGAGTATTAGTATCTGAAAATTTCAGAAACTTCCTTGAAGCATCTGATCTGGGAAGGTAGATGTTGTCGATTCCAGTAGTAGACAAGAATGGTGACAGTTCTGGAACATACCAAGACTGCTAGCATATAAAGTTGGATGACAACTATATTTTGACATCTTTATTGCAGTAGTAGAGCATTCGGTGATTTACTGAAACACATATGTGATCTGCCTGGAATCTTCATCTTAGAGAGGAAATGAAATGGAAGATTCTATAATTTCTCAGAGCATTTGATTATTTACATTAATGGAACACTAGTAACTCATCTAGAGCTTTTGTTTCTTGCTGACAGTTGTGAGATTACTAGGAGATGCATCTGCTTTCTTGAAGAACCGTGTAAGAGGAATCCAAGCGAATAAAGCAAGGATTTCAAAGTTACTACATGAGGTAAGTTTTCAGACATATAAATTTAGTTACCTTCACATCCCGTTTGAATGATTATAGCTAATAGATATTTTCTTTTATCCCTGTATGATGATGGATGTGCATTTCCGATCACTAATGCTTGTAACTTTATTGAACCCTGTAAGCTCCCCTAAACCTGTACTAAATGCACTTCCTGTTTATTTGTATTCCGATCATTAGCTAGCTGATTAGTTTGCCTGTGTTCAGAAAATTGGCTATGAAAATGCTGCAGCAGTTGCCAAGAAAGCCCACAAAGAGGGAAGTACTCTGAAGGTAATAATCATTGATAATTAACGTTTTTAGTTTATTTATTCACTGTCAACAGAGGGAGTAGCTTGGATTTTTTCTAGGAGCTTTTATGATGACGCACTGGAGCTGTCTTAATAGAGGCCGGTCTTAGATTGTTTTTGGCCTGGACTCCTTTTAAGGAATACTAATATATGGAATTGATACTGTATATAGCTACTAGTGTTTGTTGTGATTTTAAAACAGGCACAACTGGTAAACTAGGTGGGCATATTAATGACCCTATTCTTTGTAGCATACCATGACAGAATTAGGTGAGATATATGGAACAGATAAGTAGTTTTCCAAAAAGGAAAATGCATGATATTGAAATTTTAGGAATCATTTATGCTTTGTATGATGTTTTCATTATTCAGTGATTTGCACTGTGGCCTCGTTGAACTCATTCTCCCTGAAAATGAACTCAGCAGCAGCACAATGTCAGTAAAATTCTTAACTCCTTTTATCTTATTAGAATTATCAAGTTGGATGTTTCCAGCATTATGCCAATAAAATGAACCATGCAATTTTAGGCACTTTCTGATTTTCTGTCTTATGTTTTGTTTATTACATATACTTGTTTGCAAATGGGTTATTGTAACTCAACTACGGTAATAGGTTCAAAAGCCCAAGAATGAACAGTGGTTAATGGTTGGCTTTATGTCATCTAAATTTTTACTTTGTTGTGCAACTTAAAAATGTCAACATCATGATTTAGAGAGTTGGCTAACCATTCATACTGTGTATCAGTTTTCAACATAAGGAATTGCATGGTTAGCTCTTGCAGATGTTACATGTTGCATGTTCAGTAGAGGTTACTTGATGTGCATTAGGCTGTTTCGAGAATTCTTTCTGATAGCACAATCTTGAAAAATCAAAAGCTGGAATGGGTTTTTCTTTGCAAATCTAAACTAAAGTTTTTCTTTTAATTTGACATTTATATAACTGATAGGATGCTGATTTCCTTACAATTCAGTGAAGTGGCTTGTTGGATTCTACATTATGTTTTGTTTGCAGTTGAGATGTTTGTAGATACCAAGCCTCTGACACTGTTCATAATGATTGCAGTGCTTTTATATTTGCCTATGGCCGGGAAAGAACACAATTCCATTAAAAGCTTCAAGGCTGGGGAGGAAAAAAAAAAAAGATGCAACGAGAAGAATCCAAGTAAATTTATTTTCCAACTTTTATTTTCTTTATTCCGTTACTGATTTTTTTTTTTTAATAATTTTGTTGGTGAGCATTGGCTCTATGGATATTGGAGAATGAAGATTTCTCTGACCACTAATGTTTAGCTGATTATTATTATTTTTTTTTTAATAAAAGAAAAGTAATGGTAGGGTTTATTCATTCCTCAGGTAGTAATGATGGTGTTTGACATATATGTTACCCTAGGTGGATTTCTTTGCTTCCCTTTTGTTATCTGCTTTTGGGACTTAAACAAAAAGTTTTAAGAATGTCTTTTGTATTTCATGATTTTGGTTTTTATTAACAAATATCAAGCTTCCTCCACAGGTCTCACATTCATGTGTGATTTCAACATGGTCTCATTTTAGATATCTTGTAGTATGATGGCTTAGCTTAGGGAACATACTATGACAGCTAATATATAAAAGTGGGATGCCATGGAAACAACCGAGTACACAAAAGGTTCTCATGTTCTTCAAGTAGCAAGGTTCTCATGAACTATCTTATGCTACTTGCAAAGGAAACAGAGTTCTGTGACACTCATCCATATAATTTCCTTAACGTTTTTGTTACCAGGTAAATAAAATTGGTTGATTTTGGGAGTGTCATCCATATACCTAAAGCTGTTATTTGACTTTGAAAAATGGTGATAGTAATAGGACAAAAATATCTGTATTTGAAAATTTCAGAAACTTCCTTGAAGCATCTCATCTGGGAAAGTAGGTGCTGTTGATTGCGGTAGTAGAACAAGAATTTGGATTATCTTTTATGATGGCCTTGTAGTTGTTTGTGAAATTTTGTATAATTCTTGAGTTGTATGGTGCAGTCACATCTGGAGATTGTTTCTCAAGCAAAAGTTTGGAGCTGTTTGCAAATTCTGTCAGGGCAATCTGGGAATGCTCATCAACGGAGTTCTTGATTCTGACATGATGGCTGGTATGCTGTACAGTTGAAAGATTTGGATTAGATGCTTGATGTTTTTGATTTTAACAAACTAGCCGTTTTTTTTTTTAATTTCTTTTTTTTAATCTAAATAAATAATTGGGAAATTGTCCAATTTTTTTTTTTTTTTTAAAATTTCAAATTTGAAGCAGTTAATTTTTTTTTTTTAATCTAAACTGGCCTTTTTTCTTCTTTCTATTTTTCCTTTTTCAAAATTGAAATAAAAAAATTGTTTAAGGAGAGATTTTTTAAGTAACTTATAAAATTGTATTACGATAGATTTTATAATTTTAAATATTTAATTTTAATTTTAAAATAAAATATTTAACAAATATCAAGCTTCCTCCACAGGTCTCACATTCATGTGTGATCTCAACACGGTCTTATTTTAGATATCCTTTAGTATGATGGCTTAGCTTGGGGAACATACTATGACAGCTAATATATAAAAGTGGGATGCCATGGAAACAACTGAGTACACAAAGGGTTCTCATGTTCTTCAAGTAGCAAGGTTCTCATGAACTATCATATGCTACTTGCAAAGGAAACAGAGTTCTGTGACACTCATCCAAATAATTTCCTTAACGTTTTTGTTACCAGGTAAATAAAATTGGTTGATTTTGGGAGTGTCATCCATATACCTAAAGCTGTTATTTGACTTTGAAAAATGGTGACAGTAATAGAACAAAAATATCTGTATTTGAAAATTTCAGAAACTTCCTTGAAGCATCTCATCTGGGAAAGTAGGTGCTGTTGATTGCGGTAGTAGAACAAGAATTTGGATTATCTTTTATGATGGCCTTGTAGTTGTTTGTGACATTTTGTATAATTCTTGAGTTGTATGGTGCAGTCACATCTGGAGATTGTTTCTCAAGCAAAAGTTTGGAGCTGTTTGCAAATTCTGTCAGGGCAATCTGGGAATGCTCATCAACGGAGAACTTGATTCTGACATGATGGCTGGTATGCTTTACAGTTGAAAGAATTGGATTAGATGCTTGATGTTTTTTGATTTTAACAAACTAGCCGGTTTTTTTATTTCTTTTTTTTTTTAATCTAAATAAATAATTGGGAAATTGTCCAATTTTTTTTAAAAAAAATTTCAAATTTGAAGCAGTTAATTTTTTTTTTTAATCTAAACTGGCCTTTTTTCTTCTTTCTATTTTTCCTTTTTCAAAATTGAAATAAAAAAATTGTTTAAGGAGAGATTTTTTAAGTAACTTATAAAATTGTATTACGATAGATTTTATAATTTTAAATATTTTATTTTAATTTTAAAATAAAATATTTAACAAATATCAAGCTTCCTCCACAGGTCTCACATTCATGTGTGATCTCAACATGGTCTCATTTTAGATATCTTGTAGTATGATGGCTTAGCTTGGGGAACATACTATGAAAGCTAATATATAAAAGTGGGATGCCATGGAAACAACTGAGTACATAAAAGGTTCTCATGTTCTTCAAGTAGCAAGGTTCTCATGAACTATCATATGCTACTTGCAAAGGAAACAGAGTTCTGTGGCACTCATCCAAATAATTTCCTTAACGTTTTTGTTACCAGGTAAATAAAATTGGTTGATTTTGGGAGTGTCATCCATATACCTAAAGCTGTTATTTGACTTTGAAAAATGGTGACAGTAATAGAACAAAAATATCTGTATTTGAAAATTTCAGAAACTTCCTTGATGCATCTCATCTGGGAAAGTAGGTGCTGTTGATTGCGGTAGTAGAACAAGAATTTGGATTATCTTTTATGATGGCCTTGTAGTTGTTTGTGACATTTTGTATAATTCTTGAGTTGTATGGTGCAGTCACATCTGGAGATTGTTTTTCAAGCAAAAGTTTGGAGCTGTTTGCAAATTCTGTCAGGGCAATCTGGGAATGCTCATCAACGGAGAACTTGATTCTGACATGATGGCTGGTATGCTTTACAGTTGAAAGAATTGGACCAGGTGCTTGATGTTTTTTGATTTTCAGTCTGATGATTTGTTTATTACAGATGCTTGTTTGCAGATGGCTTCTTATGATTTGAGGTTCAAAAGACCAAAGAATGTCCTGCAGTAAGTGGTGAATTTTATGTGGTCTGAACTATTACATTGTTACACAACTTAAGAATGTCCACAACATACTTTAGAGAGATTTCTGACCATTCTTACTGTGTATCAGTTTTCAACATAAGAAATTGCATACTTAGCTGTTGCAGATGTTATATGTTGCATGATCAGTAGATGTTACTTGGTGTGCAAGGCTGTTTCCAGAATTCTTTCTGATAGCAGAATCTTGAAAAAATCAAACACTGGCATGCAGTTTATGGAAATTAAGCTTTTGGAGAGGTAGAAAAGGTTTAAAAGCTATACCTTACTCTTGGATTTTCTATATGATGATCTTTTTCTCTCATATTGACCCTTTCGATTCCTTTAGAGATATTCTGCTTAGTGGATGTCAGAGTTCTTGAAGATAACCATAGACTATGCAATCTAGTGCGGAAGCTAAAGTGTAAGAATTCCACTTTCATGAAATTTTAATTTCATCTACGATATTTAGTGTAACTGAAAGTATGAGGGTCCATTTCCACCTAGACCTTTCCTGGATGGTCAATCAAATTACTTTAGCACTACACAGAATAATGCGATATTTTGATTAGCAAATCAACCAAAAGTGGATTGGGATGTAAAGCATTTGGTTTTGACAAAGTGTTTAGGCCTTCTGTGTCCAGGTTCAAATGATTGTTCTTCATTACCCCGTTGCCTGCCATCCTACTCGATATCATTTCTACAAAAGATTAATGTCTCGTCTGCAAAGAAAAGATGGGAAATAGAAATAAGCTTCCCTTTCCCTCCCTACCACAGAGAATCCATGGGTCCACCCCAACTCCACTGCTTTAGTGAGCATCCTACTCAAAACATCCATCACTGTGATGAAAAGGAAAGGAGAAAGGGGACACTGTCTCAAGCTCAGGAGGACCTATAGTAGCAGAAAACACTTAAATTTTAGGTTTGAGTCATGAGGATGTCAATTTACCAAAATGATTATTGCAAAAGGCGGATAATCTTTGTGGCAACTTCATATCAATTAATTTCACTGCACTGCAATCAGGGGCATAATGGGCTGCAATAGTTCGATTAAGAATGAAATCTAGCAAATTGAGTACTTGATAGCGGGCTTGCAGTTCTTGCCACATTCTCTCATGGTGTGGTGGGTGATGTCATGCCCAAGGATATTACAATTAATTGTTGCTTTGTCTTGGTATGGAGTTAATCTATGAAGCATGGACATATCAAAATGAAAGCTGTGTTTGTCACTTACTCATGATAGACACTCCATATGGCATATCCAATTTGTTCTTTTTCTTTTATATATCAAACAGTTCTTGGGCACTTCTTGGACACACAAAACACAAGAAGACACTTTACAGAACTATTATAGTTAAAAATTGAATATTTTGCACACTAATATGAGTCTCTTGTTGAAATGAAGATTGTGATAATTGAAATATTTGAAATATATTGATTGCTTATACACAAATTTTGCAATGGGTAAGGGCAAATTTATTAATGCTATTTAAATTATTTACTTATATAAATAAAACTAACATTATCTTATGATTTGTCCTAGCGGTGTCCATGTCTTTTTTCTGAAAACTTGATGTATCAATATCTATGTCCATGTCCACATGTTTTTGCATCCTTGTTTCATAGGATTTAATTATAACCATATAAAAGGGAATTATACCGCCTGAAATGTATTACAGCATTCAATTATCAATGTTGATTGAGTTGGGTACTCTCTCACTCCTCTGTGCGCACGCGTGCGTGCAGTCACATGTTTGTGCATTTGCATGTGTTGAAAAGAAGAATGACTCAACCTATCACCAATCAAGTGCATCTACTTAGAAGCCCAAGAGTCCAAGACATGGTTCTCTCTTCAATGCCCAGAAATCAGCCCATTGTGGGCAGCATTGAAGATCCAAGAAAGGCAGCCCCAAGGCTGCCCATTTAAGCCCAAGAAAGGGCCAGCCCTTGGCCCAAAAAGGAGGGCCAAGGGCTGCCCCAACGGCTAGTAAACCAGCCGTTGGGAAGCATCCCAAACGGCTAGGTCAGAATGCTGACCATTGGGGCTCCTTTTTTTTCTCCTCTCCCTTTGTGCATTTTTTATTCCCTCTAGTGTTCTCTTGAAATCCTATAAATATGGGTCTCTTTCTCCTTCCAAAAGTATGAGTAAATGCTCTCAATCTACCCATGTATTCTCTCTTTACTCTTCAATAAAAATCCAGAAGTTATTTCATTCATTATTGTATTTATATTTTGATATTTCAACATGGTATCATAGCAAATTTCGATCCCCTCCTCTTCAAGGTTGGGTGATCCTCTACCTTCCATCAATATTACCCAATTTCAAAATATCTCTTCCATTCAATTAAAAGGGGAAAATTACTACCAATGGGCAGCTTTGATGAGACGAACATTGGAACTTCACAACTTGGAGGGTCACATACTCGATCAACCACTTGAAGATGTGGATTCTTCCTTTAGAGAATGGAAGAAGAGGGACAATCATGTATTTTTTCTTCTACTCAACTCCATGGTTGAAACACATTAGGCTATGGTAACATGTGCTCCAAATGCCACGCAAATATGGGACTCAATGTTTTCTCTTTATGGGCTGGAAACTAATCTTGGAAGGATCTTTGAGCTCAAGAAACAAATTGCAAAAATCAAGAAAAAAGGCAAATCTCTTCCACAATACCTTGGAGAGCTCACCGACTTGTGGAACGAGCTCATGACACTCCAACCGGACACCATCGACCTAAAGGTGATTCAAAGGCGGAGGGAAGAAGACAAGATCTTCTCACTACTCATGGGGCTCGATGACTCCTTCTCAACTCTAAGGCAAGAAATCCTTCGAATGAAGGACTTCCCTACATTTGGAGAGGTGCAAAGCATGATCCAAAGAGCTGAAATTAGCATTCAGCCAAAAGAAAGCTCCAAGCAAAAGTTTGAAGCTCAAGTGTTTCTTGCCTTTTCCAATGAACACATGGCTGCCAAAGTGACTCAACCTTCAAGGAAACTTGAGATATGCTCTCATTGCAATAAAAGGGGGTCACACTAAGGAGAAATGCTGGAATCTCAACCCACACTTGAAGCCTAAATTATTCAAGTCAAGGGAGCAGCCGTTGGGAGCCTCAAACGCCTTCAATTCTGGACAACAAACTGCCCAACATGTAAAGCTTGAAGCACCTTCATTGGTGGAGTTTGCTGCACTCCAAAGTTAATTAAATGATGTCACAAGGAGGCTACAATAGCTTGCTCATACAAGTGGTAACAATCAAAGCACTCTCACTCATTCAAATTCAAGTGATTTTTTGATTGATTTGGGTACGAACTATTATATGGTTAGAAATAGAAGGAAAATAAAACGTTTTAAAAACCTTTCTAATCATAAGATAGTTCGGGTTGTCAATGGATAAAATTGGGAAGTAAAGCAAGTAGGTAAAATTGATCTTTTTGGAAAAATCACTGATGCTCTTTATGTTCCCGGACTTACTTTAGATCTTTTGTCCATAAGCAAAGTCACTAAGGATCAATAGTGTAGAGTTATTTTTTACTCAAATTCTGTTGCTTTTCAGGATCTCAAGTCGAATCGGTTGATTGGCAATGGTTCTAGAAGAGGAAACTTATATTTTTTGGATCAAAATCAATATGCACTTGTAGTTTATGTCAAAGAAGATCTTTGACATCAAAGATTAGGACATCCTAGTGATCAAGTTTTAAAAAGTCTATTTCCAAATTTGAAAATTGAGAATAGACATTGCAAAGTTTGTATTTTGAAAAAAGAAACTCGAACAATGTACCCAATTTTTAAATCTATATATAAAAGTACTTTTGATTTAGTGCATTCCGATGTGTGGACTTCTTCTATTATGTCTCATTTAGGCTACAAATACTTCATTATATTTGTAGACCAAAAGACTAGGTACACTTGAGTTTACCTGTTAAATACCAATGACCAAACTTTTGATGCTTTCAAAAGCTATGAGAAATATGTGACCAAACTTTACAATGCCAACATAAAAATCCTAAGGACGGACCATGAAGAGAAATTCACTAGTTTAAACTTTGAAAGCTATCTCAAAGAAAAAGGCATTATCCACCAAATGTCTTGTGTATATACACCTCAACAAAATAGGGTAGCCGAACGGAAAAATAGGCATATATTAGAAATAGTTAGGGCAATGATGTTTCATGCAAATGTGTCTAAGAAATTTTGGTGTGATGCGGTAAAAATCGCTGTCCACTTAATCAATCTAATCCCATCTCAAGTTCTAAATGGGAAGTCACCTCTAGAAATCCTATTAGAAAGGAAACCTAATATCTCCCACCTTATAACATTTGGATGTGTATATTACATACACATGCCATCCCACTTTAGAGACAAACTTGACAATAAGGGGAGAAAATGTCTATTCCTACTATATGCCTCTTTTGAGAAGGGATATAGGTGTTATGATGTGAACATTAACAAAACCTACTTATCTTAGGATGTGATATTCGTAGAAAATGATTTTTATTTTTTTGTAGATAATGAAGTGCATCAACCATCAAAGGAAGAGGCTACTCCTAGCACATGTGATTTCTTGCTCCTCCAAATCTATCATCTTTACCAATTGAAGAAGGCACCTCCCAAGATACCAGTAAACACTCTCAAAGTAATAAAGAAGGAGGATCAAACTCCATAGAAGAGGAGACAGCTCACACTTCGGGGGGAGAACAAGAAATCAAAGAGGAAGAGCCATCCGAGCATGTTGAGGAAGAATTAGATGCACCACCTCCTCAACCTAGGAGATCAATTAGGGTGAGAAGACCTTTTTCGGAATGGAAATTTTACTATAACCCCCTCTCCACTGATCATCCTCTTTCCGATTATTATACTATCTCACTTGTTACTTCGAGCCACCAAGCCTTCTTTAGTGGGACAGAGAAAGAACAGGAGTTTAGGACATTTGAGGAAGCATCTAAGGATCCAAGGTGGAGAAGAGCCACGAAGGAGGAGCTAGACACTTTATCCAAGAAAGGAACATGGGAGATCACATCTCTACCCAAAGGCAAGAGGGCTGTAGGATGCAAGTGAGTGTACAAGATTAAGTACAAGAGCGATAGATCAATTGAAAGGTTCAAAACAAAACTTGTGGCTAAGGGATTCACTCAAACCTATGAGATAAATTACAAGGAGACGTATGCCCTTGTCGCCAAGATGAACACAATTAGGGTTTTGATGTCTTTTGCGGTAAATCATAGATAGAGCATGTACCAAAATGATGTAGCAAATGTCTTTCTCTAAGGAGATCTTAAAGAAGAAGTATACATGGAACTTCCCAAATGACTACTACAACAAGGAGGAAACGTGTGTAAGCTATGCAGGGTGATATATGGACTAAAGCAATCCCCAAGGGTATGGTACGCAAAACTAAGCAATGCTTTCCTTAATAGTGGATTTGTTAAATGCCATAGTGATTCATCGGTTTTCATTAGAAAGAATCATGATAAAATAGTAATAGCTTTAGTCTATGTAGATGATATCATTGTAATGGGAATTGACATGCATTTAATAGACATTGTTAGAAATTTGTTAAGTTCTAAATTTGAGATTAAAGATTTAGGGAAACTAAAGTATTTCTTAGGAATTGAGTTAGTCTATTGTAATAATGGACTAATTCTATCCCAAAAGAAATATACTCTTGATCTTTTGCAGGAGACAGGGAAGCTAGGAGTAAAGCCAGCTTGTAGCCCCGTAGCCACCATCGGACCTCTAGTAAATGACGAGGAGCCTTTTGAGGATGTAGAGAGATATCAGAGGCTTATAGGACGGCTAATCTACCTCACCATCATTAGCCAACGCATGCATACTCCAAAGAAGAGCCATTGGAGAGCAGCCGAGTGGATCCTCCACTACATCAAAGGTCTCCCAGATTAGGCATTTGGATGAAGAATCATGGGAACTCACAAATTGAAGGCTTTTGTGATGCGGATTGGGCGAGCGACTCCAAGGATAGAAGGTCCACTACCGGCTATTGCATGTTCGTATGAGGGAACTTAGTGGCATGGAAGAGCAAGAAGCAACATGAAGTATCAAGGTCAAGTGCAGAGGCCGAGTATAGGGCAATGGCATCGGCAGCTAGTGAGATTGTTTGGTTGAAGGCTCCAGTAGAGGAATTAGGGTTCAAAGTCTCAACTCAGATCAACTTACATTATGACAATCAATCGGCCATCCACAACGCTTCCAACTCGGTGTTCCATGAGCGGACAAAGCATATAGAGGTTGATTGCCACTTCATCCGTAAAAAAGTGGAAGAAAAACTCATTACCACTCCTCAAATCAAAGGAAAGGAGCAACTAGTTGACATCTTCACAAAAGGAGGAACTGCGGCCTACCTTCAAGACATCATGAGCAAGTTGGGCACTATCGACATCTATGCGCCCAAATTGAGGGGAAGTGTTGAAAAAAAGAATGACTCAACCTATCACCATCAAGTGCATCTACTTAGAAACCCAAGAGTCCAAGACATAGTTCTCTCTTCAAGGCCCAGAAATCAGCCCACTGTGAGCAGCATCGAAGATCCAAGAAAGGCAGCCCCAAGGCTGCCCATTTAAGCCCAAGAAAGGGCCAGCCCTTGGCCCAAAAAGGAGGGCCAAGTGCTGCCCCAACAACTAGTAAACTAGCCGTTGGGGTGGGCCCCCACGGTCAGAATGCTGACCGTTGGGCTCCTTTTTTTTTTCCCTCTCCCTTTGTGCATTTTTTATTCCCTCTAGTGTTCTCTTGAAATCCTATAAATATGGGTCTCTTTCTCCTTCCAAAAGTAGGAGTAAATGCTCTCAATCTACCCATGTATTCTCTCTTTACTCTTCAATAAAAATCCAGAAGTTATTTCATTCATTATTGTATTTATACTTTGATATTTCAACAACATGCAGTAGGAGTTCTAAGGATGGATGCCACTAACCATAACATCATGTGGTTCCTAGACGTAGCACATAGATTATCAATAATTCTTGTTGAGATAGAAGCATATGTGCATCTTTCTAACCTTAGCTTGAATGATGTATACAATACCTTACTTATTCCTTGATGTTCTTAGATAGTGTGCAAATCTGGATTATGGAGTCTTGTGATTGCATTGAGATTCTGTGGCCTGCTAATGAACTTCTGGTGAAATATCAGTATATCTCAGACTTCTTTATTGCTGTTGCTTTTATTCATTCCACTGATGCTTATGTACTTTGTTCAGAAGTCACCATTCTTTCCATACAGATAGGTGTTGAAGCAACTCACCTCCTAAATCTGTGGACAATTTCCATGCACTGAAAAACTGTTGCTATTGTGATGACTGTTGCAAAAATTTCGACTGCTGCTGTATCATGTATCACAGCTCTTATGTTTGTTCACCTTTTTCCTGATCTCTTGAATGTGAAAAGAAGGGAAATATTACTGAAGACGAGGGTAGAAGAGCTTGACAGAAATGGGATTAATCCCAACTGAAGAGGAGACTGGCGGGCATGTCAGAATGCTTATACATGCTATTAGAAGTAAGCTTGTTAGACATACCATACTAAAAACTACTCTTTTTGAGTTGGATAGGACCTTAGATCTTGAAGAGTGCACATTGTGGATGCCATCAAGAACAAGACACACTCTGCAACTTTCCCACACTCTAAACAACCTGATACCCATTGGTTCTACTGTACAGATTAATCTGCAAAGTGTTAATGAAGTATTCAGTAGTAGTGAAGCAATACGTATGCCACATACATGTCCACTAGTGAGGATCGGAACATTTTCTGGAAGACACATACCACCAGATGTTGTCACTGTTTGTGTGCCTCTCTTGCACCTTTCAAATTTTGGATAAATGATTGGCCTGACTTATCTGCAAAAAGCCATGCAGTGATGGTTCTTATTCTCCCTGCCAATGGTGGAAGAAAATGGCATGACAACGGGTTGGAACTTCTTGATGTTGTTGCTGACCAGGTACTTTGATTCTCTCTTCTTCACGTCTTAATAATGGTATGCTTGTTATTTTAAAAAATTAATCCCATATGCTGGTTACTATCAAATTTTAATGGTTTTGCTGCTCTGTTTATCTTGCTAGAAGTTTGTAATATCTCAGTTTCGATAAGTTACAGTTCCCCAGTGGCATGAGTAAACACGATTGATTCTTCAAATGGATCTTCTAATGGCTTATGGACCACATATCTTGTTGTGCTTTCCTTTATTCTCAAAGGCAATCTAAAGTTAATAAACCGAATTACTAGCATATGAACTTCCAACTAGGAGGCTTAAGAAATGAAAGAACAGAAATTCTATTATTATTTTCTGCTTCTAGGTAGGGTTATTGTTCTTAATGTACCTGACAAGATTTTTCCCATTTTTAGTTTTTTTTTTTTTTTTTTTTTTGGGTGGGGGGGGAGTTAGTATGCTGTGACTTAAAAGTGAATGGTACATTGGGGAGGTTGGATTAAAATATTAAGAATCGGAAGCCTTTTCTTCCTTTTCTTTTCTCTTTTTGTGGACGGGGGCTTTTGGGGAATCATTGGGTATGTCATTCTCAACAAGATATGTCAAAATCCATTAACTCACATACTCATCATCATCAAGTAGGATTTCTGGCATCGGAAAGTATCTTTTACTGCTCATGCAATGACCATGGGAACATATGGTTTCTTGGCAATGGCCATTTGGCCCTAAACCTGATAAACCTGCCTCATGTTCAAGATAAGGGGTAGTTTAGTGGGGAAAATCAGGCAGAGTTGTGACTGATTCTTGGCCCTTGCCCGACCCGAAAAAACTCAATTGAGTTTTATATGTCCCAAACTGGATTTGTTTGGCAACATGAATTGATGTTTCCTGTACCACTCTTTTTAAGACCACATTGTTAGTTATAACAACAATAACAATCACCTAAGCTTTAATCTCAAATTTTGGGATTTGAGATACAAATATAGGAGAGAGGAAAAAACACAAACAACACAAACACTTGCATTTGCCAGAGTCAAACCCGGGTCTATTGCTTGGAAGGCAATTATCCTAACCGTTGGACTACAAACGTGTTGTTTGTCAATTATATATATCACATTTTTCCCACTTGTTCTTCCGAAATTTATTAGATCTTGCTTGACCTCTAGACCTCCTTCAAATTGAATGTCATCACTTCTCCCATCCAGTTTGTTCAGAAGTCCCACTTCAGACATGAACAGGCCTTTATAATTTATTTCTCTCACTTATGCCTGTGAAGCTATAAGTTAAGCTGATGGAATAAGTTGGTCTATTATTTCTCTCTTATCACTTCCCCTCACGTGTGTGCTCGTGACCACTTTATGAGTCCTAATCCATCAAGATTAATAAAATAAAATTTGTTCCCCTTAATTGCTTACATCACATGTATTTTAAGTCTTAAGTTTAGGGTTTCCCTTTGGCTTGTGTCTATTACAGGCTCGTCCATGCTACATTATAATTGAAATAACAGATAAAGAATTGATATTATTAAGATAGAAAGGGACATAGATACATGAGAATAAAATGTCCCTCCATATGGCAGGAGAAAAAGAATAAAAGATCTATGAGAAAAGAAAAACAAATGATACTTTTCGGCACCTCATGAAATCCACTACACCCATGCCTATTGGAAGTTCTAGTAACCAAACACCACTCAGAAGCAAGAAATATAGCCTTACCCTGTGAGGAGAAAAGTAAATTGTGCAATGCATGACAATCACAGTCAGTGTCTATTTACAACACTAAACAATTGGCATCATAGTGTTTTCTTATCATGATAGTACCGTCCTTGGAGTTGGGAAATCCAACCATAAAGCTCACAGGAGAGTTGGATGGCATGCATTGACCATCGTCTAAATCAAGTGTTTCTCTTAGTCATGGGAGTTCTCTTTATTGCTGGTGAAATAAGGGACCTGATTAAATAGCATAGGCTGCATTCAAAGCTCAGGCCTACTTAGATTAAGATATCAATTCATGGTATATGCTATTAGCTTCTATATTGAGTTCAAAGTTTGTTGAATGGAACTTTTGCAATAGCATGAGATCTTTCCAGTTAGATCTAACACAAAGGGTGTAGCTTTCTTATGTTAGCGAAATCTATAGTCCTTGAGTTAGCATGAGATCATTCCAAAGGGTGTAGCTTTCTTTTGGGATAGCATGAGATCATTCCAGCATTCCAGCACTTCCAAATGACTTTCGTTGTTGAAAAAGTATAATGATCATTTTATGGTTTTGCATGTGTTTTCTTATGTTAAACGGATTTTGATTATTTTGGAAAATTATATCAAGCTCCATTCGGTAGACGAGCATCATAAGTTAGACTAATTTATTGTCCATCGGAAGGGATTGCAAGACTGGATTTGAATTGCAGAAGAGAGAGAAAGAGAACAGCGAGGGATCCATGTCTACTCTGCTTGGACTAACCCTTTAAATTAAGAAGATGATGATTTCAAAGCAATACAAGTGTGCAATCCAAAGACAATGTGAGTTTCGTCCTCTAGTTAATCTCTCTTTTCAATCCATATATTATACTTTTCTCGCATTTTTTAATGATTGATCCCCAAAAAAAAAAAAAAAAAATTCGGTGATCAACAAAATCCATCATATTTTTCTGCTACATCTTTTTTTTTTTTTTTTTAATTTTTCTTTTCTGGGTAATCTCTATTAGGTTCAAGAAACTGATAGAATGTATAATAGTCCTGAGTTTTCTTCCTTTTTTTCAAATTTTATTCTTAAATCCAAAACCTATATCATGACCCAGCTCTCAAAAAATGTATTTAATTGAGGTTTCAATTTTGTGACTGCAGCTGGGATTTCGCCCTTAAAGAGAAATGGCATAGTTGAGTAGATATGACTATTATGGGCATTCACTGTCACCACATTAATTTCATGGCCGAAATAGGAATATGCTGTATCTTAACCGCATTATGGGGTAGTATTCATCTGTAGGAAGCAAGAATATTTCCTGTCCCTGACAGGTCAAGTAGAATATGTCAAAACAGGGGCGAAATCAAAAATTTATATGAGGTTGCACTTGGGGTTATAATTTCAGCAGGGTAGTGATCATAATTTCTAGAAGGACAAGCAACATATATATATACACACTTTTTTCTTAAATTTTGCTCCCCCTGCCTCTGGTGTTGGGATCCAATTTTATCTATTTGTCCTCATGGCAAAGTATACTTCCAAGCATCTAGGTAGGGCCATGTCAGTAATCTCAATGAGTTAGGCATCACCATTGTATTTGTGTTGTTTCAAGCTCCCACCTTCCAAAATCTACAAGGTACTTGATTTTTTTTGCAATCAACGTGTCTCTTCTTGTTAATACTGATGTTCTTTTCCTTGTAACTTAATGTTCAAATGTATACTGCTACTCTTTCTTATAATCTCAGACCAAAACAATTCTGGTCTCTGCTTGTCTGGCAAGATCATTGCAACACCCCTAGTTCAGAATGGCAAATCCCTTGTTCTATTCTGTTCCATTTGATTTTAATGAACCTCAAGATTATTTTACTCGCAAAGTTTGTGAAGAAAATGAAGGGGATGCAAAGAAGATAGACGACCAACTTTACCATACCCAAAGTCTAGTACGCCATGACAACATTGGCTCCAAGTTAAATGTGGGCACGACCTATGAAGAAAGCATTACTTGTGATGTTAGCAACTTTGGAGGTGGGTTCAACACAATGAGGAAAAGAAAGCTGAGTGATATAAACAATCAATCAAGTGATTGCAGTACAATGTGTTCTTCGTCAACACTGGATCCTAATAAATCACAAGTTAGCAATTTTACTCCCAAGAGTTTTTGAAGAAGATGATGGCCAAGTACTCTGGATAGAAGGTAATGTTACCGAATAGTACCTCTGGTTATGATGCTTATGCATGTTATTCAACTTCCCATCCTATACAACCAATTCAAGATACTACTGCCCACACCAGAACTGTACCGAGTCTGAGAGGATCAATCCATGTCATCTCTCTTTCGAACTTCTCAATGGTGTAACCCAAGAAACTAGTGCAGGTAGCCAGTTGTGAGCTGAAGAGATCATGAGTAGCTGGAATGAGATATATCCAGTTGTCAGAGTGATGCTTATTCCATGCTTATGCGTCTATATGGTATTGACTCATCAAATCTATCGCTGGATGAGAATGGTGATGTGGAGCTTGCTCACCATCTTTATGCTGCAGCAAATAAAATCAGCAACCAAGACTATGATTGTGCCAGCAAATTGCTCAATCATTGCAACTGGGTTTCATCTTTCTCCAGCAAACCAGTTCAGAGATTTGCTTTTTACTTCACTGAAGCTCTTTGTAAGAGGATCAAACAAGAAACAGGAAAGATTGCTGCTGGGGGATTGGAGGAGCAGAGAAGAAATCAAATGAGGGAAAAAGGTCAGTATAGTCTTCGAGCCTTATCATGTCATCGAGATCTTCCTCTCCGTAAAATGATATTGTTCACTGGAGTATGCGCTACAGTAGAGAATGAAGCATCAGCCAGAAAGGTCCATGTGATTGATCTTGATATTAAGAGTGGAGTTCAATGGATGGTCATGTTGCGAGTTCTAAGCGCGCATTCAACACGATATTGAGGTTCTCAAAATAACAGCTGTTATTACAATGGGCAAAGAGAAGATAGAGGAGACTGGTAAGAAGTTGGAAAACAATGCCAAATCAGTGAACTCACTCTTCTCATTTAGAGTAGTACTTGTGTTAGACATGACAGATCTTAATGTGGAACTGTTCAAGATAGAAGTTGATGAAAATGTTGCTGTTTATGCTCCAAAAGTGTTGCAGACGATGATTCCAAAGCCTAGAAGAGAATCTCATCAACATACTCAGAAATCTCAATCCTTCCATATTAGTAGTCACTGAGGTCGAAGCAAAAACATAATTCATCTTCCTTTACCCATCGCTTCCTAGACACTTTTCTACCGCAGCACATTATTTGATTGTTTAGATGAATGCATAGGTCAAAATGACCAGTATAGGGTGACGGCTGACTCGGTGCATCTTTGTAAGGGAATCATAAATTCTGTTGCAGCTGAGGGTGGTGAAAGGGTGATCAGAAATGTGAAGCTGGATGTGTGAAAGGGAATCATAAATACTGTTGCAAGGTTTGGAATGGCAGAAATAGAACTCTCTAAGTCCTCCTTGTGCCTAACTAGCTTAGTTGCTAAGCAGTTTGCTTGCAGGGTGGGAAGTCCTTGCTTGTGGGTTGGAAGAAGACTCCAATCCTCTCTTTGAGCTTGGACGTTCTGTGGAGAGAGAGAGAGAGAGAGAGAGAGAGAGAGAGAGATTTATTGGACCAGTGGAAAGCGTTAGATCCCTTAACCAAGACTACTTGATGAGTTTTGAGAATAGAAAGAACTATGTTATGAGAGTTGTCACAAGGGGTGTGACTGCTATTAGATTAGTCGAAATATGATTTCGGATACCAGTTTGTGGAAAAGTTTTCCATGACACACCCCCACCCCCAAAAAAAAAGATTTATTGGACCTGTTTGAGATAAAACATGACATTCCTTCAGCTGCTATATTTGCTTTTGATTTTCCGAACGAAGTAATGAGATCACATTATTTTTATGCCAAAGAATGTAGGGCTTCAGAGCAGTTGTCCGGAGGATATTTTATCATTTGAAGTTTTTGTACATTCCTTCACATATTCTTTTTATGTCGCACAATGTCCGTTTTATTTGTTCACAAGAACAAGAGTTGCAATTAAGACAGATTCAATGCCATAGGATTCTCTCAGGTACATGTCCTGTTCCTCAAATTCTTTAAAATGTGAAATTAAGAATACAAATTGTAAAACGTTAACCAAATGACCAGAAGATTGCTTATTGTAATGTAGTGTAAACTTTTGCTTGGCGGTCTTTCTTAGGATATAAAATCTAAAAGCTTTTTCTTTTTTTCTTTTTTTTTTCCCTGTATTACTAAGAGGGCAATACAGTCCTCAACGCAAGGGAGAAATGAGCCCCTTAATATTGGGTCAAGAGGCCAGTGATAAGACCTAAAGACTTATTTAATAATATGTTTTGACTATGGTATTTCTAGTGATTGTGGGCACTTGAATCGCCACTGCGCGTGAGAGATAAGTCCCATAACACTGAGCCAACAGCATGGTAAGACTTAAAGACTTGTTAATGAGACATTTTGACCGTGGCATTCCTTTGCTACCTGCAGATTTTAGAAAAATGAAAAGGACCCCAAGTCTTGCCCCAACCCCCCCCCCCCCCAAAAAAAAATATCATCTCTAACATTTTGTGGTTAAGACCCAAGCCAATAACATCGAGATAGCGCCACCATCTTCGTCACTGTCTTTGTTTTTTCCTTCTTATTCTTTCTTCTTTGTACAATTTTCCATATTGATTTACTTATTATAAGTTTTCATTATGGCAAAAATAATATAATCTTAATTGTTGAATCATGATCTGATGACTGGTATGCCTGACTTCAAAAATAAGAGGGTTCATTTCTGCCTAGTTTCTCTCTTCAGATGGAGAGTCCCATCTTCTCTTTCCCCGCATTTGATTTCAATGGAATCCAACTTTGTTATACTCTTACAAGAGTCTGTGAGAAACAGCAAGGATGGACAGGGCAAACTGATTATCTTGTCTCTGTATATGTCTTTCATCAGCAGAACGTGGTAGATAAAGAACAGAAGCAACTACAGACACCAGAGACTGCATCAGATTACTGGGTTTTGGATGATTTCCAATTTGATTACCTTTCCTCACCAGTTTTGCCGTTCTGGGAGACCACAATGCTTGGGATCGCCCAATCCAGAGCTCTGGAAGAAACATCCTGTCCTCCATCTGTCATCTCTAGAGCTTCTTCGCAATGTCAGAACTGGGCTGAAGAATTTCAAAGGAGAAATTTCAGATTGTGCAGGAAACAAATCTGATGACGTTAGCCAGAGCCTATCAACTGTAGAGGTCTTTCGGGTTGCTGGAGCAAGGTACATCCAACAATCTCAAAGTGACAACGACTTTCCTATGCTTAGTCATCCATATGATTATTCTTTCCTTCATCTTTCCAAGGAAGAAACAAGAGATGTACTACTTGCCCATCTTCTTTTGCTGCAGTCGAGAAGGTTGACAGCAAACAGCATGGCCGTGCAACCAAATTGCTTGATCGTTGTGGTTGGGTTGCATTTGAAACTGGCAGTCCTGTTCAGTGAGTTGTTTTCTACTTTTCTGCAGCTCTCAGAGAGTGGATTGTTCAAGAAATGGGAACAGCCACTACTAGGCAAAAGGGTTGGATGTCCTAGAAAACATAAGCTTACTTAATGCTGTCCACCATTTTAATCTTGCAACTCTTGCATGTTACCGGGAGCTTCCACTCACACAAGTAATGACTTACACAGGAGTACAAATTTTAGTAGACAATGTCATGTCCGCATGTAAGGTCCACAGGAGTTCAGTGGCAGATCTTCATGAAAGCTCTAGCAGATTGCCGTAGTTGTGCAATTAAGATTCTTAAGATATCCGCAGTTGGATTGAAGGGTAATCTGCAGATGGAGACAGGAAAGAGGTTAGCGAGTTTCACCAAGTCTCTGAACTTGACCTTTTCATTTAAGGGAAATCTATGTATCAGACATGAATGATCTCAAAGAAGAACTGTTTGAAATTGAAAGACGATGAAGTAGTGGGTATTTAAGCGCCACTCATTTTGAGAACAATGTTGTTGGTCCGTGTAACAATCAAGAAGGAGGTTAAATTGATTGCTTTGTTTGACTTTTAAAAAAAATTTAATCTAACTCTATTTAAATATAAAATAATTATATGGTCATCCTAAATATATACAATGAAAAATAAAAATAAAGGA
This sequence comes from Dillenia turbinata, assembly GCA_037126225.1. Classification (NCBI taxonomy): domain Eukaryota; kingdom Viridiplantae; phylum Streptophyta; class Magnoliopsida; order Dilleniales; family Dilleniaceae; genus Dillenia; species Dillenia turbinata. Next base: position 823,787 of record JBAMMX010000006.1, read on the forward strand.
TAAAGGGAGAAATTTAATTTTATAGTGGTTTGGTTTCGGCCAGAAAGTTGGGATCTAACAATTTGTTAGGTTTTTATTATGATGCGAAATTACAAAATACAATTCAATCACTGTTGATTTCTGATCTTTCTTGTTCGAAAATATTTTTGTCAAACAATAATGATCAAACAATTCTCACAAAACTTACCTCACAATACTTCACTTAAAAACTTTACTCACAATAACCAAAGTACCAAAAAATAGTAATATGAATTTTTCAAAGTGAAACTCTTGATGTGTGATGAATTTTCTTCACTTTAATACGTAGAAAATTGCTCTCTTGAATGATTGCCTTTTTTCCCGACATGCCCCTTTATTTAACTCCAATTTTTAGCATTCAAAACTTCTAATAATAGTACAAAATCAGTATCAAACAACAACTTTCTTAATTTTAAGTATTGAATATTTTTTTGACTCCTTAAAATTTTTCTTATTGATAAAAATTACTTAAAAATTTAAAAACCTTTCAAGTGACCAGCTAACTTTATCTATAATTTTCTCAAACTTTTATTAATGCATTTAGTATTGAACATTTAACTCCGACGTGCGTTCTTTAAAATGTAATTTCCGAATTTGAACAAAGTTAATCACATATGAAAATATAATTAACTGAATTTGTGCAGCTAATCATATCACCCTTTTTGGAAGATTTCCAAATTTTCTTAAAAAAATCTTTTTTCTTTATTGGATAAAATCAATAGTTGCAACTTCCATATTTGAATTCAAGTTCAATTGAATTCAAATAATTTGCTAGATAATGGCTTAGACTTGGAGATCTTTCTTTTTTGATTCTTTTAGACTTTCCTTTCTCACAAGGTATCCCCTTAATCAAGATTTGATCAAACTATTTAAACATTTTTTTAAAGTAAATATAGTATCCTATGTATATTTACATTGCTGGTTGGGTTTTCGATAAATAAGAAAAGAAGCATTCTGTCTCAGCAACAACCTCTATACTCCGAAATGTCTTATCTCAATAACATCTTCTATGACAATCTCTATGGATCTGTTAGACAGCTTCTATAATAAGTTTTATGATCAACTTTTATAAAATTTTTTAAATAAAATTTAATATATATAATTAATAAAAATATTAAAATAATATGAAAAATTTTGTTATCATCCAAATTTTAGGGGAACAATAATTTCTCTAACGCTACTAAGGCCTGGATTGTTGAAGGTGTAATGACAGCACTGACAAATCTCAATCCATCCATTATGCTAGTTGGAGAGATCGAAGCAAATCACAATTCATTGTTATTTGCAACTTGGTTTATCGAGGCACTTTTCTTTTTCAGTGCCATTATATGATTGCATGGAAGATTGTCTGGAGAAGAACAGTAAGTACAGAACAATAATTGAGGCTGTATATTTTGGTAATGGGATTCGAAACATCATAGGAAGTGAAGGCGAAGAGAGAATTACTCGCAGTGTAAAGATGGATGTGTGGAGGGCCTTTTTTGCAAGGTATGGAATGGTGGAGCTTGAACTTGGTGAATCATGCTTCTATCAAGCTAGCCTCCTTGTTAAGCAGTTTGCTTGTGGGGGTTCTTGCACGCTAAACAAAAACGGCCAAAGTCTCCTTGGGTGGAAGGGAACCCCAATTCATTCTGTTTCAGCTTGGAAGTTCTGTTGAGGCAAAAATGAGAGACTTGAATTAAAATCACATGAGCTATATCTATGCAAATCGGTCAATCATTTTCCATTGTTGGAATTGTTGTGACAATGACAAGTAGAGCATATTATCAATGCATTTTCTTAATTTGTTTTTTCATTGGAGAATCTACCAAGAATGCCTATATCGGTATGGTCCGCGAATGACAATATATTCTTACTAAATTACTGCTCTCGAAGAGTAAAAGTTTTTACTTATATGGTTATTCCAATAACTCGAAACTTTGACCTATTGTAATAGTGGTTTGGGATAAGTCTAACCCTCTCTCTCTCGCCAAGCAAAAAAAAAAAAATGCTTTTGAAGCATTGTGGACAAAAATGATATTGTACTGCCATCTGATGAGCTTCTCTGCCAACTGCCAAAAGAATATGTCTGGGCATTTTGCAACCTATTGATTAAAATTGTACAAGCAACTGTCACGGTCTTCTAGTCTAGGACGGTGTGTTGGAATCTCCGGCTTCTTACAACATGAAGTCAAGAAGCTCAACAGAACACCAAGGTCTGTCAGAGCCAACATGGAGCTTCCAAACTCAATCTCTTCTTCTCTAGAACTCTTGAGAAGTTTCACGAGTGGATTGAAGAAGTTGAAGGTGAAAACATTGGACAACATCAGTAGTAAAGTGTCCATGACTAGCCAGAGACTGTCAACCAAAGAAGTCATGAGAGTGACTGGCGAAAGGTATATACAGCACTCTACTGTAATCAATACCAACTTGTTTTCGCTTATGCATCCTTATGGGTTTGCTCTGGTGGGACTCTCTGAAGAAGACACTGGAGATGTAGAACTTGCCCATCTTCTCGTCTGCGGCTGAGAAGATAGGTGAGCAGCAATATGATAGCGCAATCAAATGGCTGATCGATGCCCCTTCTGTGTCAGCAATCCTGTTCAAAGAGTTGTTTTCTATTTTGCTGAGGCACTACGTGAAAGAATTGGAAGAGAAGCAAGAAGGATCACTGCAAAAGGATTCAAGCAGAAGGCAAGAAGTGAAATCATCGAATCTGCTCTAAATCATGACCCTGCAACTATTATCTGTCACAGCGACATTCCCTTAATTCAAGTGCTTGTTTTCACAGGAGTACAAGCCATACTGGACAGTGTAGCATCGGCTGGTAAGGTTCATATAATAGACCTTGCGATTAGGAGAGGTGCTCATTGGGAAATACTGATGCAAGCTCTTGCAGAGCGAAGAGATAATTCAATACAGCTGCTGAAGATAACTGCCATTGCTATATCAAGTGAGCAGAAGATCGGGGACACAGGCAAGAACTTGAAAAGCTTTTCAGCTTCACTCAACTTGCCATTTTCTTTCCAGCAAATCTGTCTGTCAGACATGAGTGAACTGAGAGAAGAACATTTCAACAGAGAAGCTGATGAAACAGTAGCTATTACTCTCAGATCATTCTGAAGACAATGATCTCAAAGCCCAAATGCTTGGATTCTCTGATGTGGCTCCTCAGAAAGCTCAACCCATCTATAATGGTTGTGGGTGAAATCGATGCAAACCATAATTCAACCTCATTTGGGAATCGTTTCATCAAGGCTTTGTTCTTTTACAGTGCATATTTTGATTGCCTAGAAGCTTGCATAACCAGGGACAATAATAGTAGATTAGCAATTGAGAGTTTGATACTTAAAGAAGGGATACGCAATGTGGTTGCCACAGAAGGCATTGACAGGACCATATGGAATGTGAAGATCTATGTATGGAGAGCCTTCTTTGCTAGATTTGGAATGGGTGAGGTAGAACTTAGTGAATCCTCTTTTTATCAGGCTAGCTTGGTTGTTGAGAAGAACTTCGGGTAATTCTAGCACTATTGACAAGAATGGCAAGAGCCTAATTTTTGGATGGAAGGGCACCCCTCTTTTTTCGTTTTCTGCTTGGAAGTTCATTTGCGAGAGAAAAAAGAACTGCAGAAGACCTTGATTCAGCAGATTAACCAACTGAATCAAAATCATCTGCAGTACTAAAACGTCTGTAGCACGGTTTTAGCATTATATGAGGTAGATTTTGACCTGTAGAATAAAGGGTGTGAGGAATGAATCATAGTATACAATAAGAAAATATACAATAGAAGATCTTGATTCAGTTCAAGTAACTGAATCAATATCATCTGTAGCTGTCAGCAGCGAGGCATTAGAAGTGGCAATGCATGATAAGGAGTTAGTGAGAAATTTGTCAAGCATATGATCATTACCAGGTTGAATAAAATCTTCTTTGTTTTGGTTTACTGCAAACTGTGTAACTTCTTTTTATTATCCTCCAGACCATCTTGAATCTACACTCACACAGAGAACACCAAGGTTTTGGAGAAATGTATATTCCATAGGAAGCATCTATATAAGATTTTGCACATTATAACCAATCCAAGGAAATGCTCAAAGGAAGCAAACAACAAAAGAGACAGAGGACAAGATGCTTCACAAACACAGTGAAAAGATAAGTTCATTACTGGCATTATGTGCATATAATCCTAAAAGGAAAATGATAAATCCCTTCATTGTTACGTTTTAAGATAAGAATTATATTTTTTTTTCTAATTAAAAGGATTACAAATCTTGATTCGTTACGTTCTAACATAAAAATTAGATTATTTCCTAATTAAAAAAAAAAAAAATCACGAACAAGACACGAGAGGACATGACATGAAGAGAAAAGTTGAAAGACAATTCACCAGCTTTCTGCAATCCATACGCAGTATGTTGGCAGATCAAACACATGAAAATTGCAGCAGAAGAAGCTATAAGTTGGTAAGAACATGAAGCTCTAGTCATATCTCTTCCCTTTTTTTTCCTTTTAGTTTCAAGTCAGCATTGGACCGATCCCAATTATTGGGATTAAGACTCCATTGTTATTGTTTTTCAAGTCAACATTGCTTTTAGAGTTGGTTTGAAATAATTTTATTCGATTTATCTCTATTTTATTTTATCTTACATGTAATATCTTTTAATCAAAATAAAACTTTTTATAAAAGAAATATTTGATTTTGCATGTAAATTTCTTTAAAATATTAAAATTATTATTACTATTTTTTTTGCTTTTAAAAATTTATCTAAAGTTAATTGAATTTAATTTCAATTTTAGTAAATAGGCCAATGAATCTTATTATCGACATAGCATCAAACAAATTATAAATAAGTTAAATTTATTACCACTTTGGGGAGTGAAGAATTCAAACCTCCATAAAAGTTTTTCGAAGAACTATCTTGGAGATATCTTTTGTGCAAAGGTCGCAAAATCTAGTCAAATTAAAATAGATCAGGAGGCGACAATGACCATAAGCAAACCTCAACTAATCATAATTTAAATCTATTTTAATTTATTTAACTTATAACATTTTTAATTAAAATAATTTTTTATAAAAATATAAAATTTCACCTATAAAATCAATTTTTTTGAACAAAAATTAAAATTACTATATTAATTTTCTTATATTAAAAATTATGTCAAATTTAATTTTAATTATCATTAAGGCGGTTATCCAAATGAATAATAATAAAAAAAGACGCAAGATAAATTCTCGGTTGAAAATTATTACGTGTGAAAATATGTTTGAATTATCTTGCAAGTCATGACTGATAAGAGTAATACTGATTATCTTTACTTTTTAAAGAAATTAATTTTTAATTTTTATGTGTTTTAGAAATAACCATTTTGAAACATACATTTGAATTATTATGTAATAAAATTGTATAATGACTCCTCAACATCTTTGTAAGATCAGGGAAGGATTTGTACTAAGAGTAAGATTATAAGAATAATGCTGATCGTCTTGTCTTTGCTTTTTAAAAATTTATTTTTTAATTTTTGACATGTTTTTAAAATCGATCATTTTAAAAAATTACATTTAAATTATTATATAATAAAGTTATAGAATGACTCATCAACATCTTTTGTAGGATTAGGAAAAGATTTATACTAAGAACTACATTAAGAATAATATGTTGATCGTCGCATCTCTATTTTTTTTAAAAAAATTAATTTTTAATTTTTACAAATTTTTTTCAATTATTTATTTTAGAAAAATACATTTAAATTATTGTGTAACAAATTTGTATAACAACCCGTCGACAGGATTAAGGAAAGACTTGTATTGAGAGTAACATTAAGAATAATGTTGATCATCATGTTTTATTTTTTTAAAAAAATAATTTTTAATCTTTAGGTTTTTTTAGAATAAATTATTTTGAGAAGTATATTTAAATTATTGTGAAATAAAGTTGGATAATGACTCGTAGGATTAGCGAAAGAGCAACATTAATTCATTTTAATGTTCGAGGAAATCTTAGAATTAGGGATTTTGGGTTCTACCATACCAATGCCGACTAATTAATTGCCATGTCATCAGTTTCAATAGCCTTTTCCGTTGAACGCTCTCTGCGTACGAAGCTTATATGGAATGGACAATACGACGGCCTCCGGACACAGGAGCCCCAAAGATACACATCCACCCCCCAGCCCCACGCCCGGTCTCTCTCTCTCTCTCTCTGAGGCGACGATTATGGTGTTCAAATCAAGCGACTCCTCTTCATCCAAACTCAAAGTCTGTACTCTCTCTTTTTCTCTCTATCTATCTATCTATCTATCTATCTATCTATCCCTCTCTTCGAAGTATTTGCCACGCATGTTCTTTTCAGTATTTTGAATTGTAAAATTTTTCACGATCAACTGCGATCGAAGGAATAGTCATTTGGGTTTTTTTAAGAAACTTTCGATTCCTATAAGGACCTCTAAAATACGAATTGTGATGAATATAATCCAAATGATTTCGATTATGTTAATGGGATTATTGTAATTTTGGTGGAAATCTGATGTGTGATGTGAATAGGCAAGTGAGGGTGTTGGAGGCTTGGTACATAAGTTGAATCAGTTGAAGAAGCAGATTCAAGCCGAAAGAGTTGTATCTGTTCGTGTAAGTTATTAGCTGCATCAATTTATTGATTATAATTTAAGATATTTCTCTTGGTCTTTTTGTGCCAGAAATTGTGGTGAATTTACTAGTATTTTTCATAAAAGACCCAAATTTTATGAATTTTCGTGTGGGAAATTAAATAAAATTAGTGGGGACAATTGCCTTTACAAGTCATATTGCCACTCCGACCCGATCAACACTTGCCTTTTGATGTCACGATCTCTAGAATGTGTGTTGTATGGATACTTAAAAATGAACATATTGTCTCGCATCCTCCGGATGCAATACAGTGCAAGATTAATATTTACTAGTATTCAAAGGAGGATTTTACTTGTATTTTTGCATAAAAGAACCCAAAGCTTATGAACTTTTATGCGGGCAGTTAAATAAAATTAGTGGGGGCAATTTACAAGTGTTATTCAACAAGTCAATGTAGTTGGAAAAGTTAATTGGGGGCAATTATTTTTATTAGTCGCATTGCCAATTCACCCCGGATCAAAACTTGTCTTTTGATGTAACAAGCTCTAGAACTTATATCGCATGAACTCTTCTAGAAATGGGCATGTATCTGATTTGTGTCACACATCCTTTGGTCTCTATAAGATACAACACTTTCGTGACTTACAGTAATATAAAATTTTTATTGTTTTGTACTATTGTCTCTGTATTGTTGTGTGTTGGAACTTATTCGAAGTTGGTTGCTTTGGTGAAAAGAACACACTTGTGTTATATTTAATGATTTAATTGTTATTATGATGGATAATGTAAAATTGCTAAGCCAATTAGTTGCCCCATATTAGCTTTGCTCATTATTGCTCATAACAATTTTTTTTTTTTTTTAACAGGACAAGCTTTGTAATAATAGCATAAAACTACAAAGTCACATTTCCTCCTATCTTGTCATGGCTAGATCAAATAAGGATGTCTCTTTTATAGATAAGGGCATTTTGCTTTCTTCAAGAGTTGAAAACCCTTATTGTAAGTTTAGTGGATCTGCTCAAGGATTCGGAGACAAAGATTATGTTATCACTCATGAAGTTGTGCCCTTATTAAACAGTAAGCTTCCACATATTGAAAAGATTCCTCCATACACGACATGGATTTTTCTTGACAGGTACAGTTTTAATTTATTGATTCCTCTCTATTTGGTTGCTTGGTTTGCAACTCATTTCAATCTTCAAAGGATGTTTTACATTCTTTCATGCTGATTTTGGGAAATCTAACTAGATTATGATTTGAAAAGTTGAATAATTCACGTGCATGAGTTTTATCAAGAACTTTTTTTTTTTTTTTTCTTTTTCGACAAGCTGCCTTTCCAGCGTATCCCATATGATTTATGAGTTATCTAAGTTTATCTGACAAAACCAGTCAAATTTCTGCATGCAGAAAGTGTGAGAATGAAGTGAAAGTAACAGCATTAAGGAGTGCATATACTTAGGCCCCACTTATGTTTTATTTCTTTTTACCAAATAATAAATTTCTGACTCAGATTATTGTTGATTATCCTATTGACAAGTTGATCGCTGTTGACATAGCTTACATAATCAATTAAAAAAATTATGTTGGCAACTTGTAATTTGATGTCCTATTTGGTATTTTCCTTGTGCTTTATTGCATATGAATACACATTTGCTCCTTTTCTTTTCCCCTCAACACAGCACAGAAATCAGAGAATGACCGAAGATCAGTCAGTGGTTGGAAGGAGAAGAATATATTATGATCAATATGGTGGGGAGGCTCTGATTTGCAGTGACAGTGAGGAAGAGATTGCAGAGCCTGAGGAAGAGAAACATGAATTTTCTGAAGGCGAAGACCGTATTCTGTGGTGAGCATTATGAAGATGCTGTAATGACTCCTCAAGTGGTTTAGTTGCAAAATGTGTAACAGTTACAGAATCTTGTGCTCTGGATGCTGTTTAATTATTTTTGAGTTTTGCTATCACAGATCTAAAACATCAAGTTCACTTTGCAGACTCTATCGTTCATACCCATCACATATATCACTGTAATATCTTCATGCAAGTGGCAAAATCAATGATCCGCCCTAGTGGAAATCCACGATCAATATAAAAGGGAAAAAAAAGTGTGATTTGGTAGAGCTAAACAAACTGTATAAATTGGTAGAGCTAACTTCTTTCCCCCCTTTTAAGTGCTGGCCCCACTTGAAATTAAATTTTACATTATCTACTCAAAATCAGGACTCATAAAATGATACTTGCAGGATGGCTTTTCAGGAGCATGGATTAGGTGAGGAGGTTTTGAACATTGTGGGCCAATTTGTTGGCGGAACTCATCTGGAGATCCAGGTGAGTTTACAGATCTAAAAATTGGTGTGAGCAATCCCGTGTCCTGGTCCTTTGTCTGAGATCACGTGCATTTACCACTGGATTAAATTTATAAATGTGTTTATTATTGAACTTTATTTAGTAATTGCAATTTACAGGAGAGATACCAAATTCTTCAGGAGAATTATCAACAGAAACAGAATCCAGACAGGAAAGATTCTGAGGAAAGTGGGTCTGAAAAGAGCATTATTCTGGACAAGAGCCTTACTGCTGCTTTAGATTCTTTTGATAATCTTTTCTGCCGCCGGTGCTTGGTATTTTGCCTTAGAACAATTGTAGTATTATGTCATTGTGAAATGCAGTTAGCTAAGTTGCTTGAATGGTAAAGCTTATTTCTTATTTTCTATTCCCAGGTATTTGACTGCCGTCTGCATGGCTGTTCACAAAATCTGATAGACGCGGTGAGATCACTTTGATTTGTTTTTTCTATGGTAATCTGATTCTATTTGACTACCTTGACAAGGGTTTTCCTTGACAGAGTGAGAAGCTACCTTATTGGTATGAACTTGAAGATGGTGGAGAGCCCTGCAGTGATCAGTGTTACCTTTGGGTGTGTCTTGGCATCTCCGGTCTTTAAATTACATGAATTGCTTTGATACTGCTTTCAGTCTTCTCCCCTAATCCCCAACCCTCCTAATTTTTTCCCAGTATGTGTGAATCTTCAGCTCAAAGTTGATTTCTCTCTCTCTCTCTCTCTCTCTGGTATTTACATGGATTCACTTTAAATCTTATGAACTTTGTATAACAACTTGAACAATATCTTTGGTTCTTCCAGGCCCCTGTTGAAGCTTGAATTGGCACAATTGTAATTGATATTCAAAGTGTTATATGCATGCCTGTAAATCAGGATAATCGAAAACATTAAATAAGCATCACAGGATTAAAATTCTGATTTGCTTTTTATATGGTGGAGAAACAGTCACAGTACTGTGAATATTGGAGGCATGAGAGCATTAGATCTAATTTCATGGGAAAACACAATTTGGTCTCTTCCTTGAAAGTCAGATGGTCTCTCATGGCCCCCACATTCCTTCACCACTATTCTATGTTGTGCGTGGGGGAGTAACATGGCCTCCCATTAAATTTAAAACTGTTACTTCTGTTATCTTTCTGCTTTAAGCTGTCTTGATACAGTATAACATTTAGAAAGGTCCAGGGCTGACTGAATTTTAAGGAATTCTAATGTGCGACTAGTCATTTTTAGAATCCATATGTTTCAGGCTGCAGTTGCAAATAATAACAAACCTTTATACTTGTATTGCTGTCCATCTCCTATCTTAATTTTCTGAATACTGTTTTCGGCTCAATGTTCTACTTGTCCAAATAACAACAATCTGAGCCTTAATTCCAATTTTGGAATCAACCATTTGAGAGACAAATGTAGAAGAGATGAAAAAAATATGTACATAGTTAAAATTTTAAAGCAAAAAAAGAAAGAGAAGATTAAACCTTAAAAATAAAAATACAAACACACACACTCTCTTACAAATGACAAGGGAGATGATTTAACTTGTTTGAATTCTTCTGCGCCACTCATTCCTATCTAAAGTTAATTTCTCAACTAAATCTTTAGCTATCATATATTTACGGATAACTTGCATCCAGGTTTTCTACGACCTACCCTGACATTTCACTAAATCCCCTATGTTTAAGCTCTCAATTCACCTAACTAATGCATCTTTTGGTCTTCGTTGCATATATCCAAACCACCTCAAGCGATAGTCATCCCAATAGGACCTCTTTTTTAGTTGAATCACCTAGTTAAACTATACTATTTGACATTTTCATTGAAGCAACTTTACACAACTTGTTTCGGCTCAACCAAGCGTTACTGAACTGATCCAATATTGCTTTCCTTCATTTTCCGCTATAATGCTTCATATCTGTACTCATATTTTATGTATGCTCAGAGAAGTTTCATGTGATGTTTTTCTACCCTCCTATCTGCTGTCCTTCTGTATGCAAGAAATATAATGCATCAATCCACTGGCATGCGTTTGTTCTTTATCTGTTTTTATATGTGTGATCATCACAGCAGATGAAGATATATGTCAATTCATGCATTTACATGAGGAAATTTGTGTGTGAATGTTGCTTCAATTCTCTTCAGTTAAAAGAATCTGCCAAGGACTGGCCAGGAGGCTCAAGTTATCATGCATTACATAAAATAAGATGCAACACTCTGAAAGAAAAGGACAGAATTCCTGCCTCATCAGACACTGAAGACAGAATTCCAACCTCATCAGACACTGAAGAGCCAAGTGGAAGAGGTGGCGGAGAAAGCGATCCTAATGCCACTGAAGATACACTTGCTGTTACTTCAGTGGATGCAGAAAGTACTCAAGATGCTGATGGAACTAAATATTTGCATATGTCATCTATAAACCAAGAAACTTTTGGGAAGCGGAAGGTCCTCAATCAACCAGATATGGTGCTCGAAGACTCGACACCAATTTACGATGATTCCTGTAATTCCTGTAGTAAGAAACAAAAGGCTTCACCTGATGCAAACAAATTTCAAATGACTGCCAAGCATGATCTAAGTGAACCCCTTCAACAAACCATAGAGGAACATGCTTCTATAGGGCATGTGCCCTCCGAGGGGAATGTGGACAAACATCAAAACGAATCAAAGGTCACCATGAAACCTGAAATTGGGCACAAGCTGCACAGCTCATTAGGAGGACAAGCACAAGTAAACAATGAATGGAGGCCTATCGAGAAAGAACTTTACTTGAAGGGAGTGGAGATATTCGGAAGAAACAGGTATAAGGGTGTCATTTTGACCAAACTTGCAATGCATATGCTGCAGTGAGTTCATCTGGATTAAATATGCAAAGCCATTTTAGACATGTCTCATTCACTTTGTAGGCACAGCTCAATGTTAAACAAACTCACATTTGATGTATTTGACATAGATTAAATGCTTTGCAGTTGCCTTATTGCACGGAATTTGCTCTCTGGCTTAAAGACTTGCATTGAGGTCTCCAGTTACATGTACGATGATCGAACCGTGACCCACAAGTCTGTTGCGCAGCCCAGTTCATCTATGGAAAACAATGGGATAGCTGATGAAGATTATATGGTCAGTTTTAAACCTCTGGTGTGGATATCAGTATTCCATGTGTAGTTATAGGTTTATGACCTAATTCCTGAGAATTAACCATCTCAAGAGCATCAGGTATATATATGTATATATTTTCCTTGGGGAAAGGAAAAGAGCCAGATGCTCAACAATAAAGATAACTCTCTTCCTTATCTGGCTTTTCATTTGTATTTCCAATATTGTGTTCTACTGTCATTGAAGAAGAGAAGATGATTAATGGTACCTGTAGATGAGGAAATTTGTATAAATCAATTTTATTTCTCTTGGAAGTCATCAAATTTTTTTTGAAAGAAATGTATGCAAGATAATAATTAAAAAAAAAAAAATAGTAGGAACATCTTTATTAGAAATGCTCGAGTGCTGAGTCAATGTAAACTATATGCGAAATAGTTCTTGGATTTGTTATGGATAAAGTTATGAAGGTTGTATCCATTGCTCATATTTGTTTTCTCATTGTAGGAGCAAGAGGTGCCTGTGAGGTCTCGAATGTTTCGTAGAAGAGGCAAAACACGGAAACTTAAATATTCCTGGAAATCTGCTGGCCATCCATCAATGTGGAAAAGAATAGCAGATGGCAAAAACCAGTCCTGTAAACAATACACACCATGTGGGTGCCAGTCTATGTGTGGAAAGCAGTGCTCTTGTTTAGATAATGGAACTTGCTGCGAGAAATATTGCGGGTATGCCAAAATTGCATATGAACATATAATGCCTGGTTAGAATAAATGAAGAGCCAGTTTAAAGGTATTATGATTATAAGAGTAATCTCATGGGAAACATACCTTGGTCAAATGTTATTAGGATGGCACCTAATCATAAGTTTAAAGCTTCAGTTCGCACTTGGTGCCTCTTTGAGTTTGATATCCCTTTCTTGGGTCCAGACTTTGGGTGTTGTGCCTTTAGATCTGGAACTTGCACCTTTGTCAAGGGGATTAGTTGTCCCAAAATGCAACCTAATCATCCAAGAACCACAAAAATACTAGTAGTAGTAGCAACAGTAGTATTAGTAGTAATAATAATGGATGAATAAATAAATGAATAAAAGAGCCATCTAAAATATTTGGTATGATGGTTTATAAGTTTCCTTACATGTTCTTTGGACTCTTCTCAGTACCAAGGGCCACTGGATCTACAAGATACGGCATGAAATGATTATGCTTATCCTAGACCTAAAGTAAGCAAATTTTTTGGGGTTGACAATGACTCATGCCTTGAATGCACTTCATCTGGCTTTTGTACCAACATCAATGTTCACATCTTTCAAGTGGCGAGACTTTATGGCCAAACAAGAATGGACAGCCTAATGTTTTGATTGTTAGTGGCATCAATGATATATCTAGATTCATTTGTTCAGCGTAAATTGATTCTTATGTTATTTGTTTATAAATCTGATGATTACAAGTGTTACAAAAAATTTTCAGGTGTTCAAAAAGCTGCAAAAATCGCTTCAGGGGTTGCCATTGTGCTAAAAGTCAATGCAGAAGCCGGCAGTGCCCATGCTTTGCTGCTGGAAGGGAATGTGATCCAGATGTTTGCCGCAATTGCTGGGTTAGGTATGAGATTCATTTTGAAACCTAGGTTTTGCGACCACATCTGTATCTACTTGTTTTGAACATTTCTATCCTCTTAGTTACTAGGGGTTGCAGTCTGTTATTGTTATAGCTGCATGTGCATATGGCACTACTACTTTATACAATAGTATACAAAATGTCTCTTCTGCTTTACATTTTGAAGACAAAATTTTTATATACATTACTTCTGTGCAATTTTGTACTTCAAAAGATTAAATTTGTGCATAGTGCCATATGGATCCAGCTTTCTGGAAAGGCACATTATTTGTCAATATTTTTAACCTTGATTATGGTTATTTAAAAAATTATGACACATCAACCAAATGGAAATAAATCCGCCAAGAATTGAAATTTGTGAATAGGACTTTTTTTCTATGTCCCTGGATAGTGCATGTATGGAAAATGGGCTATCCATGGAAAATGGGCTTTCTGCCATCCCAAGTGCATTAAGTTCATTTTGTGGTTTTTAGGCATTCCTTGTCTTGACATTATTGAAATTGTGCAGTTGTGGGGATGGTTCACTGGGTGAGCCACCCAAAAGAGGTGATGGGCAATGTGGTAACATGAGGCTCCTTCTGAGGCAACAACAGAGGGTAAGCTGCTGCAAAATATCTAGAAATCTTATATTTCCCTATTATCTTTTATATATATATAATTTTTAAATATATTTATTTATTTAGATCCTCTTGGCGAAGTCCGATGTTGCTGGATGGGGAGCCTATATAAAGGTCGGTGGCAATCTGAGTTATTGTTTTCTAGTGGTTTTTTGCTCATTGTACTAAGTAGATTGCACCATGCTGCTTCAGAACCCTGTCTACAAAAATGATTATCTTGGGGAGTACACTGGAGAATTGATTTCTCATCGAGAAGCTGATAAACGTGGGAAGATATATGATCGTGCCAATTCATCATTCCTTTTCGACTTGAACGATCAGGTGAGTAGTACTTGTTATTTCAACATTCCAAAGATCTCAATTGCATTCTAGGACAAGTATATGATTGGTCGTTCTAATTGGGGCAGAAATTGAATTTACATGCTGTATGTCTGAGATTTTCAAAATTGCTGTTCAAACAACCCATAACTTCACCAAACATAGAAAACTTTGAGACTGAGGATTCATTTCATGAACATTTTTTTGTATCATGTATTAAGCCGGATCTTGAGTTGTTAGTTTCATTGGTCAGTTATAACCTGTCAGTCCTTGGCATTTGAATGTCACATCACTCTCATGAATGATGTTTTCTTTCCCTTACAGTATGTCCTGGATGCTTATCGCAAAGGTGACAAGCTGAAATTTGCAAACCATTCCTCCAATCCCAACTGCTATGCAAAGGTATACATGTTCTGTTCAAGCTATTTCCAATTGAACTTCATTGTTTCTTTCATCATGCATCAGACCTAACAATGCTAAGCTGGTCCAAACAGGTAATGCTAGTGGCTGGAGATCATCGCGTAGGCATCTTTGCGAAAGAGCACATTGAAGCTGGTGAGGAGCTGTTCTATGACTACCGCTATGGTCCTGATCAAGCACCTGCATGGGCAAGGAAACCTGAGGGCTCCAAGAGAGATGATTCTTCTGTTTCTCAAGGCCGACCCAAGAAACACCAGTCTCATTAAGATGAGCCATGTCTTGAATTTTTCTTTATTATCCACAAAAATTGGTCATATCTATATATTTATAAGGTGAAGCCGCCTTCTGCCTTCCCAGTCAAGTTTTAAACGAACAACTTGTGGCCTTCTTCAGATGCACAAGGAATTCTCAGCCAATAATTTTACAATAAGCTGGCAAAATCAGCAGAACGAGGAATAAACAATGTTAATCTCTTGTTTAATTTCTCCCTACAGACATTAGACCTGTTTCATGTTAAATTTTAAACCAGGGCAATGGAGGAGTTATCCATCCAAACGGTCAATATTTTCTGGTCTGATTGGAGTACTTCTACAAACAGAATAAGGTAGCAACAAAAAATCAACAAATAGGTTTACCATGTAAAACTGTGTTTCATTTCAGATTGCAAATGAAAATACAGAATTTCATTCCAGATATCAGGGACACCAGGAAGACACCAATGGCTGCAATCCTGAATACCAGAGGAAGAGCCCTTCCTGGGTTTTTTTCCATATATGGAAGGATGACCATCTATTCTGTATTCTGACAACCTAGTTATGTTTAATATGGTTACAGGAGTTTTCAACTGCCTGATCACGTCTTCTACGATCACATTTTTATCATTGTAATCTCCACCTAGGGTTTCATTCAGCGGCTGATTAGCTTCCCTGCAGTGCCCACCTGTGTTCCACTGACCTCCCCTATTAAGCAAACAAACATTAGTTAGCAATAGCAGGAGCATAATAGAGACCTTTAGTAGTTTGCAGAAGTACATGTTTAGCCAACCTGAAATGCGATGGTGCTGAACTTCGAAAGAAAACCTTGGTCTTCTTTGGATTGATATTTTTATCAACCCATGATGCCCAAGTCATCAAAGCTCTTCTGAAAGCCGTTGAAACATCAAGGTGGGGATGAACTTGGTCCCCCTCCTGGTAGTAGTTAATCCTGCAAAAATAAAGAGGTCTTTCATTTCGAATGTGACTCTGCCCTAAATGTTCATAGAGATTGTTCTAGGAATTAAACTCGGTTACTAGCAAAATAAGTGCCACAAAATTTGCATATTAATGCTTTTAGACATGCACACATGATGCACGCATATAAGACACTTTGAAGATGCAAGAGTTATGATTATTGCCCATTCGTCCATCCTCTCTTGAATTATATAGTTATCATGCATTAAATTTTGTGAAATGACCATCTACTCCAAAAGCTTAAATTTGTGGAGAAGGGGTGTTAATAACTATTTTATACTTTAAACTACCGTCACATGTTGGATAATACATTTATTTACGGGAAATTTTTACATGGCCTTCACATGTGTAATAGGCCTTACATGCTGAATAATACAAGATTTCGTGTTTTATACCATCTTAGATTTTGTGGAAAGACCATCCATTTCAAAAGCTCAAGCTTTTGAATGGAGGTATATTGATATACCTTAACATCATGTACTTCTGTCTAATCAAGTTATAAAAGAAAAAGAAAAGCAAAGTGTAAATCTTAGTTATTATTTAGGCTAAGGGGGTTGCCCTCTTATCAGTCATTGTTAATCTTTTGTTCTGTCCTAACGAGCCATTTTTGTCCATTGCAGTTCCATTGAGGTTTTGTAGTTCATATTAGAATGAAGAATTGAAAACAAGAAAGGTTTTCATTTGAAATAATTCATACCTAGTGATAATCATCACCACTTCGGATAGGACCCATTCAAAAATTTTATACTCTTGCATCCGCAATATGCCGTACCAAAGATAACAACATATTCTAGCCTATAACATGTGGCATAGTAGACTATGGCACTCACCCAGCTTTTGTCTTGTGATGAGACCACCAATGGGCAGTGTTGAAGACAAGGATATCAGCTCCTCTCCATCTAGATGAGGATCTATCCACAGTGTCAATTCGCAAAGTCTGCACCCGCTTCTTCCCTATTCTTGCCTTGCTCTCATGAACCAAGAAATGTGACACATAGAACTCAATTGTACATTTATAGTCCTGGCAACAAAACCATCCATATCAAATTCCCGCAAACAATGCGTGAAAGAAAATGAAAGTCAAACGTTGGCAACAAGGACGCAATACCACAAATCTAAAACAATAGTTCCCCTTCTCTTTTGTGATTTTCCGACCACGAGTCTCGTAGACATTTCTAGGATCCTTAATAGCTCCCATTAACAAACACAGCATAGATTCCCACTGATTTCTGTTCATCGAATCACCCACAAATACAAGTCTTTTCCCTTGTATCAGATCCAACATTTTTGTAGCATTGAACCTAATAAAACATTTCAAACAAGAAAACCATAATTTCCTTAGCTGAAATACATTAATAACATACTACATTAAAGGAAACACGTGTTACAAAATCATTCATAAAAAATAGAAATTAGAAAGTACCTTGGAATGCTACAATCTTGAGGTTCCCATCTCCACTTCAAATAATCTTTGTCCAACCTGCCATTGCTTTCACAATTGAAACCTTCATCAATGAAAGGACAAGAACCATTCGTATAGAGTGGATAGCTCTCATCAAAAACCCATTTCCCTTTTGTAACATCACAACTTCTTACACTTTTCCCTTCAATCTTCACATTACTAGAAACTCCATGTTTTTCAGGTGAACTCAGAGTTGCATTCTCTTGCCTAACTTTGAGATCACTATGAAATCCCTCAGGAGCTGAAATCCTAGTAAACCCAAAAGAAATTTTTGATTTCTTGACATGGGTTTGGATCAAAATCGAATCATTTGCACCAAATTCGGAGAAATTTGAACTCAATCCAGTCACAGATTCATCCCATCTATGAAGCCTCTTTGGAACTGCAATCCTAGGAAACCCAGATGAATTTGCAGTTTCTCTGACATGGGTTTTGAACAAAATCTTATCTTCTGCACCAATTTCAGACAAATTGGTAGCGAATCTAGTCAGTGTCTGAGCACGTGAAGGTTTCAGAGCAAAATGAAGTAAGGATTTGTTATACAGAAAATAATGAGTTTGTTCTTGAGGAATAGGAGTCACAGTGAGAACCCAGATGGAGAAAAAGGAAAAGAAGATGAGAGTGAGACAGAGAGAGAAAGAAAGTACCAAAAATCTGGTGGGCTTGAGTGAGAAACTTCTCTGCCTCTCCATCTTGGGTGTGAGGAATAAGAAAGATCCTTTATAACAAACACGAGTCGTAGGAGCAGTTGTGTATGATTAGGTGTCATGGCACATTAAGTGATTAGATTTTTTTTTTTTCGGTGTGTATGTGTGTATGTTTGATGCTGTGGAGTGCAAACAAAAATTCTAGAAAACAATTTCAAAAATGGAAAAAGTAAAGGAGAGAAGCTGGCGGATGACAGATGTTGGAGAGGAGAGTGGAGTGGATTATTATTAATTAGTGGGAAGGGAAGACACATGAGTTGTGTCTTCCAATGTCAGTGTGTCCGTTAATCTGAGATTAATGCATTCACGCGACCACCGTCATAGATAAGCACACTTGTTCCCCCCTCTCTCTTCCCCCTAAATTTATCCTAATTTTTCTCAAATAGTCGCGTCGTGGGTAAAGGATTTTTTTATAAGTAGTTTATTTTTTTACAAAAATAATATGTAATAACAAATATTTATAAACAGGTTGGATCTTTTTTTTAATAAAAGATAATGGAAAATTAAATTAAGTTTGAAATACAAATGTTTTATAAATATTTGTTATTACAATATTATTTTTATATAAAAAAAGATTATAAGTAATTGAGTGCAAAGTCCTATTCTATCCTATCCCAGATCTTATAAACACGACCACCAGTAATCGAGTGCAAATCCTATTCCATCCTCTCCCACCTTATCGTATGACAGTCCTTACATATTATACATATTTAATTAAAAATCTTAAATTTAAATTTTAAAAAGTAAAAAAAATACTTAAAATAATCAATCCTATAATAAATTTCATAATATTTAAATTAATTCTCGTAATATTTAAATTAAATTAATACAAAATTTAAATATAAAAAAAAATAAAAAAAACCGCTAGCACAGTTTTTTTGGCCCCATGCCTAACCAAAAGGTGCCCCCCGGGCAACTTCTCTTTCTTTTTGAGTCATTTTGGGCTGGGCCTTGTAAATCCGTAGATATGAGCCATGGCATTGGGAGGGGTCCGGCCTGCTAAGGACCTTTGTTTTTTTTTTTTTTTTTTGTCTAAGGACCGGTGTAATCCCCAGCAACTTTATGTTCATCGTATAACTAGGGCCCAGCATCTCCAATATTTTAAATGAAAATTAATTCAATTTTACTTTGAAAAAGTTGAGATTATGTTTAGTCACAATCTGATAGGCATTTTTTATATAAGAAATAATTGATATACCGATCATTTCAATTTATTAAAATCTTTAATTTTTATATTTTAATTAAAAATTAGTATAGATAAAATATAATAAAATAAATATAAATTGATACGAACTAAGATTTTCTAAATAGGACCACGGTCTGGGCCGAGAACATATTATGAATAAGCAATTTAGACGTGATAAGTTGAAAAAAAAAATGATGTGACAAGTTGAGTTATACCCATGGACAGTTGACCCAATGAGAAGAGTGTTAAATCTTTTAATCAAAACTGAAATTCGAATTTTAAAAATAAAAAAATTATACTGAGAGAGCTCTACTTAAAAAAGACCCAATAGCAACTTAGATAGGATTAATCAAAATATGACTCCGAATGCTAATTAGTCCAGTAAAAAAAAATTAAGTTATAACTATTTGTTAAGTCTAATTTGTGGTTTTTTGTTTTGGGGGGTTAAGGGACGGAATTAAGCCTAATTTGTGTCCCCCCAACACAATGAACACCATCAACACTCGAGTCCTCCACTCCTCTCCTAGCTTATAACAAACCTAAAAAGTGAAAGAGTACGTTTCCTTGATAGAGAGAGGAAAATCATAATCAGACAAAGGAACCAAGTTTTTCCTTTTTATTGGTTTTTTCAAACATTAGAAATAGATTAAGTCTAGCCATGGTCTCAAGCTGGTTGCCTAAGTCCAATGTGGAACGAAATTACATTTCTCCTCATGAAATTTGTTTAAAATTCTCGTAAAACCCACTAGCTCCACCCAAAAACAATTGCTTTTAAGACCCCTCCTATGGAGTTGTTCTCCTTACTCAGAGATAGCTCTCCTTATTCCTCCACGATGGCTAAGGATCAGGAGAAACCCAATTCTCTCGGGTGTAGTTGGGCTTTGGCCATTTGTGTTTTTTTCGGTGTGGGGCCGCTTCCCTCCTCCAAACCAATCAAAAAAGGAGTCATCCACATAAGGAAGAACCTAAAGGCAAGAAGCTAAGAACTGCACTTGGAAACAAGCTATGTTCTTTGGCACAGACATGAAAACAGCAATGCAGTCAAGCCTTAATAGTACAATTTGATCGTAAACAAAAAATTTACCCAGCTACGCAAAAACTGCCTCAACAAAGACATGCTTTCTTCTAGGGTACCCCATCCCAAGCAAGTGGTTCAAGTACACTTTCCCATCCTTCACGGTTGCAGCAGACGCCAAACGATGCATTGGCCCTGAGAACTTGGCAATCAGCGAGGCAGTCTCCCAATTATCAGTACTCTCAACTAATCTCCCAGAAGGGTTTCCAGCGATGACAAGCTTGGTTGGAGATAATAGCTCAATGCCATCTCCAAAAATAAGTGAGCCCCCAACTACCTTAACTAACTTAACTTCATCTTCTTTTCCGAGTGTGACCTTGTATAGGTAACCACTAGCAGTATGAATGACAAGTAAGAAGCCATTTGGATGGTAAACAATCCCATTTAGGGCAACCAAGTTCTTTTACCATTCTTTTGGGGTGAAGAGAGGGCTTCTAATGGTTGATATTAACTGGCCATCCTTTCCGACCTTCCAAATTTTACTGGATTTAGCATCCGTAACATATGCATTGCCTTCTGCATCGACTGCGACATCATCTGCCATGGATTTCTCATCACCTGCAACATTTGGTATAATTGAAAAGTTATTTAGTAGTTTAAAAGAAGACCAACCAAGCGTATCCAAAGCCCAGGAGGAAACGCACTTCCATTCAATTTTTGAAAATTGCACTAGAAAGGTTTAAACCTGTCATGCGCGGCGTGTATGATATGTGGCCTACCACACATGCGCAATCAGTTCACCGGTGCACAGCCAAAGGGTTTTAGGTTGGTTCCCGTATAAAATGGAAAGACCAAACAAGCCTTCACTTGTTAGTCTATATTAATGAACTGTGCAACATGTGAATGTCATACCATACGTGACTCTGAAAAATTCTCTGCGGTTGATTATAGCTTATTATATTTAGCTGATTGAATTAAATATATGTCACACAGGAAATCATAGTTGGCAAAATCCTTAAACTATCAAGAAATTGACGCTGAACACAAGGTGGATTCTATAAGTTGAGGTCCACGTTCCATGCGCTGCACAGCATAACTGAGTTAAAAATGACCTTGAAAATTTTCCCCACCAAATTCTTTGACTGCACAACACTCTCGTGGTTCATATTCTATGCACAAGTGTGGAGGCCAGGAAAAAGACATTCTTCGACATCACCAAGAAAAACAAAAGAATCACAAATTCAATATTCCCTATCCCAAGCAATCAGTGTGGTTATGTCAACTCAACTCCTGTTAATCATAAAAAAATTGATGGCCTACCAACCAAGATAATTTCATGTAATATTAGAAAGTCATAAATGCGCCACCTTGTTTGATCAAATGATCTTACCCACCACACAAGGTTGTTTTAAAGTCCACCTGCGTGCCAATAATTTCATAAAGTCCATACGATATACAGGGTAGGTTAGGAAAAGAGGAACTTAATTTTAACTAAAAAAATTGGAAAACCCTATGGAAAAGGTATCAAAAGCTCTGTTGGTATATAAAGTGAGAGAAAGGTTTTTCTTCTTATAAAATCTTTTTACAATATGGTGAAACAAGTCCCACTTCATACTCTTAACCCACACTACAGCTAATGAACCCTTGCAGGATATTAATCTACAATCAAGGCTAGAAGTCCTGCTGTGTCGTTAATTGCTTGAAAGTCCACTCATCACAAAATCATATACGTTATCCTTGATTGCTGGTGCTTGCAAGAGGAGATTCCAAATGGTAGGACTGAGCACGTTTTTTAGGAAATCAACACGATACACTAATGGACAGACTAAATTAGATTTATCTCTTAACATATTTTTGTTGGGTTCTTTTCATTGCCCTCCACTTAAAGAGTGCATCTTTGAATCAAAATGACTCGAGGGGCAGAACTTATGCTCGGAGTCTGTAATTCCTCAAATTAATGTAGTTTTTTAATAAATAAATAAGATAAAGGAATACAAATCTGTCCAATATTGTATGTATCTTGAACAATGTTAATTGATGTGCACATCCATCGTCGTGAATCCTTAAAGACATGAATTATCCACTTTGGGTGGCTTTTGACCTGATCAAAGCCATCAATACACCTCATAATGCATATTGTTCTTAAATCTAAGACTCAAAAAGCAACCCAAGCCATCTGATTTCAGCTCTCCCTTCACCCACTCACTCCATGTCAGAATCATTCAGAGACAGCCCAGATAAACCCCATTCAAAGTCTTCCCCCAGACCCAAAATCACAATCCACCAACCCCATCTATTCTTCCCACCAAAAAAAAAAATAATAATAATAAAAAATTAATTAGCAAAAAAATAAAAAATTAAATCTCCGACTTCGTCCCCAAAAAAATAAATAAATAAACCTTGGAAGCCGTGAAATAGTAGAAATACATAAAGAGTTCAGAATCGAACCTGGACCGCTGAGCCAAGTTAGGAATAATCGGTCCCAGGAGCTCAAATCGTATGCGACGAGAGCACTGTAACGATTCCCAATCACGTCAGCGTGCGCAACCAGAACTCGATTCCTCGGAGTATCTACGACGAGTCCGAGGGAGGCGTTACCCGCCAAATCGGCGTCCTTTACGACTGGAACCTCGTTCAATACAATCTCGGGAGAAACGACGTGGTTTGGGACAGAAATCTGACCCAAACCGCCTTCCATGAAAGATACGAGGAATCGTTTATGGGATTCGTCCCACTTGCCGGACTCGCGAAACCATCCGGCGCTGTGGTAAGAGTACACGTGCGTGGTGGGTGTCGAACGTTCGAGGGAAATTATGTAGGCTACTGGTATAGCTGAGAGGATGAAGAGGAGGAGAAAGAATTTTGGAGAGCAAATGAAAGAAGCCATTAGAGAGAGAGAGAGAGAGAGGATGTAGGGCCAGTTTTGGTGTGTGTGTGTGTGTATAAGTAGGTGAAGAGTGGGTCTTTTCTTTTTTTTTTTTTCAAATTTATTCTGCCATTTTTAAAATGTAAAGCTTTAGAATAACTATAATTTTATGGAAAGAAACTTGTGAGACCAAGTGATTCGTAGATTAAATATTTTAAAATAAATCTTTTACTTGATTTTTAAAATATTTTAATTGATTTAAAATTACTCAAATTTGAAATTTTTGATTTTTTTTCGTATTGTTAGAATTTGATCAATTTAATATAATATTTTTTTTAAAAAAATAATATGTATTTTTTGTACTCGCAAAATTTATTCAATATAAATTTTCTGACACCAAATACTTTGAATTTTGTTGGTATTTGAAAACCTTTAAGTTTCCTGAACTTCCTTAATTTATCTTTTATTTTATTTTATTTTGCTTATATATTTTTTAATTAAAATAAAATAGAAAATGCATAATTTTGTAAGTAGAACATTTCTATAAAAAGAATTTAAATTATCCTTATATTTTTCATTCCAAAGTTCATCTAATCTCATCTTTTTCTAATTATGACCATACAAAAAAAGCTAAATATTTGTGCTTGTTCTTTTAAAAAAATGCTAAATATGAAATTATGGCCTTATTTGGGATGAGGGGTTGGTAGCATATCAAAGTATTATTGGAGAAATCATTAAATAAAAAATATATAAACTTTTAAATCAGAGAAACACAAATTTAATTCTTGGTAATTTTATTTTTTTAAAAAAAAAAGGAGCCCATACACCAGATTTGTATACTGTGTTAACATATCAAACATAATTAGTATGCTAATTATTGTACATACTCAATAAATTTATTAATACAAACAAAAATATAATAAAAAAATATAGAAATGATCAGATAACAATTGTCAAGTTTCTAATTTATTACTAATTTTATAAATTTGTAAAATGTTATGAATAAAGTTGACTAAGCAACATGTATCTATAACTCTCTCTACTCAAAAATTTCATAATCTTAGTAATTCTAAATGAATCCAACTTTAAAATTTTGTAAGATAAAAATAGAGAAAAATGGAGAGTTGAGAAGGAAACGTGTGATGTTTGGTTGGTTGGTTGGTTTGGAATAGTGTGCAACTTTGGTCAGAATAGGTGTGGAAGAAATGGGGGCATCTTGTTTGGTTGGTAGGTTTGGGAACTCCGAGATGCATCCAGTTGGACTTTTCCATTTGTTGGGGAGATACTGTACACCTTTACCAGGACTTGGATGGGCCCTCTATTATTAATGTCACTTTACCATATAATAAATATAGAAAATATTATTAGCCATATGCTTTTGTTGTTATTAGAAAAATCTTTTCCTTATTGTTGATGCTCAGTACACATTCTGGGGTCAGAAACAGAGTTTAGGGTTTTTGAGGCCTAAAACTTGATAATGGGATAGTGAAAAGGATGTAACCAAAAAAAAAAAAGAAAAAAAGTGAAAAGGGATAAAAGCTAGGAGCCCATAATTTTTGGGCCTAAATGCTAGGCCCGTTGCAGCCCATTGTTTTAAAATTATTGCGAAGACCACTAAGAAAGCAGGCCAAGCTCAATAAATGGGTTGCTCAATCTATCCGGTTTTTTTCTCTCTCGTTGACAATATTTAAAATTATATTTTGATTAATCTGATTTAAATATTTATAATAGTTTTATTTAAAGAACGACTCCCCAACGTAGTTTTTTTATCTTTAAGTTTCGAATCTAAGAGTTGATTAAAAAATTTAGCATTTCATCTTACCAGAATGATTGTCCGTTGATAATTTATCTGGTATTTGCAGGCCTAAAACAGGTTCTCATCCTCTCTGGTGCGAATTTAGATAAAACATGCAAATTTTTTAAAGATTCCAAAAGTGAGATTTTTTTTTGGCCCCCTTTCAAAAGTAAAAGGTAGATGGGGTAATAACCATAAATATTACTGCAGCACTTCTAACATTTGAGAATCAAGGCATGGTGCCCCTTCAGCAAGGTGGTTAATACCCTTTTGGGAGGCTAATTAGTGTGTTGATTTTTTAGTTTCTAATGCGTATCATTTTCAACCGTGCAAGGTGTTCTGTTAAGTGTTTCCTTCTCTTGATCTCCACACTCTTGTTCTCAAGGATAGTCAAAGAGTTTGGGGTACCCCTTAGCCGTGTAGGGTGTGATTGGATTATACCCTTTTGTGAATTTTTTTTTTTTTTTTTTAAGTGGGTTTAAATCTCTCTCTATGGAAAAGGAGAGAAAAAAAAAAAGAATGAATGAATGAAAGAAAGAGAAAAAAAATTATTTATAACTATTAGTTAAATTGAGAAAATAAATTTTAATTATTGATAAATAAATAAATAAATTTTCATAGTTCAGTAACAATTTGACATGAAGATTCATATGCCTAAATTCAAATTGGAACCCAAATTAGTCTCATTTATCCAAATAGAAAGAAAATTATGCTAATTGCACCAAAAATAATAAATTAAAATTTAATGGACATGCTTTTATAGCATAGTCATAGACCACACGCGCGCGCCTTTTTGGTCTTTTCTCTCTCTCTCTCTCTCTAATATTTGGAAAAACAGCGAGCGAACACGACGCCGTTTTGTCCGAAATACCCTCGGACAAATGACAAGTTAAAAGGAAACGCAAGGCCAGATTTCCGTGGGCAAATCGAAAGGGCATCCGAAGCTTCTCCTTCTCGACTCTCGACATCTGCGCAGGTAAACCCTAAACTCTGTCTCAATTCCTCCCAGTTCCTTTGATAAAAATTATACCTTTATGGGCTTTTTCTCTATTGCATCTGTTCTCTCTATCTCTCTCTCTCTTGCAGTCAACTTTTGCTGATTGTGTATATCGGTTTAGATCAGGTTGAAAATATTTTGAATGGATTTTGAGATATGGGATCTCTTATGTTCGTCGCTTCATTTTCCAATTTTGACTGTTTGTTTGATTGTTTTCAATCTAGAAATCTGTTTTCGGTCTTAGTTATGTAGTGTCTGAATTCATTTTCTTGCCCATTAATCGTATGGCGGATAGAAGTATTGAATTAAGATCTTATTTATGTTTCATTTCCTAAATCGAGACAACATAACTTCCCTAGAATTAGGGTTCAATCGTGTGTTAACATTCCCTGGTGATGTACCATGATTAGGGTTTCCTTCGGTACTTATCATGGCCAGCTTTTTTTTTTTTTTTTGACTAAGTGATGACGGAATTAATAAAGTTCACTGTAATGACTGATTGATGTTGCATCAACACTTCTATGAATTACCGAGCTTGTGTTGTATCCATATTGGACATGATTCTTGGACACAACTGGATTCAACATTTTCTAAATTATAATTTAGTATAACTTTAATAACTTTGCAGTGCTAGAGCCGGTAGGGTGTATCATATCCAGTGTCCTGTGTTCTGTGTCCATGCTTGTGTTGGACAGCCATGGAACCATTTCATGGTTATTGGTGGTGAAACCTGCGGTTCACTCCATGATCATAGTTCATTCAGTCAGCGAGTCATTTGATTTAAGTTCTGTGTAATGAAATTCAATTGATTTATTAGAGACATCTATTTGTAGGTCGATTTATGCTAGAAGTCCGTATTCTCCCCTTTAATTTCTGACTAACATAAGTTGAATTTATGTTGGAATTTTAGTTCCTAATATCTGGTAGCTGGAATGAGAGTAAACTAGTATACAATTTTAGACCAATGTTTATGTTTGTCCAAATATGCAGTTATACCAGGGAAACGAATAAGAGAAATTTCACATATTCTGTTATTGGTATCTATTAATTAGTGGTGAGTGGATTGGAATTTAATCTCTTTTTGTTGAATGGAAATCAATCTTGATGTGCACAGCACTTGCTGAAAATGCAGTTATTTTCTCCAAAACAAAGATAATTAGAATGAAGTCATGTGAGGATAATTTATCTTATTGTTACTAATTTTCTCCACGTTTAAGGAATCTATCCCAGCTCCTAGGTACCCTCAAGGTTCGCCTGGATGAACATGGATGTATGTTAAAACTTCGATATTAATTGTTCGGTCAGGTTAATATTAAATATCACCTTCCTTGTGGATGCCTGCAATCAATATTTTATTTTCTAACACAATAGTAAGACTACAGGAGTATAAGGTAGCCCTTCCTGCTTGACTACCCCTTGATCCTTGTTTTGTGTGACCCTTTATAAGACTGGACCAGACTGCAGCCGAGGAATTGGGGAATATTGCCGCATAATATAGAAATCTTTTGCCTCTCTCTTTGTTTTGCAACTTACAAGTGTTCCCATTTTGTACATGAGCCTGATCTTTGGCTGATGGGGTCTTTGTTTGAAAGTTGGAGTTTGTAACCTTTATTGATTTTGATTTTTATTTTGAGTGATTGCATCAATTTGTGGTAGTCCAGTTGTCCTTATTCTATTATTATTCCTTTTTTGTTAAAATCTTCATCATCTAGACTTTGTTCCCAAGCATGCTTGCTTGCTGATCTGCTTATGATTAAGATGAGTTCTGTCTGCATGCAGAGATGTGGTATCTTGCTTTTGTTACGCATATCATTTCAGCCGCATTTTGAGCGAACCTAATGGTTCAATCGGTTTTTTGTTTGCAGGGATCCTACCTTGTTAAGTCGTAATGGGTGCTCATAAAGTTGCTCACGCCACTTTGAAAGGACCAAGTGTTGTGAAAGAGATTGCCATAGGAATTGCACTTGGCTTGGGATGTGCTACAATTTGGAAGATGCATCACTGGAACGAGCAGAGGAAGACAAGGACATTTTATGACTTGCTAGAGAAGGGTGAAATCAGTGTTGTTGCCGAAGAGTAAACTTCGTCACTCTCCTATGATTCAACGGGTTACCTTTGTCAGGATATGAAATTGACTGTTTGTGTTTTCATAAAGTTTCAGATGTAAGATGCAATCAGCCCACTTAGTTTGGGTTGTGAGAATAAATTCATGTGTTACTCATTTTTTTGGACCGTATTCTTTTGAAACAACAATCTTGAGGTCTCTCAAGTTTTCTGTCTCCTATTGTTGTGGCCCACATCATTGTTGCCTGTTAAGGATTCCATACAATTGCTTGCTATGGTGGAATTTCAATGGTACTGAAAATATGCAGCCTCTGTGGACTTTAGCCCAGTTTAAGAGCCTAGGTTCTATCGTGTAAGTGATACATGCTCGGTGTAGAGCTCTAAAATACATAGATGGTGTGGTTGCCAAATTCATATCATGCTTGTTTCAACGTGTATGCTGTCCATAAATTCATGCTCTAGACTATGGAGAATTCATGCTCTAGACTATGGAGCAAGTATCATACTAGGTTAAAACAAATTGAAACATAGGCAAGCCCAAACATGTAAGGGAACGAGACTCTGATAGAATTGATGTTGCTATATTCTCTTCCCGAGGTTTTAGTTACACTATTCCTCCGAACCACATGAAATGAGCTATTCATGTTGCAGCTCAGTTGGTCGAGTTTACAATGTCAAGGATTGTATGCCCCGAGTACAGCAAATAATAATTCCTATCCCTGTTTCTATAAATTGTTCCATCTCTTAACATCACATGCTAAATTCATGGGGAATTGGCCAATTTCCATATAGTACACTTCTCATAAACGCGATGAATGTCCCAAGTTGCTCAATTTTGTTACCAAATTGCTACCTTTGCATTTAGGTTAATGATTTTTGAGAAATGGGAAGCAATGTAAGTTTATGTCTTTTCAATCGAGGCTGCAAATTTATCCATGCCATTTCCCGTTCAGCAATGCGTAGGGCATTGATGCTCTTGTATCCGGCTCATCAATCTGCAAGCATAAAACAAAGAGTTAGTAGTTCCCTTTAACATCTCAATCTGTTTTGTGATATCATCAGCAGTATGCAAAGTGATATGGAGAATAGCATTTCCTAGTGACTCTTGACAATTCTGAGTGACGATCAGAAAAATTTTTGCTGCGAAACCAGCTTCATCCTCAAAATAGTTGGAAGAATTCCTCACTCATGAGCTTCATGAGCCAAAGTTAAGTTAAAAAGAAAAGGTTATGAAAATCTACCACAGCAATGATCTCCGCCCACTGTGTAATCCTTCAGGCTCATTATCTGTCTCAGCACTTCCTCCACCAGCAGCAACAGCTTTACTTCCGGGGGTGTTTAGGGCTTTAACCTCATCTTCTTTAGATGCGTCAACATTTTCATTTACATTAGTTGAATTTGAAACACAATATTTCTGCAACCACCTGTCAGTCTCCCAAAGAACATGCATAATGCTTTCTCGTGCAGCATAACCATGGCTCTCATATGGAAGAACCAATAAGCGGCAAAGTGCACCATGTCCTTTCAAAGCATTAAAGAAACGATCTGACTGCAACATTGCCAAAACAAACAATTTTGGCACATGTTATGACCATCTAAAATGAGTAGAGTCCAGCCAAGGTCGTGTCTTTTAACAGGAAGGGACACATACACAGGCTTATTTTACCTGCATTGTCAATGTTCCGGGATTATTGTCTTCTTCTCCGTGTATAAGCAATATCGGCTTTTTAATTTTATTAGCCGACATGAAAGGACTCATCTCCACATATGTATTAGTGGCTTCCCAAAGTGTCCTGTCCTCATTCTGCAGCATTTTCAAATAACTAATCAAGCACACACAAGGATCATTGGCAAGAAGAAAAGGACATCAACTTTCCAAACTATTGGAAAAGAGCTTACTCGGTGCATAAAGTGTTCCCCCGCTTAATGCGGGGGTAAGGGGAGGGTGGGCGTATATGTACGCAGTCTTTCCCTTGCATTAAACTATTGGAGAAAAAAAAGAAAAGGCACCTATGGATTACCTGGAATCCAAAAGGAGTGAGTGTCCTGTTATAAGCCCCGGAGCGAGCAATACCACAACAGAAAAGATGTGGGGCATGTGCTAGGAGGTTTGCAGCCATAAAAGCTCCATAGGAATGCCCGCCAATAGCAATTTTACTGGGATGAGCAACCTACATAAGAAACAATGTTCACATTTTTGTTTGCCAAAAATTAAAGATCAATTGGAGACTGAAAACTTACTCCACGTCTGGTGACTTCCTCCACCGCTGCCTCTGCACTCGCTACTAATTGCTCTATATACCTGAGAATATATGCATTTTGTAAGTAGTTACATGCACAAAGCTAAAGCTTAAGAGGTGTAATTTCTTAACTAGAAATCAGAAAAAAAAAATAAAAGGAATTATAAGGCACACCAGAAGGTTCATTTAGAAGCTGATCAAATAATACTTCCTGGGATAATAAGGACTTGTTAAGGAGGGCCAATAAGGGTATAAATCTACAGCTAGTGTTTTTTCATTTTTACACATACTATAACCAGCATGACAAAGGAAGCTACACGCAAACACACACATATAACTCCAAAAGAGTGTAGGCAGTCTGATAATGAGGATTCACGGGTTAAATTACCTATCATTAGCCTCTTCTTCACCATCCCCAATAATAGGTATAGTTGGTCCAGATAGAACAGCAAACCTGCAGGATGCCAAACAGATCCCTCGGTGGGATCATATTACACAGACCCAAGAAGGAGGTGCAACAGGAATAAAAAGTTTGCAGACAGTGGAACTCGTAACAAGTAAAAATGGACTGTATGTAGTTAAAGGAAGATTCGTGCCTTCTAGCAAGCCACAGAAGGGCTGATGTCGGCCCAATGCCCGGAAACTCATTAGGAGAACCACGAACTTGTCCCGCAGCATCTTTACTTTTGAACTCTCCAGGATATGACCAGACTAGACATGGAAGAGGGCCATCCTTTGGGGGATCATAGCCTGGTGGTAGGTACAGTGTCGCTGTAAGCTGTACACCATCCTTCCTTTGATACCTGATCATCTCTTTCTGCAAAGCAGCCAGCTGAGGATATGGATGAGGAAAATCCGTAATCTGGCTCACCTTCTTCTCTGGCCAGCTCTGCAAATAATATTGGGTGTTTTCGGTTTTTGACTCTTTAGAAATAAGTATTTTCAGCTGATCAATGTCTAGATCTCCATCGTTCTGATCAGACATTAATGCAACAACAGTCTCGTAGTACT
The DNA here is from genome assembly GCA_037126225.1 of Dillenia turbinata. NCBI lineage: Eukaryota > Viridiplantae > Streptophyta > Magnoliopsida > Dilleniales > Dilleniaceae > Dillenia > Dillenia turbinata. The sequence goes on from JBAMMX010000006.1 coordinate 855,357, forward strand.
TTTCCTTGTCGCTCTCCCAAATCCGCTCTTTAATGCTTGAATTTCTGATAATTTTCTTTTTAGGCCACTACAGTTACCATTACCCAATATTCCAAAAACAAATTATAGAGCAGAAATTTCTATAATACTTACATTTCAAATAGATCCAGGAAGGGGATATTCCCCTCTGGTGTAGCCCCACTTCCATTTAGTAAAATATAAGTCCCCCCATTATTCTCCTTCTTTACTTTTGCAATCACATATGTCCCAGCATGAGTTCTTCTCAGCATCGGAGAGCCAGGATCAGAGTATACATCCTCTGATGACCTATCAAAGAGTATTCTTGGAGCAACATCCATTGATCCTGGAGAAATGACCCAAGTTCTTACGCGTCGTGTTTTGTACCATGATTCATAAACTAGAGCCAGTGAATCATCACACCAGGATATCCCACTGGAGAAACCAATAATTCAATTAGAAAGCCTCAGAAATACCAATATGCAAGTTTGGCGAAACAAAAGCTACAGACAAGTAATGCAGCACAAATATTATACAGCAAATGCTGTTGTGATGAGCGATCATTTTGCAACTGATTATTCATGGCAAATACCATGATGTTAGACACCAACAAAAACTTATCTAAACTTATCTGTGAGAGAGAGAGAGAGAGAGAGAGGAGTATATCATGTTCTAACCCATAACGAAGATCAAGTTTATGTAAGACTTCTGGCTCTACACCATCCAGTGGCTCAGCAGGTTGTGTATATACAATATCACGAGGTGAAACTTCAACTTTTGCATCACCATCATCTTGTGTTTCTACCCTGAATACTCAATGCAGCCAAACATATTAAATGAAATTTTACACTTAGATTAGTCACATTAAAAGAGGAAGAGAATCATTATAAACCCCACCAAAAAAAAAAAAAAAAGAAATTGATTTGTTCCTGAGATGCTTGAGAGAGGCTATGATCTAAAGCTACCAACTAATTTCACAATTTTTACTTAGAGAATGAGCAAAATTTATACTAGTTCAACAAACTATAACTATCAACCCAGAAAATTTGTGGAATAAATTCACAAAAGCCTTTTCAATGGCTTACCAATAAAGTGAAGATGGCTTATCTGCCCTCCAGTTAATTGAGCGCATCCCTTTCCTCACACTGTTAAAGGCAATGGGAATGTCCTCTGCAAGGGGCAAATCACAAAGTTCTCGAACAAATTTCCCCTCAGTTGTCCAGAGATCAACCTTTTTGGGAAATCTTCCACAAGGTACAATGTAAGAATATGGCCTGTGAGTTGAAGTAATCAAAATGTACTTCTGATCCGGTGATGGGTCAATTGATGTATATACAGCGGGGAAACCAATTTCCTTTACTGTCCCATCCAAGGAAGCCAAGACAAGTTGTGCAGTCGCATAATAATCAAACAAATCTGCATCATACTCATCCTTAAGCAAATCCTGGTATGTTCTCACTTGAACGACATTTTGCTGCTCATTGGATTGGATCTTGGGGCCAGACGGCACCAGTGGCTTCTTTGGAGGTTTGCCACGAGACAAGGGAATTACGCATACCAATAACGTGGAATCATTGATCCAGACAAAACTGTGAAATAAGGTCACTAAGTTAAAAAAAAAAAAAAAAAAAAAAAAAAAAAAAAAAAAAAAAAAAAAAAAAAACACCCACACACACACACACACTTAACAAAGCATTATGAATAAAGGAATTGCACCAACTTGTCAAAAACTGCATTTATGCATATGTCTGGAGATTGAAACAAAGGCCTTGCTTTTCCAGTCTCAACATCAGCAACCCAAACTCTAAGCTTGCCACTACTACAGTCCTCCTCATCCTACATGAGATGGGGGATTGTCTTGAGTTAGATTTAAACGATACAACATTCAACATAAAACATACTTAGGGGCCTTCAAGGAGATTAAGCCATCTCAATACTGATGGCTATTAAACCAATAACTCTCAAGATTGTTGTTGTGTGAGTCTGTGTTTGTTTTTATGAACATCAATATGAATTATCAAAAAGATAATTTTGGCTGGTGAAATAAGCCTCCTTCAGGTGAGTAATTATGCTAGATGTCCTCATTTGCTGATGGTAGTGATAATATGTAAAAGCTGAAGCTAGTTGTTTCTATGAGATGTGCTGCCAATTCAGGTTCTACAAAATCCAATATGCATAAACACCTCTTCAGTTTATATAAACTCCAAATCCTATCCACTTTCTTTTCCACATATGAGAAAGGAAGTGATTATAATTGAATATTTCTATTGACAGAAGTTTAACAAATGACCATACCTCTTCAATTCGAACACTGAAGGACAGATACTGTCCATTATTGGACCTTGTTGAAAACAAAAAGTTAGTCAGTGACCAGAGAGAATGGATGTACCAAATAAGTCAAAATTTGTGTTAAGAAGACATTAAAAGGAGCCAAGTTGCCAAAAAATGAATACACAGTCTAAATGAGGTCATATCCAATTTTTAAGAGTCAATACAAATCAAGTCATTTACATTATGTTGTACAACTAGTTTAGCCTATAGTACATAACATAAACGAAAACCAAGAGAGCTAACCAACATCCAAAGTGCGCATGATGATATATAACTATTAAAATTAACAATTCAATCACTGCCATGACCAAAATCAATTATTAAGAGTTGTGCACATGTGATTTGAAAGATAAATCTAATGAGGCTCCAAACAAAAGGGATGCAAGGATTTTTTTTCCCCTTTTTTAAGCAAGGGAAATAGTCATGAGAATGCAAGAGATAGGGATAAGCACCAGCTAACAAAATTGATTTTTGCACCATCTGGCAAGCCATGTACTTCCTTCTCTGGACCTAGTGTACCATCCTCCATAAGATGATGTATCCCAATACCAGTATAAAATGACCTGAAGATGGGATTTAATCATTTCATTCAGTCTAGGACAATTGACAACTAGAAATTAGAAAAGTTATACCATAGGAATGACATATGCTTTACTTCAGGCATTGCAACATACACACTAGTAAAGGAACATGAGTATTGATTAGATGGGAAGAAGTACAAATGATGTGTCATATGTTATCACAAAGCATGGTTGGGATGAAAAGCAACTATCTCTTTCCATGATACTGTAGGGGATGTAACTTGCAGGTGTTACTGTCAAGGATCCATTTTGCATTGATGAAAGAGAACAAATGTACTGAATCAAACTAAAGTGACATATGATTGCAAGTGAATAAGAGTTCTCTAATACTGACATCCTACTCCGTGTGTTGCATTGTCCATCAATTCGAATACCAGCAAGCTTCTCCTCTGGTCTTGCTAAGTCTGCTAAAGGAGGCAAAGCTCTCCTCTTGAGAAAGAGTATTTTGTCCCTCTGCGGTGAAAATGATAATGCAGGTAGTGGCGGTGTATCAACAATGTCCTTGATTTCTGGTGGGGGAAGCCGATATCTACCTTCTAGTGCTGAATTTTCAACATCAACAAAGGTGAGATGCAGCAGTAAAAATTTAAACCTATCAAAAAGTTTTATGAAGTTTGTATAACTTCTACACTCCATTAGACCTCATTCAAAAATGGCAATGTAATGTAACACGTATTCAATTTTGCCCTGCATAATGGAGATGGACACAAGAGTTCCAAATGTACTATGATAGGGCATAAAGGTAACATCTTTGATCCTCTATGCTATCTGATCACACCAATTAAGGATACTCATTGCTCAGAAACGACATAAGTCATACATATCATTCAAGAATAATAAACATTGAGACTACGAACAGACTTATGAGTGTTGACTTTTTTTGTGCCTTTTTTGAATGACCAATAAAATCATGTAAATATATGAATGTAAAATGGGCCGTTGACATTTTTTGGTTAATAAAACGTTATTCCTTAATTAAAATGACAAAAATATCTATATTAATTCTCAAGCAAATATGTTAACCCTCCATACATAAATTTTTCAAGGTAATTACCTTAATAATGAATAATAATCAACAATCCTTAAAATCAATGAACTTCAAAACTTTAGGAGGAAAAACACAAACGTTTTGGTCTCGGCAACATTAAACCTCAATAAAATGGCAGTAATCCCTAATACTAATTGTGAAGCAAATATTAACTTTCCAAATTAATCACTCCAACAATGAGTTTGAAACCTAATCCTTAAAGTCCATAAACTTCAAAACATCAAAAAACAGAAAACAGAAAACAAAAGCAAAAACCCAAATTTGAAAAAATTACCATCGTCTTCAGCTAGAGAATTAGGAACAGAGGAGGAAGAGCCATTAGAGCCGCCGCCACGACCACCGTCCTCAGAAGCCATTGAATTAATAGGTACGCGATGTTGAGACCTAGAAGAAGCCATGGAGGTTTCAACGGACTCCACACTGAGGGTAGACGACTTCAGATGGCAACCAAGAGAGTGAATCGAGGAAGATGATCGTCTAAGACCGAGAGACGTCTTAAGAGAGAGAAACGGTGGAGGGAGTGAAGTGGAAGAGAGAGAGAAGAGAGAGAAACTATGAAGATAAACCTTTTGAAGTCGCATGATCGATTTACCTCATAGTTTTGGGTATTCACAAATTCGAATTATAGAAAGTGCCAACCAGGGACCAGGTAAAAGTTATAGCGTGCTGGAGGGTGCAGCTTTAGAAAAAGCAACACACTCCCCATTTAAGATATTTTAAGGGTCGTTTTCTTTCGGGATTGAACACATATTTTTGATAAGCGGATTGAACACAAATGGATAATGATTGGGACATGGGAGTCTCTTTCCTCTGGATTTGGCCCATAATCATCAAATAAAAGGTTACATGTTTTTTTTTATAATAATATTCGGATTACATTTTGATTAATTTATTTTAAACGTAATTTTTAGATTAAAAAACATATCTCCTAACGTAAAGCTTAATTATATGAAAATGTGATAATAATTTAAATATTTTATTATGATAAAGGAAGAATATGTTTGTGAACATTGGATTGAATAAACACGTCTCTAGAGAAATTTTAAGTGATAGAAAGAATGAAAATGTATAGTCATTGTTCGGAGGATTGGAATGGTCCATTACACCATTCTCTTATTTTCTTCAAGGGCCTCACTCAACCGACCTACAATGTAGAAAGGCAACCCATCTTTCACAAGGGTTTCCTTAAAAATCGAGCTAAATGAAGCAAGGAGTCAACACCATTGAACACATGATACAACATGGGTCCAGACCTTCCTCCAACCCAACAACCCAAATGGCTTCCAACAATAAAACCCAACTTTCCATACTTGTTTTCTCCTATGTACCCTCCAACATAAGCTCCCATGAAGGTGCCGATGCCTCGAGCAAGTCCCTTTCCTAAGCCACCCCCAACGTAGATTGTCTCGAACAAATCCCACAGTGCAAAGAGCCCGGGAGTCATAAGGTGTTTTGCTTGGCGCATCGCTTGCCTCGCCACAGCATCGCCTTCTGCAATGGACAACTCGGTGGCTTCTTCAGTGCTCTTACCTTGTAATATTTCATACTCAAAGCTTACTTCGGTGGCTTCCTTTCTTACCTCACTCACATAATTTGCTCTAACATAGTGAAGATAGACCTTTAAGGCTTCTTTTGTAAGACATACTAAGGTTCCAATACCCATGTCGAAGCAATTTAAGAATGTAAACCTATCATATCCCTGGGATGCCTCTTCTCCCATTATTAGTTTCCTGCATTTTTCACCTACAAGAGAATGAGAAAAAATAAGTCAAAATTTTTTCTATTATTAATTTTAGCTCCTAAGCTTTTCCTTTATTTTAGTATTTCATGTAAGCAGATGGCTCCAGGGGCAAAGCCATGGAGGATGATGCCCGAAACTTTAAGAAAAGAAAAAATAAAATAAATATAAATTCAAAGATCGGCATTTCAACACGTGTTACTAAAAATTTTAAAAACTATTATTAAAATTCTAAAAAATATCATTAAAAATATGAATAAACTTAAACCGTCAATGGTTCTTGACAATCCATCTAAACATATACAACATTTACAAGAATGTTGTGAAAATAATGAGCAAAACAAAATTTTAATTTAGAGCTAAAAAATTCACATAATCACAAACAAATAAAAATCTCAGTCCAATATATATATATATAATATTTATTCATATTATACCTGCAATGCTAAGAACAATAATGCCGACCACAAGGAGAAGCTGGGAACTGGTGTTATCGATATCCATGGTGGCTTTGGATAAGAAGTTTACCAAAACCCTCTATGTTTTCTGTCTTGAAAGGCCACAACATGCATGTTTGATATATATAGATATATGGATAAATTATAAAGGAAGAGAAGGCATCTGGAACATGTAGAATAAAAGGAAAAGTAAAAAATGGCTAAACCCAAGAAAAGGGAAGAGGAGATGGATAAGCAAAGCAAGAATTTGATACCAAGAACTCGTGCTGCAACTAGCTCAGAAGATTATAGTTACTAATCCTAACACTACAAGAAAATAAACTTCCAGTGACGGAAATATCCATCGCTAAAAAGTAAAATACCATTGCTGAAAACTATTAGCGACGGATTTCTTCCGTCGGTAATGAGGTCGTTGAAAGTGACCTCGCTAATATTAACGACAGAACTTTTATCGATAATTTTTGTGATGGCTTAGCAATGAATACAACCGTCGCTAATATAAAATCGATGTTAATCCGTCGCTGATTGGCGCTATATTAGCGATTGATTATCGACAAAAAAAATCCGTCACAAAGCCATTTGTCGCTAAGCCATCAGAAAAGGGTTGTCGTAGATCATATTATTAGTGATGTATTAACGATAGAACATTCAGCGACCGAAAAATTGTCATTAATCCGCCAGTGATAATTGGGTGTACCGAAGGAATTTAGCGAAAGATCATCGAAGGATATTTCAATGATGAAATTTTTTCCATCGTTAATCCTTCTCTAATTAGCGACGGTTTTGCGAGGGGAGATTTCAGTCGTTGATCCGTCAGAAAGACCTTGTCCGGATAACAGAATTCAGTGACTGATTAGCGATGGTACATTTTACCGACGTACGATAAACGTCAGAAATCCATTGTTGATTTCTGATTTCTGGGTCGCAAATTCCCTGATGAATCTGTTCTTGTAAATCGATATACTTGTTCGAATGCAGTTCTCATATTACCTACTATATCAGAAGCTCATATTCTCAAAGTTCAATGTAAACAAGAAATGAACACAATCTCGTGTGACGAAACCTAAATATTACAATAGATAAAAAAAATAATAAGTAAATTAAAGTCTCATGTAACGAAAGTGCAACCAGAACATCAAATAGATGTTTAAAATGAACAACAATTCGTAAGGTTCTGAGATAAAATCATAAAAGAAAGTATAAGTCGTTATGGGTACATCAAAATGCAACTCGTAATATTCCATGAAAGAAAGGACATCAAGATAAATCATCAAAGTCACTGGGATGGGTGATCAAAATCTGGAGATTGGGTGCTATCGAACCCAGGAGGTGTATGTTGGATACCTATTTGTGCTAGTATCTCACAAATTTGTGCCTCTGTTTGCTCTCTCATTTGACTTTGCACTTCTTCCAATATTTCGCTCCGCATTTGACTTCTCATTTCATCCGTCATTCTATCAATCTCCTCCTTAGTATACATCTACAAGGAAGACATTCATAGAGATGAAGTGGCATTAGAGGAAATTTTGGATGGTCTGTCATCAATTCTCTCTCCAAAACCATTTACACGTTCGTTCATTCGACCCCCTGTCACCTCACACCAGGATCTGGCATCAAAGTCTGGCTGACTAGTGCTATCTGATCCATATTTCTCGTCAAGAAATTATTTGTACTTGCCATACATCAAGTATATATTATTAGATTTTTGAAATGATTGATATTTAAATATTATATGTAATTAAATAATAATGAATGTGTCTTACACTAATAGCTTCCGGTTTCTTATCAACGTACTGCCCTTTACTTTTATCACGCCTATGAGTTCGATTGAAGAGTTCAAGACAGGAAACCGATTGCATACTTTCTTTAGCCTGGAAGAAAAAAAAAATAACATAAGTAATTAATAAAACTGTATAAAAATTAGAAACACTCTATAAAGAAGAAGAAAATACAAACCATCCTCTTCATGTGTATCGCAGACGGAATGAAACCGGATGTGTATTTTGTAATTTATCTTTCTTTTTCTATATTCTGATTATGTCTAGTAGCGCTTGACTTTAGTTACCACTTAGCTGTATTCCAATATTTCTCAATCAATTCTTTCCAAACAGCAACTTTCATATACGTTGGGTTTTATCTAATTTAGCTCTGATTGTAAAATTTTTCAAACTGGTATAAGAGACCCGCTGCTGGTGTGATTCCTGCACACGACGAATAAGAGCCACAAGGTTTAGTTTAGACTTGTTGGCTCCTACCCCTTGTCCCTCTTTTATGAAAATCTCGGGATTTATGCTTTTTGTGAAAACTAAAATCGCTGATCAAGCTAAAAATAAAGGAGTTCCCTCGCAATGAAAGGTGTCTTGTGGTGAATTGTGACCTCGTACGATCGTGTCGGGTGAGCAACAGCCGCTTCGTCATAGTACTTAGGCTAACGGGTCACACTTTGGCCAAGTATCCTACAAAGAGACTCCCGAGAGCCAGAAGTATTGAAGGAATGGCCATAGGAATGGATGCATCATGATACCATAAAAAAAGGCAACCCCTATTCAAACCAAAATATGTATCCTATTCATACGAATGAATTGTGATCTATTTATTTTTTTTGAAAATTATTATTGCTTGGTGGTTTGATTCCGTACATCCCTGCTTGAGGATTAGATAAAAACTTTACATAATATAGATAAAAAGTTAAAATTCAAGAAAAAAAACTGTAATTAGAGTTTTATAAATCTACGATATTAAGAAATTTTATAAATAAAAGGAGGGTTAATATACAATTCAATCACCTTAAATCTCTAAATTGAATTTTCATTAAGACATAAGGCAAGATCAACTTCTCTGTCACTTTTTTTTTTCTTTTAAATTTTTTAAATCAATTTTAGAGTTTTTGATTTTGACATCCGTTAGAATTGTCAAAAGGCCATAAGGGGAGTGGCTCACACGTGTATTGACCGGTTAGCCTTCTAAACCCACCAGCTCTGGTCTGGAATAATAGCTTGTGAGGCCACTTTTGTTTATTCTCTTTACTCATCAAGAATACTTTAAGGGTTATGGAATACACATATTCTGCAACATTTGGTCAAGTTTCGGGTTTTTCTTTTTTTTTTTACATTTTTTTCCTCTGACCCTTTCAAAAAAAAAAAGATATTTGTAAGCTTAAAAAATCAATAGCCTGATTGAGACAATAAAATCGCTCCATTCTCGTGTGCGTCGGAAATTCAAAGAAGTAAGTTTGATCCAAAAATAATATCTCAAAGTTGCACAGACGTGGAAGCCAACCATTGCTTGTCACCTGATAAGAAGTGTGTGTCCACAAATCAAAGCACACCCCCACTTCATATCATAGCTCCCCATCACCAGAGATCCCTCGAAACACTTTGATCAAAGTAGCATTTTTTTTCCCTAGCAAAAGAAGAGCAAAAACACTTTCACAACCAACAACAACAAAAGTAGTTAAACCAATGGCAACAACAATAGCTGGTCTGAGCATTACAAGTCCAAGAATTGTAGCCAAAGCTACAGACTCACCAAAGGCTATCAAGCCTTCTACACTGACACAACCATGGAAGAGGATTGCCCAGCTTAGGGCTGCCCGCCTGCGTGTGGCTGCTGCACCGGAGCAATTATCGGATAAGGTGGCGGAGAGTGTGAAGAATGCAGAGGAGGCATGTGCTGGTGACCCTGCGAGCGGAGAGTGCGTGGCGGCCTGGGACGAGGTGGAGGAGCTGAGTGCAGCTGCTAGCCATGCAAGGGACAAGAAGAAGGAGACTGATGCCTTGGAAACTTATTGCAAGGACAACCCAGAGAGTGTTGAGTGCCGCACTTATGACAACTAAAAACATGTCTTTCCTTCATTTTTTTTTTTTGGTGCAAAAAACATGACTTTTCGAAGACAATTAAATCTTGTTTTGTGCCAATGGATGTTAGACTTGAAAATGTTTAGTATATGGTGAAATCTTGTATTGAGTATTATCTAAAAGCACACACCATAATGATAAACTACTTTTATTATAAATCTTGTCTTAGGTCCCTGCGCAAGATTTTTCTTGTCATTGGCTTCTCCATAAATAGGTGCAAACTTAATTTTTGTAGCTATGGCTTAGCACAGTCTAGGAGAAGAAATCCCCGCAAGGTCTGAGAGCAAGAGAGATGAAAGTTGAGAAAGGGGAGAGTCTAACAGGTTCAAGCCGACTTTAGAGTTCATTTTACAATTATTAATGCAACACTAATTTAGCAATTAGGGTTCCTATGATGCCTAACCTAAGCCATCACGCACGGTTTGAGGATTATACCTGGATGAATATTTTGGCTGTTTCTATTTACAGTCAATTCGATGAATGGTACAATCTAGCCCTTGGTTTTGTTTAATTTCCATTTGCATATGACAACATTGACAGAAAATATCAGTAGAATTGTTTCACACACCTTGTACATACCGACCAGACACTAGAAATAATCTCGTAACCATGGACGTCACATAGAGAAGACCATTGAAATAGAATAATCTTCAGCTATCAAACAATTTAGAGGTAAAGTTCATCAAGAAGAACACGCCCACAAATAGTTTTTGAGAAAAGAATATCTCAGGCCAATCCATTCATTGTGTTCTCGTTGCTTTGGATGGTGGTGAGTTGATCCCCAAACGCATGTAAGATTAACCAATAGCAATCCAAAGATTGAATGCAGCAGCTACTGAGGACAGGTTTAATCTAGTAACTTTGCCCACCCTGAGTAGGGGATTAGGAGGAGAAGAAAGCGAACCAAGTAGCCAGGCACAAAATTCCCCCCTCAGGTCACTTCCAAGACAGACAATGGGAAGAAACAGCCTTATGATTTCTCCCTCAACACCAGAACCCCGGGGGAGGGGGGAATCCAATCCTATTCTATACCAATTAGTGAACCCATTGTAGGTTTAACCAGGCCAAAGCCAAAAGGGCATACCAAAGGAATGCTTGAATTATCACAATCAATCCATATTTTCTACTCATTGACAAGTGGGCAACACAGACCATCGACCTGGTCCACACACCAATGCTTTAAAAAAATACTAGTATGAAGATACATAGATGCATTTCAACGAGTTTTAGATATAGTATTTTCACATCATCACTTTCGAGAGCTCAATCAACTCATGTTCGCCATTCAAGATCAGCCAACCAAAGGAGACAATATAAAATACATTAGAATGAACTACTTTCTACAACACGAGAAATGTCAAAATAACCTAGGTAACACAACAAGATTCAGGAAAACAGAATTTTCCAAAAGACTAAAACAGACAAATTCCGAGATCAACAAAGACAGACATATGCACATAAACCTGAAATATGCACGACACAATACACATCATCACATTGATCTCATAATAAAGAACCTCTTCAGCACTGGAACATGTTTGCAGAAGCCGTCACCATTGGCTGCACAGGACAAGGAAGCTGCCATGGCTGCAGCATTATATCGGGTATCTCAGGAATGTCCACCGCCATCCCGCTAACCTCCTCAGCAATTTGAAGAACCGAATTCAAGGACAGCAATCTATCAGTTAATTCTAGCATCTGAGCCCTAAGAACATTGTTCTCAGACTCAACCCCGCCATACATTTCACTAGCAGCATTAATCCTCTGCAGGATTTGAGCATTCTCCTTCTGCAATTGGCTCACTTGCGCCATCAAATCATCAAAATGCTGCTGTTTCTTCTGTCGTGATCTGCGTGCCGATTCACGGTTTGATATCATCCTCCTCCTCTTCCTCTCATCTATCCCTGCATATTGTGTGTCCCCACTGGACCCAGAACTCGTCTGTTGTGGTTGAATTGAAGCCATTTCTCGTCTTCTCGAAAAATAATCCTTAAAAGGGTTCTCAGGAAATGAAAAACCAAGAGCAGATTTTCTAGGGTTTGGACAAAAATTGAATCTTTCCTCGGATTCAACTGGATTAATCAAAGGGCTAGTTCATGAGAAAACATAGAACCAGTAGAGAAACACAACTGAGAAAGAATGCAGAAGACGAATTCGACGCATGAGGATAGCGTAGGTCATAAAGAAAACCCTAAACTCATCTGACTCAATCCGATTCAAAACAAACCCCAAATTCACAAAATCAAGAATTCCTTCCGACCCAAATCTGCAAATCAAATTACAACACACAAAACTCAATCAAAAATATAAAAAACAACAGAAAAATAAAACCTATATAACAAAATAAACAAAACAAAGAGACGGAGAGAGAGAGAGAGAGGGAACTGACCTGGGAGAATATCCGAAGAAGATGCCCTTTGAAATGGTAGGCGAAAGAAGGTTTAGGAGAGGCGACGGAAGGGGTATTTATAGGGAAAATCGAGTGATTTTTGGTAGTATTTTAATGCCAATGAGTGCTACTATTCTATTCTCATTTGCCAGATGGTTCCAACCAACGCTTTCTCCAAACCGACGCGTCAGCCCCCTCTCTTGATTGGTGCTTGAGGGGCCCCTCCGTCGTCCACCTACTGATGGCTTTTCTTTTCCTTTTCTTTTAAGAGTAAAATACATGTATTTGTTTGGTGAAAAATCACATCGACAAGTTTATTATCTTAACAAATTTAGTAAAATATTCAATTTTATTATTCCAATTAAAGTCCTATGAAAATTTAGTAATTGCAAATTATTCATTTCTAAATTTATAGTTTTGTGTTTTGATTAAATAAAAAAAGTTTTATTATTTTCCTTTTTAATTCATAATTTTTTTTGATCAGATTTGTAATGTGTATATATATATATTTTAATAAATCATTAGAATCCGATAATCACATTAGATTTGATTAAATTTTTTTTTATTCGGATTAAATTTTTAAAAGGACAAAACTCTTTTAAGATCTATTTTTTCTAAATATAAGATTCAAACCATGAACAAGATTTAATGTGTCTCCTTAATTGCTATTAATTTTTGTATGTTATAGGGTAAATTATTGCGATGAATATGTGGTTGTTAGCATTTTTTTTTACCATTTCTCATTATAGCTTTCTTTTTCTTTTCATATTTTTATTTTCTATTTTCTATTGATGGGTGGGACCAAATTTTTTAACATGCTTTTCCTTTAATGGACTCCCATAACTTTAGTCTTTAAAAAAAATAATATGCAAAAAAATAGTAATATAACAAATTTTAATAGTCCATTTTTGTTATTTTACGTGAAATATTATAATTTTTTTAATTTTTCTATCACTATGAATATCATATGAGAGATATGAATATCATACGGGAGATATATAAAATCACGTGTTATTCCAACTTGTTGGATTTTTAAAAAAATTATGTTTATAATTTAATTTTTTTATGGAGTGTCATATAATTAGTTATAGTTTCGGTTCGAACAAAAATCGAGTTATTAGGAATCAAATCAAATCATAATTATAAGATTTTCTAAATTTAAATTAATTTTTTTTATAAATTTAATTATTATTTTGATTATTTTAAGATATCTATTATCATGTCCTTTCATTGATTTTATCTTTACCTTTTATTTTCTTTTTGTCTTTTATTTTAAAATATCTATCATCATCTCCTTTTATTGAATTTTTGTGAATATTTATATTTATATTATTTTCGTTATCCTATGTATGTAACCCAAAAAAAAAAAAAAAAAAAAAAGAGTCCCTCACCTTCCTATTCTTTAAAAAAAAATACTTGAATTAAAATAGAAAATCGTATAAAAATGTGTGTGTATATATATATATATTAATAATTGCCGGACTGCCACGCCTCCAATGGGTTCGAACGACGCAATCAAGCCGCACGAGATGACGCAAGCGAAAAAGTAAAGATCGATAGGTGAAACGACGCCGTTTCTGGAGCTATCTTCCACGGTCTCTTCCCCAAGTTTTGACAGAAAAAGGTGAGCTGGCTCTCTCCACTCTGTCTCCAGTCCAACCCCAGCGATCCAACAGCTTGAAGAGATCCTACGATTAGGGTTTCAGGAGATCTCGAATTTGATTTGAAAAAAGAAGAGCATGGGAACGGAGGAACTTCCGATGGACGAGAAAGCGAAGAGAATGAGAGATCTGCTATCGAGTTTCTACTCACCTGATCCATCAATGTCGGATTCCAACAACTCTCCATCCAAATATGCTTCTCTCGACGCCATCAACACTCTCTCTTTCGACCCCGATCGGTACATGAATCTACTGGTACTTACTCTTTATCACCTCTTCTTTTTTGTAATTTTATAAATGTAGGGCTTCATTTGAATCGGTAAATCAATATCTAATCCGCATAGAATTAGCGTTCCGTTAATCATTTTGTAATGTCTGGAAATGGGTGTGCGATTGGTATGGAAGGAGAACTTCGATTGGAAATGTGATTCGTTTTGATCTTTATTATATTCAGAAAATTGGGTTTCGTTTGATGGTTTTCCGGTGCCTAGATACAAAATTCAACGTTTTCGTTGATCTGATTGTTGCAAAACGTGATCTTTTGATGCAACTGTGAATGGTTTGTATCCCGATCGGTACATGAGTCTCCTCGTACTTTGAATCACCTGATCTATAATTTATAAAAATTAGGGTTTCATTTGAATCAGTAAAAATGGATATCTAATTGGCACAAAACTAGTGTTTATTTAATCATTTTTGTAATGCGTGGAATGGATGTGTGATTGGTATGTAGGGAGATCTTGGGTTGGAAATGTTATTTATTTTGTTTAATATATTCTGAAAGTTAGGGTTTCGTTTGATGGCTATGCAGTGCCTAGGTAATTCCTTGATCTGATTGTTGCATAATGTGATATTTTGCTGTAACTGGGAATGGACTCAATCCTCAGTGATTAGAGTTTTTGTTCAATCCTCATTGATTAGAGTTTTTGTTTGGTGCTTCTGCAATGTGTAGTAAAAAAGGGCTTTCACTTGATCTGATTGGTTATCAATGAGATCTTGCATTGTGGATGCATGTGGTTGTGATCTTCAATAATTCAAAACGTTAGGGTTTTGTTTGATGAATTTGCAACTGCATAATTTGGGTTTAACTATCCAATTTGGCAATGGATAGAATCAAAACTTAATTGGCACACAATGAGATCGTAGGTTGGATGCAATTGATTTTGATATTCTGGAGCATAAAAAAAATTATTCATTGATGATTCTGGGATATGCAGAAACAGTATGTCACTTCATCATTCGTAATGTGTTTAATCAAAATCGCTTGGCACGTAATGAGATTTTAGTTGAAATTGCAATTGGTTTTTGATCTTCAATGATTGAAAAAAAAAAATTAATTTTAATTTGATGATTCTGCAATGTGTAGGATCAAACATATTAGGTGTTTGTGCTGTGATTGTAATGTTTTTTGCTCTTATGAATAATATTCTACAGGTGCATAAGTCAAATTTGGAGGGGCTTCTTCAGAGACATGTTGAAATGGCTGCTGAGATCAAGAATCTTGACACTGATTTGCAAATGTTGGTCTATGAAAATTACAACAAATTTATCAGTGCCACTGAGACGATTAAAACGTAATGTGTAGTTCCCCAAATTGCTGCCACATTTTTTTCTTTGTTCATTGATAATAGAACATCTTTTCCTGGTTTTCTTGTGGAACAAATTTAGAGCATGTTTGAACCTGTGATTCTTCCATTTCAAGGTATGCTAAATTTTTGACTTTGATCTTATAGTTATGAATGGTTTTATGAAATATATATGTATGTGTGTGTATATATATATTGCCAACAACAAACAGGGGAATCTGTATGATGCTTCCTCTAGCCTTTTCTTTGGCTGGTTGGAGAGAACATAATAGGAGAATATTTGAATGGACAATCTTCTAAAAATTTTGCATTTTTTGTTTCATTCTAAGTCCTGTAATTCTGCTGAAGATGTTGCAGTGAACTTCCATTTTATGTAGTTTTTGTGATCGTCTCCTTGGTGCCTTATTGGGGATAAAATTTTTTATTCCTGTAAAGAAATGTGCTTGATAGTGTATCATGGAATGAAATCATTTCTTGTTATAATATAAATGCCCCTTCATGACTAATTGTACTATAAGTTATTTTTCCTTCCGACATTTTGAGGAAAAATTTTCAAATGACATCGATCCATTTCACAGGACAATTAAATTGGCATGAATTGTGTCATTCAAATTTCAGGTTTTTGTTTTTGTTTTTGTTTCCCCCCCCCCTTTTTTCTCTCTTTTGTGTACCATCCTTGAGAAATGTTTTGGTTATTTATTTATTCATTCTTTAACAGGATGAATAGCAACATAGTGGGTATGGAAGCCAATATGGAGCAGCTACTCGAGAAGGTCTGTGGGGAATGCAAATGTAACTTTGTATTTAAGTATGTATCTTTTTCTTTTCAGTAGCTTTACTCTTCAGTTTGAGAAATGTTTGAAAAGGATATTTCTTGCTTGCTCTTGCAGATTATGTCTGTGCAATCCAGAAGTGATGGGGTCAACACGTCCCTTTTCGAAAAGAGAGAACATATAGAGAAATTGCATAGAACGGGAAATCTTTTACGCAAAGTTCAGGTTTGAATAAGAAGTTAAATTTTTTATTTCGAGTACTCATTTGTTGCTATATTCTGTAGCAAAGGAATGTCTTTGAAAGCACTTTATTACTTAGCCATCAGTAGAATTGGTGGCCTTCCATTCGAAAAATAAGATTCTGGACCACAAGGTCTGGACTAGTTTTGTCCCATTAATGTTTGATGTTTTACATGATATGCTAGCCTTTGAGGTGGCAGTTTTGATTAATATATGAGTTGGATGTGGGCTGTTTAAGGTGATAGTGAAATTAACTAGCCAAAAAAAAATGCCTAGGTTTGGACTATTTGTCCCATTAATGTTTGACATTTTACATGGTATGCTAACCTTTGGGGTGGCAGTTTTGGTTAATATATGATTTGGATAGAGGTCGTTTAAGGTGATAGTGAAATTAACTTGCTAAAAAAGAAAAAAAAATTACAGCACTTTTTGTGGGTTTCTTAGGGGCCTGAAATTTGAAGATGACAAGCTTGCACAATATACTGCCAAATTTTTCCTCTGTTGCTTCAAGTTTTAGTGTTTGGCCACTAGTCAATGACACAGATTTTTTCTAATATTGGAAAAGGGCAGTTCATATATGATCTGCCAACTAAACTCAACAAGTGCATCAAATCGGGAGCTTATGCCGTTGCAGTACGGTTTTACACTGGAGCCACACCAATTTTTAAGGTAACATTGTTAGTGCTTTCTTCTTTGATATTGGTTCAATATTTTCTTTCTTTCTGGTTGTATATCTGGGAAAAATGCTAATTTGGCATGTTATCTGGAACATGATCTGGGTTTTAATTTACTAAGGAATATTTCTAGTCAAAGGAGGTTGATATTCTATGTTACTGTGGAAGATCAACGATAAAGGTTGGAAGTCTTTGTTCTCGATAACTAACAAGTTGAAGCCATTATCTTGTGTAGTGATCGTTGTATGGCCAGTCAATAATTAGACACCAAAAACTACGTTGAAATTAGCATCCCCTCCCTCACCCCCCAAAAAAAAAGAATCTGGATTTTTAAGCTTGAAAGCAAACTTCTACATTCTTGTGCAATAGCATTAGTTATGACTTGATCTCTGCTTGTTTGGTGAAATCCTTATTTTTATTTCTTCAACCAGGCATATGGTGACTCATCATTTCGGGATTGTAAGAGAGCATCAGAAGAAGCTGTCCTCACAATTATCAAAAACCTCCAGGTCTTTTATCTCTTATGCGTTTCTTATTTTTCATCTCGATGGCTTCTCAGTCAAGAGCAGCATTTTGTTGAATTTGGAACTTTTATATGCTTGTATTTTATTCTTTTAATAATAATCCTTGTTGAATTGGTTTCTAAAACCATTCCTTCAGTAATTTAACTTGGTTCTGACAATTTCCTTCCAGGGAAAGTTATTTTCAGATTCTGAATCCATACAGTCCAGAGCGGAGGCTGTAGTTCTTCTTAAGCAATTAGATTTCCCGGTTTGTGCTGCACTTTCTCAATGATATTTCAAGCGATTTTATCAGTTATTCTAATAAGGTTTTAATATCTGCAACCCAATGTACAAGTGTGACAGAGATTGAAAGGTGAAATATTTAAGAACAAACTTGGATCTTATATCCATGGAGGCTGCCTTTATTTCCTTGCTTTATGTATCTTCTATTTAAGTTTTTATGATTCACCTATTAATGACAACTTGGTCCATTTTTGTCATGTGTGATTTAAACATAGATGTACATAGCATGATTTTCTGGATATCTTGCAGGTGGACAACTTAAAAAGTCAGCTACTTGAAAAATTAGGGCAATTCCTTAGCCAGCTTCAACTTGAGCAGTGGGAAATGTCTACTGATTCAAATCGTTCGAATGAACCTTCTAATCAAGGAAATGCCGAAGCTACTCATGAGGTAATTTAAAATAACCCAATGAACTAAATAACTTTTTATAACCCCCAATAATCATAAAATGATTTCACAGTTATAATGCTTCAACTTACTTCTTCCAATTCTTCTAAACACCTTCCCTTGAAGTCGAGATTCTTTATTTCTCTTATTTCCCCTGTAATTTTGTTCAGTACCACACTATTTGCAATAATAAAATGCAATTCTTTTATGATCTTAGGCTTCTATGCGTGAGTTTGTGGAGGCTCTTCGTGCTTTTCGTGTGATATTCCCTGATTCCGAGATGCAATTGGTCAAACTTTCCACAGAACTCCTTACCAAGTATGGCTGTATTTTGTGCCCTTAATGCCTTTACTGTTGAATACTGACTTTGCAATGAATTGTTGAAACTAGGGTTGTGATCCTATCATCAATGTAACCACATTTTTTTTTTTTTTTTTTTAAAGACACTTTGAAACCATTCATCAAAAGATACAGAAGCGGACTTGTTCAGAAGATCTGCTAAGTTTACTACGTAAGACTTCATGCCTATTGCATTACATTATTAGTCAAACATCTGATTTAATGCTTTAAGGTCAAATATTTTCATCCCAGGCATTTTCCAAAATTCTAAAAGAGTTGCTTTTAGGGTTAATTTTGATTGCGTAGATGGGAACATAGACATGACAGAGTGCAATTTCAAAGCAATAGAGCAGAATTGCAAGGCAGAGAAAAGAACTTACAAAGTTATTAAATTATTAGTAGAAATGCAAGAAGTCCAAAGTCTGCATGTTGCATCCCTGCTGTTCACTGTATGCAGGAAGAGACTTCTCTTCATCCATAAATCCTTTTATTTATTTATTTATTTATTTATTTTTATTTTTTTATCTGAAATCAAGTTGTGAGGTTGATATCCAAGCTCATGTGGTTTTATTCTTCTTCCTGTATTGCTTTCCCACAAAGGGAACCCTATTTCAACAAAGTATACTTGTTTTCTCTCTCTCTAGCCCAGATTATATTCTCCAACTGTTCTATTTTCTCAAGCCACCATCTTTCATCTCTTATCTCTTAGGTGTCTCCCATAATATCTCTGGCTTCAAATAGAAATATCTCTTTTGGTTTTCTTCCTCTGCCCATTTCAGTAGTTGAACCTAATTTGAAGTTTGACTTGTGTCAATATCCTATCCCTAGTAGCATTCCAATAGAAAACAAGAAGCACTACAGGCTTTAACTAGACTTCTGACACCTACTTCTTGGGGAAAATAGGTCTAACCTTCTCTACATCACGTCTCTGCCTGGCCCTATAACGTTAGTAGTAATAAACACCGTTAGTTGGACTTCTTTCCCTCCACACTTACACCACCTCATGATTCCTGCTTTGATCAGCCTTCACCTTTTCAGAATTCAGAAAAGTATTTAAGGATTACAATTCTCTATTATTTCCAGCTTGTTGAAAGCCTTATCTGTATGATAAGCTCCCCTCTTTGAATTGGCCCACACCATGGCCTCTTTGTTAATCGTAATTTCAAATGCTCCTCATCCCATGCATCATTGCAAGTCTCCGGCCCCTAAGAAAAATAGGCGCATAGGTGCGGATATCCAACCCATTATCTTCTTCCATACTGCAACATTAAGCGGGCTTATGGCATTGCCAGGAATGCTGTTTGTGCCTTATTGCATACTTGTCTTTGACAACCCTCCTCCTCCATGAATGGTTTCTCTTTATAAAGAACCTGGGTCACCATTATCCTGACCAGGCTTTAAACTCCATCAAAGATCTAATTCTGATGCCCTGCTTAGCCGCAGGATGTATGGCTAGCTCCCACTTCACCAGGAAATATTTATGCCCTACTTCTGACTTGCCCCCACAAACTTCCTTTGGATGTTTATAATTTTTTTGGCCACCATGTTTGTTCTGATCAATCAGAGGATTTGAGGTAACCAATTTTTCTTTCTTATAATTGTAAAATGGTTTCTTTGATTATTTTCTCCCATGTATGAATGACTGCATTCCTTGTATATGTTTGCAATCAAGGGGGCATGTGGTTTTAAAATTGTTTTTTATGGGTGTTTGTTTTGTCATGTTTAGTTTGTCAAGGTTTAGGATCTCGTAGACACTTAACTTATTCTTTGGCCGACAATATTCACCTTCTGAGTTAGATGTCAGCCAAACTAGAGCCTCTAGATGTTTATCAAGGTGAGATAACAGTTGGGCAATGTGATTTCTGGGCAGAAAGCTGATTCTCCTTATTCATGCAGGTGTGGTTTGGACAGATGTTCTCTTGATTGATGAAGTATTACCTGAGGCCGGTCTCGCAGATTTTTTCTTAGAGGTTTGTAAGAGAATCACGTTTTTATAATTGATCTTCTGAAATAAAGTGTTTAAAAATAAACCCTATTTTCCTCATATTTCTCCCTTTTCTCCAACTAGTGCAGGCTCTACATATTTTCTTAAAAAAAAAAAAAAAAAAAAGTAAACAAGTGAATTTTTAATTGACCCTCATGATTGCAGGCTGCTCATGTCGCCATCAAGCAGTATGTCGCTAGTAGATTTTCTCACCTTATACAAGATATCTCAGGTTATTAGCTTTCTTTAGCTTTAAAAAATGCAAATTCGAGTCCTGCTGATTGGATATGTAGATATATGTCAGGGATGTGTTTTGTGCCTGTGTAAGATATGATAGGCGAAAGTTAGTCTTGTTTTGAAGAAGGATGGCCTGTAAAGATAAATCCATAAAATGGGTGGTTTTTTAATTTAAAAAGATTGACTGCAGTTTTAGTTTAATGAATTTAACTTTCTCATGCTCATGTTATGCCTGAATGTGGTTTACTTTTAATATAGGCACCAAAATTATGTCTGACAATGATTTTATTTGTTCTTAGTTATGCTTCGTGTTCTCAAGTAAGGCCTCTTTTTAAACTGGCAGATTCCCTTATGGCTCAAACCAGAGAAAAGGATGGAGAGGAATATTCTCTTCTGGTTACCCTTGAGGCCAGCAAAAAAACTGTACTTCAAGGAAGCATGGATGTCTTATTGGTAAAGTTTGAGAATCCTGGACCTGTAACTTGTCATCAGAATGTTTGTCAGCCTATTCAATTATCATGTACAAAAACTTCAATAGCCCAAGAATAGCATCTTATTATTCTGCTTTAGGAACATGATTTCTCCAATGCATTTGATATTTTCCTCCATCATTTTAATGTGTTGGTTTGTTTCAGTATTTTACTCTGGATTCTCTTTATGTCTATGTCTGATCAAGTTTGTATATTCGTAGCTGAGGGGTTTTCCTCTTCTTTATCTGCAGGACTTTCGTCAGCTTCTTGATGATAAATTGGACCTACTGATAAAGCTTAAGGGCTATGTTATTGATTGGGTGCAAGGAGGATTTCAAGATTTCTTCAGATCACTAGATGATCATTTTCTCTTTCTTTCAGGAAAGGATAAAACAATCAGTCAGGACCAAGGTATCACAGATGGCTTACACGGAGAGAAAGTTCTTGCTGGGCTTGTTCTCGTACTTGCTCAACTTTCTGTTTTTATTGAAAAGAGTGCTATTCCAAGAGTTACTGAGGTAAGGAGCCACCTAGGTCCTGTTTTAATGCTAAATTTCCCAATTTTATTGCACCACCTAAAGTTTCCATCTGATACATTTCAGGAAATAGCTGCTTCTTTTTCGGGTGGTGGTGTTCGAGACTATGAACATGGCCCTGCATTTATTCCTGGAGAAATTTGTCGAATATTTCGGTCAACTGGTGAAAAGTTTCTCCACCTTGTATGTGCATGAACTTATCACAACACTGAACCATTGGCTGCTAAATTTATCAGATTGCATTATGGGGTTTGGGATCTGTTTCTGTTGAAATAAAACCCATGTATTGTTTCTTTGAGGAAATGTTTTTGAGTTTTAGCATTTGAAATAGGGAGCCTTTAGATGTTTTAAACCAACTACGACCAACTTTTTCTTCCTTTTTTTTGGGGGGGGGTGTTTAGCTTGATTTCAAAGATTGTGATACATTTTCAGTCCTCTTGAATGATGAAAAACATTGAATGTGCTATCTTTTTTTTTTTTTTTTTTGAATCTTTTCTTGTGCTTATCAACTGAAACATTATTACCAGCAACTATGGCTAATGAAGAAATGTGTTGCCAAACTTTTTATAAATTGGACAATCCATGTTGTTAGTTTAAGTTCCTTTGTTTTCTTTGGTGACTGTGCAACCATCTGCCTCTACGCCGTTTTGATTAGTCTTGTAGTCTGATTTACCAAATCTTTTATTCCAATCTAATGTTTTTTATTTTTTTTTATTTTTTTTTATTTTCTATTGCATTTCAGTATGTAAAAATGAAAACTCAGAAAATATCCGTTGTTTTAAAGAAGAGGTTTACAACCCCAAATTGGGTGAAGGTGAGTCATATGCATGACTATTGTACCTGGATTATTAAAAAGACAATATATATATATATATATACCAAACATATTTCAATTTGATCTGTTGTTTTTGCTGGATATTGCAGCACAAGGAGCCAAGGGAGGTTCATATGTTTGTGGATCTATTTCTTCAAGAGGTCAGTACATCTATTATATACCTTCATTATCTGGATCTCCACCTTGCAATGAAAAGATGAAAAAATAGAGAAAATTTTGTGTGATACACATTCCTAAAATTCTTAATATCCTAATTAATTTGCTCACATCTCCAAACATGTTTCTGGATTTGTGACCTTGTCTAGTGTCTTTGCAGATGTGCGTGATGATTTTCTATGTTTCAGTCCAGAAAGGGACAGAAACTACTCACAGTTAATTGTTCTTTGTTTTCTTCTTATAACCTCAGTTGGAAGCAATCAGCATTGAGGTTAAGCAGATTTTACCTCAAGGGCTCATCCGTAGGCATCATAGATCTGATAGTGGTGGTAGCACAACCTCCTCCCGCAGCAATCCTCTACGCGATGATAAACTTATCAGATCAAATACTCCAAAGGGTAGGAGCCAGCTTCTGGAAACCCATCTGGCACAGTTGTTTAAGCAAAAATTGGATATCTTCACCAAAGTTGAATATACTCGGGTATAAATTGAATAATTACTAATTTAGTAGAAAGGGCATTTATTCCATTAATGTTTTGATGGAAAATTGATTGCTTGATATTGTGATACAGGAGTCTGTTGTGACCACTATAGTCAAACTATGTCTTAAGAGTTTTCAAGAATTTGTCAGACTTCAAACCTTCAATAGGAGTGGGTTCCAACAAATTCAGTTAGATATTCATTTCTTGAGGACTCCTTTGAAAGAAATGGCTGAAGACGAAGCAGTGGTTGACTTCTTACTTGATGAGGTAAAATTTTAAAAAATAATAATAATTAAAAAAAAAGGAGTTTTGACCAATCACTGAGAAAACATTTTTCTCCCAAAAGGAGAAAATGAAATCTAATATACGATGTGATCTTCTTTTCTACCTTATTATTCATTCTCGCATTGAGCAGGTGATTGTTGCTACATCAGAACGCTGCCTTGATCCAATTCCTCTGGAGTCTCCCATTTTGGAGAAGCTTGTACAAGCGAAATTGGCAAGAACCAAGGCGCAAAATCCACCAACATCGTAAATTAAGAGAGTTAAACTTGATGCTCTTCTGTCTGTCGATAGTTGCCAGCACACGTTCTTCTTTTGTCCAGGACATCTGATACCAAATATATTTACCCCCATTGTACTCTTCGACAAACCCCGTGTAACTTGTGTGCTTCTGCAGAAGAAAATATGAAAGTCTTGATTAGGGAATAAGTCATAGATTCTTCTGTTCACAAACTTGTGTAAATCTGTATTAGACCAAGAATTTTGTTTAGTGATTTTGTTAGAATAAGTAAAGGAATAATGTCAAATTGCGTCCTTGAAATCTCTTCCCCCCCCCCCAAAAAAAAAAAAACAAAAGAAAGGATTTGAACACTCTCATTGTGACTCGATGTTGGAGATTAATGACTAAATAAATAAGGAGCGATGATTTTAAGTAAGCCTTAGAGTCCCATCTCTTTTGTTTCGTTTGGATGGGGTTTTGAAGATTTAATTTTATTTTTTTTACCCAGATTCTGTGTGTCAGTACTGGGGCTGTGTTTGGTTTGTCCAAAAATTTATTTGTTTATTGGAGATCTTCTAGGTCTAGAAGAATTATCTTCAAAGGATAATGAAAATTGGGAAAATTTTTGGATAATTTTATTTGAGCAACAAGAAAGTTCAAATAATTCTAATTTTGGCAGACTTTGATTTTTGAGTTACAGTAAGGGTTTGGGGTTAATCTAAAGTCGTAAATTTGGAGCCCAAGAACTCCAGAGACATTTGTAAATAAGTTATAAGTAGTTAAAATCTTTTTTTAACTATATGATAGAACAACACTGACTTTATGTCAGATAAAGAGAGAGAGAATGTTAATTTTTTTTTATATATCAGAGGACGTAACAAACAGAATTAAATAAGGAAGAATGATGAAAGCGAGAAGAGTCTATTGCTTGAACTGTCCACGAACGACAGAGAAATGTCATCTGTTTTTACTGAACCATATTGCTAGCAAGTTCAACTCTAAAAGATGCAAATTGGGTTGGTCACTGAGTTAAATCACGCACATAAAAGAGTGTGAAATAATCATTTTAATTCTAATCAGCTCTTAGTAGGCCAAATTTTGTAGGAATAAATTAAGTAACAGGAACCATAGCATAAAGCCGACGGTACGATGTGGAGACCAATGGTAAGCGTGTTTTTTCTTTTTTTTTAATAATAACATTTTTCGTGAGTTTAAATATTAAACTGCAACTGAGTAATTTTTTGTTTTTTTTTTAGTTTGAATTGTTCAATTACTACAGGTTATACAAGTTCACGAATGATTTCAGAAATATTCATTTAGCACAAAAAAAAGATTTTTTTTAATAAAGATTTCTAGGAAATACGCAGGAATATTCCTTAAAGTGACTTACTAGCACTCGGTGGCTATGGTTTAGCGGCCGTAGGGACCTGGGCTCGAATGTCAGCAGCCCCCGTGCTGTTATGAAGGCGTCATTAGTTTATTATTTATTGAAAACCCAACAATCGGTGGCTGTAGTTTAGTGGTTAGAATTCTACGTTGTGGCCGTAGAGACCTGGGCTCGAATCCCAGCAGCCACAGTTTTTCTGTCGTTTCCCATTTTTAAAACCCTGTACTAACCTAAACGCACCGTTTCAATGTCACTTTGTCATGCAAATCACTTCTAATATTTTTGTCCTGGCAATGAGCCATGGAAATAAAAATTTTGAAATGTGAATCATTTGAAGGACAATTTTCTTTAATTCTCTAGTTAAATTAGTTACAAAATAAATAGTTAATTTATATAATACAAATACAAAATTAAGAATAATAAATCAAATTCACACTCTTAATTGCTAATGGGGTAGTAATGCCCGGGTGTTGATTTTTTGTTCGATTTTTAGTCAGACGAATCTAAAAGAATGAATTATTATTTGATTTTTTTGAACCTTAGTCTTTTACTAACACATAGAGTTATAAATATATTTGGTTACAATAATGTAAAACGAGCCCAAAAAAATTAAAAAAATTAAAAAAATTGTTATGTTGGGAAAAATAAGCATAAACCAAATTATACCATACCCTAAAAATAATGAGCTTAAATTTGAT
The DNA here is from genome assembly GCA_037126225.1 of Dillenia turbinata. Classification (NCBI taxonomy): domain Eukaryota; kingdom Viridiplantae; phylum Streptophyta; class Magnoliopsida; order Dilleniales; family Dilleniaceae; genus Dillenia; species Dillenia turbinata. The sequence goes on from JBAMMX010000006.1 coordinate 881,509, forward strand.
TATAATTTTTATTATAGTCTAAAAGATTAATAATGTTTCCTATTCACTTTGACAATTCAAATTTTTTAAAAAGAAATTTTTAGTGAAACATAATTTTTTTTTTTGGTGATCGAGCTGATAAATTAATTTTCTACTATTAAAATTAAATTTAATAAAAAAAGTTTATAACCTAATATTGTTCATCTCTTATTTCAAGTTTTACTTGATTAAATTTTACTGCTCTTATAACTGAACCCTGTTGTATATTTTAATTTTTCTTTTATTATTTGGTCTTAATTATAATCGACCCTATTTAATAGGATAAAAATTTGATTGTTGTTATATATTTAGTTTTAATTGAGTTCATAAATAGTTTAAACTCAATATTCAAACCAAGAAATCTATTTTTTTGGATTAGCCAAAGTAGCGAGTTTAATTTTCAGATAAAAAAACTTTTGAAATTTCTTTTATATCCTTTATCTCTTCATTTAGGTTTTAAAATAAAAATCAATATTGATAGATATGTTGTTTTCTTAAAATATTTTTTTATACATACCAATGGTTGTAGATTTTAAAATAAACCAAATAATTTTTAATAATTAACAATTATTAAATTATAATATCTACAAATATGTGAATTAACTATTATATATATTTATACATAATCAGCTCAGCCTCGGCTGCCCGCCTTCCTACATTAAAACGCTGCGCTTTAACATCCCATCATTCCTTACCCGCCTTTTCTCTGCTCTCCTCCGTTTTGGCGCCCAAATCCCATCTCTCTGTCCGTCACTCATCCTCCCCCCTCTCTCTCTCTTCCTCTGTTTCTCCAATCGTGAAACCATGAAGGACGTCGACTTCAAGACTGACAAAGGTAACAACTCTCTCTCTCTCTCTCTCTCTCTCAAATTGATTGATTCTCTTCTGTTCACAGTTCTCGCAAAGGAATTTCTCTCAAACTTTGCCGATATACACGGTGAGGCGAAGTACATGAACATTCTGGTAACTCCAGCTCCAGCTCCAACTCCAACTCCAACTCCTCTCTCTTTCTCTCTCTGGAAAATTGATGGAACCCTAAGTTCACATTTTCCGTTTTCGTTTCAGCAAGAGATTGCTAATCGGAGGATCAAAGCGATTCAGATCGATGTCGAGGACTTATTTAATGTAACCCTCTCTCTCTCTCCCGTGTATTGTTTTTGTCGTAAGGATGTTGCCGTGAAACCCTTGTTTTGATTTTGTTTGTCAGTGCAAGGACGTGGATGAAGAATTTCTTAGGCGAGTGACAGAGAATACGCGGAGATATGTTTCGATTTTTGCAGATGCGGTTGATGAATTATTGCCTGAGCCGACGGAGGTGTTTGCAGATGACGATCATGATATATTGATGACTCAAAGGTCTCAAGAGGGGACTGAGAATGCTGATGGGTCTGATCCTCGACAGCGGATGCCTCCCGAAATCAAGCGCTTCTAGTAAGCTTGCTAACAAACCCTACCTTAGCTAATAATTGTTAGATTTATTTGAACTTAAACACACACAGCGTAAGCATGTAATTTTCGGAAAATTAAATAGATGAAAATTTCCGATGGTATCTTGATGCGTAGGGACTCCAAATAATCAACCAATGAACGAACCATGAAATCCCTCGAACGGTTCGCACAGTCAGGGGGTGTGTAATATGCGCCACCACGTAAGGGTCCGACCCCGGGTTACGACGCCTTAACCCAAAGTTCGATGATTACAACGAGTTGATTATTTCTCACAATAGAAAGTTAATCTCTCTCTAGTTGGAAGACAATTCCCTAATTGCTTCCTACACTTTTCTCTCCAAAGTGTTTTGTTGATTAATCCATTTTCAAAACCCCCTATAGAAAATGTTAACCCACGTAGGTGTTCATTGAGAGAGGGAGAGATAATGGGTTAGTTAATGGGTAATGGGAGTTATCCCATTATTCCTTTCAAATTCTAAATTAATTGAAATTTAACCCTTGGTAAAATGCCCCTACGTGGGCATATTTACCAACAATAATTAATTTTGACGCAACTGTGTGGTTCTTTGTAGATTGATTAGTATCTAGTTCATATCTGTCTCCTTAGATGTGAATCAAACCTTGGACACGGCTTATAGATAAACGTTTCTGTGGTCTGTCAAGTATGGCATGGCCTGCTCTTGGGTAGAAATGGTGGAAGTTTATCTGATATGATTGATGTTATTTATTGATGCTTGTTTAGTCACTTCCATTGTGTTGCCCAATCACCTTTGGACAAGAGAAGGCGATTCTAGTATGCTTACCAACAAATCCATCCTTGATTGATATTTTACTACAATTGTCTACATTAATTGATTTGTATCTATATTATCTTTGTCTGATGCAGTTGGTTATAGTAAAAAGTTATATAAAGATGATATATGACGGGAATCTCTGGTTTAATGTGAATTCTTTTTTTCCAAGGATGTGCATAAATGTTATGGTTCCTTGAGTGTGTTGTGATTTGGATGGTATTAGTGGATGTATTGTTGTTATCTGATGTGATGTGGTATTTTTAATTTGTTGCTTGTTATTCTGAATCCAGTGAGGTTTACATTAAAGCATCTTCAAAGGAACGGCCATTTACCATTCGGGAGGTTAAGGCTTCATATATTGGCCAGCTTGTGAGGATATCTGGTATTGTGACACGCTGTTCAGATGTTAAGCCCTTGATGCAAGTGGCAGTCTATACATGTGAAGAGTGTGGTTTTGAAATTTATCAGGCAAATCTTCCTTTCAACAATTATTATCGAATATAAGACACAATGAAGCTTGTCTAGATGCCTTCTAAAAACTTTCCAAAGTAAATCGTGAGTCCTATATATTCCACTTATTTATTCTTTTTGTCATTTTTTTTTGTGGGAATCAGGAGGTCACTGCACGAATCTTTATGCCCTTGTTTGAGTGTCCATCCGGTCGCTGTTCAACAAATAGAGCTAAAGGAAACCTGATTCTTCAACTTCGTGCGTCAAAGTTTATGAAGTTTCAGGAGGTTCTTCTTTACTCTATGTTTTACTATAGTCTTCAGGAGCTATTTATTGGCATTTTTGCAATATGCTTACATGTGTCCTGTTCTACTAAAATTTGTTCCTTTTCTTTTGATTGCATGTGTTATAATAGTGCAATGTTACATGCTTGCAGGCAAAGATACAGGAATTAGCTGAACATGTTCCAAAGGGCCACATTCCAAGAACAATGACGGTTCATCTTCGAGGGGAACTAACAAGAAAGGTTCTTTCTTTCTCTGCAGTTGTATTTTCTTTGCCAATTTCCTTGATCACTATGACACCAGCACCAACTCCAAAAATTTTGATTATATTTCATATTTTATGCTTCTATATGTGATAAGATAGAGGCTTCTTCCCTCAGATTAACCTTGCAGGTGATTTAAGTTCATCAATTTATGTATGTCTGATTACATGCATTATTTTTTGCTCTCTAAATTTATCAGGTTGCTCCAGGTGATGTTGTTGAGTTATCGGGGATTTTTCTGCCTATTCCATACACTGGATTTAGAGCAATGCGTGCTGGCTTAGTTGCAGACACATACTTGGAGGCTATGTCTGTGACCCATTTCAAGAAAAAATACGAGGAGTAAGCTAATTATACTCAAATACCATAGTTATTGATGTCTGAGCAGCTAACTCAACTATCTTATTTGCATCTCTGGTAGTGATGATTGTTTAGCATAGCACTTTTATCCTTTCCTTTTGGAAGTCTAAGCGAGGGTCTTCTTCTATACTTTCGATGTTTTTGGGTGCTGCAGTCATCAAAGCATAGAGACAAGTTCGGATTTAACCCACAAAAAAAAAAAAAAATTCTTAAAAAAACCCTCAAGCCAAACAATTTCGGAAAATAACCCAAGTTGGTCGAGTTTTCAAAACTGGACTAACACTGTTCACAATTGGCATACTGTTTCACAAGTTGGTCACTCGACCAACACTGTTCACACTAAAGGTTAGTTGAGTTTTCAAAACTCGACCAACGTATGAATAGTATTGGTCGAGTTTTCAAAACGTGACAATCCTGAGTTAGAAATTGAATTTTTTTCCCCGGAGGTTTTTTTAAGATTTTTTTTTTTTTTTTTTGGGATCAATTCCGTACTTGTCTCTCAAAACACATTATGTTATTTTGAATCTTTTGAAGAACTTATCAATTGGTGTTCCTTAACTTCCAAAATTGAGACTTAAATTTAGCAATTCAAATATCACCCCCTCCTTTTGCTCTCTACCTTTTGAGATAGCATGGACAGAAATCATTTGAGGGAATAAGTGAAATTGGATTCAAAGGGCGTCTCTCAAAAGCATATGGACATCAAAGAATCAGCTACTTGCTGGCTTAAAAAGAGTTCATTTTGCAGGAGGGGAACAGCTCCAGGCTACGTTTTAATTGAACATAATATGCTTGTGTCTGTGCAAGGCCATAAGAATCATTATGTTTCTGCCATTGCCTTTCTTTGCCCGTTTGCTTTTTATTTCTTGCTTACTTTTCAGTTTATACGTGCTTAAGCTGTGTACAACTTTAATTACAAAATTAGGTATGCAAGAAGGATCTAAGAAGCGATTTTAACAATGTGCAAAGCTTCCTGTAACATTCCACATTTTGGTGACTCTATGCATGAATTATGAATGGTACTTAAATAGTTACTTTTCCAATCTAGTGTGTAAGTGGAGGAGAAAATACTCATGAGTTAGTGAGGTTTACTAGAAGCTTTGTTGATCCATTATATTCTTACGCAGGTATGAACTTAGAGGAGATGAGGAAGAACAAATTGCCCGCTTAGCTGAGGATGGTGATATCTATAATAAGTTGGCGCGATCATTAGCACCTGAAATTTTTGGGCATGAAGATGTGAAGAAGGCTTTACTTCTTCTTCTTGTGGGTGCTCCTCACCGGAAGTTAAAAGATGGAATGAAGGTAAGGCATGGTATGCAGTATCGTCACCAATTTTTGGCCCCAGGGTCCCCCAAAGCATTAGTACTGAACCACTTCATCTCTTCATGAGAAAGAAATTACATGCTAAGGATTAAAACAGAGTTGCAAGAGCACTGATTTTGCCTGGATGTTACATATGCACCTTATCATTTTCTTGTTTTCATGACCATATGTACAGGAAAACAACATTCATTGTTTCGAAATTATGGAACAGGCAGGGTAAAGAATAGTTATTGTGTGGCATAATTACTATTATCTAGTCACCATAGCATCATCATAACAGTGAGCTATATGACAGTTTAGCACATAAAAGGCTCCCAGCAGCAATACTGTGATGCAATTATTGTTCTTTTTTATCTGAATCGCTTATCATTGTTGTCCTCATAGCATCTTGTCCTAAATTCGGCTGGGGACATTGTTCATTATTGTACCAATACAAAATCAATTATTAAGTCCATCTCTTGGTGAAATCAAACGACCTAATAAGTTCATTTGAATTATATGAAGTGTCTAAGATCCTGCTTGTGATGCAGATTAGAGGAGATATTCACATCTGTTTAATGGGAGATCCTGGAGTTGCAAAAAGTCAGCTTCTTAAGCATATTATCAATGTTGCCCCTAGGGGAGTGTACACTACTGGCAGAGGAAGTAGTGGAGTTGGTCTAACTGCTGCAGTTCAAAAGGATCCAGTAACTAATGAAATGGTCCTGGAAGGAGGAGCCCTGGTGAGAATGATATTCTTCTTCTTCTTCTTTTAAATAAGTAATTCTATGTTATGTGGATCAAATTCTGTTTTAGATTATTTAGTAGTCCTTCTGATATCAATACTGCAAATATACGTTCCTATACTCAGTAGACTTGCATTCTAATCTAAGTTCTGTTTTAGATGTCTCTTCTGAGCCATCCATGATGCCTGTAACATGCATTGAGTTGAAGCAGTGACTCAATCTCTCTCTATCTCTCTGAAAGTGCATGTCATGAACATTCAGTCTGAATGAAAATTTTGCCCTAGGTTGCTCCTCTCTGAAAGACTTACTTCCTCTATTTTAGGTGCTTGCAGACATGGGCATATGTGCTATTGATGAGTTTGACAAGATGGAAGAGTCAGATCGTACAGCAATACATGAAGTGATGGAGCAGCAGACTGTCAGCATTGCTAAGGCGGGAATCACTACATCTCTGAATGCTAGAACTGCTGTTCTTGCTGCTGCAAATCCTGCATGGTATGGAAAATTCTTATATATTGTTCGGCAGAAGTCATTCTTATCTTGAGCATGAGTCTTGAATTTTCCTCTTCATGCTCACTAAATAAACATGTTACTACTTGCAATATAAACTTCATTTTTTTCCTTGTAGTTTTGTAGAGAAATCGTGGTGGTAACTGGGAGGGCCATTTTCTTTCTTTATTTTTTTATAGGGGGAGATATGATCTAAGGAGAACTCCTGCTGAAAACATCAATCTTCCTCCAGCCCTTCTTTCAAGATTTGACCTCTTGTGGCTGATTCTTGATCGAGCGGACATGGATAGTGATCTTGAAATGGCTCGGCACGTTGTCTATGTTCACCAGAACAAAGAATCTCCTGCTCTAGGCTTCACTCCCCTTGAACCATCTATACTACGGTAAAGCTCACAAGCAATCACTTGGAAGCTCATTTGATGTTAAGAATAGTTTACATGCTTTTGGAGTTTCTTTTATGGTCATATTGTTCTTGAGTGGTTCATATTTGCTTATATCTTGGCAATTGAAAATGATTGTTTCCTTTCAAATACATTTTAAGAAAAACATAGCCTAAGGTTTGACCTCATAATTTCTTTTTTCATTTTAAGTTATTTGCTATTGGTTTCTGTATTGATAACTTTGTGATGACTTCATTGTTGATATTAAAAGTGTGAAGATCCTCAATAATAAGGGCATGGCCTAGTAATTCAGAAACAGGTTCCAGGTTATAGGATCAAAAGTTTCTCACATAGGATCTGGTGTTTTCTCCTTTGTCACTAGGGCATACATATCTGCTGCAAGAAAGTTATCTCCTTGTGTCCCAAGGGAACTCGAGGAGTATATTGCTACTGCATACTCTAGCATCCGGCAAGATGAAGCTAAATCAAATGCCCCTCATTCATACACAACCGTGAGAACACTTCTTAGCATTCTTCGAATATCAGCTGTAAGATTCTATCCCTGCACAGAGCATATTACACCATCCAAATTATATACGGTTAGATAACAAGTCCACCAACTTTAACTTGTGCATGCTTATTTCCAGGCACTAGCAAGACTCCGGTTCTCAGAAACTGTGGCTCAGAGTGATGTTGATGAGGCCTTGAGGTTAATGCAAATGTCAAAATTCTCCTTGTACTCAGATGATCGGCAGAAATCTGGTTTAGATGCTATTTCTGACATCTACTCAATCTTGCGGGATGAGGCCTCAAGAATTAACAGCCTGGATGTCAGCTATGCTCATGCACTCAACTGGATATCCAGAAAGGTTAGCTATGAGAAACATAAAAATTTGGTTACCTGTGTCAATTAGGAACACTTTCTATTTCATAGGACACCTCACTCCAGGTATGCCTAATACGAATGGTTTCCATATCCATGGTATGTGATTTGTGCGATGTTTGCTTCCGCGCAGGGATACAGCGAAGCCCAACTGAAAGAATGCCTTGAAGAATATGCAGCCTTGAATGTTTGGCAAATCCATCCAAATACATTTGACATCCGATTCATTGATGCCTAATTATTCAAGCAGCATTCAACAATGTTCTTAGCACCTCTAATGTATAAAGCTTTTAATAGCATTGTATCAGGAGTATGAAAGTTACATTTGTATTATTTTAGTTCAGCAACATCTTAGGATGTTCAATTGTTAAGTCACATTTGAGGAAATTGGATTAGAAGATGATATGCTTTAGTAATTGGTTACTTCGAATTTTCTCCCGACTCTCATATGTTTGCCTGAGGGTTTTCCATTTTCTAGCCATTACTCTTCAGACTTATCACTTTCTCCTTCTTTATTTTCTATATATTTTTTTACATAATTTTAATTTTTTTAACATTAATATGTAGATTTATTCAATCAACGAAAATTCTAAATTCATCCATTGGATTAAAGGGGGTGGGGAGGAAAAAAATACTTTTTTTTTTTTTTTTTTTTTTTTTTAAAAGCCACCCCCCAAAAATTTAAAATTTATAAAATTTATTTAAAATTTATTTATTGGTCTCTTAAACAACCAATTTTCAAAATTTGTAATTAAGACTTGTCTGTTGTCTATGTTGTATTTAAAGTTGAATTGAATACTTATACAAATTTCATGGTAGCTTGATGTGTTGTTGCACTATATTAATTCAATAACTTGTGAAAGGTATATGGAACTTCATTTCCATTCAAATATTAATTTTCATCGGTGATATTTCAATTTTTTTTTTTAAGTATCTTTACTAACTTTTTGAATAGTTGGCTGCATGGCATGACGGTGGAAATCAGAAGGGAAAGTAAGATATTAGCAAATATTGTATCAAAATATTTGAAATGATATGATAAATTCATTTGAATTAGGTCAAACAAGATCAGAATTAGGTCCAAGAGGATTTCTAGGGAGAGTAGAAGTCCATCTAAATTTAAATCGATTATGGAAGTGGAAGACCGAACCGGAGATGACTTTGACATGGTGACCACGAGACTCCCTAGCACAGAGCCAGATCGAGAGATGGGAATTATAGAGGATGGTGAAGGTACTGCATGGCCAAGGCGGCTGAGGTTCCGTATGGACTCCAACAATAAGATTCATGATTCTGTTTCTACAAGGACAAGGTTGAAGAAAGCTGTAAGTCATAAAGATGGTCTTGGCAGGGGTTCAGAAGATAGAAACGGGGTAGACCCTGGCTATGACGCAGAAATTGTGTTCCCACAACATGCAAGTGATGGAGTACGTAGAATGAGATCAATGGCTACAAAATCAGTATCACATGATCCCTATGCTGTGAGCAATGAGTACAAGACGACAAGACATCAAGAACTTGCGGGGACATCAAAGGGTGTAGAAAAACCCTCGGGCAAAATCCGTACCAGCTGATATCTCGTGATATGGTACCAAGTTCCTTGATCTTAAGATCAAGGTCCAATAGGAATCAGAGAGAGAGATATTCTGAAAGTGAACCAACTTATCTTACCGGAAGGAAATTTGATAACCCAGTTAAAAAATTGTCATGGTTGCTGCTGTCAGAGCATGAGGAGTTTTACAGATATATCCCTCAGCGGGGTGATGAAGTTGTATATTTGTGTCAGGTGAGTTTAATGTGTTTATGGCTAGTCTTTTTCCAATCAATTACTTTTCTGCTCTACAATAGTTTCATTATTTATTGCCCTAATTAATGACACATTGGTTCCTGTGGATTCAGGGTCATCAAGAATACATGGAATCTGGTGGCTCATCAAAAGGAGGTTATTGGAGATCATTTAAGCGTCCAGTGGAGTGTGGTAAGGTAAGGTTTAAGATCTTGATTATTTTACACATGCAGGTTCTGGGGAGAGTTCCTGCAAAATTACACTTCGAGTTACAGCTCCATCTTCCTGTGTGTTTGGTTTCTATTTGACTCTACCTGAGCTGATTGATTTCCCAGATTTCATTGTGGAAAGAATAAGGTATGATGCTGCAATGAAACGAAACTGGACCACTGGAGATAAATGCCTTGTCTGGTGGAGAAATCAGAATGGAGAGGGTGGGAGTTGGTGGGAAGGTCAGGTTGTTGGTCACAAGATGATGTCAAAAGAGTTTCCAGACAGTCCATGGGAAAGATACACTGTTGAGTACGATGCTGAACCTAATGAACGTCACCAACATTCCCCTTGGGAGTTGCATGATCCTGGCGTCTACTGGAAGCACCCTTGTATTGATTTTAATAGCAAAAACCGAACTTCTGGATCATTTCTTTAAATTGGAGAGGTCGGTCATTGAAAAGGAGGTATTGAACCTCTCTCTTGTCGGTATTGATTTACGTTATTAACATAAATATCGTTCATATCCGGCTCAAGAATCAGGATCAACGGTGCATCACTTTTCTTTTTCTGTTGTAATTCTTTGCAGAACTGCTATGGAATTCAAAATTTGAAAGAAGTTTCTGAGATAGAAGATTTCTCAAACTCGGTCTGTGTACTTTCAGAAATAGAGGGAGAGGGACAACTTTTGGATGAATTTCATTTTACAAACTTGTAGTTTGTTGAATAGAACTTCCGGGGTCATAGCAAATCATGCTCAATTTTTTAAAAATTGTGCAGGTTCCTTGTTCCCCTGTCTCCTGATATAATTAAGGCCAGGTTAGAGAACTATTATCACGGTTTTGAAGCAGTGAAGAATGACATTACCGTGATGTTGTGGAATGCTCAATCTTATTTTGGCAAGAGTCAGGTGCTTGGAATGAAGATGGATCGATTGTCTAATCGGTTTAGAAGAGTTCTTGCATCATTGTTGCAGTAAGCCCACTTCAGCATTCTTTCCTGCACCCTCCATAACCACACTTTTGGTATTGACCCAGCAATTCAAGTTCACAAATGTACTCCCTCTCCAGGAGCTGGTATTGTCCGCTAAGCGAGGTTAATGATTATTTTTTTTTATTGGTTGTACATCTCTTTTGTTCTATTTGTAGCAAAATGGTGTATGCATATGAATAGACTAATTTAACACACACAGGCACACAGCACCCACCTTTGCAAAACAATGTTGTTTGAGGGAAATAAGGAAAAAGGAAACATTTACTAGCTTGCTTCTTTTGGTTGGGTTGTGATTCTGAGGAGAAGAAGGCTATGTTTTCCCTTTCGTTTTGCTTTGCTTCAAACATTATCAGGTGCCAAGTACTCAACCAATAACCAAAGTACTAATAACCCTCACGAGTGTACTCACGAATGTTGGTAAGGCTGATAACTGGCTGCCATCTCTTGCCCGTTGCCTTCACAGAATCATGGTCCTTACATATTGATAATGGGGACAAATTTTAATTATCTAATTTTTTTTTTAAAAACTTCGTTAATTTTTATAAAATGTTGATGCTCAGAATTTTTTCCGAATATTATCCAAGAATCACCATTGATGTGTGCGAGATCAGTTTAAGAAAGGAAAAGAGGCCGTTAACTTATTTTCTAGTTTCTTATTTTTTCTAATTTATAGATTCTCTAGTTTTTTTATTGTTCTAGTTTTCCTAATTAGTTTCCTCATTTTTCTAATTTTTTAATTTTTTTAGTTTCTAAATTTTTGTGGTTTTCTAAATTTTAGAATTTGCATTCTTTATAAATATTTGTAATGTTTTATTATTTTGGATATTTCATAAATATATTTCTTTTAGGGTAATATTTCTCTTTGAGAGTTCTAGGATTTTATCTTTTTGCAAACTCTATTATATTCTTTCCATCTCTCCCGTGTTAGGTGATGATTTTTCCTTGCGATAGCCAACCAAGGCAGTGAAGATAATACTCTTTCTGAAGTGCTCAAAAATTTGTGAGTCATGACAGTTACAATCCAAATTGTCTGTTCGAATGGAGTAGGTAGAGATAGGACTATAGATGTTGCGGATAAACCAGTGCAATATAGGAGATAAAGATGGCATCAGGAGAATCGCACAAGAACCACATGTCAACCCTATGTTATCCCAACTGTTAGTTTTGATGACTCAATTATGCAGCAAAAGTGTATAATAAAATTTTCAGAATCATAAAATAGATTTGGATTCTGGGTATACCTCAATGAACGATGTAGAAAATTTCAAGAATCGCGAATCCTTTATCATGAATAATTCACAATCGGATGATGATCATAGTACAAACCACTACAGCAATTTCACAACGTTGTTACTCTAAGCCTGATGATTAGATTGCCATAAAAATTCTCTACTCGGAATTTTGTTAACCTTCTTAATACAATATTTTTTCTTTTTCTCAAAAAAACTCAAAATGTGCAATTCTCTCTCTATGGGATGAAACCCTAGATCTGCAAGATTGTTTTTCTCACAATAACAATTGATCTTTCCAAATCCTCTCTATTCTCTTAATGGAAGGGAATAAATTAGAATCACTCCAAAAATGAAAATCACAATTAATTAGGGAGGAAGTTATGCTATCATGGTGAATGGGAGTTATCTCATTTTCCATTTAAATTTCGAAAGGAGTATTTTTCCAAAATGCCCCTACGTGGGTATTTACCAACACAAACAATCTCGTAGGGTTCAAATCAACGAAAATGAATTTTCAGATGAAAATGTGCATAATCTAGTGATAGTCAAGAAGACGGTGATTTCAGGAATGCCTATTTCAAAAAATTCCTTTGTTAAAGCAAAAGATAAGTCAGAAGCTCTGGACAAAAAGGATACAGAGAGGATGAGAACTACAAAGTTAAAGAACCACCTGGAATGATACATATATGCCATTAAAGACGAGCTAGACTCATCCAAAGAGTTGAGAAAGATTTTAATCGGTTAGGAAAAATAATCTTTCAATAAAAGAGTTGATGAGACCACAATCTTTCAATGAAAGACTTGATGCAAAATTAAATTTATACTGATTGTGAAGATACCACTATTTCAGAGTTTCAAGTGCTTCTAGATTTTTTTAAAGCTAATGGGGATCTAATATTTTTTAGATTGAGTGAGTTTATGAGAGTAGTTATTTTGATATTTGTCATGCCTATCATATGTTTTTTTGATAAAAAAAAACCAAATGAGAGAGTTCAGTATGTGGTTACAAGTTATTAGAGGCATTACTCGAGAGCGAGTTTTTTTTAGGTGGAGGTACTAACATAGGACAAGTTTCATATTATTATTGGGCCATACAAGATCAGTTCAAGAAAGATAAAGAGACTCATTAACTTAGTTTAGTTAGTTTCCATGTTTCTCTAATTTCTTATTTTTTCTAATTTCTAGATTCTCTAGTTTTCTAATTCTTTTAGTTTCTCTAATTAGTTTCTTCATTTTTCTAATTTTTCTAGTTTTCAAATTTTTATAGTTTCTTAAATTTTGGGATTTATATCCTCTATAAATATTTATAATATTTCATTATTTTAGATACTTCAATAAATATATTTCTTTTAAAATAATATTTTTCTTTGAGAGTTTTAAGATTTTGTCTCTTTATAAATTTTATTATCTTTTTTCTATCACTCTCATGTTAACCATTATCAAGACAACTGGTCCATTTGGATTCACCCACTTCCCACATGTTGGGTGTCGACTCAGTTGTCTTCTCCTAGCTTTTGTTTTATATATATATATATATAACCAAATTTAGATGTAACAATATGGCGTTACACTCCTTAAGTTTTGGATTCGAATTATAAGAAAGGAGAATTGAGATTTGAAAGAATTAATCTCATCATGTAATATTCAGATCAAATTAATTAGATAAAATCGGATATTTATAAAATCCCAAAAATTATATATATATTTTAGGTTATTTGTTTTGTGATATTGTGATGGAGGAGGACTCTCTGGCTTATAATTCCCGTATCTCTCTCTTATATATTTTATTTTGTCTTATTCAAAAATTATAAACCTTAAGTAATTGAGTGGTAATTTTTTTCATGTAAAAAAACAAAATTAACATTCTACTTCTTTGGGTTGGGTGGGTGATACAATCAGTATGGGCCCATTTGCAAGTTTAGGAAGGAAGAGAAAAGAGAAAAAAGTAACTTGAGAAAAGAAAATATTTTATTTGGGAGTTTAATGAAAGAAAGGAAAATAAATATGTTTCTTTTGTTTGAGAGTTCGAAAAATTTGAAAAGAGATGATTTATGATAATACGATTTTACATTTTTACCCTTTTAAAATTTAAATCAAGAATCTTATGGTCATCTTATTCAATCAATGTCACAATTCAGTCAATTGTTATTAATTTTTTGTTTCAATTCAGTTGATTAAAAATTTCAATTTATCGACTATATTTAGTGTGATTAAATATCTTACTTAAATGATCATATTGATTAATCAATTGTATTTTGTATATTAGTTTAATTTTTTTTTTCAATCGGTCGAGTACATGAGAGGCTTAAAAATCAGCTTGAGAAGTTTTAAAATTCAACTAGTTGAAACTGATTTTTGTTGAATTGAGTTTGAATTGATTTTTAAAAATGGTTGACTGATTTTAACTTTTATTGAATTAGGTTTGAGTTGATTCTTAAAAATAGTTGGCTACATTTGATTAGGTTTGAACTGATTTTTGAAAGTAATTAACTGAATTTGATTAGCTTTGAGTCAATTGTTGAAAGCGGTTGGTTAAACTTCCATTTCTTCTAGTTCAGTTAACTATCTTTTGAACTCAGTTAATTGCTACTTCGTCTTTCTTGACATAATGACAAGAGAAAACTTCATATATTAAAATCGGGTAAGAATTTGTTTTGTATCAGTATAATAAGGACAGACTTATCATATTAGAAAATTATTTTATCATCAAAATTGTTTCTATCCTTTTTCTTCAAATTTTAGATGAAAACATTTTAGCCATCTTTCCTCTTTTTTCATTGGTCCAGATTACCTCAATTCTACCCTTATTAAAGAAAGTAAAACACTTTTTTTAAAACTCTTTCTTTTTTGCACATTTCTCTCTATCCAAATAGGTTATAAGTGTTGATTTTGAAATAATGTATTTTAAAATATAATATTAAAAATTATATAATATTAAAATTAAGGAGTCGCCGTGCATAAAAAATGTAATTAAATGAATATTTTCATACTCTCTATCCTTCCCGGTGTGGGCTAGGGGTGTTATGACACCCGAATCGAGCTCGGGTGTCATGATACCCGAGTTCGGCTTGAGTTTTATTTAGATGAACTCGGCTCTCGATCTCATTGTGTCCTCAACCAAAATTAAAAAAGTGTCTTGTCGGGTAGTGTTATTATTTATTTTAAAAATTATTTTTAAAAAATATAATTATTTTAATAAATAAAAATTATTTTTAAAAATAAAAAATTACTTAAAAAATTAAAATTTTTTTAAAAATATAATTTTCGGGCCCGTTGAGCTTTCGAGCTCGACTCAGCTGGGCTCAAGCTCGAGCCCAACATACCTGAGCCCGACTCGAGTTCGAGCTCAAGTTTTGACTGGATAGTATCACGGGTGTCATAACAGCCCTAGTGTGGGCCAGTTCTCTCAAACTTTGTACTTAAATAATCCATTTTTATTAATTCTTAAAATAACTTTATTAAAAATATATTTTTAAATTAATTCAAATTTATCGAATTTTAAAAATTTAATATTCATTATGCACAAGAATTGGTATACACTCACTGTTCAAATATTGTATACATTTGTTTTGAAAGGTGATCGAAAAACTTGATATATATTATTCATATTTATTTTTATGTGGATTCGCTCGCTAGCGTGAAAGCGGAACCCTGGTAGTTTTGCACGCCGTCGTTTCGACTGTTGGGAGGCCTTACATTTTTATTTCTTCGGTGGGAAACCCTAGCATCCGTTGGCAAGTTATGGCCGGAGGGAAGATCAGGAAGGAGAAACCGAGTCGGCAAAGCGGCGGCCTTGGCCGTGGTGGAATACCGTTTCACAAATCGAAAGGGCAGCACATCCTGAAGAACCCACTCATCGTCGATGCAATCGTTGAAAAGGCCGGTATTAAACCTACCGATGTTATTCTCGAAATCGGTCCCGGTACTGGAAACTTGACTAAGAAGCTTCTAGAAGCTGGGAAATCTGTTGTCGCTGTCGAATTGGATCCTCGTATGGTTCTCGAGTTACAGCGAAGGTTTCAGGGCACTCCTTTCTCTAATCGCTTGAAAGTAACTCTCTCTATCTCTGTAACATTGATTGTTTCTTTTTTGTTTGTTTGTTTGTTGTGAACCTGGAGCTCCGATTCATTTTATTTTGGGGATTTAGGTTTTCATCGAGTCTTGTATGCACATTACTGTTTTGAAGTCTTTGGAGATAATTTACATGGTTAAAAGATGAATGCCAGTTCTTTCGAGAAATTTAAGCATCAACTATCTTGAAAACCCACTTAGCCAATTTCATTGGAGCGCACGTTCGGAACATTTCTTCATTTACTTGTTTTCATCGATTCAAGATGAAGATATATTTACAGCTGGGTCAGTGTCTGCATGCCATAGCAACTAGGAGGTTTTTAGGGAATTGGATCCGTCTTGTCTGATTGTGGTGAATTTCTCCTAAGAACATGTATGGTAGGAGGGTAAAGCTTTAGAGATGAAAAATTACAATGGTAATAGTTCAAGTGCAAAAAGTCCCCTATTTCCCAATGTGGTTTAACAGTAAATAAATAATTAAAATTTAATCCCAAAAAGTTTAATCATGTTTGGTTTAACAAATGAATATTTTTAAGGTTCTTGAAAAACACATATGAAAAAATTATAAATAAAATTTGAAATCCCATCCCCTGAGGGGTTGAAGATCCCTATCATTTTTTGGGGAGATGAAATATTTTGCCTTCAGCCTCTGTTAGCTCACCCACTCCCAGGGTATCTTTGAACCCCCATTTTGGGGCTACGCTACTAAACAATAAAGGCTTCTACCTATAAACTTGAAAATTTTTCTTTATGTTCAGCACATGTTTTATTTCTTCATGAATTGAGTGAGAGATACAATGTTACAACCATATATTTTTCCCTTTTGCTTGAAACAGTTTGGTCTCGGTGTTAGGGTATCATACAATTAGAAGCTTGGGCCATGTGTCATTACAATCACTAGTTATTCAAGAGGAGAGTTCAGCAAGCATTAAAAGTTTATGGATTAGAAATTCTTGCTTGTGAACTTGGCATATGTTTTAATCTTGATATTTTTTCCTTACAAATCAATGGAGAAATAGTTTGTTTCAATCTTTCTTTGGCTGCTTTTGTTTAATAAATGGTTTGGTGGGAACCTATTGTCAATGTTAACGTATCATAAATTAGTAACTTGGGCAAAGTGACATTGTTACTGATTTTGTTAAAATGTTTGGATTTACAATTACAGGTTATCCAAGGAGATGTGCTCAAGTGTGAGCTTCCTTACTTTGATATATGTGTTGCAAACATTCCTTACCAAATCTCATCACCCCTTACATTCAAGTTATTGTCACACCGCCCTGCTTTCAGATGTGCAGTTATAATGTTCCAACGTGAGTTTGCAATGAGGCTGGTTGCTCATCCTGGTGACTCTCTATACTGTCGGCTTACTGTAAACACCCAACTCCTTGCCCGAGTTTCCCATCTCCTCAAAGTTGGGAAGAACAACTTCAGGCCTCCACCTAAGGTCGATTCATCTGTCGTGAGAATTGAGCCAAGAAAGCCTCTACCACCTGTTAATTTCAAGGAGTGGGATGGATTGATCCGACTTTGTTTCACTAGGAAGAACAAGACCTTGGGTTCAATTTTCCGGCAGAAGAATGTTCTTTCCATGATGGAAAAGAACTACAAGACCTTGCAGGCTCTCCAAACCTCACAGAATGGACCTCACAATGAAAATCCAATGGACATGGGTGTCTCAGAATTGAGGAAAGGTTTTGAGGACCTAAGCATGGATGTGGATGATGATAGAGACGACATGGAGATGGAAGATGACGAGACAGCCGGGGAAAGTTCTGACTTCAAAAACAAGGTTATGGCGGTGTTGAAGAAGAATGATTTTGAAGATAAAAGGTCTTCCAAACTCACTCAAGAAGATTTCTTACGGTTGCTATCTTTGTTCAATGAGGCTGGCATGCACTTTTCTTGAGTCCAAGAGTGGTATACATCATAAATCACTATTCAATTTTGATCGTCTTGTTTTCTTGTTAATTTATTTATATTATGTTATTATATTTTGGCACACCTGCTTTGCTTTATTCTGACTTAGAAGAAATGTATCCTAGACTGATTGCTTGTGAGAGTAAAAACATTGCTGCCGATGAGTATTGCTGATTTTGAGTTGGACTGCTATTGCTCTTACTGTACATATAATTTTCATTTGACCAGGAGCGATGCCTATGCAGAATTTTAGTTCATTGTGATTTGAGTGTTTTGCAGCTAAAAAATTACAAGCAAGTGGTAGGGAGGGCAAACAACTCTAAATTGAGCCCCACTGTTTCCCACAAAGCCTGGAGTCCCCTAATTCTTGGGCATCCTTAAGAGGCAACAGGCAACATGCCAACCCGAGGGGGGCCCTAATAACAATAGTCTGGGCCGGAGTTAGTGGGCTTTGGAGGCTACCTATTCCGCATACCGGTTAGCCTCCTGGGTACCCCATGTTAAACCAGGGGTAAGTCTCTAATCACCAGGATAAAAAATGTGAGGAGCTGAGCCTAGCTGCTCTTTGTTGTCCATTGTACGAGTGGTGTTGAAGTTCAGATAGCTGTCTTTTTTTTTTTTTTTTTTTTTTATTACAATAGAAATCGAATTTTTGGAATTAGAGAAAGAGTATTGTTGTCGCTGGATTGTTCCTGAGTTATCCCCTTAGGGACAATTCAGTTAGTTTATTGTACATATGAGTTGTACAAAATACAACATCAACAAAAGGCTAGACCTTCAAATCTCAAATTAATGGAGTCGGTTATTTGAGAGACAAATATCAAAAAATATCAAAAAAATATACAAGAGTGTTGATTTAATTTGTATGAATTCTCCTACACTACTCATTCTTATCTAAACAATATTCTTAACTAAACTCATAATTATCATATCTTTACAAATAATTTGTATCTAAATTTTTAATGGTCCACTTCTACGTTTTACTAAATCTCTTATATTTAAATTCTCGGTTCTCCTAACAGGTACGTCCTAGGATTTTCGTTACACATAACCAAATCACCTTAATCGGTACTTTTACATCTTATCCACAATTGAACTAACTCCCAACTTATTACGTATCTCTTCGTTTTTAATTTATTTTTTCTAATTTTACTACACATCCACTAAATATTTTCATTTTAATTACAATTATTTTATACTCTTATTGTTGTTTAATAGCCCAACATTCAATATTATACAATAGCGCATGTTTTATTGCGACTCTATAAAATTTTCCTTTCAATACAATAGTATTATGTAATTACAAAGAACTATGGATACTTTTCTCTATTCTCACTTAGATCCTATTGTTCACATCCTCCTTTATATTACCATCATTCTGAATGATGGAAACAAAATATCTAAAACGTTCATTTTTTGATACATCTCTTCTTTCTAATCTAATTATCTTTTCATCGTCTTGTTAACTACCACTAAACCTATATTTCATATACTAATTTTAGATCTGTTCAACCTAAATTTTTTGGATTCTAGTGTTACTCTTCATAACTTTAATTTAGTACTAATACTTTTTCTAATTTTGTCAATTAATACTATATCATCTGAAAAAAATTATATTATGGTATTTTATTTTGGATATTTTTTGTGATTTTATTTATCACTGTTACAAAAGGCATGAAACTTAATTTTAAATCTTGATGGGGCAAAATATGATGTAAAATAATTTAAAAGTATTGAAGAAATAAAAGATAACTTTTTATCTAATAAATGATCAATTTTAAGTTGAGTAATCGAGATGGTATGATAAAACTTGACAAACATCTTTCTCATATGCATGTAAATTTTCCTTCATCATTTTATTTAAAACAAAAGGGGCTCGAAAGGGCCCCAAACATAAAATAAAAAGACCTGGACTCCGGAGCTAACATCTGCTCCGCCCCAGTGAAAAATCCGCTTCAGAACAACATTGGATCCGACACGAAGAACTTTGACTTGGGTTTTTTCTTTGGTCTTCATTCTGGTTTTGGAAAGTGGTGATTAGGGTTCTGAAACTTGGGAAAAAACTAGTCGTCTCATCATCGTTGCTTCCTCTTCTCCTTAAGGTATCGTTTTTCTCTTCTCAGTCTAAAATTCCGAATCAATTAACGTTGTTGTAGACTTATATGAACTTCGTAGACTTCTATGTGGCAGAGCTTGATGGAAATAAGTCTTTGATTGAGCTCTGACCCATGTGGTGAAAATGTGACTGAAAATTTTTCTAATTTTCTGTTTGTGGGTTTGCCCAAAACAAATAAACTCTCTTTTGAGTCATAGACATTTTTGTGAATGCTTCTGATTCTGAGCTTTGGTAGGGTTTCTTAAAATTGTGGTGAAATTGAAGTTTATAATAACCATAGGATTTGTATGTTGGCAAAATATTGATTTTTTATCATGGGAGTCATTAGTTGTTATTGGGGTACTTTTTGTTTCGAACTTAAATTCCAACAGATGGATCGAAGGATTGTGACCAGGTTACAATTAAGAAAGCAGATATTCTAGTATGAAAGAGCGGCATGTCTTAGGTTTTTAAGTGACAAGAATGCTTGGATTTCCATATATTTTTCTGCGCTACTGATAGTCTCTCACTCTTTGAGTTGTTGATGATCCGTTCTTATACTTTCCATTGGCATTAGTATTTGTTATTTCTGCTGCAGGCATAGGATGGAAGCAAAGGTCAAGGCATCATTTCGCCTTGGAGCAGAGGTGTATTCAGTGAATTCGAAAGATGGGGTTCTTCTCTCTGAGCAATTGGCCTTGGTGAAGGAGGAAAGTATGGGAATTTTGAAAGAATTCATCACCAAGAATAACATACCTAATGATGTTCCTGATGAACCATTGGAAGGCTCTTCGGATGATGATGATGCCGAAGAATCTGAGAAGCCACCCAAGTCAAAGAAGCAAAAGTGATTCAGTTCATCTCATCCTCTGGGCTTAACCATCTATAGATAGAACCTTGTATCAAGTAGCTCTGAGGAAGTGTTTTGAACCAAGTTCTGAATTACTAGGAATTTATTGTCATGTTGTTGAGTGACAGTAACATTGAATTTTTCCACATGTTGAATTATGTCTCTTCAGTTGTTCTGGTACTTGATCAAATTTTCATCCTGGTAACGCTTTCCACTTGCTTATTTGTTGCTGAAATCTCCAAAACATTGTGGGGCTTGACTTGTTTTTGTCTACTGTTTTAAGGGAAATATCATATGGAAAACCAAACAGAAAACTTGTAAAAATATTTGATTTCACTGAAATTTTGGCATACATATTCCGATCTAATGATTTTTGGGACACCCAAATTGTCCTTTTTTTTTTTTTTGAAAATTTATACTTTTTTCGAAATTAAAAATGAATTTCATACTTTATTTTTGTTTTAGGTCCAAACGAAGATAAGAAAACGATTAAACCAAAAGTTTTCACTCATCCGTCTAAAAGTTAAAGCAAACTGGTAGCGTACGATACAGTTTTCATGGGCTTCAATTATAAGAAAAATGTACAGATCATACAGAAGCCAAATATTTCCCTGTCAAGTAAGAGTAGAACTTGGAAGTAAGCAAATGCCACGACCATGTTTGACCACTCAGGCGTACTGCCTTTTCAGCTACCACATGATTTCTTCTCTTGACCCTTTTCTTCATCACCTCACGCAAAGAAATTGGCAACCTCAAACTTGCCAGCAAACTTCATCTTCCACATCAACTCCTCCAGTATGTCAAGTTTTCCAGCCCGGGAGAAATCCGCAGCAACCTAAGTGTGACAATTGGAAGGATCCTTCGAAGGAATTCATCACCAAGCATGGCATTTCTAATGATGTCCCTTATAAACAATTGGAAGGCTCTTCAGATCATGACAATGCCGAGGAATCTGAGAAGCCACACAAATCAAAGAAACCAAAGTGCTTCAATTCATCTCATTTGGGGAAGTGTTTTGGACTAAGTTCTGAACCAAGAATTTGTTGTTATGTAATTAATGTTGAACTATGTCACCTGTGCCGTTCTGGTACTTGATCAAAATTTTATCCAAGAGATGCTTACCATTTGCTTAAGGGAAATATTTTCCTGTCTTGTTTTAAGGGAAATAACATAGGGAAAACCAAAGAGCAAAAAATGTAAAAGATTTGATTTCATTGAAATTTTGGACATGCTACATAATTTCAGCAGGTTATACAGGCACATCCAACTAAGCTATGTACATTTTGTATATAAATAAGTACATAAATGTTTCTTTTACATCTTGTTAGTTGTTATTTGTGCACTTAAGGACTCCCATCACCTTTTCCTTATTCAACGGTTTTTCTAGATGAAAATCCATTCCCGCCTGAAGGCTCCTCTCCTCTTCCTCTCCTCTGGTATGTGCAGTCACCGCAATGATCGGAATATGAATGCCGTATGGCCTCTCAGCTTCACGGATTTGCCTTGTCGCTTCATATCCATTCATCACAGGCATCTGTGAAGAACAAAAACGCGAAAAATTAAGGATACCGGTTAAACTAGATATGATAGCAAACCAAAGTATGTAGCATTGAAGAATTAGATTAGAACTCTCTTACCTCACAATCCATGAAGACATAATCATAGGGAGAGGTCATGGCAGTGAGCTGCTGCATTACAAGTTCCACTGCTTCTCTTCCATTTGCACGTGATTCAACAACAGCGCCAAGCTTAGAGAGCATAGTGACAGCCAGCTTTTGTAGAAATGGAGTATCATCCACGACTAGGACTCTCTTCCCTAACAAGGGCCTCTCGAGTTCTTGAATTCTCACTGGAGGACTGGAAGCTATGGAGGTACTTATTGGCTTCGCATAACACCGAAAGGATGGTGAACTAAGTTGAACTTCTTGAGTTGTCAGTTTTTTATGTGTTGGTGAGCTTGGCTCACTGCAGGCTCCCTCCGGCATTGATATGTGTGGAGTTTCCTGCAAGGTACCACCAAACTCCGGCAAAAGCCCCATGAGACCACGCAAGCGTGACCCATGGAAAGGCAGTGTTATAATGGCATCGCTGGGAGAAATCTGATCCCTTCTTAGCCTTCCATAGTTAGCACTGCGAGTCTTAGGTTCGTCTAACCAGACAACCTTGCAGGAAATGTTGTGAAGATCCCGTCTAAACTCAGTGATAGCCCTGTGCAATTCTAAGAAAGGTCCAGCATTGGCGTCAACTATGAGGAGAACAAAATTAGGCCGACTGACAAGGCTATTTCTTTTATATAGTGGAAGTATATGGTCCGCTCCATATTCTGAGTTGTGAGACAGAGACCTAATGCAGTCACTACCTGAACTAACATCTGACTTTCCAGAGGAGCCTTGGTATGATGGTTTTACCTTTCGCTTAATCCTCTTAAGGGTTTGAGAAAGAGAATTCCACTGCCTCGCTACCAACACTTTCACACCAAAGTTCTCAAAGAACTTCTTTGTGACCCGTTGCCTTTCATGACCTTTGATCAAAAGGACAACCTGGGATCCTCCCTCAATCTTCTTCAGACTAGGACTGCAAAGAATAGGCCGTCTGTTAGGGGGTGAGTCACCCTGGGAACCAGCATTGTGCAGCTGAAACTCTTCCCTGGCCTCATTATGAATAGACTCTGTCTCGCACGTGGTGAGAATGACATTGAACCTAAAACAGGCTCCCTTCTCCCCAACATCTTTATCAATTATCTTAATCTTTCCACCCATGAGACGTACCAGAGACTGAACTATGCCAAGTCCCAAGCCAGTGCCTCCATCTCCATCTTTCACTTGAACAAAGTTTTCAAAAACAGACATATGTTTCTCCTTTGGAATTCCTTTCCCAGTATCATCTACCTCAAAAACAAAGTCCATTGAGTTTGGCTTCCTTTGAGCTGACTCTTTACCTCCCAACTCACCATATACCTGATTTTTCTTGTTGAACAAGCCTACGACTCGTTTCAGGAGCCTCTTCTTCTCTTGGACAAGAACTGAATTTTCTAGACTAGGTTTCCTAGCCCAAGCTCGAACAGTCACATGTCCGTCTGGAGTAAATTTTACAGCATTACTCAGCAAATTCCATAGGATCTGCTTGAATTTTCCTCTGTCACCTCTCACACGTGAGTGTCTCAAAATAGAGCCATCACACGGATCAAGCACAACATCCACTCCTTTCTTCATGGCTGTATGATAAAATAAATCAACTGCTTCTTCAACAAGCTCTGCCACATTGAATTCTTCTTCTGCAAGTTTCATCATTCCTGCTTCAATTTTACTTGCGTCAAGGATTGAATTTAGTATACCTGAAACATTAGCACCAGTAATCTTAGTACATTAGTATTGCAATAACTTTTCTCCATGTTTTAAAGGCAACATACCTAGAAGGTCGTTTGTGCAAGAATTCATTTGTGTTAAATGAGTGTCCATTTCAGACCCATGAGGAACTTCCCCCCGACATTGATCAATCAAACCGATGAGTCCAGCTAGAGCAGCACGAATGTCATGGCTGGCGCTTGCAAAGGCATGGCTTTTGTTCATACTCTTTCTCTCTGCTTGTCGAGTTGCTTCCATTTGCTCTATGAGCGAAGAACACAGTTGCATCTCTCTTGTTGCTGCTCTAGCAACCAATAGTACAAAAGATGCAATACCGATTAACATTGTCACAAATAGCAGAACGAGGAGAACAAGCCCCAATCTTGCATTCTCTTGGACGAGGTTGACTAGTTCATTGCCATGCCGGAAAGCCAAAACATATACCTGAAACGAGGCATGTTATGTCATATTCATCTTGAAGATAATTTTATCCTTCTAAGCGTGAGGCCTAGATATTGAAGAGTACATCTTTCATGTATTAAACTTGGCAACATTAGAGGCAAGCTATTTTCCATTACGCTAAGGTTTGCTCATAATATGTTTCAAGAATTTAACCTGGGATTTCAATTAAAGAAGCAAGCAATTGAACTATAAGATGGAAGTGTTAGCGCATATTATGCTTTAGATGACCTGATATGGGAGAGGCAACAAAAAGTAAATTCCACTTTCTGCAAAGGGCCCAAGTTTTTTTCAGCTGATCAATGTCCTCTATACAGTTCTATATTTCGAATACTCTTCAAAATCTTTTTTTTTTTTTCAAATTATCTAATAAATCACTTAATGAAAGTAGATTATTTTCTGCTCATTTCAAAACTTCCATGATCCCTTCCCAAACCAAACATGAATCTTTGGATTCATTTGGCTCTAACGCTCAATTACTTCAACAATTGCCCTATGTTTTTTGAATGTAATGAACCTATCCTCTTTCATATTCAAAAAAAAAAATATATCGAAACTGATCACTAATCCAAGATCAGAATATTCGGAGGACTCTTCTGACCAAACAAAAAAAATATGTAATTGTCAGCAAAGTAAAGAAAGAAGTAAATCATACCGATGGGATGCCGATGATCTCAACATGTGAACAATAGAAGTCATATGTAGTTTTTCCAACATTGAAGATTGATGCTCTTAATGTGCCATCATTAGGTTTGCATGGTACATCACCCACATCGATCACTCTACCTTGACTGATTAACTGCAATGTAACTAGATCATCTCTCAAAAGAATGTGAGTGTTTGGAAGGCCTTCACCAAGCACCATACCATCTTCACTAGCCAAGTAGACGCTCCCACCATGAAAACTTTGGCTATAGAAAACCTCATGTATTTCCTTCACCGAAAATCCTAGAGAGACTACTCCTTTTTGATTAATACCCACTGAGTTATAGAGTAAGAGCTCTTTGCTGAAGCCTGGTCCAATTGAAGCATGTCCATCGGTGCTATTCAGAGCCTCTTGAAACCAAGTATCATTAAGGGAAAACAAAGGAGGAATACTGATTGCTTCTCCGTACGGTCTTCCTGTTTCAGGGTTAGCGGGCTGTGTATACCAAGTGGCCTCTGACTTAGTACTCAAATTCGATGAAGAGGTTGAATTCGAGTACACTGCAAGAGTCTGATCGCCATTGGCATAGTAAGAGAACAAGAGACCATCTACTCCAAAAAATGAAATTTGTGACAGGTGAGGAATAACTCCTAGTGCTTGAAATATCATAGGAGCCACCTGCATTAATCAAAAAACGTCAATTTTACCCCTCCAAAAAAAATCATATTACAAAATTATAGAACATAATAACTAAGTTATAAGATGGGATACATAATAAATTTGCATATATTCTCCTTAAAATCTTATTCCTTTGGAAAAAATTTAAATTTGCACTTACATGAGACACAATGTCGGAGAAGGAAAACTGGGTTTCATCGAAAGATGCTGCAAAAATTCTTGCAAGTTTTGGTGTAGATGATTTGATTGGAACAAATGACTTTGCAGTACTTTCAATCTCAGACAGCACGGAGGATTGCATATTTTGATTATTCAACTTGGCTTTGTGCTCAACTCGTTTAACCATAACATACCAGTGAGGAATCATCACACTTGGAATTACAAGCATCACAAGCGCCTGCAAAAAATTTATATATATATATATATATATATATGATTAATGAAAATTACTTTGAGAAAAATAAAAAGAGCATAATCAGATTGTAGAGCACTAATGGAGTTTCTGAGTAATTACCAGGATGATGAAGAAACTAAAAGGCCTCATTGCTATCAATGAGTAGAGCCTCATTGTTAACCTTTGCTTGGTTTCTTTTTTCTTTTCAAATTAATTGAGAAACTAAGGGATATTATTCTGCACCAAACACTCACAAGAGAATAATCAATAATGGTTAATGCAAAATTAGTAAGAAAGTGTTTGCAAATCTTCAAAGTTATTACAAAAACCATATATATGCAGAAAATCTCTCTCTCTCTCTCTCTCTCTCACAAGTATTTATAGCAACTCAAAGAAGATTGATTTGGAGAAAGTCTGTCAAGCAGTGGGAAAGCTTCTATTTATGCGTGTTGTATTATTGTGTGCTGGATATGCATAATAATTCCACTTTTCTGTTTGTAAACTAGCCTTAATCTTGGAAATTCATAGCACTAAACATGCATAAATAATAATAATAACAAAAACAAAACAAAAATAAAATAAAATAAAAACTTTCAGCAAGTGAAATCTACACTGTACTTCTGGAAAGGCCCTTTGATTTGATTATGTAGACCATATTTTCCAAAGATTAAAAAAAAAGGGAAAGACAAAAGAAGCAATCTTCAAATTTATTTATTTGCTATATCTTTATCATAGTTCCTACTTTCTTTGTTCTACTCATCTTTCTTTTCTGTTTGCTGGCATGCTAGCCCTCCAAAAGAAAGAAAAGGGGTTTTGACTCATTTCAAGCAAAAAAAGCAAATTATTCTTATTTTAATATTATAATTTTTGGAAAAATAAAAAAAGAAAAAGACTAATGATCAAGTAGGGTTAGGGGTAGACATCTTTACCTCAACTCAACAAATAGTATATTACCATCTATAAATGGCGGAAAAACAAGGAAAAACTGTGGGTGTGATAGATAACTTTTAAGATTATAATTTTTAAAATTGTATTATTAAATATTTTCAAAACAAATTTCAGGGGTTATCTCTACTGGCACCCTGTCGCCCCTGATTGAGTCATCCATTGTTTCTCAATAAAAAAATATTTGAAATATTAAAAATTTCTCTAATAAAAAGATTTTCTGTATAACGTTTGTATATTTATATATGCATATAGTAAAATTCAAGAGGTGCATGTTTTTCATATTCATATTCTCCTTCTCTTGTCACAAAAGAGTACTCTAGGAGATATTGAGCTGTTGAAGATCTGCATGTCACAAGATACGTGCATATCCTCGAACAAATGACCAAGAAATCTATGTTAAAAAAAAAAAAGTAGCGAATAAAACTAAGGAGAAAATATAATAAAAAAATTGAAGAGAAAATAAGAAATTATTCATTCAAAAGTAAACAAGAAATTCAGTGGCATAAAAATATTTTAACCCATGTAGAGTAATCACCTCCCAAAACATTGCAGATGTCCACAAATGACGGAGGAGGGAGGGGGAGAGAGAGAGAGAGAGAGAGAGAGAAATGTACTTCACAAGTTAAAGAGTTGCTAGTCTAAGAAAAATGAGTGTTTTACCGTACAAATAATTAGATTATTTAGTCATATTTTGTAGCCTATATCTCTAGTTTTACTTTGAATTATCAAAACTCAATTTTTAGGTTAGTAAAAGATGAGAGGAATTGCAATCAAATTGTCACGCGGATTAAGATAAAGCACAGAACATATTTTCCACAGATATGTTAATTATAAATTTATTGTAGTAATCTTTGATATAAATAATTGCTATTTTGTTCTTAGTTTTATAAAAATATAGACACGTGTAGATTCAAAATAAACAAGTATCTCAAAAAAATACAATTATATTTGTTAGATAATACTTTTCTAGCGAAATTTAAATATAATTTTTATAATACTTCTTGGTTGGTTCAACTGGAAAGGGAGTTGGGTTCGTCCTGAGTTCGACTCTCTATGGGCACAGAAAAAATCATGTTGGGATAACCCCCTCTGAAAGAGAACCTGACCGCGATTCGACCTAAATTGATCGAAGCCAAACTCTAAATACTAGACAATAGACCAAATTTAGGACACACAAAAAAAAAAGAGTCGAAGTTAGAGTTTTATATAAGAGCTAAATATAATATGCATTTTAAATTATAATTTTAAAAAGTGATATTAACATTTTTAATAAATCAGACAAGGTTTGAGATTTTAATTTTTGAAATATTATTTTTTTTTTTTTTAAGGAAAGGGTGCAATTGATCCCCATCAATTCCTCCATTCCTTCGCCCTAATTGTGTTCTCCATTGCTTCTCTTAAAGACTATTTAAAATTAAAATTTCTCAAATAAGAAGATTTTTCAAATAATTGGTACATAAATATAATATACGATATATCAAGTATATATTTGTAAAAATCCGCATTCAAGATTGGGTGCATATTAGTATATACATTTAATCTTTGTCTGAGAGTACTTTTGGATATACTGCGTTGCTGAAGGTCTGCATGTCACTGAAACTAAACAAAAACCACACAAATTGAAGAAAACCAGAGAGAGAGAGATGCAAATACCTTTTATAGGCTTTCTATGGATTCAGCACTATTAATATCATGTACTATGTATAAAGTCAAGAGATTAAACTTAAAATGTTTATTTTTTGCATAATCCCATTACATAGGTGAGAGCAAATAATTTACTAGTTTGAGGTACTTCACAAATTAAAGAATTGCTAATATAAGAAAATTGAGCATTGTACCCTACAGATAAGTAGCTTGTCTAGTGGTATAGTTGCATTTTGTAGATTAAATTATATCAATAGTTTTACTTTTAATTATCGAACTCGATTTTGAGATTAGTAAGAGATGGGAGAAGTGGCTAGTAAATTGTTATGGGTGGCGGCAGATTCAGACAAAGCATAGATCGAGTTTTCAGATATTTAGATGTACTATAATTAATTTATTATAGTATATGTTACAAATTATTATTACATTATGTTAATCATAGGAAAATACGTAAGCATGTTATACCCTACAAATAAGTAGCTTGTTTAGTTGTATTTAGTCATAATTTGTAGGTTAAACTATATGGGGTTGTTTAATTTTAATTATCGAAACTCATTTTGGGGTTAGTAAAAAAAGATGCGAGGAGCTGTGAGTACAGCGGATTAAGACGATGCATAGATCGAGTTTCTAATTCTACGCGTGGCGTGGTGGAGAAAGTTATTGATATATCCATTTTGGTCGTGAGTTTGAGTATGGACAGTGTAATTTTTTCACAATCAACATGTGTTGATTCAACTGGACGTGGAATTGAGTACCCTTAAGTATACTAAGGTTCAACTCCCATTGGGGGAGCATTCCCTGTTGGGAGACCCACTATCCCAAAAAAGTTATTACAACGGTCGGTCTGGATTAGTCGGGATAAAGTCTCAGATACTAAACGGTGTTCAAGACTTTCTAAATATTTAGATACGCTAATTATACTTTGTTATAGTATATTTCGATACAAATTATTACTCCATTGTCGTTAGTTATATGAAAATATATAAGAATTCAAATAAATAAAAAATAATATTCGGCAAAAGGTACAGTTATATTCATTGGGTAATATTTTATGCTAAAATTTGAGTATAGTCTTTTATGACGTTTTAATAATATAAAATTTTAGAAAGTTGTCCATCTTAAAATAATTATCTAATTCAAGCGGAAGTGTATACAAACCTAATGAAAAAAAAAAAAATCAAGGAATCTATGGTAGAAATAATTAAAGCTGAAGGGAAATTTTTTTAAAAACAATACAAAATTTGAAGGGTTATATCAGATTGTGATCGCAAAAACCACCACCCGCGGGAAAAGGCAAAAACTTTAATTTAAGGTTGATAATGCTTTATTTTTCTTCATCCCTACATGGTTCACCAAAAAAGTTAGTATAATCACTGTTTTTAACTAATTGTAGTCAGTAGAGATTTCTCTTAAAAATTAAATATATATATATATGTATTGTTAATTAATTTGTAATTAATAGATATTCTCTTGCTAAAAAAAAAATTAGCAGTGCCCTTCTTGGGGGTGTTTGTATTCGAAGCTTCGCGCTCCTTAAGGAAACAAAAAAAAGAGGCAAATCTTGAGTGACCCGCCGATAATAAGAAGCCACAATAGAACCTCCTGCACTCCATCATCAATGAGTGCGAGGACCTTATGCACAAAGTTGGGGTCCATGTAGTAACACATCTGCAGAGGGAAACAAATGCGCCGACCACCTAGCATATCTTGGACCCACACAGAAGTCAGGCATACACATTTTCCGGTTCTCTTCCAGAAAGTATGGGAGATTTATCGCAGGATTAGCCACCCTCAGAGCCAAGAGATTTGGGCAAATGGGTCTTGTTATGCATTTGTGATCTTGTATTTCCCTCGTCACCAAAAAAAGAGTGAGGTGCACAACTTGGCAATGCCAATATTGTTCAATCATTCTGCAAGCAATCTCAATCTAATGCAGAAAGCAGAAAAGAAGATACAAGACAGATAAAAGACAAGGAAACAATATCTGCAGAACCAACTGAAATGACAATCTCTCTTGAATGAAAACAATTGAACCAGAATTTCACTCATCCACTTAAACCAAGACTAAAATCCGGTAGTGTACAATACACTTTTCATGGGCTACATTTATAAGAAAAATGTACAGATCATATAGACCCCAAATGTTTCCCTATCAAGTAAACATAGGACTAGAAGTAAGCAAAAGCCACGTACAATGATCGACAACTCAGGTATACCGCCTTTCAGCCACAACCGGATCTCTTCTCTTGACCCTTTTCTTCATCATCTCACCCCATCTTGCAAAAAAATTGGCAACCTCAAACTTGCCAGCAAACTTCATCTTCCTTGCCAACTCCTCTAGTATATCAGGTCTTCCAGCCCGGGAGAAATCTGCAGCAAACTTGTTGTAATCAAGCTGAGGAGCTTTCATGCCCTTCTCTATCATCTCCTCGATATATTTGCATGCCTCCTCGCACTTCCCATACCTTATAAGCCCTCCAACGAAAACAGTGTAGGAATTGTCATCAGGGCAACACCCCTTCCTAGCCATCTCATCCCAAACCGCACAACCCATTTCATAATTTCTTGTCTGGAAGTAGGATTTCATCATCATGTTGTAAGTGTGAATGGACGGTTCAATCCCATTCTGAATCATCTTCTTATAAATCCTAACTGAATCATCCGGCATTCTCCTATTAGACATCAATTTGATTAATGCATTGTAAGTATGGGCATCTGGAGGGCATCCCTTGTCTTTCATTTCCACTAGCAATCCATAAACTTTGTCCATCCTCTTCAGGTTTCCATACCCAGTCATCAAGCATGTGTATACTGCGGCATCTGGTTTGCAACCAGAGTCGAGCATCTCATCAAAGTACCCAACAGCTTGTTCCATCTTCCCTTGCTTGCACAAGTCCCTAATCATTATGGTAAAGGTTCGGACATTTGGGGTTGGCCCTTTGGCCTTCATGACCATAAATAACTTGCTTGCATCCGATTTCCTCTTAGCCTTCAACAACCCTTCAATCATAGTGTTATGAGCTACAATGTCAGGCTTAAAACCATTGTCAATCATCTCATTCCACACTCTCCCTGCCTCTAGCAAATTCTTCAACCTACACCAACCATTAAGCAACACTGAATAAGTCTGTATGTTTGGCGTAAACCTTCCCTTCAAAGTCTCAAACAGTTTCTGAGCTTCTTTTCCAAGCTTTGCCCTTCCAAGGGCATCAAGCAAACAATTAATAGTATCAACCCCAATTTTGAACTTATGCTTCTTCATCAATTCAAACAGCCCCACAGCCTTCTTTCTCTCCTTTGAAGCTGCAAATGCTCGAATGGCTATTATAAATGTCTCCATATTCAAAACTCCTTTCTCTCCCATTTCATCAAGCATTGATACCATTGTCTCAAACTGTCTAGTCCTGCCCAGTATTGCCAACATTGAATTATATGTCCTAGAATCATGCTCAAAACCTGGCTTTGTTGCTGCCCAACTAAAGAACCTAAAAGCCGGTTTTCTAGCATGACGAAACCGCTCAAGAACATCGACGACCAAATCATGACTCAATTCAATCCCACATTGATCCAAAACAGCTTCCATATTCCTATCCAGTGCAAACAATTCATCGATCACCTTGTAAACCCTATCAACCTCCTTTGGATCTGCCGAAGACTTTACCCTACTAACATCCCCACCTACACTTCCACCATCAATTTCACCATCAGAATCGGACCCTTCATCAGAAACACTTGAAAAACATCTGAGGTTTGACAAATAAGCATGATTTGAAATCCCACAGTAGTCAACACCATAAGAACTTCTGGGGTTCAATAAATATGGATAATTTGAAACCCCAGAACAAGAAACCAATGAAATATTTGGTGGAGGAGAATGATGTGAAGTGGGGTTGTTTAGCAGTGTTTTTTCGCGAGCAAAGAGGAGAGAGATTGAAAAGGGGTGTGACAGAATATGTGGAATTTGAAGACGAGGAGGAGAGAGAGTACGATTTGGACAATAGTGATGAGAACGAGACATGGACAGGGAGCAACAATTAGAAAAGCACATTTGCTGTCCACAAATTCCTCCTCTCCGTAAGATCTGCTCGTGATTGAGAGAGATTGACTCGGTTGTGAAGAGTTGGCCATGGAGGAAGGAGTTGGATCTTAAATTGGGAAGAAAATGGCCGTTAGAGTGTTTGATGAATTTACTCAGATAAAGAGCCATGGGAATAGAGACATTTAACTTGAAAAAGAGGGGGGAAAAATCAAATGTGTTAAGGGTGTGAAAAACCCTATTAAATCCTCTTGCTAAACTCGACCAGCCACCGCCTCAACGTTGCACTAATCCTATTCCGCAGCTACAATTATTAGCGGCAGCCCAATTTCAATCCCCCCGATTGACTAACGCGCGCTCTCTCTCTCTCTCTCCTCTCTTCCATTTGACTTGTGGACTGTAGCCCTGAACTTCTGATTCCGACTATGGGAAACTGCAAAACATGTCTCTCTGAATATTCTGGACTTCGAGGCCTGTGTCGAGGTTAGTTGAGTTTAACTCCAAAATTTTAATATAAAATATTATTTACATAATACTTATTAAAAATATTAATTTTTACTTTTAAAATTATACACTTCTTTTATAAAAATTTATTTTGATAAAAAATACAAATAAAATTAAAAAATAATTTATTTTACAGGTTATTGAACCTAGGCAGCGGTTGGATATGTGTAAAATAACTGCAGCCCACCTACTTAGAAGAATTGGTCCTATTCATTTAAAGATAGAAAGATGGGAAAAATTAAACAATCGGAGAAATTGGGCAGAAAAGAAAGGAGAAAAAGAAAATTGAGAATAGTGATATAACTAAAGAAAATATCTTTTATACTAATGGCATTTTTGAAATGTTAGATATTTTAACGACAATATTAGTATTATTAATTTAAATATCATGATAAAAATTTTAAAATATTACAATCATGAATAATTGTAATATTAAATATATATCAGTGATAATCATATTGAATTCGATTAAATTTGGTATGGGTTAGATTTTTAAGAAATAAAACTCTTTCAACACTTATCCAATTGGTGTATTTATTTTTTTTAAACAAAAATATACAATCAAACAGAATCAAATTAAAAAATAAAAGATGAAAATAGAGAGAATTTACTATTTAAGCTGTCATCAAATGACCCCAGTTGGTTGGTGTATTATATATATATACACGAACGCCCTTTGGCTCAGACTCGATTATATTTTATATAAATTAAAAAAAAATCTAACTCATATATTACTTATTTTATTCATGAATTTGGCTCATTTAATTAGTTAGGAAAGGAAATGAGCCATTTATAAATCTGCCGATCTCAAATAGACCGTTATTGCAGTGCAATGGAACTGTAAATCTAGGTTGGGCCCAAGCTAAGAAAAAGTCAAAAGGGGCCTGAACGCGCTGAGAGAAGTTATTGGGCCGAGGGGTCCTGCTCTGTGCTGAATGGCAAATAAATAGTTTTGTGAATTGTCAAAGGTTAGAAATGGAAAATGAATAGTTTAAATTTCAAAAGCATTGACTCGTGCTCACTCGATCAATGTTGAGGCCTGAGGGAGCCTGGAGAAGGAAAGCCCTGTTGGGAAATTGACGAAGTTGATGCGCAAGGCGCAACAAGCAATCCCAAATTCCCGCCAAAACTCCGCCGATCGATTGCTGCTTCCTGGAATTTCCCGCATATTCCCGCCTCTTTAACAGCTCTCCCTCTCTCTCTCTTCCCCCCTTTTGGTATTGTCTCTCTCACTCCTCGTTCACCCTCCTCTCTCTTTCTCTCTCTCTCTCTCTCTCTCTCAAATGGCTCCGTCGCGTAAAACCAGCAACGGCCGATCACCGTTAGTTAACCCACAACGCCAAATCACATCCTTTTTCTCCAAATCCTCTTCTTCTCCTTCTCCCACTCTCTCCAAACCCAACCCTAACCCTAAATCATACCCTAGCCCATCTACGCCATCTCCAGCCCAAACCAAACAGAAGAAGCCACTTCTGGTCATCGGTCCTTCGCCTTCTTCGCCCAAAACGCCGGAATCTTTGAAGAAATCGTACGGAACTGATGCAGTGAACAAGAGAGTTAGGGTTTATTGGCCGCTTGATAAGACCTGGTACGAAGGTTGTGTTAAGTCATTTGACAAGACTTCTGGTAATCATTTGATTCAATACGATGACGCGGTTGAGGAGTTTTTGGATTTGAGTAAGGAAAAGATTGAGTTTCTTGAGGTTGAGGAGACAGTGACTAAGTTTAAGAGGTTGCGAAGGTTGAGCAAGAAGGCTGTTATTGACGACGATGAGGATGTGGAGGTAGAGGAGAAGAATGTTGAAGATGATGATGATTCGGGTGATGAAGATTGGCGGAAGAATATAGGGGATGAAGTAATTGAGGATTGCTCAGAGGACATGAATTTGGTGAATGAGGAAGAGGAGGAAGAAGAAGTGCTGTCAAAATCTGATTCAAAATCGAGGAAGCGGAAAAGGAATGGGGTTTCAGAATTGGGCTCTGGGAGGAAGAGTAAGAGCTGTAGTGCATTGGAGAAGAAAGCGTCTTCTAAGGTTTCTGTTGACATCAGGGGTGGTGCATTCATGGATAAACTCAATAATGTTGAGAGTGAGTAACAGAGTCGGAGTTCTCCTATTTATGTTTTTGTTACGTACCAATTCTGATGGAATTATTGTATGTTAAATTTTTGTTGTCATCTTATACCATGTTTGAATAACAATTATTCCATGTTAGTGCTCGGAACTAAATGAATATACATATATGGGCATTATATCATATAAGATATATATAGTGCGGTTGGATTGTGCTTTTTAGTTAACTTCATTTCGAAGTGATTTTATTTTTTTTTTCTGTGCAAAATTTGGACTTCATTGTTTCAGACAACCATAATATTTCTGGATTTTATAATTAGATTTCTTATTTAGCAACATTAAATTAGTTATTATGTGGGCCACTAGAGTTCATTGACAAATCTTTTTTTAATGATTTACAAAACCACATTTTTTGTAGAGTTGTAATTGAGCTCCACAATTTTTGTGGAATTAATTTGATTCCAAGCACAATATCATTGAAAACGTATGTCCCTGTTGTGCTTCAAATGAGATTTTTTGACAAGTGATTATCTTTCAAATATTATATAATCTTCTGAAATTATCTTTTTTACATTTTGTTTCAGATAGTGTTGCACCGGGTGATAACGTGGAAAGGTTTGCCTTACGCGAAGAGCAGAAGTTGCGTTTTCTAGCAGAGTATGTTATAGGAACTTCATGTTTTTTGTCCATCTCGTCTGTGTAGAATCCATATTCATCTATCTGAGATCAATGAGGACTTGAGTTGTTTATGTTGAAGGCATTGCTCTACCATTTTACCAATCATCAGGACTCATTATATGGTCCTGCACTTATCATTGAAACAAGTAATTACAAGTCCGTGGAGTATGTCTACAATGATTAAGCAGAAGGCACCGTTGTATATCTAAAATCTGTATAAGGAACTGAATCATTAAAAGGCTTGTATTTCTATGAGCAGCATTTGCTTCTTTGTTGTGTATAACATTGTTCGTTCAATTAACTGCATGGCTCCTTCTTCCCCATCACAGAGATCATAGAGATGCTAAAAGACGACGTCCAGGAGATGAAAATTATGATCCAAGAACTCTTTACTTGCCTCCTGATTTTTTAAGGAGTTTATCAGGTGGCCAGGTAATTGGTCCGGGTATACTTCGTCAAAATTCATCAATTCAATTTTCATCATGCATTCTATTAATCATTAAGTTCTACTAAATGCAGAGGCAATGGTGGGAGTTCAAGTCCAAGCATATGGACAAAGTGTTGTTTTTCAAGGTATAACCATGGCTCGATTTAGATCCCATTTTTCTAGTTCTCTGTTGCTAGTCAACCATTTGATAAGTGTAATGTCTCTTTGTTGGCGCAGATGGGCAAATTTTATGAGCTTTTTGAAATGGATGCCCATGTCTGTGTAAAAGAAC
Source organism: Dillenia turbinata (assembly GCA_037126225.1). Classification (NCBI taxonomy): domain Eukaryota; kingdom Viridiplantae; phylum Streptophyta; class Magnoliopsida; order Dilleniales; family Dilleniaceae; genus Dillenia; species Dillenia turbinata. Next base: position 918,227 of record JBAMMX010000006.1, read on the forward strand.
TTGGCTTGCAATATATGAAGGTAACAAGTCCTTCTGGATTTGTCAGGAACAAGAAGACTTCCATGGATTGATATGGCTCCTGTTTCCTTATTATCGTGCTCTTTTTTTTTCTCCTACAAATCTGAGAATTTTTTTGAATGTTTATTTGTGAAAGATTAATAATTTATAAATTTTTTGCTCAGTTTGGAGTATAAAGTTGCATTATGTATTAGCTTTTGTAACTTGTGCATGTGACATGACATGTGCTAAGGAGTAAGTGATGTTGGTTTTTTAGTTTCCCTCAAGTTTTAATACAGGTTTGCTTGTTTCGGTAGGGAGAGCAACCTCATTGTGGATTTCCTGAAAAGAACTTCTCTGCAAATGTGGAAAAGTTAGCCAGAAAGGTTAATCTGAGAATGTCTTTTCACCTCCAGCAATCTTCTTTTTTGATGGGGTTTAACAGTTCTTAATTTCCTGCTATCAAGCTCCAGTTTTTAAGGAGCAGAAGTCTTATTTGTGCTGTCTTGACACAGCAGGGTTACCGGGTTCTTGTAGTGGAGCAGACTGAAACACCTGAGCAGCTGGAGCTTCGTCGCAAGCAGGGTTCTAAAGACAAGGTTTGTGCTCCCATTGAGCTTTTTTTCCTTTTGCTCAACTACTATGGACAGTTTTCAAAACTTAGAAACAGTACCTTTTTCCGCTTATCCACTTGTTTCTGCCAAAAAAAAAAATAGTGGTTTAATTTCTTTCTGTGAAAGATTGATGTCCATGGTCAATCAAACTTGTTAGCTGTAGAGATTGAATGATTTGGATCTTATGAAAAGTTTCCAGTCATGTATATGCATCAGATGATCACACAACCAACGCTAGCATGGCGAGTACTGAAGGTTAAAACATTGTTGGATGCACGGAATCCATAAATTAGGTCCAAATGACTGCATCAGATGTTGACTTAGTGCAGTGGGTGGGAAACTTGCTATTAAGGGATAAGGCTTTTTATGTGCTTTTTGTCAGTATAGGGGATAATGAGGTGAGAATGCTTAAGGTTATAACTGGAGGCCTGGTTTGATTGAAATGTCCCAATGTCATCAGATTCTTCCACTCTGTGCGCCACATTTTGGTCTCAACATGAAATGTGATTCTATATCAAATTGTTCGTGGCCAAACTTGTGCAAGTAGCTATAAAAAATTGACAAACCTTTTTTGGTCAATAAAGATTTGGACTTTACATGACCTTCATTTTAAATAGAGATGATTTATATGTTTATTTACATTTTATGAGTGGTTTGTTCCTTCAATTTTTGTGGTTGTTTTTCTAAAAATTTTATTCTCTGTATTTGTACTTAAATTCAATCCTAGTTCATGATGCAATGACTATAGTATTTTATGTTATACTCAATGTGGGAGGTCTAGCAAACTATGCACTAGAGTGTATCATTAGCCACCATTATCCATGCCATTAATCGATATATGTTGAGTTCCAAATGAAAGTTACTAGTCTATTGACGCATGATTTGCTTGCCATGACTAACATAAATAAATCTTATGGTGTGTAAAATAAATGGCGTGCCTGATTCCCTTATGCTTCAGGTTGTGAAACGTGAGATATGTGCGGTGGTTACGAAAGGAACGCTAACTGAGGGTGAGATGCTGACAGCAAATCCCGACTCCTCTTACTTGATGTCACTGACTGAAAGCTACCAGACCTCAGAAAAAGGGTCTGAGGAACGGACATTTGGTGTCTGCATGGTTGATGTTTCTACAAGCAGGATTATTCTTGGGCAGGTAAGGTTTCGAAAGCTTCAAAATTGACCCTATTCTTCTCCATTTACAACTTTAAAATGCAGGACTTGATGAGAACATGGCAAAATTTCCTCTAGTTTCACAGTTTTGAAACTAGACATGTTTGATCTAGTTTTATTAATTGTGAACTAAATGGCAACTTCAGTCTGAACTATGTAATGTTAAGCTGTCTCTAGATATGGTGATTGATGTGAATGGCATGATTAACTGTTTGGTTTATTATGTGATTTTTGTTCCATTTCTTACTAATTTTTTAATGTGTAATTGTCACATTCTGTCTCTTGGCAATGTATTAATTGTTTGTGCTTCTGATTATAGTTTGAGGATGATTCAAAATGCAACACACTGTCTTCTTTGTTATCTGAGCTAAGGCCTGTGGAAATTGTAAAGCCTGCCAAACAGCTCAGTTCTGAAACTGAGAAAGTACTGATGAGACACACAAGAAGTCCTTTAGTGAATGAGTTGGTTCCAATCATGGAATTTTGGGATGCCGAGAAAACTATCTGTGAATTGAGGGGCATGTACAACTGTCTTACTGAACAATCAATCTGTGGAACTTCAAATAATGAAGAACCAAGTTTCCATGCTATCCATGCCATGGCCAATGAACAGGGCTTGCGCCCTCTGCCAGATGTTTTGTCCAATCTGATAAGTGCAGGCAAGAATGGTAGCTGTGCACTTTCAGCTCTTGGAGGCGCACTCTTTTATCTGAAGCAGGCCTTTTTGGATGTGACATTACTTAGATTTGCGAAGTTTGAGTTACTTCCATGCTTAGAACTCGGCAATATTCAGAAATCGTACATGGTTCTTGATGCAGCTGCTTTGGAGAACCTTGAAATATTTGAAAACAGCAAAAATGGAGGATCTTCAGGGTAACTTTTGGCCCTCTATGATGACCATATCAATTTTGTCATTATAATCTCTCTATCTCTCTCTCTCTCTCTCTCTTCCTCTCTTCTTTATGCGTGCCATGTCTCTATGAAGGACATTATATGCACAACTCAATCACTGCATAACAGCATGTGGAAAGAGGTTACTCAAGTCATGGCTTGCAAGACCATTATACCAACCCAGTTCAATTAGGGCGCGACAGGATGCAGTAGCTTGTTTAAAGGTAAGCCTTTTGGTTCTTTCATTTGGACCTTAAAAAAGGCTTTGCTACGTTCTTAGTCTTCTATAACTCATTCTTTGAGCCAAAGAAAAGAAAAATTTTTTAAATGATGACCAAATATATATATTATATCCTTTCTAATCATCCAAAGTATTCTTATCCTGAACTATGTTACTTCTTTTTGAAATCACATCAGCAATCATGTCTTTTTTCATTATTATGGGTTTTACTACTACTACTACTACTACTACTACTACTACTACTACTTTTACTACTGGGACTGCTATTTCCAGCTGGCCAGGAGTTTGCTTTTGTTGCTTGTATAGTGTTCTCAAACCCTTTGTCTCTTAAAATGTATATCTGGTGCTTTAGTGGAGTTGATTGGACAAGACATGTTGTAGATTTTACTGCTGTTCATGTCTCTCATCTTATGTGGCTTTCCAGGGAGTAAATCTGTCTTTGACGTTTGAATTTAGAAAAGCACTGTCCAGGCTCCCTGATATGGAGCGGCTGCTGGCACGTCTCTTTTCAAACAGGTGAACGTCCTTGTTTGCAAACACAGACATTGAAGTGAAGCGGTGTAGATAAATTGTTGGTGAAAATATCCAAAAACTTGGAAAATATGTATTCACTACATGTTACTGAATGCAGTGAAGCTAATGGAAGAAATGCTAGTAAAGTAGTTCTTTATGAGGATGCAGCAAAGAAGCAGCTCCAGGAATTTATTTCAGCTCTACGAGGCTGTGAATTAATGATTCAGACATGCTCATCCCTGTCTGCCGTGTTGGAAAATTCAGACTCTGTGATGCTATGCCATTTGCTAACATCTGGTACAACTGATTTGGACGGTTTATTACATTGTTGGATGGATTTTGTAATCTATCTTATCTTATTTTTTATTTCTTATTTTGTACCTTTATGTAGGTAAAGGTCTTCCTGACGTTGACTCAGTTCTACAGCATTTCAAAGATGCTTTTGATTGGGTTGATGCCAATGATTCAGGGCGCATTATCCCTCATGAAGGAGTAGACAGTGATTATGATTCTGCATGTAAACTTTTAAACGAGATTGAATCACATCTGAAGAAGCACCTTAAAGAACAGCGAAGATTACTTGGAGATTTATCTGTAAGAAACTTAAACACTCTGCCCTTCATTTTTTGGAAAATAATTGATGGGAATTCATTCATCAATTATTAGTTTATTTTTTGGTCACTTTCAGATCAATTATGTTACAGTTGGAAAAGAGGCATATCTTCTAGAAGTACCTGAAAGTTTGTGTGAGAGCATTCCTCGAGATTATGAGCTACGATCATCCAAGAAGGTAAGTGGCATATTGGGCTTCATGTTTCAAAATATCCTTAGTCTATGAATGATGATGCACCTTAGTGTCTTCAATCATTTTATCTATTTCCAGTCCAAACTTTGATCTCTTCTTGGAGCAAATGTTTGACTTTTTACACCTGGTAACACATCTGTTATCACCAGTGTTGTTGTTGCCCAATCAATGTTCCAAGTTACTTCACAATAAAGTCCCTCTTTAATTCACATGTGATCTTTAGTCACAGCCTCGTCTAATTCTTAATCCTCTGTGAGCAGTATATCATTATACATTCAATAAGGTATCTCAAATCTCATTTTTGCAGGGCTTCTATAGATACTGGACTCCTACAATAAAGAAGCTGGTAGGTGAACTTTCACAAGCTGAATCTGAGAAAGAGTCTGCATTGAAAAGTATCCTGCAAAGATTGGTTGGAAAGTTCTGTGAACATCATGACAAGTGGAGAAAATTGGTTTCTACGATTGCAGGTCCTTCCTCATTTGTCTCTCAATTTTGCCATTTTTTGATATTCCCCCTTTCTAAAAAGAAGTTAATTCTGTTTGACCAAGATTAGATTGGTACTTAGGGTGAAAACAAGGAGAGTAGAGCCAACTCATGGGTTGCTAATTCTTGTTTTAAAAAAGTGAATGTGCTTAAAAGTAAACACAAGCTCGTCTCTTTTATGTTAAAAGAGTATGAATTGCGCTTTGAGCCAAACATGAGTATCTTGTTTAATATTTTGTATGATAATGTGTATGAACCATGTTGTATGATGCTTGAGCTTAGCTCTTTTAATATTACGAGCGGAGCCTGAACCAGCTCTTGATTAATCAAACTCAAGTTGCTTTGATTATTTTACAGCCCTAGTTGTACTTCTAGACTATTACTAAGGGGGGGGGGGATTAGCAGTTAGCGGTACAAATTATAAAGTAACTTCCATTGCATGGCTGAGGCCTTTATCTTTTTCCAGAACTGGATGCTTTAATCAGTTTGGCAATTGCAAGCGACTACTTTGAAGGACCAGCATGTCGTCCAACACTCACATGCTCTTCTTGTTCAAATAAAGTGCCATGTCTCAAAGCAAAAAGTTTAGGGCATCCTGTTATCCGGAGTGATTCTTTGGGCAAAGGCACTTTTGTCCCTAATGACATATGTATAGGTGGTTCTGATCCCGGCTTTATCCTTCTTACTGGTCCTAACATGGGTGGGAAGTCAACTCTTATGAGGCAGGTTTGCTTGGCTGTGATTCTGTCCCAGGTGGGGCTCCCATTTTGTATGATTTTTTTTTTTTCTTCTTTTTAACTGAGTTTCTGTTTCCTGATTTTGTCTATAGTAGCTTTATCCTTGGTTCTTATACAGATAGGAGCAGATGTACCTGCTGAAGCATTTGAGCTTTCTCCTGTGGATCGGATCTTTGTTCGAATGGGTGCAAAAGATCATATTATGGCTGGGCAGAGTACCTTTTTAACAGAGCTCTCAGAAACTGCATCAATGCTGGTGAGATTTTGTAGTTTGGAAGATATGGTTATAAGAAAGGACACTCTTCTCTTCATAAATACTTGAAAAGATGAGACATGGATTTCCATGCATATGTTTATTTGCAAAATGAAAATTGGAAATTTTCGAAGTGGTTTAATTTTCATTGTCATTATCAAGATATGGGTGTAGCAAACATATTAGTTGTTATCAAGACATGATGTAAAAAAACATCAAGAATGACTACTTTCTTTTACTAGCCTGCAAACCAAATAACCATATTTGATGACTTTTGACTGTATTTTATGTGAAGGTTCATTTACATAAACTAAAAGGAATGTACATTTTTGGGTTGTTATATAGCAATCTCAGAAGTGAAATGTCTAGGCCTGCTGTGATTGTTAAAGGCATCCATAGAACTATGGGAACATTTGGAAAGGATGGAGTGGTATATTTTTTATACATATTTGTATGCATGTGAAGTAATATGTAAGCATGCCTCAAGTCAGGCCAATATTGAACTCCACATGCATGGTCTTATACATATTTAAATAATTGCATTACTGATGAATAATATTTCTTATGCACCGAAGATATCAAAAGATTTTCATGCAACATCAAGCTCACAGTCCAGTTAGGAGAATTTATGAAATTATCTTCATAAAAGTAGGCATTACAATAATGAATCTTTGTATGATGCTATAGACTTGTTTTCAACATTTCTTGCAGACATCAGCGACCTGTCATTCGCTAGTGGCATTGGATGAACTTGGGCGTGGGACGTCAACCTCAGATGGACAAGCTATTGCGTGAGTTTTTGTGTCTGAATTCTGAATATGCCTAAAGTTGCAAAATGTGGTCTGTTGATTCAATGTGGCAAAGATGCATGTTCGATCCAAGCCAAATATCATACAGGATTTGAATTCTTGCCTTCTGCCTTCTGTTCTTGGCAGTGAAGCAGTTCTTGAACATTTTGTCCACAAAGTGCAGTGTCGAGGAATGTTTTCTACTCATTATCATCGGTTATCTGTGGACTATCAAAAGAACTCCAAGGTGAACTTTTTCTTTAATCTGGCGATTCAATGCCTATAGAAAAAGTAGAAAAAAACGAAGTTCTCTTGTTAAAAGCACCAAAAAAGCTATATCCTTGGTCTTTCTAAGACCAGCCATTTTAAACAATGTATTTCGTGTGTACATGATTGGCATATCAAACTTCCCAACCTTTTGCTATGTATGTATGTATGTATGTATGTATGTATGTATATTTTCTGTTCTACTTGATGCTTCTTTTAACATTTTCTCTACCATATGAATTTGGCATTTCTGCTTTAGATAATTCACTTGCAATTGTGTCATTTTGTCTACTATCTCTCTGCAGATATCTCTATTCCATATGGCATGCCAAGTTGGAGAAGGAAATGAAGGGGCGGAAGAAGTCACATTTCTATATAAATTGACACGTGGTGCATGCCCTAAAAGTTATGGTGTCAATGTGGCCCGTCTAGCTGGTAAGAGTCTTCTTGCTTTTCTTCCTTTTTTTTCCATTTCCTTTCTCTGTCCACTTTGTTAACATTGTCAATGACTAATGCATATTATCAAGCAGTAGGTTGGTTGACAAGATAATTTTTAGGACATACTGAGCAAAAATGGTCCCAGGGCACCTATTGAAACTCAAGTTTTCAAATAGGAAAGGATATTGAAAATTAGTGATAAATTTGGGATTTTCAAGTAGAAATGTTTAAAATTCTTGATTGTTGACACTTATTTTTACAAACTAGATGGCTCAGGCCAATATGTAAGTGGGTAGTCTGGGCAGTTTTGGATTCTGCCCTCTTTGGTTAGAGACTGCCAAACATGCTGGAAAGGACTCGGTTGTTTCACTTATTTACTATCCGGGCAGGTTATCTGAGATGTGATGTTATCATATATTGTTACCAAAACAACCAGATGGGCAAACCAAGTTTGCCATGGTCAACAGCTCTTTATGCAAGTTGGTTTCTGGGAGCAAAATATTATCCCAAATATATCAATGTTGTTGATAAAGGAAAATTAGAACTGTTAACTATCTTGGAGAAGTCTTCAGAGGATCCTGTGTGATACTTGTACAGAGGCTTGTTAATTTTTGACCTAAGTTGACCTAGTTTATTATAGCTTTTGTTTATGATGACCATTCGGATCAATATTTTCTGATTTTGGTGGGTTTACAGCTTTAATGGACCTGTCCTAGTTAAAAGTTGTTTGTGCAACGTGTTGAAGGTTATCATATTTATTGAAAGTTGTCTAAAATTTCAGGACTTCCCGACTCTGTGCTTCTAAAAGCTGGTGCGAAGTCTAGAGATTTTGAGGCTAACTATGGCAAGCATAGAACTGGGCCTCAAAGTAGTTTTCGTGATGGTTGGGAAAATGAGCTATTAGTTTTCATTAAAGACCTGCATGATTTCCTATATAGTTTAAATTGCGATGATTCTTCTGCAAGTATAACAATTAGCACTCTGAGCAAACTTCAACAAAGAGCCGGGATTCTTCTGTATAAAAAATGAGGCAAGTCGAATGATTTGTGGACAAACACTTTGGTTGCCGTCACATCTAGAAGTTGGTTTTCCACACTTTTGATTCTGCAATCGTCTTGAGCTCCACTGCTGACCAAATTTTCTAGTTGTACATCCTTAAATATATAGAATGAGCTAAGTTTTTGTATAAAGATAATCTAGTGTAAAAAGCCTCTGGATTACATGTGCGGCCTAACCGATGGCTGTAGCCAGTTTTGTTTGTTGGCTTTGCCGCATTCAATTTGCATACATTTAGTACATTGATTCGAGACTGGCAGCCCGGCATCATTGAAACTCTTACTGGAGTTTTGTTATTCTTTACATATAATGACGTGAGAAGTCAAAAGGCATGCGTTTGATTGTGCTGACGAGATTCTGGGACAGAGAGCTGAAGGTTGTTGGCCTGTAATACTTATTAATTAATGCTGGTCTACACGGATTTGTACCCAGTGCAGATTGTGCTGGACTCGTCCTTTTTTTGACTTGTAGTGAAAGGAACACGCATTGGTCTGTCTGTCGTTTATCCGCGGCTAATGGGGCGTACCCTCCCTTTCCCTATCCTTTTTGTTTTCCTCTACATTTTATTCTGAGTAATGCTAGTCTGACAAAAGCATGCGCTGTCACATCACTAATCTGTAATTAAATATTTATTTAAATCCATAAAAATGTTATAACGATTTGATTAAAAATTAATTATCATTTATCACATAAAATCTGATCTATTAACTTCATGATTTATTTGGTTCATATATGTTTTACTGTATAACACTTTAATTTTGAGGTAGAATGATTATCTTATATTTACTGAGAGAAAATTTTCATATCTTTTTAGAAGATTTTTATTTTTATACAGAGATTTTGCTTTAATTGAAAAATACTATAAATAGGATATTATAGAAGCCTTGGCTTCAATTGGTGGTGTAGTTCTGTTTTAGACGAAAGGGAGAGATTTGTCCTTGCAACGAGCTTCTATTCCTTTTTTTTTTTTTCGTTATAAGAAATTTGAATTTAAGATCATAAAGGACCGAAGAAAGAGAATTATGACGGCTTCCCTTTCTACCTTAGCAATTAGCTCTACAACTGATCAAAGTTGTGAGAAAGAGCTCCTGCGGGACAATACGCATTTTTAATTCGTTTCCTTGACTACCATACTATTGTACAACCACCAGTCTTCTGCAAAGAAAACAATTATTTGTACTTGGGACTTGGGATGCCAAAAAGGATTGAATAAATTTGTGCTGAAATCTACATATTCTTGACCCTGTACCCACTGAAAAGGGATTTGTATTGTCTTTAAAAGGAGCACTGAAATGATGCGCTCTCTCTCTCTCTCTCTCTCACTCAACAAATTAAGAGAAAAAACAAAAGAATGTTAAAAAAAAAAAGGGAAAGACAACATAGGACTTAGGAGAGTATGCTATTGCTAGGACTATCTGTTGATCCTATGATGTTGCACATTTTCTTCACTCCCCATCATCAGAATTCAAGGTCTCATCTTCCAAAACCTAACAGACAACCAAAAATAAAACAAATAAAACAAATTAAGTTGAATTTTTAGCCACAATTTTGCAAAAATTTGGTCTTAAAAAAGACCTAGATTAGGAAACTAACATGATATTGTCTCTTGATGGTGTTATGTAAAGCTGTAATGGTCCGAATAATTATGTACATTGGGAGAATAATTCCACAAGCCCTTAAAGCAACCACCTGCAAGGTCACCAAAAAATTGAAAAGAACCCTAATTACACCATGACTTGGAAATCACTCTAGGGTTTCATGTAAATTAATGTCGATATGGTAGTTGAAACAACTAACACACAAATTTGGTACTCACGGTGAGGAGTGTGAACGGGTAATCTTCGGTTCCACAGGTAATCACAGCCAACAAATCCTTCATCAACAAGAGGATTGTGAGCTGCAAACATTTGTTAAACAACATTAAAAACATGGGTTAGGAAGTTATTAGTTATAATATCTAAGAAACCAACCTAGTTGTTGATGGTGCACATAGTCAAAAAGGAAGGTGGGAGGAACAAGATGACTCTCTCTCTCTCTCTCTCTCTCCCCACATTGATCCCTTTAGGGCATTATGGCCCCACAACAACTGATTCAAACCATAATTAATATAAGCCTTAACCACTGCCTTTCTTTGTATAGTCATTCTTGTACTGAAATTGGTTGCACGCAGCCTTGCAGGTTTTTCAAACTTGTAGATAAATGGGATACAACCAAGTACAAGCAATTATTGTTCCTCCCCATTGTCCCCTACCTATAAACCATAAAATAAAAAAGGCTATAATGGATGCATATTTTTTAGTTTGCAAGGACTTGATGCTAATGTAGGAAAAAATGTGTATAATGCACCAATGGGTGATGCTTTCTCCAAATGGGTAAATCATAATTCACAGGTAGCGAAAGTTGTAATCAAAGTTGCATTAGTTCAAACCATAAAATCTCTAGGATTATACAATAATACACCTTAATTTAACTCCCACCTAATTTGTAGGGATTTACGAAACTTGTCACTGTGTGTGTATTTTTTTAAGTAAATTTATTAAAAATGTGTAATAAATATATTAAAAAAAGAGTTCATTCCGGTGGACAAAGTATTCCCCAAGTAGTGCAATAAATATATCAAGTAGACAGAAAATAGGACAATTTTTAATAGTTGAATCAATTTGTGTGATTAAATCAATTTTAGAATAAAAACGAATGAGTGAAAAAAAAAATTAATTGAATTAAAGATTGCTTACCATAAGAGCAATTGATCTACAAAAGCTTGCACTTCTCTCAGTAACCAATGAGTATTCATGGTAATCATTTTCAAGCTCTCTTCTCCGCAATCTCTGATTAAGTAATTCTTCATCCCTTCTAACATCCAAGCTTCCTCTGTAATTTCACAATTTTCACAGAGAAATTTAATGCCACATTAATTAAGTAAATCCACTCGACCACAACACAAAGCATGTTCTTTCTTGTACTTATTTATTTTTCGAATTTATTAATAAAAGCAAATGTTGTAAAGATCTGCACATGAATTGGACATGAAGGAAAACAAAAATTAAATTCCAATGATGAAGCATGTTAGAAATATAATTATTTTTAGCACCGCCTGGAATGGAAGGTTGAATGTTTGTACTGTATGCCACTTTCGTACAATATATATATATAATATGGGGAATAGTACCTGATAGTTACAGCTTCATCCAACAGCTGTGCTTTTTTTGGGGGTGGTGCTGTGTATCCTGGTTCATAGTTCTGTATTTAAAAACAAAATTCCCAATTAGAATTTCAGATACGAGAGAGAGAGAGCAGTTTGTTTGAATTGAATAAGAACAGTATCAAGAATATGTGCTTAACATTCAATTTCCAATGAGAAACACACAAGAAGCTCTTTTGGGAAAAGATAAACAGAACATCCAAGCCGAGAGAGAGGTGGAGGAGAGAAAAATTTAAAATTTAAGCCAGAAAGGAAAAGCAAGACAAAAGATGACTTTGGAGAAAAAATGGCCAAAAGTTATTTACACCACCAAAAAAAAAAAAAAAATAGCAAAACACAATTTAGTCTACAGCACCAAAAAATTTGAATAACGGTAAAAGAAAACATTCATAGACAGAAACCCAAAGAAAAAGCAAAGAAGAATCAAAACCATAAGTAAAGATATTGATATAACGAAGCTTCCAAAAACAGAAAATAAAAATTGATCAAAAACAGAGCAACCCATCAGGAAATTCAAACCTGAAGACAAATTTCACAAGTTATATTTCCCTTCTCGTTACACCATCTCTGTATGCAATCTCTGTGCGCATACTGAAACATTTGAAAGAAATCAAATCAAATTCATAGGGTCATAAAAATTTTTCGAAAATAATCAAAACCCAGATTAGAAAAAGGAACAGAGAACATGAAAACAGAGAAAAAAAAAACAGAGGTTTTTGAAGATTACCTTGACAGTTCCAGAACAACCACAAGGAGCTTCTAAACTTTTTGAGCTTTCATATTCTTCTTCATGACAGATTCTACACCGCCAAAACTCGTAGTGTGATTTCAAGTCCTCCACAAACAACACAACTTCTTCACCCATAACTTTTTTTCAAAATTTTCTCTCTCCTCTGTTTTTCCCCTCTCCCTCTCTCAATCTCTTGCCCTTTAAGAGTCCTGGACTTTAAATGGAAGAGACGAGTATGTGAAATTCCAAATATGCCCTTCTAGAGTTCAAAGTGGGGCAATGCTTGTATATCTGTGTAGATTTATATAGAAAGAAATATACTTTTGGATTTATATTAATGACGCGGTTTAAGAGAGAGAGAGAGACAGAGATATAGAGAGAGAGAGAGAGAGAGAGAGAGAGGAGTATAATGTGAAGTTTTCTTTTTCTTGACCCTAATTTTTTTTTTTTTTAATTTTGGCCACGCCATTTTGTTTGACTCTTTTAGCGTACAAGATGATTTCCCATGAAGAGTCAAACAAGCTGCATTCCACTTATTCTCAGCTGTGTTTAATTCAAATTTAGAAAATTATTATTCTTCAGAAGAAAGCTCTTAAAAAAATATCATGTCATGAGATTTGAGATGAACCGAATACGATTCCTTTGACACTTTTGCAACCCTATCTAATCAATAAGTCATTAAAAATAAAATATATGAAAAATGTAAAATTACAGTTTTTATAAATATATTGAAATGATAAAAAGCCTTTTATTTAAATATTTTTTTTAAGATTTAATGTTTAAATTTTTATGAACATGTATATTTTTACTATCCAATATAAAAAAATTATATAAAAAAAAGATGACCCATTTTAAATTACTCCTTCAACAATATTTATTTTGGGATGTAATAATAAATATAGAAGAAAATGTCTAGTGAGAAGATAGTCAGACAAATCAATAAAAGCATGACATTAAGAAGCCTACCCTACTCACTCGGAACACAAAATTCAGTTGACCGTTTCTCCAGGCATTCCCCCCCCCCCCTCCCCCAGCCTCCCACAATTTCTTAACAAGTTCTCCTTTGCTTTCCTCGATGGCTCCATGTTTCATTATTGCTTTCCAATTCCAAATGGTTCATATGTTACAATCCCCCGCGGGCCACCATGCATATACTTCAACGAGGAGATCGGTGTACTCGGTAGCCTTATGAACCAAGTAAACTTGAGTTCTAATAATAATGATATTGATTTTATTTTATTTAGTGATTATATAAAGAGAGTTACCCTTTCTATAGTTCCAAACCCACTAGACTTTCAATTTTTTTATAATTATCTAATAAGGAACGAAATTTTCATGATGCTGGAAAATCTCCTTGTTTTCGTATGATTTTAATTCTCTTGAACTCTCGATAAGATATGAAATTTTTATAAAATTCTAAACTTTTCTTAATTTCAAAAAACTCTAAATCTTTTAGAAATTTTTCACCACAAGTACTTGTCATTTCAGAATATCTCAAACAAAGAGAAAACTAAGTTTTCTACACCCATTCGAAAAACTATATATACATGGCATGGACAACTCACAAAGACAGGATAATTCTCCACAAGGAGACATAACAATTAGAGGGCTACACATACACTATCAAAGATAGGGTTTCATACCCAATTCTATATACTGACGAAGGTAGGGTTTCATGCTTGATTCTATACGATCAGAGATACAGTTTCATAACCGATTCTATATAATCAAAGGTAACAACTCCATAGTCAATTCTATACTATCAAAGGTATGGATTCTTATTTAATTTTATACATGATCGGAGGTATGATTTCATACACATATATCATGTGACATTATATATGCAATATATGATATGTTCTCATAAATAGGACTCACTCTACAATACTTATGAATACTACACACACGGATGGGGGCTTTGACATCTACTTGTACGATGCACGACATGCACAAAGGCCACCAAGGCCACGTTTATGGCTACTATCTGTCTCTATTTTATCATTTTTACTGATTTGAATGTTGAAATTCCCCCACTGGACTAGTCCTGTGGGGGTTTTTACAGATTTCTCATTTGAGAAAAATCGACAAACACCATCGACATTGGTTTCCACTCGAGTCAAAAGAGCAGGTATATGTGGAGCAAAAGTCGCATTTGACAACAACCCAACACTTACGAATGCAAAGTCTGACCCCATTCTCTCTTGCATCGGTCTCTAATATCTCACACTCATCGAAAGCTAAGACTCCAGATCAGTTTTTAAATCTTCTACTGTTGCTTTTCATAACATAAGCACTCTACGCTCTTGGCCACTGCTCAATCGGACACTTTCTCTTAAGTCTCTCATCCTGTTGATCTCTTGATCTCTCAATCTTTTGGTTTCTCAAACGTTTGGCTTGTCAGTCTCCTAACCTCTTAGTTATTCGGCTTCCTGATCATTTGACTTCTTATTCCCTCGTCCTCTCGATCTCTCAATAATTAGACTTGTCGGTCTTTCGACCTCTCAGTTTTTTGACTTCTCAATCGTTCGACCTGTCGGTGCCCTAACCTCTCAGTCATTTGACTTTCTGATGGTCCAACCTATCAGTCTCTCGACCTTCCAATCACCCGATCTCTTAGTTTCTCAATCTCTCAAATAGTTTAACCTATCGGTCTCTCGACCTCTCGATCTCTCAATAATTCGACTGTCGGTCTCTCGACCTCTCGGTCTTGATCATTTGATCTGTCAATCTCTTGACCTCCCGATCACTCAATCTCTTGATCTCTCGACCTTTGGATCTTTTGATTTGTCCGTCTCTCGACTTTCCAATCGTTTGACTTAATCGGTCTCTCGACCTCATGGTCTCCCGATCACTCAGTCTTTCGGCCTCTCAGTAACAAATCAAAATTTTTCTCAAGCAATACTAATAATTTGTCATCGGTACCTTCTGCATTCAATGCTCTACTTTTGTGCCTGTTCTGATTCTCCAAATCACTCTACTCCTAATACATTTTTTTTTTCAAAATGCCATTAGAAGGGGGAAGAAAATAATGGTACCCGATTTAAATAGCTTGTAATTCTCTTATAATCATTCGATAAGAAAAAAAATCTCCATGATACCGAAAACTCTCCTTGTTCCCATAGGATTCAAATTCTCTTAGTTTTCTATATCTCTTCAAAAAGCTATTTATACATAGCATGGGCAACCCATAAAGGGGGAACAATTCTCCATAAGGAGACATAACAACTAGAGGGCTACACGTATACTATCAAAAGTAAGGCTTCATGCTCAATTATAGCCACTGACGAAGGTAGGGGCTTCATGCCAGATTCTATACAATCAAATGTATGACTTCATAGTCAATTCTATACAATCAGAGGTAATGACTTCATAACCAATTCTATACTATCAAAGGTATAAATTCATACTCAATTTTACACATGATTGGAAATATGATTTCATACACATATATTACACGAATTACAACACGTAACATTACATATGTAATATACGATATGCTGTCATACACAGCACTCATTGTACAATGATCATGAATATTACACAAACGGACAAGAGTTTCGACATCCACTCATACGATGCACAACATGCATAGAGGTTGTTAGGGTCATATCTATGGTTATTATCAGTGTTTATTTTAACATTCTTACTGATTTGAGTGTAGAAATTTCCCCATCAAGTTAACTCTGATGGTGTTTTTTACAGGTTTCTTATTCAAGAAGAACTGATAAACACCATCAATATTGGTTCCCCACTCGAGTCGGAAGAGTAGATATTTATGGAGCAAAAATCACCTCCAACATCTCCCGTTGAATTATTATATATTATATATATATATATTTATTATATATAACGATTCGCAAATTATGTATAATAAATATATTGAGTAAATCTTATTTGATTGAAATGGTTTGCAGCCTTAGGATTCTTTTGATGGTAGAATTGAAAATTTTAGGAGTTAGCAAATCATAGTAATATCAAAGCTTTGGAATTTTAGATCTTATGATTTTAAAAACTATGTATCTTTTTTGAAAATAAAATTTTAAATTTGAGTTGTTATATTTTTTTTAATATAAGTTCCTTTTTGGCTGACAAATATAATCGGATTTAATATTTGAATTGTTGACATGTTAAAAATAAATACATTTTCCAAAAACTAATAAGAGTAAAAGAGAGGAGATTTGTCGAATATAAAGTCTTTTCAACCTCGTAATTTAGATAAAATGATTAATAACTTTTAAGTAATTCATAAAATTTTTGAAATTCTTTTACCAAATCCAATGGAAAAAGAACACAACCTAAAATTTTATAAAAGGACCAAAATTTTAAACTTCTTCTTTAGATTGTAATATGATCAGACCAAAAATACTTTATTTACCATTATTTAACCATAAAATCTCATGTGTGTTCTACATTAAAAAGATATTTTAAAAATTTTAGGACGGGTAATCCCTTTGGGGTCGTCATTGCTGATGATATTTTATAACTAGCATTTTATATATATATATATATATATATATATATATATATATATATATATATTAATAAAAGCAAATAGATAAATAAATGGTGTAGGAGTTATGAGGCACATCACCACCAAATGTTCATGCCTTATGCTTCAAAATGAAGAGTATTGGACCGGACCTCCGGCCCCTATCCACCAAACTTAGTAGTTTTTTGATAGAGAAATACACAATAATATTTTATAACCTGATGTCCCAATATAAATATATATATAGATATATATTATACAATATGGTCTCATTGTAAATATAGAAAATGAAGAGGGGCATATATGGAATTCTAATGATTTATAAAGGACAGTTCAAACTTATTTTAATTGATCATCTTAATAATTGATCAAGAACTCGAGTACCCATTTTTTGTCCTCTTCTTTTTTTCCTAACATTTGAATTTCTTCCCCTTATTGGAAAAATTTGAATCTCAGCCGTCGGATTTTTTTTTATCAACGGCTGGAAATGATGTGGTCCTTCTTGGTAGCAAATTCGAAAATGAGACGTTAAGGAAGCGATTTGGTGGGACCTCGCTCGATAATGATGTGTAATGTGTTCTTATCGTTGTTGAAATTTTTATATAGAAATTGTGTTAAATTCCCCCTTTTTTTTTTTTTCCTTTTTTTTATGTTTTCTTTTAGGATTTAAGGATGGTGGCAATTGTTCTTATCCCCTCCCTCGCCCACGCCCTTATCCTCTGTTTTTTTTCTTTTGGTGCTTTTAAATTTGATCTATCAATCGATATCTAGAGTTTTTTTTTATTAATATAAGTTAAGTTGATCGAGATCTCTCTTTGAAGATAGAACTCTTTTAATATAATTTATTTTATTCTTTAAACTCTGTTGGGAATTGTTAATTATTTTTTTTAATTATATTTAAATTCAAATTTAAAATTATTAAATTAAAAAAAAATATCGTGATCCCCTCTCTCTCTCTCTCTTCTCGCGCTCTTATGCGTCGGATTTTTATTCATGAGCACGCAAATTGCAGGGGATTAGGATTATAACCAAGTGGTAGTCTGGTCGGCATCAGTGGGTCAGGGTTCTTACCTGAGATGACTAGACAATCAGAATCTTCCACGTGGCGGGACCAAAGTGAGAATTTTGAGAATTAAGAAGACAAAGTGTTTTCCATCACAAGGCCACGTCTGCAAAATGCTAATCCTAACCCAAAGCTAAAAATATTCTCAAATTTTGAAACGGAAAATATTAGGATCAGTGTGAGTAACACGATTCGACCATGGTCGTTGCCCGTGGTCAGCAGAGTTACCAAATTCTTAGTAATATGAGATCATAAATTTAAAATTTAATTAAAAAATTCTAATACAAAAATAAGACTGATCACAAACTCACAAAACTTTAATCTAAAATAGGAATGGAGATTATTTTGTTAAGCACTCTCAATTATTTTGTTAATTTAACTACACTAAACAACAATGGTATTTAGTATGATAAACACTCTCGATTATTTTGTTTATATTTTTATGTGATTCTTCAATTTAATAAATAAATAATTTTTTCCAAAAAAAAAGGAAATAGGAATAACAAGGATGTCATACCCTGTCGTGCCTAGAAAAGCATTAAATTAGAAAATGCCATTGATGATTGGGCGGCAACACCCCTGCCCTGTGAAGTAGCTCAGTAAACAATATCCTTATGCGGCTAAATCCAATTGCGTTCCTTTTATTCATATATCCTTTTCATGTGCAGTGTAATCCATTCATTCAATTGACTTACGAAGTTGAATTTGATGACCTGCAAGCTGAATGTGTCAATACCATATTTCAATTTTTTAGACATCAGTGATACAATCTATAACGAGTTATAATTCCACTGAGATCGTCCCCTTTATAAAAGTCTCATGTTCAAGATCCTGAGCTTGTCCTTGCCGGTTTCAAGGTAACAGAAAAGAGTAATCTCTTTATTATAGTCTTGAATCAACCTATTAAAAGAAAAAAAAGCAAAAAAAAAAAAACCAAGTTGATTAATTTAATATAAACATCAAATCCAGAGGCGATGCCATGGACGTGAATCTTATTATTATGTTTTTAAGAGAATAATTTAATAGTTATGATCTCTTCTCCTAATATAATAATTTCAAAATCAAATTTTAATGTAATAATAATAATAAAAAAAAAAAACCTATTATTATAACATTTGATGAGCTGCTTCATTACGTGTGACATGGCATCACTTTCAAACTGAGTTCCTATCTTCGAAAATGACAGGCATACCCTCATGGGA
This sequence comes from Dillenia turbinata, assembly GCA_037126225.1. Taxonomy (NCBI): domain Eukaryota; kingdom Viridiplantae; phylum Streptophyta; class Magnoliopsida; order Dilleniales; family Dilleniaceae; genus Dillenia; species Dillenia turbinata. Next base: position 937,169 of record JBAMMX010000006.1, read on the forward strand.
ATTGCGAGGACTTCTTTTAAGTAGATAAAGCATGGTTTATATGAGATTAAATTATATATTATAAAAAAATAATATTTTTGAATAAATTAAGTGATCGAGATAATGTAGCAAGAGGAATAGACCAATCATTTGGCGAATCTATTAAAAGAATATTTTATATTTTATATTGTAAAAGCCTAATTAATTACTAGTGTTATATTGTTAAAAATATATATTTTAGTTATTGAGATAATATAATAAGAGAGATTGACGAGTATGTAATTTTTTTTTTTTGGGTCTGTTGCCTTTGTAGGCACACAATGGCATTTTGTATTAATAGACAATTTGGTTAATGGATAAAAATATTATATCTCTTAACCAATTTTTAGGTTTGAATTTGGGAATAAAAACAATTATGTTAGGAGAATGCCCCTGAATTGTATCCGATAACTTTGAATCAATTTAATCAGAGAGTTTATTAAAAAAGAAAAGATAAGAAAAGAAAAAAATGACATTTTGTTGTGAAGCAAGACCCAAGATGACTTGTCAACACCAACATGGACTAATTTGGATTGTTAGGCCTAGATCCTCGATGGGTCTGCATCCCATGCCAACCCTTTGGGCCAATTCACAAGAAGACCAAAAATAGTTGCCCAAAGAGCCCAATCCTTTGAGGAAAAGGTCATCGATGTTTGCATAATGAAATTTGAGTTTGATTGGCCTTGTTGTCGTGAAATAGAGATCTCTTATCATTAATGAACATGAAACCCTTGAAACTCGAAAAAATGAAGAATCAATCTTCTAGTAGGGAAGGAATCAAGAGAACCACCGGTTTGTGGATTAGGGGATGAGGTACTTCTTCTAAGCTACTACTGCACACACACCTTACAGAAGAAGAAACAACCTCCACCAGACCAAGTCGCGGAGATAATAGCTCGCGACTGATTTGGACTTCAAAAGCGACTCTTTATCACTTTGATTTTGCCCTTTTAGCCCATCAAACCTATGAAACTATTTCAATTTCCTCATCTTATAATATCATATTTATGATGTTAACAGGTTGATATTTTTTATAACAGAGATTTTTTCCCCCCACACTCCACATTATTATTATATTTTTTTAAATTTTCAATCTAATGAAGGTACTAATTGTGAGATATTTTGGGATTTTTTGGGTCCAAAAAGTAGGCAATTGTGGGTTTTCAAAGTCATTTTCTGAGTTGATCCCACCATTAACGAAAGGCACATGCATCAGAAGGGGTCGAGTGTGGGATGCATATTGTACCTTAGTTGTGCCATTAAAAAGACCAAAGCTTTCATTTTTGGTGCTAATTAGCATTAAGGAGCCCATGTGGACTTGCCTTTTATGTTCTGCAATGATTTGAACCAAGTGATTGAGCCAGCGCTCTTATCCACACCTGTTTGTATCTCTGTCAATTACTTCTAGTTCCTTTTCTTCTCATTCCCACTTGCTAGGAGGAATGGACTTCTGAGAGAGAGAGAGAGAGAGAGAGATGAGAGAGGGGCAACAAAAGTCACCAAAAAAATCTTACAAATATCGGTGTGAAGCCAAAATATCATATCCAAAAAAAATTATATCAAAGCAAAATTCAACAGTAAGGGCAAATATGTAAAAGGGTAAGAGTAATAATAATTTTTAAAGAACAAAAAAGATTTTATCAGGGACGGTAACCCCTTACCCCTTGATTTTGCATCTTTCACAAATGTAATCATCGAAAAAGTTAATAACAATAATAATAATAATAATATTTTGAAAAATTGCTAGCTACGTATTTTGATTTGGGATTTCTAATCAAAATAACTTAAATGAAACTTTTAGTTATAATCCATTACTTAACACATATTGATCTAATGAATAAATTATTAGTAAGAGGTCTCGAGTTTGAGTGTCGAATGGAATAAATGTGTTGGAAAGAGTTCTATCCTCTCGAGGGATTTCAGTGACTCGATTCGGACTAATTAAAGCAAAATTTTAAAAATCGAACGGTGAATCTTAAGTACAAAGAATTTAAAAAAAAAAAAAAAATTCAATCTGGGTTTCCTCGACCATGTCTTATGATACTATGTGTAAATGTAGACCCCACACACACGAGTGCACCCATTTTTGTTGAGAGCAACATAAAGCATTTAATATCATAGATACGAAGGGAATGCTCCTCCTTAAGGCTAAAACCACGACTCCCCACGTAAACGAAAACCATGTACCAAGAGGACTCATCTATCATCAATCACACCTTACAAATGTTTGGTGATGGAGTTAAAAAGAAACTTAAGTTATTTAATCATGATTAATAGTTTGAATTGTTATAGAAATGTAAAAATCGATATTGAGAGAGTTTTTCTCATAAAGGGTTCGGTCGCAAGTCGATCCGGATTAGTCAAGGTGAAACTCTGAATACCGGATGGTGAGAAACCAAAAAAAAAAATCTATCACACCTTAATCGCAGCTGAAAAAAAAAAAAGGAAAACCCTCTATTTAAGAGCTGCATAGCGCCCCCTCATCACCTTATATTCTCTCTCTCTCTGTAACTTTGTTGTGTACAATAGAAATGGAAGAAATGAGAGACAGAAAGATTGTGGTGGCAGTAGATGAAAGTGAGGAGAGCATGTATGCTCTTTCATGGTGTCTCAGCAACCTTAATGTTCACGACCCCAACACCACACTTGTTCTTCTCTACGTCAAACCTCCACCTCCTGCCTATTCTTCCTTAGACGCCACAGGTATCACATTTATGCATAGTTATAGTCAGAGAGACATAAAATATATATTTCAATTTGGTCTCCGTCTGTTAGTGATGATGTCCAAAAGGTTTGATTTCATTCAACGTTTATGTCTTCAGGATTTTTGTTTCCGGATGAACTGCTTGCAACCATGGAAAAGTACAGCAAGAAATTGGTTGATTCTGTGATGCACAAAGCTGAAGCTATCTATCGTGATTTTGGGGTCGCTGTATGTATTTAACTCTCTATCTCTCTCTCTACACATATTCATGAGCTCAAATTTGAGACTCCGAAACGCAGGTTAAGGTGGAAAAGAAAGTTGGAAGGGGAGATGCAAAAGATGTGATATGTGCGACAGTGAACAAGCTTGGAGTAGACATCTTGGTCATGGGAACTCATGGTTATGGATTCTTCAAAAGGTATTGAAATGATCTTCGACAATTCCAGGAATATTTAACCAACAAATTATGTTAAATTATGAGACCAAAACAATAATTTGCTGACTTCTTTTTTGGATATAAAAATTTGCAGGGCTCTCCTAGGAAGTGTGAGTGAGTATTGTTCCAAGCATGTCAAGTGTCCTGTACTGGTTGTGAAGCATCCCAAGAACAAATAATACTATAAGGGGTCTCTGTGGATACAAAGAATGAATGAGGACTAGGTCTCACCTTTCAATTCAGTGCAAATGCAGATCGCTATTTCTAAATCAACATACATTCCATAACTAGATCATCTGGGCGTTCTTTCCAAACAATTTCCTTTTCCTTTAATCACAAAGTTGGCTTCTCACCCACTTAGAAAAAAAAAATGTTTGTTGATCTTTTGGGGCATATATTACCATATAACAATTTGAAGATTATAAGCAAACAATATCAAATTAAAACTCTAATTCTCAAGAACAAAACAAATTGGGGAGGCTCCTAACCAAATCAAAATGATACTAATGATCGTGTCTACAGCCATCCTTTTGGCAGATATTTAGGTCGGGATGCTATAAGTCCCACCAAGTGGTCCTTAAGCATTGCCCACAATGCTCAAGTCCAACCAGGTGTCTTACAAGGATTAACAGAATGCGCTAAGGTCACAATCATACAACTACCAGATTAAACCAAAATTCAAACAATAAAAGCTACACGACATAAATTCCTAGGAAGTTTTGGTACCGGTACCATTTATTGGTGTATAGAAAACATTATGTAATAAGTTCATATTCATATGTACAGTGCTCTCACATAATGTGCCAAAAAGAAAAAAAGACTAAACAAGCCAAAAAGAGATCTCTCTGAACACTAATCACACTTATGAAAGCTATTTCATGATAGCAGGCTAACCACACCAAAACCCATGAGGTAAGAGACGCAGAGACAAGAAGGAAGAAAATTTATAGGCAACATATAGTTTCCAGATCTTGATCACAGTTATATGACAATATATTGGGTTCGGCTGAAAAGTCTCACGGCCGTGTTCATAAGTGGCATCTCCTCAATGATATGCAGCACCACGCTACCTAAATGTGAATAATATCTATCACAACTTCATAGCTCTTACATCCAAAGAACTCCAGGAGGATTGCTTCTTATAAACAAGTTACCATACCAAGCTCAATGTTGGGAGAACAGAGATCACCCATTGCAAGGACGTACCTAAGCTTGAGGAATTTATTATGCACCTTCCTACAATTATCGCATGAGAAATTAAAAGATGCTTTCCCAAGTGTGAAGGAAGCCTCAGATAGTCAACCATTTAGGAAACAGCCATCCTGCCCCCACTTCAAAAGCCCCACCGTTTTTGAGAGAGAGAGCCTTTCACTCTATGCGCAATACTACTTAACCCAGTAAGACTGGTGGCTGCTGATCATCCATCTCTTATCAAAGATAGCCCATCAACGAGAAAAATGATGCTTCCAAGAATGTCTAGCATGCCAAATTGGTTACATGAACTATAAACAAGCACGTTTTCTCCACTAGAGAGAGAAAGAGACAGAGCGAACTCTATGACCAATGTCACCACCATATGGCAACCACACCCCAGCATCTCTGGTAACAAAACTTCTTCATTTCATTTAAAGTTAAGACCACCAATTGAACAAAGAAACAGAGAGACTCCCTAAATCACCAAAAAAAAGAAAGGGGGGAGAGGCCAGTAATGCCCCAAAGAACAAAAGGCTGAAAATAAAAGCAGTGCGATTAAGATGGTACAAGAACCCTATGCATGTAATAAGTAACATCCAAAAAATTTATCGAGTAACAAGAGAATAGCATGTAACTAAGCAAACAATGAAGCACTTATCAAACACATTAAAAGGAAAAACAAAGACAAAGAACACACATGGTGGACATCCTTAAAAACCCATAAAATCAAAACAAAAACATCATATACAACATTAGCAAAAATAAACAATAATGAAAACAAGAAAGTAAATTGCTACAGGCAATATCTTGTGTTTGGAGTCCCTGACTTTGCAAAGGGATGGTAATGTTTATTTCGATGAAAAATGAAATGATAGAACATAGAAACCTATGCTGTAGCGATTTTATTTAAACAGTCACTGACAACTATCCAACTTACAGGAATCCATTGACATGGCACCACGATTTGATTCCTTTCTAAGGTGAAGGTGAGCATTACCAGATCATTTCACATCAAATGTGAAAACATATAAACCTCCACTATCAAAACTCAAATTTGCAAGGGACAGAATCCATAGAGACATCAAATATTGTCATATAGTATTCATAACTGGCCGAAGATCCAAACCATTGTATCTATATGAATATAAAAACAGCTGAAACTAAACCATTGGTAATACACAAATTGTCATGGTCATATTGCCTAATCCTCCTCAGTTCCTGCTTCCCCATTCTTCTTGTTATGCTTCCTCGCATACCTTTGGTTCCTCAAAAACTTGGGATCCATCTATTCTCATCAAAAAAGCAAAAAACCCAAATTAGAGCATAATTCACCAAACTAAAGAAAACCCACAAATAACTTAATGAAGAAAACTATTAGTAATTGATGAAGCAACCAAGAATGACACAGAATGCTGAGAGAAAAAGAGCCAAAATCAGGGCACAAGTCATAAAGCTCGGAAAACCACAAATGATCCAGTAAAATCCCATCAGAAGGGCAAGAAAAAAAAGAAAAACACAGTGATAAGAGACATAAGAGGCTTAGGAACGGAGAACCCAGAAATAGGGCATAACTCATCAAAATCCCAAGCAACACAACAAAATCTCAGTGCATGGAAAAAGACAGGCACAAAAATAATAGTGATCGAAGAAGCAACCCAGGCAAATCTAGAAAATTGAGAGGGAGGGGGGAGAACAAAATTAGGACAGAATTCATCTAACTCAACAAATCACAAATAACCCAATAAATTTCCGGTACATGAACAAACACAGGCATAAAAGTAATAGTGATTGATGAAGCAACCTAGGCAAATCTAGAGAGAGAGAGAGAGCCCATGTTAGAGGAGAATTCATTTAGCCCAACAAATTACAAAAACCAATACATGAGAAAACACAGGCAAAAAACTCAAAGTGATTAATGAAATGAGTAAGAGAGACATAAAAAGCCTGAGAGAGACAGAGAGAGAGGTACCCCTTTGGTGGAAGTGTGTCTGTGCTTGCGAGGCTTCTTGATGCCGTTCTTGTGAGCCTTGTAAGACTGATTATGTGCCGTGTGGTTCTTCGACTTCGCCATTTCTCTGCAACACAACAAAAATCAAGTCAGTTTACATAACAACCCTAATATATAGATGGAATGCAAATGATTTTCAACAGAAGAATTAATCGGCAGATCTGAAGAGGGATACCTTGACGGACGAACACAGCGAAGATAACAGAGAGATTTGCTCACGAGGGTCTTCTACTGGGGTTACGCTTAGGGCTTTTTTGTAATGGTGGGAATTTTTTTTTTTGGATGAAACATATAATGGGAGTGACGGTTTCACCGCCGATGAAATTGCCCTTCCTATATGTTGAATTTTCTTTTTATTTTGTTTTTTTATTCTTTTTTGTATTTTATTTTTTTGATAATATTATTTTAACCATTTAATATTTTAACAAACATCGTCTAAACGTTATTAAGAACGTAGATCAGGTTAATTGTCTCTGCCTGGGCCTGGTTGAAGCCAGAGTTGGAGCTAGTTCTAAGTTTCTCAATCATTAATTTGCAGGGCCAGTAAATGGGCTAACAATGTTTCCAGCTGAAACAGGTGATGTAACTTTAACCCTTCACTCCTATTACTTATTTTTTACCTGACAAATATTTAAATTATTTAATTAATTTAATTCAGATATTATAAAATTTATTTAAAATTTAACTCTTTTAACTCATATTTTTTAATTTTAAAACTATTTTAATCAAAGAAAATCAATATCGATAACTATTTCACAGGTTAACCCCATGACTCCCGTTGAAAGTCTCATGACACGAAAATCACAGTGATCGATGTGACCCTAAGATCTTCTTTCTTTTCTTTATAATCTGATTAATTCAGTTAAAATAATTATTAAACTTAACTTAAAATTAATTCTCTCAATATCTATTTTTTAAGTTTCAAAATTTTAATTCAAAATTTTAATTAAAAAGATTAATACTTTACTATTAAAGCCACATACCTTAACATCTTTTTGTTTGGTTAGCTTGTTGATTTTTTTTGCACATCATATTGTTAAGAGTTTTTTCTTGGTGTTTCGATAGCTCCCCATTGTGGGGTTAGTCCTATATTTAGATTTGGCCCCAAATTAAGCCTATTATTATTATTATTATTAGTTATTGTCCTGCACCAACGCGTCGTGTATCCACAAAATGTGAATTATATTTTTTTACTATATAAATATTTATTAAATTTATAATTAACTCAATATTTAAACTAAATTATTATTTAAACAAATAAAAAATATGACATATATTAGTAACAAAAAAGTCTAACTACTGGAGTTTTTTTTTTTTAAAAAAAAATATGACATATATTAGTAATAAAAAAGTCTAACTACTGGAGTTTTTTTTTTTTTTTTAAAATACCAACGAATGAGGTAAAAAAATGTAATAAGTATAATAAAAAGATAACAAAAATAAAAAGAATGACCATCTGTGGAACTCAATAAACCAAAAGGGGAAAATTTATGTTAAAAAAAATGACGACTCAAAAGGAAAAAAAGGATCAAAAAAGAGTAAGAATTTAAATGAAAAAAAAAACTGTGATTTAAAACTAAAATAACGACCATCTGTGGGATCAAAGTAAACGAAATGAGAAAAATCTATGTTAAAAAAGAAAAATGACTAAAGTTAAAAAAAAAAAAGAAAAAAAAACTGGGTAAAAGAAAAATACCTGAATGGACAAGTGAGACCCAAAAAATGGGAATAACCTATGTCTAAAAAAGACAAATGACTTAAGGGAAAAAAATATGTTAAAAAATAAAAAGAGTAAGAACCTGAATGAAAGAAATAAAAAAAATGTGGTCTAAAAATAAAGAGACGACTATTTATGAGACCAAAAAAATTAATGGGGAAAAACTTATGTCCCAAAAAGATAAAACACTTAAGAGGAAAAAAAAAGCTGGGTTAAAATATAAAAAGAGTAAAGATTTGAATAGTAGAAAAGAAAACAGTGATCTGAAAATAAAGGGACGACCGTTGATTGATCCAAAAAAAGAGAGAAAAATTTATGTCTCAAAAAGACAAATGACTTAAGCGAAAAAGGAGTAAAAAAAAATGAAAGGACCTAAATGAAAAAAAAAAAGTGTGGCCCTTAAATGATGAAAGATCTAATAAAAAAGAATAAAGATCTGAATAGGAGAAAAGAAAACTGTGATCTAAAAATAAAGGGACGACCGTAGATGGAGCCAAAAAACAAGAGGAAAAAATCTATGTCTCAAAATGACAAAGGATATAAGCGAAAAATGGGTAAAAAAAAATGAAAGGACCTGAATGAAAAAAAAAGTGTGGTCATGAAATGATAAAAGATCTAATAAAACAATGGATAAAAAATGTATAAGAATTTGAATAAAAAAAAATATATGATCTCAAAAAGACGAAAGACCTATGCGAAAAAAGAGCCAAAAGTGCAAGGACTTTAATAGAAAAAAAAAGTGGAGTCCTAAAAATATGAGACAACCATTAGGGTGTCTGAAAAGAAATGAATAGTAACATCTTTCGGCGTTTTATATATAGAATAAAATAATTTGAACAAAAAAAATAAAAAAGTACAGTTTAAAATAAAAGAACGGTCATTCATAAGGTTAAAAAATTAAAAAGAAAAAAACTTATTTTTCAAAAAATGAAGGATTTAAAAAAAAAGGGTAAAAAAAAATTGAAAGGAACTAAATGATAAAAAAATGTGGTTCTAAAAAGAAAAAAAATTTTAAAAAAATAATAAAAATAAGAAGTATAAAGATTTGAATGAAATAAAAAAAAATAAAGTGTGCTCCAAAAAAAAAGATGGAAGAGTTATGGGAAAAAGAAAATGTAAGAATTTGAATGAAAAAAAAAAATCGCAAAAATGTGGAACCCCAAAAAGAAATGAATGGTTGTGTTTTTGGGCGCTTTATATGTACAGGAACAGGAATCTCCCTGTGTTCTGCGCAACATGTTATGTGATAAAAATGCAACATTTGATATCAATTGCGTAGCCGGCGGCGCTTGTATAAAGCACAGCTTACAAAATACATTTGACATTTTTACCAACCACATTCTGCATTTAATGGGCTCATACAACATTTGTTTGACCTGACCCCCTCACCCTCAGTCAAAAACAAACACACAAAACCACATGCCATGCCGAGCTGAGCAGTGAGCACGAGTTTGGGTTGGGTCTCCCATTGCCCTGGTTCCGTTACAGTTTTGATTTTACCAGCTTAATTGGATTGGATACGAGACCATATATCAAATGAAACATAATATATATATGTATACACTCTTTGATTGGTGACACCCGACCCGGTTTGCTTGCCTAGGAATCAAACTAAGACAAGACTACATTGTTTGACCCGATTTTGATTCTAAAACTATAAGGGGAACTAGCCATATGGATAACCCGGTTGATTATAATTCAATTCACATAAATTAGAATTAAAAAAAATAAAAATAATGTGGGGTTACCAATAACATGAAAATAATAGAAAAAGTTGGCCGGCCGGGCATCTCCATAAAATTCATCCCCTTCTCGGATCAAGTTTGAGAATCTCCAAAATCTTCGACTGAGGTTTTGAAAAGTCTACAATCTCAAATATCTAAAAATCCAAAAAAAAAAAAAAAAAAGACCTCACCCCCCCCTAACAAAACATTGAACGAGAGACTAAGATAGTGATTTTCTCCATCACAATGAAAGTTAAACATATCATAATAATTTTTTTTAAAAAAAAAAGGAAAAAGAAAATTTGAACCAAAAGCATATGGATGGCACTGAAATCAATGGTTTTGGGTCATCATTATCATATCATGTATTTTGTTTCTTATATTTCTAACCTAACCAAACGTGGTCTCAGATTTGACTCGATTCACTTGGCAATCAAATCTAATCATAAGTCTTGGCCCTGATTGCGTTGGATCCACCCCTCAGATTGGGCATCCTTTGATCTGATCACCAACCACACTATACATGAGACGTTCATGAACCCCGCCAACCCACCACCCTGGATTCTTTATGGGTGGGTCGGGGGAAGGGAGTAGGAACATGGTGCAGATATCGGCAAAATAAGATAATCAAGAGAGTTACTTGATTTTGGATAATCTAATAATTATAATTTTTTTCTTCAATTTCATGATTTAAAATTTAAATTTTTATATAACAAATGAAAAACAGAAATATACAGCGATAAAGGGCCTTTTATAAGGTCTAATGATTTTGTTTTTAAATTTAAATTTCTATTTCTTTCTTTAGAAAAATACTATTTTTTTATTAGAGAAAGGAAGAAAAAATATTTTATTAAATTATAACATAATCAGAGAACTAAAAATGGCCAAAGAATCCCATCAGTCCGCTTATGAAAATTCATGCAAAGACAAAATGGACAAAATAAAAAAGAAAAAAATATATATTTTTTTAAAAAAACCATTATCCCCTACTCCCGTATATTGTATTTTGTATATATAACCCCCACAATTCACTCCCACCACCTTCTTGGCTCTCTCTCTCTCTACCCCCACCTACAAATCCAAGCCAGAAGTCCTCATATCTGCCTCTTGCTGAATCAATTCGATTCCGTTCGTTAGATCTAATCGGAAGGAGGAAAAATGTTTCTTCTAGATTGGTTCTACGGCGTTTTGGCCTCTCTCGGTCTTTGGCAGAAGGAGGCTAAGATCTTGTTCCTCGGTCTCGATAATGCCGGCAAAACCACCCTCCTTCACATGTTGAAAGACGAGGTTTGTTCCATCCTTAATTCCTTTTCAATTTGGGATTTCTTGGATCTTTTTGGTGTGTGTTGATTTGGGGTTAGGGTTTTTCTTTGGGTTACAGAGACTGGTGCAGCACCAACCGACACAGTATCCGACATCGGAGGAGTTGAGTATTGGTAAAATCAAGTTCAAGGCCTTCGATTTGGGTGGTCATCAGATCGCTCGAAGAGTGTGGAAGGATTACTACGCTAAGGTTCGTTTTTTGTGCCCAATTATTTGACGAATTAGGGATTCCCATTATTAGATTTGCCTTTCTGTTTCAAGATTTCGTCAGAATTGTTTGTTTAAATCGCGTAGTACTTTTGTGTATGCCTTTGATTGTTTGGAGATCATAAGGCTTGAATTCTCGTCTGTTTTGGTATTATTTTTGTTTATATTTTCCTTATTTGGGTACGCTGTATGAAGGAATTGCGTGGCTTGTGTTGTTGTTTTTTTTTAATGGGCCAATTTTTAGCAGTGTTTGAATTCTTGTGGCGTTTGTGAGATCTCAGTAACTTTGTCTGTCATGAACATGTTAGCTGCAATCTGGGGTTGTTCACTATAGCTGAAAATTGCACACTATTGTTGTAATCCTGTATGTGGTAATTGTTCTCAAATGATTGGTTTCTCTTACCTCTAAATTTGAATGCTTAGATTGGGAGGATTTTAGACAAGCTTGGCTTGGAAGGAACAATGTCGGGGTGGTACAATTAGTCAAAGACCTAATGGACTGTGGCAGTCCGCTTTAGCTAGTTTTAAAATTCTCTTTTCTTGATTTGAATGGTATTTTGACCAATTCAAAATATCACAAGTTTTAAAGGCTTTAATTTTTTTCTTTTCTGACATGGAATCTTATGCAAGATTTGGTTCATTTGATCTTTGGCTCATTTGGTGTCTGCAGTATTACTCTGGAATATGGCTACAAGAATGACATGCTAGAGCCACCATTCAAATCGCACAAGTTCCAAATAAGGGTGACCCACTTGATTTTGATCACTTCAGAAGAATTTAGGCATCTGCTTCTGCATTTTGGGTGTAATATGTCCTTATTGAAATTCCACTTCATCCACTTGGCCTCGCATACCCTCAACCCACCCCCCCCAAAAAAAATGTTCTCATTATATTTCATCTAATTAAATCAAGTTACTGAGCATTTTAATAACCTTCTGTTTGATGATTATTCTTTTCTTTCTATATTCATCTTTACTTTTTGATATTTTATGGCTATAAAGAATTGTGCCTATAAGTTTTCTAGGTTTTTAGTTCCATATGTTTGAGAAAATACCCTATGAAATAATGACTCCTGTGGCTCATAAAAATGCGATATAATGTGATGAGAATTTTACTCCTCCAGTGCATATATATGGAGTTCTATGTTCCTCTCTCTCTCTCTCTCTCTCTCTCCCTCTCCCCCTCTGGGAAAAAGAGGGGCAGGGAGTTCTTCATTGTCATGTTATGTCTTTGAGTATCTGCCTTGGCAAGTGATCGTGCAGTGTGGACTGTTAAAGGTTCAGTAATTGATCTGTTGAGTTGTGAGGCTATAGTGTAAGTTTTCAGCGCTTTTCTATGAATGCAATATTTGCATCCTCAGCTCATAAATTTTTCAATTGTTTTGCATTGAAACAACTTCGCATGCATTCACTTTGCACCAAATGCTTGTGGTTGTACTAGGGAAGTGGGACGTTCTTTGGAAAACTAGAGAATTGGTTTGTTTTAAGGCATATGTATTCTAGAACTATTTTCGCTTGGGCAAGTCAAAAGACGTTGTTGGTTTGTCTATTAACTTATTTAACATGTTTGGCTGGATCACAGATAATTGGAAAATTCCTCTCGAGTTGAAAAGAATCCGATTAACCAATTAAACTATTAAGATTGGGGAGTTATGGAACAAATACTAACTTATGAGAGAGTTGTACTGCAGGGATTTGGAACAAAGTTTTCTGTTTATACATTTGCTGTGCTTGCAGTTTGGTGGTGCTGGTGACGGAAAATATCTTGGAATTGTTTTATTGTTTAGGACTCGAATCTAAGATTTAGTTGATTGTCAGAATGTGCATTATCAGACAGCATTGACCTTGAAGAGGTTCTCATCATTATTGGATCTTTTAACATTACTACAGTTAGGATTAAATGTTATCTTATCCCTTTTTTATAAATCTTTGGAGAAGTGTCATTGGAGTTCAATCTAATCAGTTATATTGGTTGTGCAAAGCTTTTTTTTTTTTATAAATTATTATTATTATTAGTTTATTATTTTGTCTGGCTAGTTGTATATCCTTTGATGTTCCAAATTGTTTGTTGAGTTTATTTTTGTATTTCATATGTTATTCTGATGTAAGGTCCATGTTTCTGGTCCTTTTTTCTAGCCTTGGCGCAGTCACATTTCCTTCTACTCAGTAGTTAGTCCTGCTATTTATTTTTTATTCTATCATCTCATCTGTGATATTGATGGTGCTTTAGGTGGATGCTGTGGTATACCTTGTGGATGCCTATGACAAGGAAAGGTTTGCAGAGTCAAAAAAGGAGCTGGATGCACTCCTGTCAGATGAGGCCCTGGCCAACGTCCCATTCCTCGTGTTGGGAAACAAGATTGATATACCATATGCTGCCTCTGAAGATGAGTTGCGCTACCATCTCGGCCTAGTCAACTTCACCACTGGCAAGGGTAAGGTGAATCTTGCTGATTCAAATGTTCGCCCCCTAGAGGTTTTTATGTGCAGTATCGTACGCAAGATGGGGTATGGTGATGGTTTCAAGTGGCTTTCACAATACATCAAGTAGGATTTCTGTTCAATAGGATGTATTAGCAAACCTCCACCTTGCTCTTACCCGAAAGACAAGGGGAAAAAAAATCATGGTATTTATCCCTCTATTTGATCAATCTCTACGCGAGGCTCTGAATTTGGATGTTTTTGTGGTTTGGATCTGTGTGGAAGGAGGTATTTATTCATCAATGTCTGTAAAATGTACTTGTTCCATCAAATCTTTTTCTGGAACTCTAGTATCATTTTTACTCCAACATCTCACTGTGTTTGAGCCCAGATGATATGAATATATTTCTCATTTTTTTTTTTGTGCATTCACTGAGACTCGAACTCGAGTCTATTACAAGGGGGAGGGAGAAGATGTCACTTGAGCTAAGGTTCATTGGCATGGATATATTTCTCATGCCTGGTCTGCCTTGGAACCATGATTTGAGATGCAATGACAGGTATGTAGTTTGGTTTTCTTACATTTTTCTTTCTTTGTATGGACCTGTAAATTGTGAAAAGACCATAAAATTGCTTATGGATGTGGTGGAGTTGGGAGGTTGTCTTATTCTGAGGTAGGTGGGTCTGAGACGGAGGCGGCTTTGGGAGATTAATGTTCTTGAATTTTTTACTGGAGAAAGAAGCATACAAGCTTGGAAGTTTTGTGCTTTGTGCTCTCTCTCTCTCTCTCTCTGGGGTGGTCTACCTTAATACTTATCATGCATGATGACCCTGGTCAATGACATGGGTGGCTTAACTTGAGGTCTTTATTCAACCTTTTGTATGCCAGCTTTAGAGACGTAATAGGCATTGTTCAATGGAGATGTGCTTTTTTGCTTGTTAAAATAGACCGAGCTTAATTGCTTGGAATTTTGAGATCCCAAATGCTATCCACAAGGACCCAAGTAGGAAGAAGCCATAATCCTTTTTTTTTTTTTTTTTTTTTTAAATACAACTTACATTCCAAGTCCCCAAATCTTTTATTCCCAGACCTCCTCCATATTTAGGGTAGCAAAAGTTCTTTCAACTAACTTTTGACTCCTGTCTACCGATAAGAACCCTTCCAAACGGGGAAAATGAGACCTATTATCGTATTACCAAATACTGCTACTAAACAGGGTATACAAGTCATTGGCAAAACTACAGCTTTCAACTTTATCAAGAAATGCCCCCTACAGCTTTCAACTTTATCAAGAAATGCAAGGAGGTGCTCTGGGAGGATTGGAACTGCATGGTGTTGCATATTTTTAGTGAGGCTATTCGTTAATTTTGAAGCCCACAAGCTCTCGAAACACCTCCCGTTGTACTGTTTCCCCCACTTCGCATCAAAGATAGCCAAGGGCTAAAGGAGGCCAGATTCTGTTGGGCGTGGTTGGGCTTCAGCTCTAACTTTCTTGCCTAGTCGGGCCTCTAGCTCCCCTTCAAAAAATAACAATAATAATTTAAGGAAATAATAGTAGGAGACAATATATTTAATTGAAGCTGTAATGCCCCCCGCCAAGCACACAACCACCAAGTACAGAGGTGGTACCAGACGGTTGACTGTGACACCATGAATGGTGCATTGCATATGATGGGTTTGGTTGTGCTGTGATGCAATGTGTGGTTAACCATACAACCAAGAAACAGGCTAGGCCCCACAAATCCCTATCTCAAATGGGACATGCCAGTGTGTATTCAGTATTGTGTGTGTGTTTACCACTTCCACACACAGACGTGTTAATCTTCCGCGTTTTTACCACAACACCCCCGCCATAGTTTTGTCTCCTCTCTACGTCTACGTCCTCCACCACAATTCCATTCAACATCACTCGTTAGTCCTCTTTTCCTCCTTTACTTTGACTCTCTCTCTCTCTCTCTCTCTCTCTCTCTCTCTCATAAATATAAAAACACAACTTCATTTCCCCAACTTTTCACAATTCTAAACTGACAACTCTCTCTTCCTTGCACTCCAACACCCATCACCCATCCCTCTCTCTCTCTCTCTCTCTCTCTCTCTCTCACTCTCACTCTCATATACAAATGGGAAACTGCACTTCTTTCTCCTACTTTGATCAAACAAGTCTTCAAAAGGGTGCAAAAATATTAGAAACAAACGGAAACCTTAAGACAATTGAGTTGCCCGTTACCGTAGCTGAGCTAATGCTAGAGGAGCCAGGCTATATAGTCTCAAAAGTGGCGGAGCTCCACCGCGGACGGCGGATTCAAGCGATGAAAGCGGACGAGGAGCTACAATCAGGACACCTTTACATGTATTTTCCGGCGACGAGATCACAAACAGTAATAACAGAACGGGAGGTCACCGCCATAGGTTCGGCTACTACAATTTGCAAGAAAAGAGGGGGTAAGGCCAAGTCTAGTTCAAAGGTTTTACCCGCAGGTGTCTGTAAGTGGAGAGAGATAATCAAAGAGAAGCCAAAGAGGATTGCCATTGTAGCCGAGAGTGATACCGGCTTTCCCGGTTACCGGTTGGAAATGCATAAGCCCTGGAATCCTACTCTTGAGACTATATCTGAAGTGGCATCTGAACTTTGACATGGATGGGCCCATGACCCTACAGACTAAATTGGGCCCAATTTAATTAGGCCTCCTTTTTGCATTGGGCCTGCTTGGACTCAAGTGGCAGGCCCAAGGTTCAAGCTTGGGCTCTCTCTGACCAAGGCCTTCCCCCCCCCCCCAACTTTCCTACTTGGGTCTAACCCCGAACCTGGCGCTATCAGGATTTGTGTAATGGGAAGCTTGATTTTGAATAGCAACATTAGCAAATTCAGGTGGTTCGAGTGATAAAATTCTTGATTGTACTATAATTACGAGGTCAATACCATCTTCAGCCAATTTTATTTTGAGCAAATTTTGAAAAATTACAAATAGTAATGATTTGAAGTGAATCTTCTGCATCTGAAAATTTTGAATTTCTTTTAATTTTGTTAGGAAGTCTCTGTCAAACGTACAATTCTAAATTTTAGAATTAAAACTCAATTTATTTTTTTTTGGTAGAAATTAAAACTCAATTTATTGTTATTCGTCAAGGTGTTTACGTATGGAGTTGGTTCATTTATCAAGTTTTATGTCAGCCCGTGGAAATTGAGGTTCCAATTTTCTTTTGTTAATTGTTGATACTATATTTGCAGATATCTATTAATTGCAATCTTTAATTTCTCAAAACAAAGAACTATGCTAAACAAAGATTAATGTACCGCACCGCCAATCTAAAAGCTAAAAAAAGTATAAGGTAGCCGACCAATTCATGTCTTGGGGAGTTTTGATTTCATTTAATCTAGGAAGTATCCTTGTTGTTTCTTGTCTTGGCCTCATGCATGCAAAGAGACTATTCAATAAATAATGACAATCTCTAGAACTTAGTCAATATAAGGTATATTTATTTTCTAGTTAATATAGTTATAGTTGTTGTTGAACAGTTCTTGACTTCTATTTCCCACGCTAGGTTGGAAAATGCAAAACCTCGATTGGGACATCCCAAACAAATTCGTTCTAGGTAAGTAAACACCTCAAGCAAACAATCCTCAAACAAAATACAATTCCCATATTTTTTAAAATAAAATAAAATAAATCTTAGAGTTCTTTGATTTTCTTTTTTCTTTTTTTTTTTGGGAGGAGTTAAATCATAATCAAAGATAAGAAAGCAGGTCAAATAGTTAAGCTAAGCAGACTGTAAAGCCAGCAACCCCATTAACCAAATGGGCATACCAAGTCCACCATTTATACCACTCACAAGTTGGAGCGGTTAACAGAACACCTCCTACATATAGCCCTCCTCTGTTTTCCTCAGTTTCTCACACTTTATTGTCAAAATTTTCTTTTTCAACACCTTTCTCTCTCTTTCTCTCTCATGGGCAATTATATTTCATATAAGCCATCTGGGGTCACCGGAAAAGTGATCCTTTTTGATGGGTCAGTGCAAGAATTCGACAAGCCAATTACGGTAGCAGAGCTCATGTTAGAGCATCCACAACAAGTGGTTGTGGAATTCAATTCAGCTATTTCAGGAAAGAAGCCAATTCCATTGCCTGCAGACAAGAGGCTTGAAACAGAAAAAGTTTATGTGATGCTTCCGATGAAAAGAGGAGGAAAAGCAATGTCATTGACTTCAGAAGAAGCTTCGCATGTTCTCATCACTGCAAATTCAATTCTCAAGTCTAAGACTCTCTTGACTTCCTCTAAGTTTCTTCCTTTGTTTGATGGAATTTGCGGGGCGGGTATTGCTCAGAGTCCTCTTGTGATACAGAAAAAGCATCACAGTTTGGTGGAGAAGCCACTGGAGGGTTATAAAGAGTTCATGTCAGAGACTTTGGAATTTCGACCAGAGTTCTTAGGTCGACAGCTTTCTGAGAGAGGTTGGAAGCCCAGCTTGGACACTATTGTCGAAAAGGGTGTTCATAAGAAGGCGTCTCACTGGTTATTCTAGTTGGTGCTGTTCTTGTTTTTCTCCTTCTATTTTGCATTATTCTTGTAGATCCATGTATTCTGCAAATCACAGAAAAGATGCGTTTTTGGTTGTGATCTTTGTGATGTAGAGAAAGGAAATGTTGTTTATGAGGATTGAAATGGACAAATTAGAATCAAAATTTTCTATTATAAAGTTGATTAACAATAACAAATACCCATGACTTTATGCACTGACAGGTCAAAATAACCCCATCTGATTGCAGTACATCACGACCAGTACACACCTATGCATATAACAAATTTTTATGTGCGTAACAATTAATAAGAATAAGTCATATAAATTTAGATAAAATTAAGATTATCTTGACACTAATAAATACTTTTAACTCTGCAAAGAAAGTTATGTTAATGGCTCCATATCACTCCTATCTCTTGCTATGGAATGAAAGAAAAGCTATAAATAAGATCGAAATTTTGGTTGATAAAGATCCTATAATTTAGTACGGGTAGAAAAAGTGTGGGCGTGTATAGACACACATTTTTCTTTGTATTTTGTGAAAAAGACTGTTTTTATATTTTAAACTCGTGATCTCGAGCTTACCAAAGAAATAATTCCACCATTGTGCCAGGACTCCACCGCTGTACCAAGCGGATGAATTGGATATTTAAAAAAAAAAAAAATGGTACGGTAAATGAAGAAGAGGTCAAGTCTTTGCTTGCATTGGCATCCTTTTCATCGTTCTCAGTTGGCTTATAAAATATGCTAAAGGGGTTGGGTTGCCAGTCAGAGGTTTCTGGCAAATCGGCAGCTGGAAGCTGCCTTACAAACCAAGTTATTTATTCATGTTACCCTTTTATCTTTGGTGGGACAGGCTCTATGATCCAAGGGCGGAGCCACGAGCACACCAGGAAAATATAAAAAAGTTTTATTAAGTGACTGAAATATAATATACACTTAAAATTATAATTTTAAAAGAGAGGTGATACTTACAATTTTTGTGAGATCAAAAAATATCTAAAATTATAAATATTTTTAATATTTTAGTGCTAGCGTTGCTCCTTGCCTCGCCCCTCCATTCGGCTTGCACTTGTAGCAATTAAGAAGCTGTTATAATTTAATTGATACTATCCCTCATATATATACAACAAAATAATGATTACTAGTAGTCAATTTAGAAAACATTAATTATTTCTAATTAAGTTGTAGTATTTGTCTTAATTGACCATAATGAATTAAAAAAAAAGGAAGATCCTCTAAAGTTTCTTCTGTCTGCCCATGATACACTAGCATAATGCATTTTTAATCTTATGATGACAAAATAAAATTTGCAGAGTAGTTTAATGGCAAAATTTATATTTTATTCACATTAATTACAAGGACCATTAGCTGTTAGTGGGTTATGAGTCAATTGATACGATCCCTTCCTCATTAGAGCTAGCTTTTAATTTCAAACTTCTCCTATGAATTAAAAAAAAAAGAAAAAAAAGGTAAGGATTACTGACTGGTCAATTTAGAAAATATTAATTAAATTGTAGTATTTACTTTAATTGACCATAATGAATTAAAAAGAAAACAAAAGGAAGATCTCTAAAGTTTCTCTTGTCTACCCATGTTACTCTACTACAATTTATTTTTTAGCTTATGATGATAAAATAAAATTTTCAAAATAGTCCGACGGCAAAATTTATATTTTATTCGCATTAATTACAAAAATCAAGATTAAGTTTTTGAGCACTATCTCCATTTTTTCTACTGCTGGACGAGGATATTGTTTTCATTCTCTCCTTTATAAACATCAAAATTATCATCTCTATCCCTCTCTCTTACAACCATATTTCTAGTGCAATTTTTAAATTAAGAGATTTTATATCCTCTCGTTAACTATTGATACTCATAAGATCAATGATTATCATTTAATAAGTATGATAGCTTTTAGGATGGAGGAAGAGATAATAGTAACCATGAATAGCATTTTCCTAGTTTGTATTTACATATAATATATATATATGGGAGAGTCTTGTATTCGAGGCTTCTAAGAGGAAGAAAATGATATCAATTAAATTATAACTCATTGGTTCATAATTTGTATTTTACAGAGAACAACTTTGTTGAAGTTAGTTTTGCTTAACCAATAGACAACTGGTTTAATGGGAAGAATACTAAATTATTTAATCAATATTCAGATTCAAGCGTTGGTAATAGAAAGAACTACATTAAGAAAACTCTCTAAAAAAAATTTAACAGCAATTCGAGTTGGATTATTTAGAGTATGGCTCTTAATGCCGGTAGGTCCAGAACCCAAAAAAAAGGTTAGTTTTGCTTAGGAAGTCTGATTTATTCATCTTTAAGCAAGGTTGTTAAGGAGGAAATGATGAACCTTACCAAAGCTCTTTAAATGAAAACCCCACCTAATGATAATAAATGATGTGCTTTGTCAAAACATCTTTGATTGTAACATTATGCAAACCAACTAGGCCGTCCACCATTGACGTTGAGCCCAAAATCTATTCATTTGGATTAAGATTTAATCACACCATAATTTATTTTATTTCCACCTTTAAAATGATTGTGTTCCCAAAACAAATGAGATTAATTTCATTTAAGAAAAGTATTTAAAACAAATGATTAA
This sequence comes from Dillenia turbinata, assembly GCA_037126225.1. Classification (NCBI taxonomy): domain Eukaryota; kingdom Viridiplantae; phylum Streptophyta; class Magnoliopsida; order Dilleniales; family Dilleniaceae; genus Dillenia; species Dillenia turbinata. The sequence goes on from JBAMMX010000006.1 coordinate 958,056, forward strand.
TGCCTTAATCATACAAAGGTATGTTATGATTAAAATTGTAACAAATGACAATGAGATATAACTTTTAACCAAGACAATGAGATATAACTTAAATGATATTATTTTTTGTTCTTAGAGGTCTCAAGCAATGTCTGTGTGCTTAAGAAAGAAATAGAAAAATGATGTTAAATTCTCATCAGTATGACTCAAAGGAATGGCTCCTTTGGCCTCGGATTTTCACATAATGGACACGATGAACGTAGATACTCTTTGAGACCGGTTAAAAACTTCAACCTAAACTACATCAAATCTAATCTAATAGTAAGTTAAATAGATCTACGAATGAAAGTTCAAAATATTTCAATTGGTACACGCAAGAAATAAGCCAATTCCACAGCTTTTTATTCAATTTCGCGTGGAGTCAAATGCTCATCGATACGAGTTAAAGGAACAGCTTGGCCTTGGATTTTCATATAAAGGACACGACAAGCATAAATACAAATTGCTCTTTCTTTTAGTTGTTAAATCTCTCTTTGATTAAGCAATGTGGAATATTTTGAATCCTCATTACTATTAGAATAAGAATGATCTCTGGATTGATTAGAGGATCTTTTTAAACCATAGCACATGGTTTTATAAAATCGTACGATTTTCTCAATCCAAATCAAGCAGGTTATATACGAAGAAGATTAGGCTCAGCATATTTTACTATTTTTTCTCAATATGAACACGAAACATTGCATTAAATTTAGATAAGATGCTAAACAAGATTTATTTTTTTGTATAATATTTATTTTATTTTATTTTATTTTATATAATATTTTTAATTAAAATATTTTTTAAGAAAATCTAGGATCGTGAAAATGTAAGAAAAATGATATTATAAAAACAATTTAAATTATTGTTATTTCGATAATATTTGAATTAAAAAAAAATATCTGTAATGTAAGCTGAGATAATCAAACAGGGTGTATGTCTCAATTCAGAATCTGAAATATTTAATGCTAGACATCATCTCTTGTGACCTTCCTTTTTGGAGGTTCATCTTGCCTTTAAAAATAACATAATTAAAAAAAAAAAATCAAAATTTTTAAAGTCTAAGGTGATTTGTTACTTTTTTTGCAATAATTCAACAAATTATAATAAATTACATTTGTCTGCTAATAATACAGAACATAAAAGGGCAATGAAGAGCAGTAGTTTTTCTATGATTATATCATCTCTTTAGGCAAAATTAGGTCATATGCTCTTAGATCAATGTGATTTGTTCAATTTTTCCTTTTAATTGTAACTAAGCCCTCTTAAAATACTACCTCAGCTGGCAACATAACAGTATGCATTTTGAAAGAATAGAGAGAGTGATGAAAAAGATGTGTGAAGAAGAGAAGGGAACAAGACAAGACAAGCTTCTTCTTCTTCTTCATCATCACAGTATGGGCATTATTCCAAGGAGACCAGAGCTTTTAGTGTGTATCGGAACAGACTACAAAGCAAGTGGGAGGGGTCTCTTTTTGCTTCCCACGACTCTACCATAAAGTCCTCAAAAGGATTATTGTATTCATTGCAATCAATGCCCATTCATACATTAAATACCCTTCTATACACAAGTTCTCTGAATGATGGGTACGGTTCAAAACAATCTTCAAACAAAATCTAGAAAGCAAATTATCCATTAGTGAAGTTAATTGCACCAAATTAACGAGTTATAATGGGATTTTAGACCAAGAAAAGCATACTTTACTTTCCTATCTACAAAGCACAGGTTTTATTTCCTTCCCTCCCACATGGGTCATATACAACCCTAGCCCTAACCATGGTCTAGAGCCCAACAAAACCAAAAACTTCCGATTTCGATTCCAGGATAAAAAGAATAAGAACTTAAATTGAAATTATAGTTTAGTTTCATTCTAGAAAATATAAGATGACTAAAATGCACCTCCAACTAGTTATTTTTTGATAGTTAGGATGGGAGTTTTGGTCTTTTTCCACAAACTATCTATATCCCATATTCTATTAAACAAAATTCCATTAGAACCGAAACTAGAACTGGCAGTTCCAATCCAGTTCCAATCTAATTGTTACCACCACCATTAGATGTTAGAGTTCTTACTCAAGTATAAAATAATTAAGTTAAATCCTAATTTACTAAATATTAAGTGAACTTATAACATTAATTCTACGAAAATAAGTCCTATTTGATAGGTGTGGAGTTTACTTTGCTGCCTTTAGCATTAAACTAATCGGAATTCCTGACCTCTCTTGCAAGGAAAGCTATTTCCCGGTGCTTTTGAAGAATGGCCTTGCATTCAGCTTTTGTATCGAGGATAATAGCCATGTTCCCTTGCTTCTCATTCAAAAAACCCCCTCTCAGTTGTTGGTTAAAAAAATAAAAAGTTCTGAGTGCCATACTCGGTGACGGATCCAGGATTGGAGGACAGTTAACAGAATGACAAATGCTTTGGGATGAGAATTGGGATAATATTTATTTGATACGTAAAAATTAATAAAATTACTTTGATTCAATGAAGGCAATTGTCCATCTTGTTTCATAGGTGGCTTCGTCGTCGGTGCTGCTTGAGAGGTCTCTCCAGGTTATATGATAACGGATAATTCTTCTACATATGATTATTAAATAAATCAAAATTATTATTAAAATATTAAAATTTATTTAAAAAAAAAACTTATCGAATATATTAATAACACTTTTTATAAGGATAGGAGGCACTAAAAATAATAATTGGGGACCCATCACTTTGTTTATAAGATATTAAGTGGGGGGGGGGGTCAGTTCAGATTCAGATGTAGTAACTCATCTTATTGCAGTAATAATTATCCCATAAGTGGGTCATGCATCTTGTTGGATGCCAACCCTCTGTTAGTTAAGCAGTCACCAACTCATCTGTTACTTAATTAATCTAATAAATATTTTTAATCTTAAAAATTAGAATTGATGTTCTATTTTTTGTAAATTTTTAAGAATTACCTTATGAATAGAAGAGAGCTACTCACATCGTATCTCACTCTTCTTATCAAAGTCCAAGATTTTAATTTTTTTTGAAAAATTAATATATATATATATTGATATTTAAAATAAGATATTATTAAAAATATTTTAAAAAAAATATTAACAATCTTTGAAATACTAATAAAATCTTTTCCAATGTTATTTATTTTCTATAGCTTATAACCTTGGGGCTTTTTACTTCATGTACTTGGTAGTTACCTTATCACTAGCTTTCTTTAATAGAGTTATCTTAAAAAAAGTGAAAGAACAACTTGGAAAGCCAATCATCAAATGCTCTTCACTCTCTCTCTTACTTCATCACTGCCATTTCAGCTATTTATACTTCTTCCTTCTCCTTCAAACCACATAACCCAAGAAGAGAAAAATGCCTAGCACATTCACCACACCCTCATTTCTCTTCGTTCTCCTTCTCCTTACTGCATCATTTTGTCTGGTCAATTCACGGGCGCCATTCGCCTGCGATCCAAGCGATGAGGCCACGAAGGATTTCCCGTTTTGCCGGACATCGATGCCGATTTCTGAGAGAGTGAAGGACTTGATCGGACGGCTGACATTGCAGGAGAAAATTAAGCTGTTGGTGAACAATGCAGCAGGAGTCACAAGGCTTGGGATCAAAGGGTATGAATGGTGGTCTGAGGCTCTTCATGGGGTTTCCAATGTGGGTCCGGGGACTAGATTTGGAGGGGACATTCCTGCTGCCACTAGCTTTCCTCAAGTGATCACAACCGTTGCTTCTTTCAATGCTTCACTTTGGGAAGCCATTGGACGGGTGAGATTTCTTTTGTCAAAATTCTCTTTATCTTGATTGTAGTTCAACATGGGTATGTTGTTTTGTACAGTATGCTCTTTTGATGAAAAGTTTTGGAAACAGTGTCTTCAGTCTTGTGACTTGGACACTGCACAAAACACTGTGGTCTTGTGAAGGGCCGGCGCTTTGCAGTCAGGTCGAGCCAAATAATAATAATACTAATAAAGAAATAAAAAAAGTAAGAGCAATGCCATATTTTACTTAATACTCTATATCATAAAAAATATGTATATTAAAATTTTTAAATTTGAATAATTTTAAATTGATTAAAATATTTTTGAAATAAAAAAAAATTTTAATTCATGATGAAAGGACTATTACATAAAATATGTCCACGTGATCTTTGATTTATTTAGTCTCTCTGGTATTATATCAATATAAAATTATTTCTTCTTTTTTTTTCGATTTTTCTATATAAGTTGTCAATTCTTTTCGAGAATAATTGAACCAAATACTCAACATTATGCATCATTCTTGCCAGCTTTTAATTTGTACCCTACAAAATTATTTCTTCTTTTTTTTGGATTTTTTCTATATAAGTTGTTAATTTTTTTTGGAGAATAATTGAACCAAATACTCAACATTATGCATCATTCTTGTAAACTTTTATTTTGTTACCTATTTTATACTGGAATAGCACAGTTTCACTTGGTGAATAGATCTCCACAAATAACCTTAGTGTATGTGTAATTAAGTTTTAGTTGAAACAAGGGCGAAGAAGGGACAACCAAATCTATGGTAAGATACTCATGTCAACTACAAGTGTCTGGGTTGCTACTGCAAAGCAACAAAAACAAAAATATTGGAACAAAAAGCATCCAAAGCTTTTTTTGAAAATAACCATTCTCACCACACACAGTACAATGTGACCAGATCGAGTAAAATTTATCGCAATGGTATCCACTTTGAAAATATGCTTAACATAAACTGATGAAGAATTCTGACACACATTTAATTTTAGCCCATACCTCTACGATTTATGGTTTTACTGTTAATGGCGATCTGGGGTCCATACCCACTTGCCCCCTTGTTTCTTTTTCTGTTCTTAAGAAAAAAGTGAAAGAAGCGATCGAGGTGTTTGGCGTCGCCTCTAATATTTCTAAAATTATGATTAAAATTTTCTATATTATTGATATTTGGATAGAAGGTTGATCATAACTTTGGTTCAGAAGTAATGATTAATATCATGTAAATCGAATATTTTATGGTAAAAGAAAATTCTTATGATAATACTTAAAAAAAAAAAAGATAGCAGATCGAACTATTTCTTCTTCATTTCTTTTTTTTTTCCCTTTTATTTGACTATTCGGTTAATTAAAAAATTTAAAGACTTTTTAAATCCTTTTTTAAAGTTTTTTTCCACCGTCTATTTTTCTATAAAAATTTAGTGCTCTCAACGATTAATTTTTTTCTTCTCTTGTTAATGAAAAGGAATATGGGGACCATTAGCACTCGAGTCAAAGCTTGAGATAGGGGAAGGAGGGTTTGTCGACCCAATGAAATTCTTTCGATTTTTGTAACGTTTTAAAAAATAAAATAAAATGAAACGAAAAATATTGTTGAATTGAAACTTGCAGGTTGTATCGGACGAAGCAAGAGCAATGTACAACGGAGGGAATGCCGGTCTCACATACTGGAGTCCCAACGTGAACATCTTTAGGGACCCGAGGTGGGGACGAGGACAGGAGACTCCCGGTGAGGACCCCATTGTAGCCGGTAAATATGCGGCCAGCTACGTGAGAGGTCTGCAGGGAAATGACGGTAACAGGTTGAAAGTCGCTGCTTGTTGCAAGCATTATACAGCGTACGATCTCGATAACTGGAACGGGGTTGATCGATTCCACTTTAATGCTAAGGTATTGTTGCTGTTGTTGGGTTGGAATTTAATGCTGTTGTGCGCACTATAAGACGCTACACGTGATTCTGATCCTTCGTCTCTGACCGCTTATCAGTCTGACCTAATTGCTAAAAAGATAACCAGGATTGGCCGGTAGATACCCTACACTGACTTTTGTGGTCCACTGTTCTTATTGTGGTTTATATACTAGAATGAGAATGTGGAGCGAATCATTAAAATAAACAAATGTATTTAGGGCATGAGCAATCTTCTTGTTCTCACGTGGGAAACCACACGTGTGGGTCCGTGTGCATGCAGGTAAGCAAACAGGATATGGAAGATACGTTTGACGTCCCATTTAGGGCTTGTGTTGAAGAAGGCAAAGTTGCTAGTGTTATGTGCTCTTACAACCAAGTCAATGGCATTCCCACTTGCGCTGATCCAAACCTCCTCCGCAACACCATCCGCGGCACTTGGCAGCTTAACGGGTAATGCCACAACAATTGACCATTAACATTAATTATGTGAGATCCTAGGGGAAGAGGGTATGCTTCGATGATTAACTCTTTCGCGGACACCATAGCTGACTTGTGCGGCGAAAAGGAAGAATCGCATCTTGAACATGGTGCGATTCGTGGTAATTTTAGGATTGCCAACTTCAAGAGTTGACACGAGGAACACGAGTCAGCCTAATGTCAACTGACTGAGATGATGTGACAAGAAAATTTGAACATTAGTTTAAACAATATATGATTAACTCAAATCATTTGATTAGCATAAGTTCATGTAACTTGAAATTTAGCAAATACTAAACCATAATACATGTCCATACAGATACATAGTTTCAGACTGTGATTCTGTTGGGGTATTTTATGACAACCAACATTATACATCAACACCAGAAGATGCAGCTGCGGATGCAATCAAAGCAGGCTAGTCCTTTTTCTTTTTCTGTTTCTTTTCGTGCCAGATTTGGCCCCACCGGTAACGAAGGTACCAAATTCATCAAAATTACTGATGAAGGGTATTCTGATCATTTTGCAGGGTTGGATTTGGATTGTGGGCCTTTCTTGGCAGTGCACACAGAAGATGCAATTAAAAGAGGAAGATTAAGTGAAACTGATGTCAATGGTGCATTAGTGAACACATTAACAGTCCAAATGAGGCTAGGGATGTTTGATGGCGAGCCATCAGCTCAGCCATATGGGAACCTAGGTCCAAGAGATGTGTGCACCAGGGCTCACCAGGAGCTTGCTCTTGAAGCTGCTAGGCAGGGCATTGTGCTCCTTAAAAACAAAGGGCATGAATTGCCCTTGTCTTCTCATCGCCACCGGACGGTTGCTGTTATTGGACCTAATTCAGATGTTACTGAGGCTATGATCGGCAATTATGCTGGTAAGCCTCCCCAACCCCACTTGGGCCCAAGGGCTTATTACGGGCACAATAGTAAACTACCTGTACCCCAATGCAAGTTTGGGCCTGGATCTTTGTTTTGGAATTGACATTTTGGTTTCAACTAGGAGTGCCCTGTGGGTACACAACACCCTTGCAAGGAATAGGGAGGTATGCGAAGACCCTTCACCAACACGGTTGTTCCAATGTTTCTTGTGCCGATGACCAGCTATTTGGTCGAGCACTTCATGTCGCTCGTCAAGCCGATGCTACTATTCTAGTGATGGGTCTGGACCAATCCATTGAGGCAGAATTTAGAGACCGATCAAGTCTCTTACTACCTGGGAAGCAACAAGAACTTGTGACCAAGGTTGCATCAGCCGCAAAGGGTCCTACCGTGTTGGTCTTGATGAGCGGTGGCCCAATTGATGTCTCATTCGCTAAGAATGATCCCCGCATTGCTGCGATCTTGTGGGCCGGTTACCCAGGCCAAGCTGGAGGAGCAGCAATTGCTGATGTCCTTTTCGGAACAACAAATCCAGGTACATTCTGTGGTTCAACTTCGGTATGTTATGGGCTTCCTGGACCTCTTTGAATGTCAGACTTGGACTTAATGGGGCAAGGTTCATTAAATTCTTATGGCTAATAGTTTTTTCGGTGCCCAACTTTAGTGGTACTAATGAAATTCATGTGTTCTTGTTTAGGTGGCAAGTTACCTATAACATGGTACCCTGAGGACTATATTTCCAAACTACCGATGACAATCATGGCACTTCGAATGGATCCGAAACGGGGCTATCCAGGGAGGACATACAGGTTCTACTATGGTCCAGTCGTGTACCCTTTTGGGCATGGTTTAAGCTACACAAATTTCCTTCAAACTCTAGCCAAAGCTCCAACCAGTATAACAATACCCCTGCATGGACACCATAAACATCCAAATGCCACGATTTCAAAGACCGCTGTTAGGGTTACACATGCAAAGTGTAACAAGTTAACAGTAACTGTACACATTGATGTGAAGAATATCGGCTCAAGGGATGGGTCCCACACATTACTTGTCTTCTCAACCCCGCCCGGACATTGGGGTCAACACAAACAGCTGGTGGCCTTCGACAGAGTGCATGTGCTGGCCGGAGCTCAGCAAAGGGTTAGGATCAACATTCATGTCTGCAAGTATCTTAGCGTGGTGGACAGATTTGGTATTAGAAGGATTCCTATGGGTCAACATAGCCTTCATATTGGAGACACCCATCATTCTTTCTCTCTACAAGCCACAACTCTAGGCATAATTAAGTCGTGAACGGACGATTATGCCCACGTGCTTTTTTTCTTAAAGTCATTCATGTCCTAGCTCAGATTATTTGGATGCCCCCAAAAGAGGGGACGGGTCATAGTCCAATCAGTTGCAAATGTTGCGGAGTGGGGGAGAGAAAACATGTGGGTGTTTCTTTCAATCAAAAAAAAAATTATTGCAGGGCATTCATCAGAATGTGCAATGCAATTCAATAGGTTGAGACTTTTAGAGAAATAAAACAAGCATACACTGTCCAAGTTTTGCTAAGAGATTCAAGTACTCGAAGCTCGATGAGGAGGCTTTCATTTTACTGTTTGATAGTGGCATTAGTTTTTGTCTTCTGGGACAATTTGAAATTTATGGCTTTCATTGATTCTCGCCCTACCTCTCAGGCTGGAAATTCGGCAGGGTTTGTTCTCAATTATAAGACCCTTCTCTCTCTTTCTCTCTCTCTCATTTTCTGATCCTCGTAGTCATTTCAGAACCATTAAAATCCAAAGACTTAAAGCACTCTTCTAGCAATGAGACCAAAAGGGACCAGCATCTATTATTGCCATTTGCAGTTTTGCAACCCATAGTACTCACGCCATCATGTGGTTGTCCTAGTCTCGTCTCTTGTCCTCTCTTATCTCTTATGGAATGGTCTCACTATTGTCCAATTCCATAGTAGAGATACACTTATTTGCCAATTCCATGCCCATTCACTTGATTTCTATCGTTGCTATTAATTTGTTAAGGGTTTTTCTTTTTTTTTAATCATAAGACATTACGAAATCTAAGATGTCAATAAGTACAAGAAACATAAGTTATAATCAAAAAGTATAAAAAATTATGTGTATTAAAATTGCTAATTAGCTATTTAATATCTCAACCATAGAAAATGAGTTATCGTCATCACCATGACAACTATTATTTCTCCGTTTAGGGAAAACCATTAATACTAATAAAATGGCTCTAATTTTTTTAAAACTTAATGTGATTTCTTATAATTTGTAAGATAGTTGGGCACGATTTGACAATATTAGCTATGATAGCTATTTTTTTTTATTACAACAGAAATTGAACCCCAAATCACGAGATCGAGAGGAGGATTATTGTCAATGGGCTGTCTTCTTGGGGCCCTACGATAGCTATTCTTCTAAAGGTAGAGAGAAAGAGAGCAAGTTAGAACTTGTTTTCTAATTATGTGACTATACAATTGCTCTCTTTACACAAGAAAAAAAAAATTATATGTATGATATAATTACAAGATTAATAATCAAGACAAAACTTAATATCATGTTTCGATAATTAGGCTTGAATGATAGTCAATCATCTTCCACTAATTAAATTTAAATGATCTTTAATCAAACAATTGTATGATTAAGTGGTTTGTATTATCAATTAAAAAAAAAAGATCAGTGATATGAAATTTTATCTTTTTTTAAAAAAAAAATGTACATAAATAGGAAATAAGCTTCCTATACTTTTTATATTCTAGAGAGAAATATTAAGTTCAAGGCTTCTATATTGGGGACTGTAGTTTAGAGTTGTTCAGACGGTGACTGATCCTATCCTTGTCACACTAAAAGAGATTTAATCTCTCTCTCTCTCTCTCTCTCTCACTATTGAGGGACATAGGAGAGCAAGGAAAGAATAAGAGAATATTAAAAGGGGAAAACTTTGTGAAAACTAAAAGGCTGAGGAAGTGGGTGGGGAGCTCGATGGTAAGATCTTAAAACCTACAAACTCTGAACCTCTCCCTCAAAGGCCCAACCATTGCTTTGATCAGATCAACATCATTCCCATTCATTGCACCCAACCCCCCTCCCTCCCCTGACAACAGTCATCCCTCTTTCGTATGTGTCTCGAAGAATTACAACCACTTTATTTATTTATTTTTTATTTTTTGGCTTCTGATGATTCACCTTTCTTTAATTAATATTTGATTAAAGACATTTAACTTTTCATTTGACATTTGTTTGGTTCTACTGCTTGATCTGTTTAATGGGGGTGGGGTGGAAACAAACAACAATTCTCCATGACGGACAGGCACTTCAAAATTGTCAAACTCCAATTCATTTACGAGGTCTCAAATTCACGAATTACGGCTCCCATAATAATTACTACGTTTGACTCCTGAAATTCGTTGCATGAAGTCAACCATTTTGCTTCTGATTCAATATGTAATATATATGTACACGCGCTTGTCAACAATGACCCGTGAAGCCTGAACCCTTTCTTTTATTATTATTATTATTATTATTATTATTTATTATCTCAAATTAAATGATTAAAAATCCGCGGTTTCTTGCCTGCTTGTGCAATGCGATTGCGACCTGACTTCAAAATCAACGAAATTTATGATTTATTTTTTTATATGATTTCAAGGATATTTACTCAGTACAGGAACACCATTTTTCATTACTTAAAACTCGGTCAACTCCATTGCTTTAAAAAGAAAAAAAGGAAGAATTCGCAGTTTATCACACCCCATCTCCTAAAAATCACTTGTTCCTCTCCTACAATCGGTCAACATTACTCTCTCGTGACTAAAATAAAATAATAAAATTGTGTACATCCAACGAGAAAATGCAAAGAATCTAGTGTGTATGTATTTTTTTTTGGATCAATCGGTATCCGAAACTATATTTTGATCACCTCCATTCAAACGTTGTCCGGCTTAATTTAGAATAAAGATATTTCAATAAAGTTTTCTTTTTTTCTATTTTTAAGTTTTGAATACGAGAATTTGTTAAAAGATTTAGTATTTTCGCCTGTTACGTTGACTGACCGTGGGTTGACATTTAGCGTTTATGTGTGAGAATGGAACACATGCTCCATGCTTTGGTCTCAAATTTCAAAAAGATTGATCTGAAATTTTCTATACAGAAGGGCTTTTTGTTGGGGGGGGGGGATGTTCCTAATTAAAAAAATTAAGCATCCGAATCATTTGTTGGGCATTAAGTGGGTTAAAATAGAATTAATTTGAAATAATTCTGTCAGTTTAGGGTTGCATTATTGGGTTGATCTGCACTCGCAGACACACACAATTAAGCTGGTCTTTGCTGTCCCAATTTCGAAGTTACACTAACACACTTTGTGGCTCTCACGTTCGCGGCACATGGGTCAACATTCCCACGTGAAATTTCATCCCTCCTCTTTGGCACGTGCACTGCACACTCTGCTATGCTCACATAAAATATGGAAAAAAGAAAAATTATACATATATGTATATATATGTATTTGATTTGAAAATATGTGTTTTTTCGGCTCTAAAAATGGATTACCGAGCCATTTGTTATGGAGTAGTTAAAATTTTGATTTAATAGACATTTCTTAATTAAATTTTAAATTCAAAATTTAAAAATAAAAAAATACTTTGGAAGAGTTTTTCTTAAAGTGGCCCAATATTATTTTTCTGGTTCATTCAAAAAATAAAAATAAAAAAACTATAATGGAGAATTGAGTTAAATCTCATAACTACTGATATTTGATGGTTAAGTAACCATTTGATAGGGGTTTTTTTTTTCAATTTTTCTTAAAAAATAATAATTTTTAAAATAAAATTAAAAGTTGTTTAGTATTTTTAATTTTAAAAATAAACTTATTTCATAACTTTTGAAATAAAGTTAAAAATTAAGAATTAAAATTAAAGAGGAAGAGAGAACATAAAGGTAAATAAATTTATGACATGAATATATTTGAAATTTTATATTTTTCAAGTAAGGATATAAATGTAATAAAAAAATATACTTCTTAAAAGCTGGAGTATAAAAAATAAAAAAAAATAAAAGCTACTCTCAGGAGTTTTTACTTTAAAATTATTTTTAAAATTTTTATTCATAAAAAAATTATTTAGAAGTCAAAAAAAAAATTACCAAACAGGCACTAAATCCCTTACTATAAAATTATTAAAATATTAAAATTTAGCATTTATTTTATACGTTTCACCAATGGCAAAGAAAAATAAAATTTTCTCATTTGCAGGTGAGAATACCACTTTATCGGTGGAAAGCAAGGACCCTTATAAAGACATGCATTGGATTAAATGAGCACAGTGATTGGAAAATCCAAAGCTTTTTTTTATTATTATTATTGATTTTGGTTAAAAGAAATCAACATTATTGTGCCGTCAAAATGAGACCTATCTAAAGTCATTCGATAAGAGAATCTTTAGGAGTTCACAAAAACCACATTATTGCACCCTCGGATACAAGCATGTCTAGAGTATGGGAGGTGTGTGTTCACATATATACATATATATATAATTATTAATTTAATTACATAGCCACTTAATGGATGTTTTTAATTATTTATTTTTTTATAATCCATAGATATCTGGTAATCAATATTGATTCCGATTGAATTTGGTTTGAAGTTAAATCAGATTGAATGTTAAAAACAAAACTCTTTTGATATTTATTTTTTTTATAGATAAAAACTTAAATCCAAAATCTTATTTAAAAAATAACAATACCCAACCACTGTACCGATAAGGAGTTGGTTTTTAATTCTTTACTATATACTATATAAGTGGTATTAGATTATTAAGAACGGGGGATTGGAAGTTCCTCTTACATGCCATCCCACCTTTAAATAAGGATCATGGTATAAGTATTTCTTTTTTTTTTTTGTGTATAGGAATTGCCCTCTTCTATATTTTTTTGGGGTTAGGTGTCACCCATTGTTACTATATTCTTATTTTTCGAATTTAATTCTTGGGTCTGACCCTTTTACATACCAAAATTTATGATTATATTTTAATTTTTCAAGCCAACCTACTACTGCTACGTGTTTAAATTTTGGAATTTTTTCAATTCTGAGTGAACTTATTTTTAATATTGATTATATGATTAGGTTGAATATTAGTTGATGATACATTGTATAGATCTTATAACCAACTTTTGTCACACATTTTTTAGACATACATTAATATTTATATAAGCCATAGATTTTATAGTAACTAGCACGCTATTAATAAAAATGGGTAACGTTAGGCATATGAGCTATGGTGTCATGTCATATCAAAGTTTCTTCAGATTACTGCATAAAAGAACAGAAAAACAAATTTAATTATTACAAGAAAACCTGTTTGGCACAATATTTTCTTTAAGAAAAGTAAGAAACATTTTAACTCTATCACTTAGAATTCAAATATCTATGTAATAAAAAAAAATCGGTTATGTAGTAAAACTTATGCTATTCTTTTCCTATGGCAAGTAGATAATGGTCAAACGTGTGCTTCACCGTCAGACTCCCATCTTAAACAACAGAATGAGCACGACAACCCAACCATTGACTGCAAGCTACTTCCCCACGCCATTAGAACGCCATATTGACTTGGCCTCGACAAACACCAATAAAGGAACCTCCTCCGCCCTCTTAAGTGGAACGGCCAATCGGCACCAATGACATTGATCAAAACCACGTTCAGGTGCTATGTTAGAAATTTTATTATCCAAAGAGTTGGCAAAATTATATTAACTGCTTCAATGAACAAAAATTAATTTTGCAATTGTATAGGCTAGTAAAAGATTTCTGAGGGAAAGAAGGGCCAGCTGTATTTAACAAACCTCTGGACATAGTCTGCCTTGTAGCTCAAATGGTTTTAAATGGGACATAACATAAACATTTGTTTGCAAGTTTGAGAGTCAAACAAAAGGAAATCTGCTTTGTTTGTTGAAGTCGAATGATGGGGGAAAATGGAGTATGATTTAAAATACTAGTTTGTACAACTGTGTCACGACTGTCCCATCAACCTTCTACCCCCGTGACTACAAACTTATAATTGTCAACAATTTTTGGGAATGAGAACACAGCTCAAATGTGATCCAATCCATTATGATTGAAATAGAGAATGTGAATATTACTGAAAACAATATTTGATTCTTTAAATAAAATTTAATTTTAAATCTTAAAAATAAATAAAAATTATATTAAAAGAATTCTTTTTATAAATAATTTAATAATAAATTGAGTCAGATTAATTAAAATATGATTTAAAATACCATTTGATCGTGCCAAAAAAATAATTATGAATATATGGAAGGCTCCATCTATTTCCAGGCCTATAGTATAGGGACTTGTTTTTGTCATTGCCCCGCAAGTGGGACTTTGATGCCCTATGTTAAATTGGTCTCTTTTAATTTTTCTCTTAAAAGGTTTTGTCTAAGGTGAGACATGGCATGTGTTTTGTGCAACTACACATCATAGATGAGCGAGGGAAATGCTTATGGCATGCTTTTGGATATGTCTCTTAAATTTGAATTCTTTTAGGGAAATGCACACATCAACCCTTTTCCCATTTGGCCACTTTCTTTTAAAATCATGAGAGTGAACATACCTACCATACAAATTAAGGGCACTTCTTTACTCACAATCATATAGAAAGTGTATAAAATGCAGTTTCCATTACGTACACGTCTATAAACAAATTTTGTAAAAGTACTTAAATTTGCCTAAAACTATTAACGTATATAATAAAAAGAATACTTCTTTTAATCAGACACTCAGTCGATTGAAATATTAACGTATGTTATTATGGATCCGCACCCAATCGAACGAGTGGGGTCTTTATTCCAGGCTACGATTGGCTCATCCATTGATGATCTAACCTAGAATTTGAGCCCTCCTTTATCAAAATGGGGACCCATATCAGTACAATCTGGAAATCTTAGCTGGTGCAGGAATTGGAGCTACATTTTTGGAATAAGCCCACTTCTTTATACCTCCTCCATATGAACATACAAGTCCCAAAGGTCCCAATTTTCGTAGGGACTTATGATACACTTTGTAGGACCCTCTATCATACTATTAAGGTCCTTCCTAATTCTTCAGATTCCTGAATGTATTGGATTTTTCTTCTATATGGCTTGAAATTTAGTCCGATTATGTGCACAATAATTTTTTTGGTAAAAAATAAATTTCCAACTCAATGACCAAAGGAACACCCCAGCTTATTTTAAGAATGATTAAGGGGGTGTGTGCAGGCTAATTTATAATCTTAATGCTTCATTCATGTCATACTTAAAAAGACAACTTTGAAGGTAAAAAGAAATCCCAAATAATATCAAACTGATTAAAAATATAGATAGCTATATATATATATATAGACTTAAATTTTATGCTATATAATAATATTACATAAATCAAATTACCTAAATTTTATGTGTTAGTTTACACAAGTATATGTTGATTAATTTTTATTCAGTTTATCAGTATATTTTAATTAATTTTATATACTATATTATATATATATATACATACATATATGAATGCCATGAAAGCGCCAATAGGTTTGTTGGGTTGGATTGAATAATTGTGGAGAACTGAAGGTAGTACAATATATATGTTGAGAAATACTCACAAAAACACTTAAATTATGGATGTTACTAGAATGGTATGCAAAACACGAACCACATGCAGAAGGCCCCCAAAAACCTTGACGATGGGAGGTTGTACAAAAGCTCAGGCTGATCCGGACATTAAGGGAAAGGAGAGTCCTAATTGGGGTGTGGGACCCTAGACCCTCAATTGACACGTGGAGAAAGGCTAGTTCCAATTAATGACGTGGCAAGAGAGTGGGACCCCGCACGAGATCGGGAGGGTGTGTCCTAGAAATGAGGGACCAACACCAAGAGAAGTGGGGTAGGAGAAAGCAAAGTTAGAGAGCCTTTAAGACAAATCCACCTATATTCATGTGCCTTCATTAATCAAAAAATGAAAAATGTGAGTTGAAATGAAATGGAAAAAAAGGGGGGGGGGGAGAGAGAGAGAGAGAGAGAGAGAGAGAGAGAGAGAGAAGTAAAGGGCATGATTCTTGTGCCTTACGAGATAAAGGGTCACCATCCCCACCCCATAAATATGCTTCTACCAAATTACACTAATGCCCTCTTCCAAGCATTAAAGTCCTCTTATCACCTCTTTATTTATTACTATTGTCATGAAATGATGACTCCCTCATATGGACCTCAAAAAAAGAAACTTTCTACCCTTCAATTTGCTCCTCCTTTTGGGAATAAAAAGAAAGATGATATCATCAATAATGCATGCAATTTATTTTAACCAAATTTTTTATGTTCAATTTATTGTCGAATTAATGACATTGTTAAGTTTCATGTATTCAATGTTATATTTTGAACTAAAAGATATGATTTACAAATCAAAATATCATCTAATTTAAATTAAGAAAGGAATATATCTATTACTTTAGTCATTTCTTATTTATAATATGTGCTAATCGCACTGAGAATCAATTCTCATTTTTATCAAATTAAGAAATTTATAAGAGAAAACTTGACGATAATTTCTAAATACGTGAATCATTAAAGAAAAGAAAATTATAAATTTTTAATACCAATCAGCTCTCTGATTTTGTATCAAGATTGCATTGAGATCAATTAAAAGAATCAAATACAATATTAATTGTTTCTATAGACAGGATATTTACTAAAAGGACTACCAATAGAATATTCCACAATAACATAAGGGGTAAGAGGTATAAAAAGAAATTTTCAAATATGAAATGCACAGCCCAATTTTTAGACTATCTTTGGACAACATTCCTCTTGGCCACTCATTATTAATCTTTGTAAGAGATGGAGGAAGGCAACATTCTTTAAATACAAATACATTGGTTATTGCCTAAATGTTTCAAAAATAGTCAATTAAAGTTCAATGACAAAATGGAGATAGAGAACAAAAGAATAGCCAGTTTAATAGATATAGCGTTAGATCTCTTAATTAATATCTTAAATTTAAATTTTAAGGATATAAAAAATTATATTAAAATAATAACTTTTAAAATAGATCATTATAACTCCCAAATGGATTAATTAAAACAGCATTTTTAACATAGGTGAGAGAGAGAGGGGGGGGGAACAAAACATGATGAGATATTAGATGTCATCTTTTATGGAAATCATTAATTTTGACTTTATGCCATCAAATGCTATGTACGCAATCAATCACTTGAATTACTATTCTGGCGAAAGTTGAAAATTCTTCTCATCCCTCATAAAAATGGCATCAAACCATGCAATGAAATCATGCTCCGCGAAATGATGGTATTGATACGGGCTAGATGCACCTATAGATTTAGGGCATGGGAAAGAAATTGAATGTACTCGAAACTGCTGTTCAAACTCTTGCTTCTCAAATTGACAGAGAACAAGTCTCCTGTATTGGTAACCCATCTCCTTCAATGTCATGTGCAGTGTTTAACATAAAAACCTTATACCAAATCTCACATTATTCAATGATATTCAATGCAACTCCAACAAAACATGAATATCTCGGTGGAGTGAAAACTTTGGTAATTCACCAAAGAAATAACTAACAAGTGAATTGAACATTCTAGTACAAAGAAATAAATAATTAAACTGTGAAAAAATGAAAAAGATTTATTGATTTTTTTTTTCAAAAAAAATTGTACATCCTACAATCAAACAAATGTAAATCAACATTTGAATCTTCTAGATCTTGTATTATAACATCAATATTTGATTTTTGGAATATCATGTAAATCCTACCCTTATATTTGCATGAATCATATGGGTTATAGTAAGAAGGATGAATGCTGAAAAAGAAAAGAGGAATTGAAAATTTCAAATCATGTTATCAAAAAATATCAAATACCATAATTGGGAAACCATTTAATTTAATTAATTAAAATTAAAATTTTAAGATGTAATTAGTGTATTTAACTAATCCCACTAAACCAAATCATCAAAATTTTGTTCTCATAAATATTTCCAATAATTGCAAAAGATTGGGAGTAGGTACGGTTCATCAATGGCTCCGTTCAAAAAAATGAAAAGGGTATAAATGTAATTTCAAAAAATGAATCGAGGAAACTTTTTCTTACATTCGCTTTACCTTCTCTTGGGGTAATTTTGGGGCCCCACCATCTCTTTCTCTCCCGGTGGTTGAACCCGAGGACCCGTGAGGACTTCCCTGTTATACCCGGTAACTTCTGATATCTTCACCGGTTATATCCGGTCAAATTGTTGTTTTTTCTTTCCCTTTTAATTTCAAAGCTACAGTCATGGCCTCATGTGTAATGGTCAGGAGAGAGAGGGGGGACGGGGAGAATCCTGTGGTTTTGCCAGCGATGAAGTTGAAGGATCAACGTTTTCTCTGAGTCAAAGCTGGCATTTCCTTAAGGATTTTCATTTTTCTTTTTTTCTCTCATAAAAAAAAAATCACATCTTTAAAAACTCACACCCCTCTCTCTCTCTCTCTCTCTCACATATATATGTCCCTCTCTGTAATATCCTCATCTATTTCTCTCCTTCACATTTTTATTCGGTGGGAAAGAAGAATAGGAGAAGGGGTTTCTCAAATAGTAGTTGGGAGCAATAGTCAACTTGCTCATCCTCTGTTCTTTTGCCGTTGAAGCTTTGTCTTGGTCGTCGACAATAACAACAATGGCAACATCTCCGTCTCTAACCAATGCAGAGAAAAAACACTGGTGGCTCACAAATAAAAAGGTGGGGGTTTCAGTATTTCTTCAAATTTTGTTCAATATCATTCAATTTCATCATCCTCTGGTTTTGGAATCCTTTTTCTTAAAAAAATATATATATATATATATATATATATATATATATATATATATATATATATATATATATATATATCTTTTTTTGGTACAGATTGTTGATAAGTATGTTAAAGATGCAAGATCATTAATAGCAACACACGAACAATCAGACATTGCATCAGCTTTGAATCTGTTAGATGCAGCTTTGTCTCTCTCTCCTAAACTAGAGATTGCGTTGGAGCTCAAAGCCAAGTGTCTCCTTCATCTAAGAAGATTCAAAGAAGTCGCTGATATGCTTCAGGATTATATTCCCAGTGTCAAAATGGGTTCCGACGAAACGGCGTCGTCTTCTTCATCTTCTTCTTCGGATAGTTCTTCACAGCCACTTACTCGAGAGAGAGTGAAGCTTTTGTCTGAGTCGGGGACAGAAAATCCTTCTTTTAAGTGCTTCTCTGTTTCTGATTTGAAGAAGAAAGTCATGGCCGGGCTTTACAAGAATTGTGAGAAAGAAGGGCAATGGAGGTACTTTTCCACACTATTTTCATTGGGTTCTGTTTCATTGATTTTCGTGGGTTTGATAGTTTTTATTATTTAATTCAGTAGAATAATCTGATCTAATCTTGATTATAAAAATCTTGCTTCTGATTTGAGCCAAAAAAAACCGAATTGATGCGGAAATAATTGTTTGAATCAAACTGGATCTTAATTAATCTAATCTCATGCATTATTTTGGAAAGAGGTCTCTTCAATTTAATGAAGCACCAAGTTGGTTAATCATTGACTGTTTAATTTCAATTGAATTTTTAAATGAAAATAAAATATCGTGCGGCTTAATTTTCAGTTCTAAGCTAAGATTTTATTTTATTTATTTTGGTATTAACGTTGTTTGTTTTCTTGTAAGTTTTTTCAGGTACTTGGTATTGGGACAAGCATGTTGTCACTTGGGTTTAATGGAAGACGCAATGGCTCTTCTCCAGACGGGAAAACGCCTGGCGACGGACGCATTCCGCCGGGAGAGCAACTGCTGGTCAG
Source organism: Dillenia turbinata (assembly GCA_037126225.1). Classification (NCBI taxonomy): domain Eukaryota; kingdom Viridiplantae; phylum Streptophyta; class Magnoliopsida; order Dilleniales; family Dilleniaceae; genus Dillenia; species Dillenia turbinata. The sequence continues at coordinate 977,951 of JBAMMX010000006.1, forward strand.
ACGACAGCTTCGCAATCTCCTGCAGCGAAACCGCGAATGCTTCATCAACACCACCAAGAACAGAGTCTGAAAACATCACACACCTACTTAACCAAATCAAGGTCCTCCTCCGCCGTCGCACCTCTGCAATAGCCGCCCTCGACGCAGGTCTCTACTCCGAGGCCATCCGCCACTTCTCCAAGCTCGTCGACTCCCGCCGTGGCTCTCCTCCACCGCAGAGCTTTGTCGCCGAATGCTACATGTACAGAGCCTCTGCTTATAAAGCCTCAGGTAAGCCTTTCCTCCACTCCACCACAATCAACTGCTCCTTAAAATTCTCGTATTCTAATGTGGGGATTATCCTTTGACAGGTCGAATTGCGGACTCAATTGCTGATTGTAATCGAACTCTGGCTCTAGACCCATCTTGCATTGAAGCTTTATCGACCAGAGCTTCGCTTCTGGAATCTATTCGATGTATACCAGATTGCCTACATGATCTAGAGCATCTCAGATTGCTGTACAACTCAATTTTACGCGATAGGAAACTTCCGGGTCCTGCTTGGAAGAGGCAGAGTGTGAGATACAGAGAAATTCCTGGGAAATTATGTGCATTATCGACCAAAATACAGGAATTGAAACAGAGGGTTGCAATGGGAGAGACTGGGAATGTTGATTACTTTGCATTGATTGGATTGAGAAGAGGTTGTTCGAGATCTGAGTTAGAGAGAGCTCATTTGTTGCTTTGTTTGAAGCATAAGCCTGATAAGGCTACCAATTTTGTCGATAAATGCGAAATCATAGATGATTGTGATCTCGATTCGGTTAAGGATCGCGCGAAAATGTCTGCATTGTTGTTGTATAGATTGTTGCAGAAGGGTTATTCGAGTGTGATGAACGCAATCATGGATGAAGAAGCAGCTGAAAAACAGAGGAAGAAAGAGCAACAAGCTACTGAGACCACCAAAACGACGTCGTTTTGTACTGAGACCACCACCACCACCAACAAAACGACGCCGTCTCCCGACAATAGACCCGCTGCCGCAGCTCCTGCATCTTCGATGAGTTCAAATGCGTCTGTATTTCAAGGAGTTTTCTGTAGAGATATTGCGGCAGTTAGTAATCTCCTATCTCAAGTTGGCTTCAGCCGTCCGATTCCGGTCAAATACGAGGCTTTAAGCTGTTGATCATTTTGGGTCAAGCTGATGGACGGTCAAGATTCTACCGGCACATATTCGGGTGTTCAGCTTCCGCCTGTACAGTGAAAAATTTTCGCCAAGAATTTCGCCGGGAAATTTTGGTTCCTCAAAAATGTTTAGATTTTCTGGTCTATTAATTATTAAAAATCCAGTAATGCAATGCTACTGGTAGTATATGTACAGTACTTATATTTTTCTTTTTTCTTAAATTTATTATTGACATTTCTAAAAATTTTCTAAATTTGGCTTCTCGTTCTAGTCGATCCTATTTCTAGTCTTTTGTTGTTTTTTGTTGCATGCGTAGCGTTGGATTCATTTCGCTGACAGAAAAAGGTTAGGTACGGTCTGCAGATGAAAATAGCAGAGAGAGAGAGAGAGGGAGGGAGGGAGAGGTAGGGGTAAATAAATGGGAGATAAGACGTTTGATAGATGCCTAACAAACCCTCTCTCTCTCTGTCTCTCAAAGTTCTATCCATGGGGGCTGACAGTGCTGAAATTCCCAAAGACTTTTGGTGGTCTTTTCTCTTGTTTTTCCTTTGGAGTGAAAACTAAAGTATGTTGAGGATAAGGACACTGCTGCAATCATACAATTATATTTTTTAGCTATTGTTTTTACCCTACGGTAAGAAAAAATCTTTAACAACTGGCATTTCATAAGTGAGGCTAGGGTTTCAGTGAGTTCTGAATTTGGGTCTCCCGTAACTTCTTTTTATTATTATTTTTTGTTGATATTAACATTATAATATGAGTAGTGTAATATTAATTTTGGTTTGATCAAATTTTTGTTGGGAGAAACTTAGTCATTTTTCTTTTTTTTATTTTAATTTTTGTATTCCTCTTCCAATCGTGATTTTAGAATTCAAATCTTAATATAACAAAATAAATATCGATCTCCGTACATGATCTTAATCCTTGTTTTCACTTTCTAGAAATTAGATAATTATAATTATTAAGAAATTATGATTGTCACTTACGGTTTCAATTTAGGTGTCTGTTATTAATTAAGATTATAATGGTTCTTTTAGGACCAAATTAATTTTATAAAGTCTTCAAGAGAATAGTTTAATGGTTATAATCTCTCTCTTCAACTCTGAGATTCAAGATTTAAATCACTGTATAATAAAAAAAAATTAATTTCATAAATCAAAGCCATGAATTTGAACCAATCTCACTGTGCTTCTCTTCTCATCTCCTCTTCCTTTGCAAGTGAAGGTTTAAAGAGTGAGCTTTAGTTCATGAACAGAGAAGAATAAAGCGATTGTTTATTTGGACACACAAAGTGCATTGCATGCCTCCCCTCCCATCGACTTTTAAACTTTCTCAAAAGAATTGGTCCCCATTTCCATGGAATAGGAGGCTTATACGTACACATGCTCCTAATCTCTCTATAATAATTAAAAAAAAAAATCATATTTCCAAGATTTGTTTGGTGACAAAATACCTTCGGTGGTAACATTCCATTGTATTTCTTGTACAAAATCTTTTTTTTTTTTTTTTGTTATATAAAGGTAGATACGCCTGGTTCCGGTGTCTATTTTAGGGATAAATGTATCTTCAGAGAATGTAGCTTGACGTAATGGTAAATTTACTCTTTTAATAATCTCAAAATTATAAATTTGAAGTGTAAAAATAACTTTTTTATAAGATATAAAGAAAAAATCATATACATATACGTTCATCATTCTCTTATCTTCACATTAAGTTAAGAAATATTTTATATGCTGAGTGAATCCTTTTAGATAAATACACATTTATAAAAATTTAAATACTAAGCTTCAATTTCCAAAAAAATATATGAACAAAAGTTTTTTTAGTGTCCCTACAAAGACTGCAAATCTATTTTGGCATCTCATAATAATGTTACTAAAATTAGGTGTATTTTTAAGTAGGAAAAAAAAAAGAAGAAAGGGGTACAAATCATTTGTTATGTGAATTGTACGGATTGTAATATTACATGAATTAAATAAATCAAAAATTAAATATATCAAGTTATACATAATAACATGTATCAATAAAAAATTAAAACTTTTCAAATTTGAATAATTTAAATTAATCATAATATTTTTTAAATCAAGTAAAAAACTTAAAAAATACTAAAATAGACTCACTTAACATATGATCCATCTTGTATCTCATTTATCTGTTATGATAATATTAATATAAGTTTTCCTTTTTCAAAAAAAAAAAAAAGTGAAATGGTAAGTTAAAAATAAAGAAAATAATTAAATTCAACTTTCGATACCAATTACTAAAAAATATTTCATTTAGGAGTTCTTTTTTGGCATTAAATTCACAACCCGCATGGTTGGTATTAATTAAGTGGGAGCTTCAGCGAACCAAGTTCACCATTCATGAATATTTCTTCCTTGGTGTCTGATGATTAATAAAAACAGCAGTAGTACTCATTAACTGAGACGATGTTGAAAAGAAAATACATACACTTCGGTAGTTGTCATTATGACACACCATATCTCCATGGATAGAGAAAGAGAGAGAGAGAGAGAGAGGGAGAGAGGGTATGCCTTGGTTGGTCACAGCCGTGTAGAGACAGCTGTGCCTTAGGGGTGCCGATGGACGGCACACTGTTGGTACTGGTAGGCTTAGCCTATAAGTGGTTTTCGACTCGAGGGCAATCATGTTTGTTAACCTATATTTTAGTTGTGTTACAGTTTAGATGTTTAATAATAATTTTTTTATCTAAATATTATTCTTATAAAATGTGTTCTTATAATAATGATTTTTCTTCTATGGAGATGATTTAGGAAAAATTCACATTTAACAAAATTTTCGTGATATTTTGTCTGGTTTATTTATTTATTTTTTTGTAAAAATAAAACTAAAAGGGAGAGATTGTTAATTCGAAGAAGAAAGAAATATTTAATATTTTTAAATTGTCGTTGTTATTATTATTATTATTATTATGCTTTTGTCCTTTTTTCAATTTAGCCTCAATTAGGGGAACATTTCACCCTATTTTGATGGTAAATATTACTCATCTTAAATTTTAAATTTTATGAAAATTAAAATCATGTTCCAAACATCTCTTTTAAAAAAGTAAGAATTTTATTCAGAAGCACTTTTTTGCAAATGATTTCTACCCAAATTTCTCTCTACCACCGTCTCCTTTAAGAAATAAAGAATTTTTTAATAAAAAATATTTTAATTAAGTATTTTTTTTAAAAAAAAAGATGCATAATCCAGATTAGAATAGCTTCTCTAAGAAGGCCTTTGTTTTTGGTATAAAAAACTCGATTCTTCTTATTCAATTCCTCCATATAAATATATATATATATTTTCCACATTCCTTATTTAATCAAAACTGGGTTACTGAGGGTAGTGGTATTTTCATGTGTTTAGAAAATTTTAGTATGTCTTAAAAGGCTAGGGAACTTGATAATGCCATAATTGGATTCCCCAGAGGAAAGCAAAACAACAAATACTTGTGAGTGATAAAAAGTTTCTCAAGATCATATATTTGAATGAATTTTTTGTACACGTATATTGGTATATATTTTCATAATTTTTATATAACAAAAAAAGAACATACAATATATACACACACATATAATATGTATATTATTTTGTTTTTCTATTAGTTTGACTGATGCCATAATGTTCTATATTTAAATTTTATTCTTATTAAAGTCAAAAAATTATTAAGTTAAAAAAAAAGAACAATCTTGATTATGCATATCTCAATTACCCTTTAAAAAATATTATATATACAAGTCGAGATAGAAAATCAACCATATAGCTTATATTAAGAAAAAAAAATCATATAGTATTACAAAAATTAGGATGTGTGCTTGGATTAAAATAAAATTTTCTGAAATTCAATAATTTGAATCGGGGGTTTTCGTGAGATAGGTCTGACACACAACCCACAAATTTCAAATTTTCAATTGGGGGGTTGCAGTAGGAGGAGTAGTAGTGTTGCTACCACACCAAACCCTTTTGATGGGAGGGTGGGTTTTGCCTTTTGTCTTCTTCTCCTAAAGTTGTCATTCCCTTATTTACTTGTGGCGAAAGTAATGGGGTGTGTAAGTCAGAAATCTTTGAAGTTTGGAAGGACATCCCTGGTGCTCTCCCTCAATTTCACACTTTGGGTCTTACACTTCCCACAATTGTTCTTGCTTGTTTTTTCAATCACCAAAATGGCCTTTGACAATTGCAGCAAACCCCCGCCTTTACACTTATTATTCATGTGGAATTTAATAAAATACAATAGCCTTTTTAGTAGACTTGAACTTACGGTATTAGACATTTTTTAATGCATTTAAAGGATAGCCTCTAAAATAAATCATTATAAATTTTAAATTAGATTAGTCATAAAATAAATGTACAAAAAAAGATAGGTATTGTTAAATACTTTTTTTTTTAGTATGTGTTTATAAAAATATTCTTTGATTATAAAATATTTAATTTTGAAAATCCAACTCTTGAGATAAAACACGCCCAAAATATCTCCGAAGCACGTTAAGATAAGGTAAGTTAGATCCAATGGCAATGGCAGTGTGAAAAGCAGAGAAGAACTAAGAGGAGATTAAAAGAGCAAAGAGAGGGTGGCGTGGGGGAGGGTATGGAATAGAAATGTTGGGAGGAGTAGCACGTGATGTTTGAATGTTGGGGGACATCAGAAAGAGGAGAAGTCATGGCCAGATATGATGATGTCAGTGAAACCCATGTGATGGAATCATTTGCCTCGCTCTCTCTCTCTCTCTCTCTCTCTCTCTCTCCTTCTCAAAGTGACTTGGGCTTGAAAAAGATGTGTATGGGGGGAGTGGGGGAGAGTCTTAATACCATAGCATACTGGATTAGACTTGGTTGGATTTAAAGTTAAGAATAAGGGGATGCCTTTGCCTTTGCCTTTGCCTTTAACCTTCCTTGTCAAATCGACATGTAATGTAACATGCAAACTCCAATACCCTCAAATAATATAACTTTATACTTTAGGTGGCATCATATTTTGCTTTGCATTGTTTGCTCGCAGGAAATTAGGACAACACTGCAAGCAGGTTGAGTTAATCAACCCCACCCCCCACCCCCAAAAAAAAAGAAATAAGAATGTCTTAATGAGTTGTTCTTTAAACCAACCAAGTTAAATTTTAAGTGAGTCTAATGTATATCAAAGCACCTATATGTACAAAGAAGCAAAGAAGAGTTGAGAGGGGCAACAGTGATTTTTTTTTATTTAACAAAAAATTGTATAAATAAATTCACATAGTCATTAGTGACATTTTAGAAAATGATATTCAAAATTTTGGAAATACCATTTATAACCTTAAAAATATTTGTGAAAATCCAAAAAAAATGAAGCTTATTTTTTAAAATTATAACTTCTGCCTTTTTTCAAACTTTTACCTCACATATTATAGTTTGCTCTCCCAATAACAAATAGAACCTTAGTCTCAAAATTTTGATGCCAACTGTTTGAGAGATCATTTGATCTCTCATTTTGGTATTAATAAAAGTTTTACGCTGTTAATTTATCGTAGCTCTTCTTTTTATTTGGATTTGGAATAGATAATGTTCAAAAAAAATACCTTTAATCCTGTGTCGGGCAGGACTAAAAGCAGAATCAAAATAGAAAAGTTTGGTCAAATTTAAATATCACGATACAAAAGCATCAAAGAGATTAAGAATGACTTTCGGTACACCGGTAGCACAACCGGCATTCCTGAATCATTAGGTAAAGGTTGCATGGGTTCACATTTGTGTATAAGTTTGACCATCAAGCTCACACGATTATCTTGTTTATTTTTGAAATAGAAGGGCATTTTAATGTCAATACTCCAAAATTGATTGATAAAAAGTTATTTAAGTTACCAAATTTGAATTTATTGGTGTCCTAAATGGACAGTCTAATGACCACAACTCTCATTACCAACCCCGTGATCTCGGGTTGCAATATTGATATAACCAAAAAAAAAAATTGAATTTATTGGTTTAATCATTAAAACAAGACCATCCCCTAGAATCCAATATTGGGCCCAAACATTCTAGAATTACAAGTTATTGCTACTCCATGTCCACATCCAGCCCACAAAGACCCAACGCTCATGGATTGTAAGCCCATCCGGTACAAAGCATAGATTAAAATCTGTGCAGTTCAACTACTGTTTGTACAAAAGTGACAAAACTTTTTAACAGAAAGGATTGGTTAAGGAAGATGAGCACGGGTCACTAGCTGTTATTTTTCGAAATCTTTTTTCCTGTTCCTTTTTTTGGCTGGTTGGTTTTTACTCGAGGCTTCACAACACTTGGGGCATAACCAGTCTTCCTCTGGCACATTCTGAAGTGGGGGGTCACAACAATCGATATGGGTTCCAATGCCACATCCAGAAGTGCCATTTTCATCACCACAAATTAGCATGACTTCTCCTCTGTCAGTAGAGCCACATACTTGACACTTTAGTTCAGAATCTTGGCTATCTTCTGTAGGGCGAGTAATGAGTTCCTCAACAATTTCCTTTGACCGGCTTTGCAGGTTGTTGAATGATTTTTCGCCCCATGCATGAGTGTTGTAAAGCACATGTTTCTCAAGGGAGTATCCGGGCTTGCAGACATACTCCACCAAGTAATCTGCAACAATGCAGGGTATTTCATGGCTTAGAAATTCTTGTACCCATACATCTGCACGTGGCATGCCTGGTGTAACAACCGCAAAATCAACTCCGGACTTGAGGAATCGGGTGTAAGGGGGCGAAGTTGCTACAATGGTGCCATCCCCAGCCTTTACTGTACGTTTTAAGGTATCCTGTATCACCATTACATGTGAGAATTTGTCAGAACATTAAGTGGCACAATAAGTACGACCTAGAGCAATGTCTAGCCCAAAATCTGCAGACGTTTGCTAGCAATCCAAATAAAGATCAATAGACAGAGGTAGAAATGCCTGACATGCAAAAAAATTTGTTGATCAAAGGTCATGGATGTGACAGGAAATTTAGTAGAATGCACGTAAATATTGTGCAAGAAAATAATTGGATTCCAGCGCAGAGACATACCAAGGGAGGGGCAATGCAGTCTCCGTAGACAACGATACGCAATCCATGAAAAGCACCATGGCCAGTTTTCTCTTTAAGGAGGCGCCATTTCCTTGGAGCCTCTAAATTTATAGCACCATCTTCACTGAGGCCATTCTTGTGCCATTCAAATAGCTCCTCCGCCAGAAATTTTCCTGCTTGACTGCTTGCCGTTAAATATTCGGTCTTAAGAATCCACCTTCATCCAAGAGGAAACAATTTATATGTGGTTTAGATGTTAACAAGCCCACCTACAAAATTATATGCTGACGTTCTAGACTGAGAGACATAATACAAATATGATTGGTATCCAATCCAGCTTGTGAATAGAAAATAAAGAATTTCAGTCAAATCAAATAAAGAACTGCTATTCATGCATGTTTAGGACTATCAGCACAATGGTCCAGTACCTTCCAGATGCAGCAGCTGCAAAGAACTTTTCTGTTCGGCGAATTGGATCTGAGGCAATGAAATGAGTAGCCTGGTAAGACCACTGATGAGAATCTCTGCATAATCTCCCCTTCAAACGCTTAATAACCTGCTGAAATTCCTTCCTTTGTAGTCTGTGTCCACTTAATATAAACCATGCAGGCTCTGGTCTTACCAAGCATAGAACACCTTTCGCATGCATGGAATCACCAGTCTTTTGATGGGTTATTTTGGCTGCTCCATCAGTTTTAATAGACAACTTTCCCTTTTTGGGTTTACCACAACTAACATTTTGAACTTTTTCCCCAACTGGCATGCTCATTTTTTCTCCTTCCAGGGAGCTCTCTGGTCTATCTGCCAGTGCTGCTTTGCTCTTCACTTTATGACCAGGGTCTGGCAATCTTTCTTGCTCCACATGTGTCTTCTCCTTGCCTCTATCATTCACAGCCTCCCTGGTGACATGAATCTCAGACTCCAATCTTTCAGTGGCTCTAGAAACAGTTTTCTTTTTTGTCGCAAGAGACACTTTTGCTTTCTTCACTTTCCCTTTCACCATATCTCTGCGAGCTGGCTTGCCACCCTCAAGACTTTTGTCATAAACTGCTGTTTTGACACAAACTGAAGTTTTCCCTGATGTAATGGCATCACCCGGCATGCCCAAGTTGACAGTGTTGGTTTTATTCGTCATACACTGCCCCTTCTCTGATTTCTCTTGAACAACTGCATCTGCTTTGTTTGTTGATTTGATCACCTCAGGCTTCTCTATGGTAACCATCTTCTCTGGCGCAAACTCTTCTTTGTCCTCTGGTGCTTCAGTATCATCATCCATAAACAGTGTTCTATTTTCCTGTTCGCTCTTAGAATTTGAAATATCTTTTGACTCCATGTTGTTGTCCTCACCAGCACCAGCAATTGAGGGGACTGTCTGAGGCTTCTTAGCTTTGGGTAACTGCTCATTTTCTCCAGTCTCTTTCTCTTTAATTAATTCTGAGGCACTGTTGTCATGGGATGTTCTCCCCAGAATAGAACCCTTTTGCTTATTGGTGCTACTGGCACTCAGCCTAGGTTTAGTACCCAAGCTCTTCTTGGCTACACACTTCTTCCTTTGTGGCTTTGAAAGAGAATCATCATTTCTTTTGTCGGATAAGCTCAAGGTGGGACTGAACATTTTCTCCAACTCCGGTTCTTTTGTAACTAGAGAAGCATCCACATCTTGCTGCCTGTTCTTTTGTGGCTTTGAAAGTGAATCATTGTTTCTTTTGTTGGATAAGTTCAAGGCAGGACTACATGTTTTCTCGGACTCTGGTTCTTTAGTAGCTAAAGAAGCATCTACATCTTGCTGCTTATTCTGTGGCTTATGTATATTATCAACCACTTGAACTGATCTGCCACGAACATCTTCAGCATTAGCCTTGGAAGGCATATCTGGCTTAGCTGTTGCTCTTTGAAAAGTTTTAAGTGTCTGTTCTTCTTCATTGCCATCTTGCAAAGCCTCTGAGGCCATAGATGTGGAACGAGATAGATCACATTTCAATGGCCTTCTCAAAACACATGATGGATTGACTGCTGAACTGCCACTCAAGCACTGCTGTGCAGGATCTGGACTTGTGACCTCAGCTACTGTACGACTATTTTCCTTGACCAGAAGATTCAATTCCGTATGAAGCTGATAATTTGCAGAAGGTGTAGCTTCAAACCTTTCAGTTCCAGCATCTCTTGGTGTTGTCCCTGAGATTGATGTCTTAGAATCAAAGTTTACCATATGGAATTTGGAACCAGAAGGGAAAACATTTGCCTTTCTCTTCTTATTAGCTAAACTGGCACTTTGTTCATCTTCAGGAAGCGAGGCCCCTCCTGTTAGCAAGGTCACGACACTACCAGAGCCATTGTTATCTTTAGCATGTTCTCTGTTCAAATGAGAGCCATTAAATTCATCCCTAACCTGGACTCTACCTAATTGTACTTTAGGAGAGCTACTTGCTTTGCTTGAGAAATCTCCTTGCTCCAAGGGCAGTGTAGCCTTCCTGGGGGTTTTCCTCGTGTAGTTTATAGTACTCAGCTTCTCTGCATCCGGAGATGATCTTTTCATACTTCCACCGGTAAATGTAGAGCCAGTTTTTGTATTCAAGGAAATCGGAGATCTGTCATGCACACCTGATGGCTCACCAAAAGTGGTACCCTTAAGAGCTGTAGTTTTATGATGGGAAAGCGCCTCAGGTAACTCCTTATCGTCATCCTTCTCTGATGATTTACAGTATGTGGCATCTTTTTCAACAATTAGACCTTTAGGTGCATCTGTATTCCGTAAGACTTTTGGGACTTCGGTAGGTCCGGGCAACATATTCATCCTTGACGTTCCTGCTTGTATAATACAAGGATTTGTTTTAATATGTCTTCCCCTGAATTGCTTCTCATTGATATCTTCCAATTCTTCTTCAGAATCTTTAGCTTCAGCCTCCAACTCCAACTCATAGCCACTATACATGGAGACAGAAAGATATCATTCAAGCAATTCAACAATTTAACAGAAGAAATAAACACAAAATGCAATAACAGCAACCAATTTTGCAGGATAATTAAAGACATCAATGCACACACAATCTAATTTTCACAACATCACTAGAGAAAAAAAGAATCAAGTGAATTACCTTTTTTTGTAACTATCTTCTGGTAGGAGTTTCCAAGCATTTAAACTGCACAACAGAACCATTGAAGGAAATATTATTCAATGAATTATCTTAAATCAGAAGTTGATGTCATGTAGGGCTCCAACTATGCTTGTTTCACGGTTATGATTTCTATAAAAAAGGACGTGTGCATACCAATCTTCTAACCACTGATGATTGACTAGCTTAATGTTCATTCTCTTGGCAAGATCATACTTCTCCCCTGCAATACCAAAACATGACTAATGTTTGACACATTTGAACTTTGAAACTTAAGAATTAATCGAAAGTTTGTAATATTCAGCTACAACTATATTTATCCTCAAACTGAACAAATTGAATGTAGACAAACAAACCGAAGGTAACAACTGGCTTGGAATTCAAAATATAGGAAAATAACTTGACCACAATGATGCCAATAGGCATAAAACTTCAGATGCAGCAAATGGTTAATTTTCCCTATGACATTATAATCATCATGCTGAAGTATGGACTTGAAAGGATTTGTGTCAAGAACAATCTCACTATTATTGACTCCCATACGGAATCTTAACCATCTATACGAAAAGTTCTAACATTGCACTTCCCAGACCAGAACTATTGACAAATCATGTTATGGCCTATCTGCAAAATTTCAGTCATAAAATGTTTGGCTATATGCAAGAGATTGCAAGCATCTTTAATGTCAATGCACAGAGTAGGTGGCAAATTAGAAATGAATCAAATAACAGGATTTTCATTTACTCTTCATTCTTTATTCCTAATTATTTGAAGCACCAACAACATTATACACCGAAAACTTCATTTACATCATACAATGGTTCTTATTTTCATGTACATTTTATGGACAAATGTTGATCATGCTGCATGCTACATCTGGCATAAGCAAGTTTTCACTTTCTTTTTGGAGCTTCTCTTCCCATGCTCCACAGACTCCATATTTAGCTCCAGTACATCAAAATCACCAACAGTATTGAAGCAATTAATACAACAAGAAATTAAAATGGATAACTGATACTTTGTAAGAGACAAATGTAATGTGGCAGTAGCAACTACGAGTAATGTATTAACAGACAGTTCATACAATGCTGTATAATCTTTTAAATTGAGACTCGAGAAAATAAAAGCATACCTTCAAATTTGTAGCATATAAGATGAGTAACTTTATTTGCTAGCAGTGGCTTGGAGAACTGTGCTCCCATCAAGCCAACCATTGTCTGAGAAGGAAATGAAAACCAAATTTTCATAAGTGATGTCATGTTCCAATTAACATCGATACCTAAGAAAAGAAAAGACACAAGCAAAATGCTGAAGAATGGAGAAGCATACCATGACATCATCTCGAAAAGGCTTTTGGTACCCAGTCAAGCACATGATTAGAGATTTAGCTCCAGGAATTCCATTCAGATCCCTTACAGGTCTGTACATAATCTGTATGGAAAAAGAAAAAAAGAAACTAAACCCACTTGAAATTACTTCAAAGTCTTGACCATGTAAATAAGGAATAACAAATAAATTAGTCAGTGCAACATAAATAATCCAAAATTAGTGCCAGAGAGAAACTTACAGATGTGACATCCAGAGGCTCTCCAGCCTCACAACTATGTTCAACCCATAAGCCTGTTACAACAACTTTGCCATCTTTTCTAGCAGCAACACAAACAGGATCATCCTACAAATTTGGTGAAAGTTAGGCTAAGACTGGGATCAAATGAAAGAAGAAAGCAGTTCCAATGAAGTATCACTTTACAACGTCTCTAAATAATATGCTTGATACCAAAACGCTAAAATGTGCCTTTTAATTGAATTCCTTTGCTTGATACTCCAAAATAATGTGCAATCCACAAACTCGACTGGAAATTTCTTCTTTATCTTTGGGGTTGGATAAAGAATGATTCTTTTTTTTATTAAAAAGAAAAAAAAGATGATTTGCAAATAACCATTTTTTTTATTTAGTTAAAATCGAACTCATAATTCTACTTTGGCTCCAAAGCAGCTTGAACTCCCAATTAGGGCACAAGCACAACATGTAAAATTGCGAAAGTGAAACTTCCAGGAAAATGATTTCCAAATGAGGGCAATACTAAAATTGAAAATTAAGCTAAAATATGAAGAAACAGAATAGAAGAAGAAAAAAGAAAGAGATTGAAAGAGGAGACAGTACATAGATAAGCTTGTCAACAATGATGTGAGAGCAATCTTCGCAATAGCGACCAATTTCAACACCACCGCCACTAATAAGGTCGGAGCGCACCTGCAAAATTTATCCCAAATCAATTAAATCACAAAAACATCATTGGACACGTAATGGCACATTGTAGGGAGGGAGGAGGAGAGAGAGTCACCTTTTGTTGCTTGACGGGATCAAAACCGAGAACAACGAACCGAACGTCCTGAAATATCTGCGAAGAACTCATTCTTCACATCCAACTTAAACCTCGGATGATTCTGATTGAAAACGATGACGCAAACAAACCCTAGATATCTGTTCAGAGAAGAAAAGGGTGGGTGGGTGGGTGGACGTGTGTGAGAGAGAGGGATTTGGGCATGGAAATTATTAGATAGATAGAGAGAGAGAGAGGAAATTACAAATCTTCCAGCACAAGGTTGGAACAGTGAAGGAGACAGAAGTCAAAAAGACAGAGAGAGAGAGAGATTTCTGCATTCTGGGTCTTTCATTTCAATGCGCTGCGCGTGCGCGGGAAGAGAAATTTTGAGTGCTAGGTGCCGCCTCGCCCACACGTTTCCAACTAATATGGACGACACGTGGATACCGCGATTCGCTATATTTCAGTGGGCTGCTCTACAAATAAATAGGCTTTTCTTTTCGGCCCGAAAACACGAATTTGCTCCATTTTTTTTTCTTTTATTTTTTGGTATATAATATCAATTGCTGTACGCGTAGATGTTATTTTAGGGCTACGAACGATTTCGCAACTTTTTTTTTTTGTAATATTAATATTATTTACCAAATTGCAATTGCATATTAAATTAAATATTTTACAGCAAAAAATGCTAACTATTTTTCTTAGAAATTAGAACTTTATAACCCAACAAAAATTCATATAATTTTTTTGAGAAATTATAATAAACTTGTTTTTTTCGCCCGCGCTAATACACGGGAGTGCTCACAAAATATAAATTATATTTTTTATCATATAAATATTTATTAAATTTATAATAACTCAATATTTGAACTAAATTATTATCCAAATTAGTGAAAAATATGATGTATATTAGTGACACAAAAAAAGTCTAACCACTAAAATTCTAAAAAATATGAAATAAAAAATTGATAATAAATAGAGTAAAAAGGTAATAGAAATAAATGGACGACTATTGGTGGAGTAAAAAAATGTGAAAAAATATGTGTTAAAAAAAAGGACAAAAGAGGAAAAAAAATGGGTAAAAAAATAAAAGGAGCAATGACCTAAATAGAAAAAAACTGTGATTTAAAAATAAAGGGACGACCATATGTAAGGTGAAAAAATAAAAAAGAAAAACCTATATTAAAAAATGATGAAACACTAAAGTTTAAAAAAAATGGATAAAAAAAGATTTGAATGAACAAGTAAGGAAAAAAAAAAAAGAGGAAAAATCTTTGTCTAAAAAAAGAATAAATTAAGAAAAAAATTAGGTAAAAAAATTAAAAAAAAAACAAGGATCTGAATGGGAAAAAAATTATGATTTAAAAATAAATGGATGATCGTGAGCATAAAAAAACAAAAGGAGAAAATCTTATATCTAAAAAAATATGAAGGATTTATGAGAAAAAAAAGTCAAGTTAAAAAAAGAGAACAAGGATCCAAATGAAAAAAATAAAAATCTACGATCTAAAGATAATGAGACAACCATTCATGTGGTAAAAAAAAAACAAAAGAAAAAAAACATATGTTCAAAAGGACGAAGGACTAAAGAAAAAAAGGATAAAAAAGGTGAAAAGCTGAAAAAAAAAAAAGTGTGACCCTAACAAGACAAATAAGCTAAATGAAAAAAAAAAGTATGGTGTTAAAAAGGCAAAGAATCTAAGCGAAAAAAAAAATGTCAATAAAAGTGCAAGGTGTTGAATGAAAAAAAAAAAACTAAAGGTGTCCCAGTTTAAAAAAAAAAAAGAAAAAAATTAGAAAAAAAAAAAAAAAAAAAACCCAAACGAAAAAAAAAAACTGGTTTAAAAAAGTGCAAAAGACTTTTGTGAAAAAAAACATAACGGACTCCCACGGGTAAAAAAAAAATGCAAAAGACCTAAACGAAAAAAAAAAAAAAAAAAACATAGCAGGGTCCACAAAAAAGTGCAATAAACTTCAATAGAAAAAAATAATAGTAGGGTTTGGAACGACCAAGCAAAGACATCTCCCAAAAAAGAGAATGCGAACGATCCAAAAAAATGACGTAAATAAAAAAAATAACGGAGTACAAAAAATATGAAATGATTAAATAAGGATTTTCGGGAAAAACACATGAATAATAGAAAATGTGATGAAAAAAAGGAAGTTAGACAAAAATATGAATGAATCACTTATGGGTTTCGAAGCAAAACATATGAATAATAGAGGATCCGAACGAAAAAAAAAAAAAAACAAAGCTGGATAAAAAAAATAATAAAAAAAGGATGCAAATGAAAGGATAAAAAAGATGGCGGGTCCAAAAAATATGGGGTTACTGTTCATGAACAGTAAAGGACCCGAGTTAAAAAACAAAAAAATAGCTGGATGAAAAAAAAAGAAAAGAAAATGATGCAAATGAGAGAAAAAAAAAAAAAGGACGGGTCAAAAAAAATATGAGGTTACTGTTCATCAACAATGTCCATGAACAATAACCCCAACTCGCTCTTTATATAATACTAGTCATTTACCCTGTGTTAATGCACGGGGTGCCCCTAAAATATGTAACATATTTTTTACTATATAAATATTTGTTAAATTTATAATTAGATTAATATTTGAATTAAATTATCGTCTAAATAAATAAAAAATATAATATATACCAGTTATAAGAAAAAAAAAGAATGTAACCATTAGAGTTCTAAAAATACCAACAAATGAGAGAAAATAGAAATAAATAGATAACCATTCGTAGGGAAAAAAAAAACCTATGTTAAAAGAAATAAAGGACTTAAGAGAAAAAAAGATAAAAAAATAAAAAGAATAAAAAGTTGAATGGAAAAAAAATAAAAAGCTATGGTTTAAAAATAAATAGATGACTATCCAAGGCAAAAAATGGGGAAAACTCATATGCCAAAAAAAAAAGGAAATAAGAGGAAAAAAGTCTGGATTAAAAATAAAACATATTTGAATAAAAAAAATAAAAAAATCATGCTTTAAAAATAAAAGGATGACAATCTATAGGGAAAAAACAGAGAAAAAACATATATTCTTAAAAGATGAGGTGTTTAAGTGAAAAAAAAAAGTTAAAAAAAACACAGATCTGGATGAAAAATGTGGGCCCCAAAAAAACAAATGATCTAAGTGAAAATAGAGTAAAAAAAAGTGTAAAAAGTTAAATTAAAAAAATGTATGGTCATGGGGTTAAAAAAAAAAACACAAAGACCCAAATGTTAAAAAACAAAAAAAACAAAGTGTGGTCACAAAAATATGAAGAATCTGAGTAGAAAAAAAAGTCCAAAAAAGGTACAAGGATCTGAAAAAAAAAATGTTAGGATCTGAATGCAAAAAAAAAAAGTGTGGTCCAAAATAAATAAAGAATCTAAGAAAAAAAAAGTGCATAGACCTAAATGGAAAAAAAAACCACAGTATGGTCGGGGACAAAAGTGCTAGGGCCTCAACGAAAAAAAAAGTATAGTTCAAAAAATATAAAGGATTTAAGTTGAAAAAAAAAAGGTAAGGATAGAAATGGAAAAAACAAATCATAGTGGTGTCAAAAAAAAGGAATGAGTTAAAATGAAAAAAATATAATGTGATAAAAAAAGAAAATATAGTGGGGTCTTCCCAAAATATGAAAAACTTAAGTGAAAAAAATGGGGGCAAAAAAAGCACAATGACTGAAATGAAAAAAATAAGTTGAGAAAAATTGTGAACTCTTGAATAAAAAAATCATAGTGGGGTTTTCTAAAAGAAGAATGACCCAAGCAAAAAAAAATTAAGAGAAAAAAATATAAGTGACACAAAAAATATAAAGGACTTAACTAAATGAAAAAAAAAAAATGATAGTGGTGTCAAAAAAAAGGGAAAAAAAAAAAAAAAAAAAAAAAAATTAAATTTTTAAAAAAAAAAAAAAAAAATTAAAAAAAAAAAAAAAAAAAAAAAAAAAAAAAAAAAAAAAAAAAAAAAAAAAAAAAAAAAAAAAAAAAAAAAAAAAAAAAATTTTTTTTTTTTTTTTTAAAAAAAAAAAAAAAAAAAAAAAAAAAAAAATTTTTAATAAAAAAAAAAAAAGAAAAAAAAAAAAAAAAAAAAAAAAAATAAAATATATAAAAAAAAAAAAAAAAGGGGAAAATTTGTTTTTTTTGAAAAAATATTATTTATTTAAAAAAAATATATAAATAAAAAAAAACCCCCCCCCCCATTTTTTTTTTTTTTAAAACCCAACCCCCCTCCTATTTTTTTTTTTTTTTTTTGGGTTAGATAATACATCCCCCCCTTTTTTAATATAAAAATGGATATTAGAACTGTTATTACTAGCTCAGTTGTATACGGGCCCCAGCCCATGGTTGATCTCCGTGTGCTGATAATAAGGCCCAAGTAGGGTAGCACATTTGCCAATTGTAAATTTATTTATTTATTTTTTTAACAAAGGAATCGAACTCTTAATCAGTATTCAGGAGAGGAAAATTATTGTGATTGGGATGTCCATGTGGGGATTGCCAATTGTAATTTTAATAATGCATTTTTGGTACCTTACAATAAGATCTTAGTTAAAAGGCCAAGAAATGTATCTTTTTAGTATTGATTATTTGAGAGAACAATGTAGCAAATTTTTAGTACCCTCATATAGATTATTAGCTAAGAAAATCTAATTTGAGCATTTTCAAAGATGTAGTATTGTTTCCGACAGTGAAAAAAAAAAAAAAAAACTAAGGAAACCTGGATGTGCATTTTTGGTACGACTCCGCGGTACTCCATGGGAATTTAATAGTCCGCAATGGTATGGTACCAAAGCAAAGGGAAAAGCTTGCCTCATTTTTCAACGAGCCCTTTTGAAATTTGTACAATTG
Organism: Dillenia turbinata; assembly: GCA_037126225.1. Lineage (NCBI taxonomy): Eukaryota > Viridiplantae > Streptophyta > Magnoliopsida > Dilleniales > Dilleniaceae > Dillenia > Dillenia turbinata. The sequence goes on from JBAMMX010000006.1 coordinate 996,416, forward strand.
AGTGGTAGTGTATACAAAAAGGTGAAAAGCGTGACGGTAGGATCCTTCCCTTTCCTTTCCTTTCCTTTCTACATAAGTTGGCTGTTGGCTGAACATCGGAAGTTGTAGAGAAAGGAATTCCACCATGAAATTGCCATTTTAGAGTTTTCTCCTCACGGGTCACTGCACCCAAAACGGGCCTGGCTTGCTCAGACAAACATATTCCTTTCCATTCAAAATATTTTATAAAATATTTGAGATAAATTTTTAAAAATTCTTATAATCAGTTTGATCTTATTTTATCAAACCTTCTTATGACTTTTTTTTTTTTAAAATAAGATGTAAAAGTTTATTAATTAAAAAAAATCTTATAAGCTAGTACTTAATCGATTTGAAATAAATTTATCTAAATGGTCATAACTTCCCCTGTTCAATTCCGTGGACCATGAAGGTTTCATCCTAAAATGCCTCAAAAGTAACAACTTGTGACTCATTATTAGGGGCATAGGCGTACTTTCGTAAAATGATTTTTTTTTTTTTTTTTAAACTACGTCTCTTACGTGGGACCAGCACTGCTATTTTCAATGAGTGTGACCTCAGGTGTGTTGTTGAGTTTGAGTCACCTTATTAATGTTAAGAGTCACGAGTTACTACACCTCAGGGAACTCCTTTTTTTTTGGTGTCACTCAGGAACTCCTTTGTAACTCAATAATCAGAGATATACTTTTACAAAACAATTTTGTTTTTTTTTTAAAATCAAGTCTTGAACATTTGATTTTATAATTATAATTTTTTTCCACTTAAAGCAACTATCTGAGAAGTGCGTTAAAGTCTTTAGTAAAATAAACCCAATTATCACAAATGAATTTTTATTTTTATTTACACAAGTAAACTTCTTAAAATAATGAAATAAAATCTTTATAATTGCGGGGGAGAGAAAAGTACATCTTATAAGAATATAAAAAATAGAATATGGTTAAATGCATAAATATAAATATAAAATAATATAAAAAGTTTTATATAAATATTAATTATTTTATAAAAAAAATAAAAAATCATCTTTTATAATAAAAATCTATATGATAAAATATATAATTATTAATTATAAGATAAATAATATAAAAATAAAATTATAAATAAATAAATAAATAGTATGTTAAATATAAAAAATTTTATAAATATAAAAAAATATTAAAATTTTTATGTAATATTAATTAATTTAGTATATTAAAATTAAAAAAAAAATGTTTGAGAAATGGAATGTGATGGAAACGGAAAAACTTAGTGTTGAAGCGTTCGTGCATCATGGTTGTTGACGCGGAAGTTAAACCGGCGAATTTTTCCTGCGCTCTAGTAGGGAAGATAGAAGACAAGGGACCATTTTTTGGATACCCTCAGTCGGAACGGCGTCGTTTGAAGGCAAATTGTCCGAGGACGATTGACCTGCGTTGTTTCTTACCACCCTCCAAAATTAAAGCTCACCAACCACACCTGACACCTCCCGAAACAAATACCCCAGCGTATCTGCTGGAGAGAGAAACAGTGAAAGATTCAGAGAGAGAGATGGGGTGGATGAGTAGATTTCTAGCTGCAGTAACCTTCCTGGCAATCGGAATCATATTCTCACCAGAAACATTTGGATCAAAATCAGGCCAACCCAAACTCACAACCTTCCTCACACTCGCCCACCTCCTCTGCTTCTCTACTGCTTGGGGTGCGGCTCTCTGGGTCACCTTCATCGGCGGAATCATCATGTTCAAGTAAAATTCCCCACTACTCCCCTTTAATTCTCCTTTGACCCCTCATATTCCATCACTATTTCAATTATGCCCTCGTCTTTTCTCTTTTCTTAGGAATTTGCCGAGACACCAATTCGGAAATCTTCAGAGCAAGATGTTTCCCGCGTATTTCTCGATTCTCTGTACTTGTTGCGCGATTTCGGTAGTGGCTTTCGCATATTTGCATCCGTGGAAATCGGCGTCTTCTACGGAGAAGTATCAGTTTGGGTTTCTTCTCTCTGCTTTTGCCTTCAATCTCACTAATTTGTTCGTCTTCACTCCTATGACGATCGAGGTAATTAATGTTCGTTCCGCGTAAATTGAACATATTCGTTTTCAATTTTTAAGAGAATTTGTTTTGTTTAAGAACAAATTTATGCGGGTATTGGTTTACTGGGTACTGTGGTTAGCGCAATCGTGAAGTTTCATCTAATTAAAATGGGTTCTCAACTTCTCTCGGTGTTTTTAACGTGTAAACAAACATAGTATAGACTTCTGTCACTTTCTTTCCTGTGGAGACTCAGGCTGGTGACTCCAGTTTACTATGAAGTTCTATTCCAATCTACGAATTCAAAATGGGTCATTGATGCCATTTTTGCGTAGTGCTTAATGGAACTAGTGTTCTGGAGCCCAATCAACTTCGTTCCGCATCAACTGAACATTTTTTATTTCAATTTTGAGAAAAATTGTTATGTTTATGAAAATATTTGTTGTTTAATAGGTACTGGGTTTAATGCAATTGTGAAATTTTAGATTAGCAAGTGGACCGGCATTGATTTTTAGCCTTTTATCTATTGAAATGGGGTCTCACCAGTGTATTCTTTTTTTCTATTAACATGTATAATTAAACATGGTATAGCCGTTTGTCACTTTGTTTCTTGGGAAGACTCAGACCGGGGGCTTTTTTGCTTACTTTGGTAAGAATCCAGTTCCAATCTAAAAAATCAATATGGTCACTGATGCCTTTCTTGCATGGTGCTTAATGGAACTAGTGTTGTGAAGCCCCAGTTCAAATCTAAAAAATCAATATGGTCACTGATGCCTTTCTTGCATAGTGCTTAATGGAAATAGTGTTGTGAAGCCCAATCAACTCTTTGACTTATCTTTTGGCTGAGGTTGCCGTCTTGTTTGAGCAAAAAAAATCAGGCTTTGTTCCACATCAAATTTTCTAGGATCTAATCTAGGCTAGCTCAAACAATTGATGATATTTCCTGTAAAGATTATCCTGCTCCCATTTAAGTTGAGCATTTGGTGTTTGTGAAAGCGGGTGAGTTTAGAGACAGACTACACTTAACAACTTAAACACTCTCTCTCTCTCTCTCTCTCTCACACACACACACACACACACACACACACACAAACACAATGTCTATAAGAGCATTTGCCAACTTATTTCATTTGTAAGCATTTTCTCATAATCCATTTCTATCAAGGTCTGGACAGATGCTTATGAGTGCGAGGCATGAACTGTGTCCACTGCAATTACCGTGTGTGCTTGTGTTAGTGATCAGTTTAGTTGCTCATAAATTTCTGAGCCAGACTAATCTTTGACTATAGAAGTTGTTAATAAACCTTCGGTTAAGTCTCAAGGATAATATCCTACTACAGTTGCTCGGTTCATGTAGTTTACATAATATTTTTAATGGCTTTCTTTTGTTTCACATCACCGGTACTAGAGCGGGAAAATAAGATACTTAGGTGAGTCTAACTAGGCAATGTTAGCAAATAATGTTCTTTCCTGAAAGAAACTCTTGCCAGTATGGCATTTCTCATTCTTCACATTGTAACTGTATCTCATGTGGTTGGAAGTCATACTTCTTATTTTTCTTAGTGTTGATAAACATAATGTGAATCGTAACTCTTCAGTTGAATTGGCATCCTTTGCAAGCAGTATGCAGCACAGGTTTGTTTATTCACATTTGATCTTCTTATTTTTTGGTATAGATGATGAAACAAAGGCATAAGATAGAGAGAGAAGAGAACATTGGAGAAGAGGTCGGATGGACAAAGAATAGGGAAGTTGCGAAGGTTAATCCCAAGCTGGCAGCCATGAACAAGAAATTTGGAATGATTCATGGTTTATCATCCCTTGCAAATATCTTGTCTTTTGGAAGCCTGGCCATGCATTCCTGGTATTTGGCTGGTAAACTTAATCTGTGAATTGAGCCCTATTTACTACGTTATGAAAGTTTCTGATTTGGTCATGGAAACATGTTCGATACGATTCCCAAAAATGAGGAAGGAGTCCCCATGCTATTTTTCTTAGATACTGTTTTGGTTATTAGTTGGACACATTGTGTACAATTGGACAAGTTAAAGAGCAACAGGAGGTTTATTTCTTTACTTACTCTTTAAGAAAAGCTTGTAGTACGATGTGGAAAAAATAAAAATTTGTCTTTACTGACGGGATTTCTGAACCTTTAGTAGGAAGGAATTTTTATTATGCTTCAGTTAGTGGTCGAGATGATTTCAGTTTTTCTCATGTTCTACACTGCATTTGGCCCAATATGCTCTTTGGATAACTTAGTGGTGGATTTGTGTCATTTAACCTGGTAATTGCTATTTTATCTTTGGGTGCATACAACATTAAATGCAAGTAGATTCTTAAACATTTAACTACCAATTCACTGTTTCGTACATCTTGTGGTGAAACCTCTTCCTACAGCCATCCAAATGGTGTGTATTGCTATGTTGATGCTCTTGCATTTTAGTTTCTCTGAGAAGCATTGCCGAGAAATACAACCTTCTTGGTTAGCTATCTCTGTGAATATTAAAAAGGACTTTTCCATACTTGGCTGGCTACCTTAGCAAATTCCAGATGACTAGCAATATTGGGCAAAGTGCCTCTGAATCGATGCTTGAATGAGGGGACAATTCCGGTTGTTCATTCTGTAAATAGAAGGTTGAAGTATGCTATATCTAGATTTTAGAGGGCAACTTTTCTATGCTGCTCATGTGCAACAATTGAGCACATTGCCATGCATCACATGTTTTTCTAATCTGACCTTTTCTCTACTGTTTGTATTAAATTCTTGGGTAATTAAATTGATCTTGAGCTGGTTGCCTTTAATTCCTCTTATAAATGTTTTACCACTCCAGATTTTCAGGGCAGTCTATTTTCCTTAGTACGGCGTTATATTTTTTTCCTCAGAATAGCTTTTGAATATTGTAGTGCATTGTATCGTGCACTTCCTAGCACAATACTAATCCCTATTTTCAGACTTGGTAACATCCATCTCTCCTTGTGGCTCTGCCATGATGCCATCAGCTTTACCCTGTTCTCTCTTCCTTTAGTAACCTCTACCCAGGGAGGAGAAAATGTGCAATTTTAGGCCCAATTAGCAGGTGGGCTCGCCTGCTCTTTTGGCTTCTGCCGGTCCTCCACCTGGAGAAGATATAGCTCAAGGTCAAAATCCATCGTGGGATTTGACAATTTCATTATTTATAAAATGCCAAAATTACAGTTTCGATTGTCTTCCTACTATTTCGGTTGTCTCATGCCCTTATCTGAGCTTTCTTTATAAAGCCTATAGAGTGACTGGAAAGCAGGTTTTGCTGTTGTTTCTTAGACATCTAACAGGTCATAGAACCCGACGGAAGTGGTTGGAGGAACCCTAAATGTGCAGGGCAGGCAAAACTGACTCTGAAGCCTGAGGAATTGGTTCGATTAAACCGAGCTTCATATCTGGAGTTGAATATGTGGTCATAGTCATATTAGTGAAATATTGTGTTACTTTCCGAGACACTATGAAGGTATGAGCATTCATATTAGTTCCTGCAGGCCAGTGTTATTATCCTTCACATGTTGCTTGGACATCAGAATTTGAATATGAAAAATATGTAGCAGCCAGCAGGCAGAGATTCCTTAAAAAGATTACGTTTGACATTTTTTGCTTTCCATGTGTCCAGGTTTAGCCTGCTTGTTTAATGAAATTTTGTCTTCTGCTCTTACCTTGCTTTTCACTAGTAGAGATTGTTTTGCTTTGGGGCGGTTTTATAAGGTTTGAATTCTGGCTGTCCTAAACCCTACGTGGCAAAATTTAGACTCCATCTATGTCCAGACCAGAGTATCATGAAATATAAATGCTTCGCAGGTTGAACCTTTCTTTTGCTGCCCCTCCAAGAAATGAATTGCTTCTTTAATTAATGCTCTGGTCCATGCTCTTCTTTCTCGGCTTGGTAACACAAGCTTTTATAGATGAAGTATGGCTTAATTGTCACCATCTCACTTCATCTAAAAGTCTTAAATTCCGAATTTTTTCTATTTATTTATTTTTTTTAAAAAAAAAAGGGGCAAAACGTTTTGTTCCCCTTCTTTACCCTTTTGGGTAGTATATAGGGCTAGTTCTGGCAATGGATTCGAAGAGACAACCTCTAGCTTCAAGTTTGGGGTTATTGAATCCGCGTTTCAAATTCCGGTTTTGATACATGTTAAGGTTTCGATTGAGGATTTTCTTTAATAATAATAATAATAATAATAATAACAACCAACAACAAAAAAGACATCAACTTTCCAAAAATACCCTTGAATCTTGTCATCTACCGGCTAGTTTCATAGGAATTTTCATCAATTTTCCTAAACCTCGCTCTTCTTCTTCTTCTTCAATTTTTTTTTTTCTTGAAAATATTTGTGAGTTGGGATCCAGAAGAAACCGGAGATTTTTTGTCGATTCTACAGAGTGGGACCGATTCTTTGGGGGAGAAATTATGGCGAGAATCATTGTTTGTACAATCTGGGTATAAAATGGGAAGAACTCTTGTCGACAATCCAATTGAAACTTAAAAATTAATAATTAAATAAGGAGGTTCTAAATCATACGTAGGTGGTTTTTTTTTTTTTTGTGTAATATTGTGCATTTATCGTTGGTGTATATTCAATGGGTTTGTCAATTTAAGACTGGTATTTGAGATTTCTACTGTTATAAATGGGAAAGGGAAAAAAAAATCTGCCATTGAAGAGAGAGAGGGAGAGGGAGAGGGAGAGGGAGAGGGAGAGAGACGGAAGGAGACAACTGAAATGGCTCGACGACTTAACATAGCAGCCAACATGCATGTTTAAGAAGAGTCGAAAATGGGGGGAAGATGTGGGGTCAAATGGAACTCAAACCTCCGCACGCAAGGAAGCTGCAGTGAACCTTGCTGGACGGATAGCTCCTAAAGAGCAAAGCCATTTTAGACCAAGGACTGGGGACCCCTATTTTGTCCCCAAATATAACCATTTGGTTTGGTTTGGACCCTTCCAACTACACAAACGGATCACAAAAAGTCTGTCGGCCCTTCGTATGCTTCCAAAGTGTGTGATATTTGTTTTGATATCTTCACTCAACCCCCTTTTTGACATTTCATATGCACCCATTGCAATCACTTTTCACGTAATTAAAATACAAATTCCAACACTACAAGAAATGATCCAGCTTGACTAAATTTTGCTTTGTAATAGAGCATAAATCCAGAGACCAGAGGATATGATGTTACGCATGCTTGCAAATGTAAATGTGTTCATAGCATAATGATTGACAGACCAATGATTGAGGCCGAGATATTATGGTGACTTTTAAGAGCCTAAAAATAATGTAGTGAAACTTTGGGGTGGGGAGGGGGGAAGAGAGAGATTCTAAAAAATCACCAAAAGCAGGCTACAAGTATAATTTCTTTTGATTTGGTTGGTAATCAATAGTTGTTTCTCTAATATGCTAGAAACCGTTTTGGGAGTTCCCCATCTAAAAATGAGAGAACAAGAATGACATTTGTAACCAATGAATAAAGAATATGAACCAACCTGCCCCCAACCAAAAAAGGGCACGAATCTTCCAACCTGTACACCAAAGAGGCACCCACTTGCTTTAATCCGCTTGAGACCTAGTCAATGAAAATTATTCAAGCTGTATGCACCCAAAAGTATCAGCCTTGCAGGGTACAGCAGCACAATGAGCAAGTGCACGTGCTGTGATGCGACTAGCCTACTAAAACGCTTCAATGATTCTCTCCCACTTTGTACAATGCCAGAGAAGTTGAATTGGCCTTGACCCACATTCCCTAATGCCAAAGTTCTTGCAACAACAATGCCAGTTTGGATGCCACGGGGTGTGACAAGCGGCCACCACAATTTTCGCCTGTGCTCTCTCTTGGCCTTCCTAATGTGATTGAGCTCTTGGCGAATAAAACTTCTTACGGATTTTAGATATGAATTCATGTCATGGTCTCGTTGAATGGTTCCCTCTGAACCATAGGCTGCACGGTCACGAAGGATCTCCAATGGATGTGGAGAGTTCAAGAATACTGCCTGTGCAGCTCGAAGTTGTTTATCTGCATCTTTGGGATCAGAGAGAGCGCAACTTAGAAGATATAGACCACATCCTGAAGGAAGAAGGTCATGCTGAGGAGAGAATTTTTCATCTGGCTGCAGAATTAGAAATTCACCAATAGGAGCATACAATAGCTTCTGCACGAAAAAGTGAGACAATGGTTAAAGACCTTAACAGCACTAGATGTCATTTTTTAAAATTGATTCTATGGAGAGGTCCAAATACCTTACCTGGTTATTAAGACATGGATGATTTCTAAAGTTGCCATTGACAGCTTTGAGAAGCTCAGCAACATGATTAGGATAATTGCAAGAGAAGGCACGTGGTACAATATCTCTGTGCATTGTAATTGATTGAACATGACTCCGAGGCAAACCAAGCTTGTGCAGAAGTTTATCCCCACCACACATGACTGACGGGGCACCAAAAGTAATGACAGGAAGTAAGGAGGAGAATGGTGCCTCGCCCCTTATTAGCAGCATGAGATTTATGAGCAACGACAAGCTTCCACCAAGGGAATGCCCAGTAAAACGAAACCTTGCCCTATTGCCATGAGATCTTAGGTGGGAACGGATTTCAGGCAGCATTTGATCATAGATCCCTTTTGCAGCTTCATATATGCCTCTATGCACTAGCACGTCCATTCCCTGAACATTAAAACCAGAAAAACCACTCTTATCAGCAATTTATGTCAATGCGGTCTCAAGTAGATCAGGATGGTTTCAAGAACAAACCTTGAATGTGTGTTCAGGACATAAAAACTATAATATGCAGAAGTGCAAAATATTTACCTCAAATTGACTAGGCTCAAAGAGTAGATTTGCTTGCCAAGAAGCCATGGACTCAGATCCCTACATATATGAAACACAAAACATAAACAACTGAGTAACAATAAAATTTCTTTAAAATTTGGAAACAGATTCTTTGAGCAAAGAACATGAATCCAGAAACTCATTTGTATCTGTTACATATTTTCATTATACCTGTATCACAAAAAACCTTGTCGCACTTTGCTCATCATCACAAATGAACCATTCACAGGGTGATGACTGCGTTGAGTTCAAGTCATCTGCAACAGCCTGCTTCACTTCCTCCTTAGCAGCAACCACAGCTGTCACTGAGTCAGTGGTGGCTATGAAAGAAGCCACATCTGAATTCCGAGTATCGACATTCTTATTGCTTCTGTTGCCTTCTACATTAGAGACTTCATTTTTCTCGGGTTTTGAGGATGTAAAAGGAAGGATGCTGGTTGTATGAGATTGCAGATATGAAGCAGCAGAGGCAGCCATCTGATACGCTGCAAATGCACTAACCCGGTAGCCATTGTCCTTCTGCTCTTTCACTTCATCTGGCTCTTTTGGTGTCATCAATGTCTCTTGGACATCAGGTGCATCCTGCGCCTTCTCCACTTTTGTTGCCTGCTTTCTCTTCTCCACTGATGATGTCACAAACCGCAACCCATAACGTTTCAGGAGATTTTCTTTCTGAGTCATCCCCAAAAAAAGAGTTACTTTAGACATAGGGCTAAAGAGAGAGCCAAAAGATATCTTTCGTGTATAATCCAACATAATCTAATTCCCCATAGAAAACTTCTTTAATTTCTTACCCTACATCCATCACTTGTTAGTATTCAAAAATTTTACTTATAGGGCAATGCGGTTAAAAGCATTAAGTTGAAGTAATAACACCAGATGCAGCATACCAAGAGCAATCCATATCACAAAAGATCAATGGGAATAATCTAACCTTTCTTGGATCTAGAAAGGACACGAAACAAAAAGAATTTGATTGAGCTAATAACAATACATACAAAATGTCAATAAAAAGGAAAATTTGATCCGAAAAAATAGAAATCAATGCACTGCGACATTTACTTGGCAAAATGCCAGCTAAGTAGTAGTGGCATTTCATCAAACATGAAGATAAACACATAAACAAATCCGAAAAATTGAAAAGATGTGACTAGATCTAAGCCTCTAAAACCAAATATTAAGCAACACCAAGAACAGAGCCTTTCCTCTAAAGAACAAGTGTCAAAATCTAATCCTAATTTCATCATTTGTAGCACCAAATCAAGAATGGGAATGTAAAATTTTCGGAAATATCTTTTCTTCTTACCTTAATGTTAGAAACAGAGTAAGCCAAATTCCCAAGATAGGACATTTTGGCATAAAGTCTGGCTTCTGCCAACGAAACCCTCTTAAGCAATCTTGAAAACGAGTCTCTATCAAATTCAATCTGTTCATCATAATCGACACTACACCCATCACAACCCTTCTCTGTCACTTTATCATCATCATCAACAACAACTGTTGCCGATTCAGAAGACGAAGAAGAAGAAATAGAACATTGACCCTCAACACCCAAGTCCTGATTTTCTCTCTCCTCCACCTGCTCACCTTCTCTCTCTTTCCACAAAGACTTAACACGCAAAATCTTCAAAACCCAATTCTCTCTGTTCTCTTCAGACTCCTGTTCCTGTACAACAAAGGGCTCTTCCTCAACCAAAACTGCGTCGTCAATGGCGATTCCTCCTTTGTACTTATTACCATTCCCACCGGGCCATAGAGATCTTAATGGGTAAGAAAAAGAGAACTTTGACTGAGTTTGAGATTGAGACGACGTCGTTTTCCGGCTAACGGCGCTGATCTGAGATGGGTTTGATGATGATCGGACTTCCATTGCCGCTCCGTTAACGGCTATGGACGGCGATAAACCATGAATCCCTGTTTTGAAACAGAAACTATCCATTTGTTTTTCTTGATCTGTTTTCACAAAAATTCGATTTGTTGTTGGGTTTTTGAAAAGGGAGAGTATCTGTGAATCGGGGAAAATGCGACTAATGTGCAACTCCGACGCTTTAGGTGGTAACGTGCAACCAAAGCCCTTTTTTATGTTTTGGTGTTTTTTGTTTTTTCAGTCTTCTCTTTTCCCTGTTGCCGATTTTGAACGAATGAGAGAGAGAGAGAGAGAGAGAGAGAGAAGAGGTGATTTAATGAGAGAGAGAGAGAGAGAGAGAGAGAGAGGTTTCGTCTGCGTTTACAAACCAAACAGGTAACCAACCATCACGCTTTTAACGATTCTTGACCCCACCAAATTGTTTACTTATTTTTTATTATTAACTGAATTTTTTTCACGCCTAGATTTTTGGGCTTTGATTTTTAACCCCCTTAACCTGAGACGACGTCGTATCTTCGGAATTGCATCGCACTTCTCCGCCCAAAAAAACAAAAAAAAAAAAATCCTTTGAGAAAATGAGTTGTTTAAAAATATTGAGCTTGGCATTTTACAATTTTTTTTTTTTTTTAAGATTTGAATCTCGGATACGAAAGAGAGAATTGTGAACACTAATTATCAAAGGTATATTTGTTACCCATCCCCCTTGTGCTTCCGAGAAAGTATGAATCTTAGGATAAATTTGGTTAGAATAATAAGTGAAATGAAGAGAGGAAAGCAAATAAAAGTGAAGTGAAATGATTCTTTTTATTTGTTTGATAAGGAAGGAAATATAGAAGGGAAGTAAAAATAGAATATAATCTCAATTCCTTCTTCTTAAAAAATTATTTTCGTTCCAAAGTGGATGAATTAGAAAGAAAATAAAATTTTTAATCAAATTTATCATTATCTTTTTTTAATATTTACGAAATTATTTTTTTTTATTTCAAATTTTATTTAATATAAAATAATAAAATTTAATTTTTTTCTTCAATTTTATTAAAAAATTATTTTTTTTCATTAGTGATAGAGATTTTGCTTTTTTATATTACTATTCTAATTTTATTTAATATAAAGTAATAATAAAAATAATTCATAAAAAATAAAAAATATATATTAAATAGTTATTTTTATCAAAAAATTATATTTTTAGAAAATATTTTAAATTAGAAAAATAATTTGTAAAAAATAAGAAAAATATATAAAATAACTATTTTTTAGAAATATTATATTTTTAGATAAATATTTAAAATTAGAAAAATTAAAAAAAAATTATGTGATGAGAAATAAAAAAAATATATATTATTTTACAAGGATATAATAATCAAGTTAAAAAAAAAAAATAAGGTGATATTTTCTTCTATTTTTCATTCCAACCAAATAAAAAAAGTATCATCTATTTCATTTTCTTTCATCCTCACCAAACAAAAAATAATAAAATATATTTACTTCCATCAAATAAAATAAATTTTCTCATTCCCTTTCCTTCCCTTCCCCCTCTCCCTCCCCCTCCCCTTCCGTGAACCACTTACCCTTACTGAATATTGTTCCACCATTCTAATTAAAATTTTTAATCATAATTCTAATTTTATTATTATTTTAAAATGTGATATGTTTCAATTTAATTAAGGAAAGAATGATTGAAATCCCTTCTACCATAAAATCAAAAAAAAGGTAGAGATTAAAAAAGTTGCTGGATATCAAAGTTAAAGAATTTAGGGCTTGAGACTTGGAAAAGAATTTGAAGTTGATTTGGCACTTGGGGTTGACATCAAAGGATTTATCATTGAGAAACTAAGATTAAAATATCTGCTTTGATGAAAATCTACAAATCAGAGATGATGATGTGAGAGAGAGAATCAAAATTAGGGAAGATGAATTTTATTGATTTTTCATTATTTTCATACTTATTATTCAATTACAATTCGAGTCATGTCAAATTGTAATTTCTATTTTTAGGAAAGAAAAGTAAAAAATCAAAATAGAGATTTTTTTTTCATAAAAGTTATAAAAATCATAAAAATATATACATTTATAAAGATTTGAATAATACATCTAAAAAATACACGAGACGAATTAAGGATATTTAAGTAAAAGCACTTTAGCATTCAGATGTCCCCAAGGGACACTTTTTTTTTTTTTTTTCCTTAATTGCAACAGAAGGAACAAGATTATCTTAAATGAGATACACACCATTTATATTTTGAAACGTCAAAAAACTTGACAAATCTAAAGCAACATGGATCAAAATCATAAGCTATAGACGCATTTTAGCAATGCATCTATCGGGCTCTTAGAGTGCATGGAAGATTAGTGGCTTTTTTCTCTTTTGTTTAAAAATGTTTGAAATGTGCAAATTTCTATTTTCCATATTAAAAATTTTTTTCCCAAATTTATTATAAGAAAATTGTGCTTGTTAGTTATATTTCAAAACCAATTAGGGTGTTATGATACTTGGGTCAACTCGGGTAATATCGATACCCGATCTCTGCTCAAGAGTTGTTTAGGTGAGCTCAAGTTCGAGTTTGAGCTCAAAATGTCATTGGGTACTGTTATTAGATAGTGTGGATAATATATTCTAAAAAATATACTCATAAATATAATTTTACATATAAAAATTATTTTAAAAAATATAATTAATTAATTTTGGGTAGCTCGTTGAAATTTTAAACTTGATACAGTTTGATTCGAGCTCGGGCTCAAACTTGATACTGAACTATCCAAACCTGAACTCGAGGTCGAGTTGAGCTTTGACCCGTGACTGACACTCCCCGAGTGTCATAATAGGCTTAAAACCAATGCATGATTAACCAATTAAAACTTAAAATTATTTGCAACTTATTTTTGGCCATTTTTATATTTATTAATTATTGACAAATCAAAATTAGTTAATTGTTTCAAATTTAATATTTTTGGAAAACAAAATGCTTTTTAGAATTTTATTCTTACAGTATGTTTGAGAGTTTTAAAAAGAAAAAAAAGATTAGTTAGGAGATAAAAGAAAATGAGAGAAAATAATAAATTTTTCTCCATCTTGTTTAGAAGTTTTATGAAAGAAAAGAAAAGAAATAAGATTCATTAGAATAAAAATTTTTGTTTTCAGCTTTTAAATGGTATTTTTGAAATATAAAAATATTTTAACATTAACATTTTCATTTTCTTCTATTTCATTTTATTTTTGAAAAAGAGAAAATTTTAAATTGAAATCCTTTCAAATCTCTCCTTTTTTTTCTCATTTTAAAACTCTTAAATAAAAAAAAAAAATTATAATTTCTTCTCTAAATTTTTTTATTCAAAACGAAGAGGAGGGGAAAAGCAAGATCCCAGGGGGCAGGGGAGCTAACCGGAGCGACTGCTAGTGAACGACGCCGTTTTGAAATTATTATGGGGAGAGAGAGCATAAAGGCGAACGCTGTTTTGCCACGGCAATCGAGACCGAGGGGAGACTCCTAATTATTCGCAAGTCTTGGGCGACACGTGTCAAGCTCTCAGATTTTAAACTCGACGTGGACTTTTCTTCAAAAGTTGTAGGAGAATGGATATGTGGATACGTGCCACGTCACACGAACTAGAAAACAGCTGGTGTGACGTGTCGGCGTTACCCTGTGCTCCTTGTCGGCTCCCATGAACTCCGCCATATGGTCGCCCGCATTGGATAGAATTTACACGCCATCTCCAACAGTAGACACGCCTCTTCCGCTTCAAGCCAGCATCCCAAATCCGACCGTCTCCCAAACTCCGGCTGGTCAACGACAACCCAAGAGGGGAATACCATTGCACGTTAGGCCTTTGGTCGATGTTTTCTTCCTCATTTTTTTTTAAATTAATGTGGCGATTTATTTAATTAATTTTCAATTAAATTATTAATATATTTTAATTAATTCAAATAGATGTTTAATTAAAAATTGATCAAATTATGTTGATATAGATTATCATATAAAATCTGATATATTTAATTTATATTTAATTTTATTTATTTAGTATTGTTTATCGATTGATTAAATTTATGGAATATGATTAAATATGACATCATTATTTGATTTTGACCAAAAATTATGTTAGGTTGTCTACCTAGTTATTCAGTTTGGTCTAGTTTTGGCTAAACGCAAATTTTGATGGGGCTTCCTTGAGGAAAGCAAAGAAGAAAGTTTGTTTATGGGTGTTGCCTTGGTATTCTCCATACAAAAATGCTAACGAAAAAACTACCATTCTTACTTTCTATAACATTATCATAAAGGACTCCGTTATGACTACCGTCTCTTGAGAGATTCGTCAGCACAATTTCATCAAAATATTGATAAATTACAAAACTCTAAACATTTTAGATACATTTTAGTTGTATCTGCTTGACTAATCTGATCAGATTATTGTAAAATTTATTATAAAATTAGTTCTCTCAAATTCCATTTCTCTGTTTTCATGTCTCGAGATCTATGGTAAAGAGAGGGTAACACGCTATCATTATGTTTACGAGAGTTTGATCAAGATGAACGGTTTAACGGGTCTCAACATTAACTTTTTCAAAATATTCAAGAAAACCGTTTCCTTTCTTTTCGATATATTTGTTTTTCTCCTTTCATCTGAATTGAATTGGTTGAAAGGCATACGTTTTAATCAATGAAAATATTTTTAGCTGTTCATCGTAATTAAGATTTGGATGGAGACCCATTTTGAGGCCAATAATCTAGTCAATATTTTCTCAACTAAAATTAAGAGTTCCCAAGGTAGATGGGAGTTGAATGGACCATCATAATTGTTGGTCCGGAATTTCTTCAAAAGACATATCTAATTTTGGAATTATATAGAAATGGTAAGATCATATTTAAATTATAAACAAAATGTTAATTTTTAATTTATGAAAAATTGTCTTTTATTTGAAAAAAGTTATATTTTTGCTAAAAATTAAATTGTTATAAATAAATTGAAATAAAAAAGAAGTGATATTTAAGTAGAAGTTTTCCAAAAAAGTGCCCCCAGATTGGGTGCAGGCAGCTCAGCTCTCTTGTGTGGATGCAGTTTACAAAGTACTTTCCCAAGGTGGGTGACATTAATTGGGAAGCCACCCGCGGCCAAACCAAATGCATGAATGGATGGATATTCACAACCACATCCTTAACTTTAAAATAGGGTTTTCCTCAAAAAAATTTAAATCATTAAAAACTAAGAATTTAATATTAAAATTTTATAAATTCAAATAAATTTTATTAACTCAAACTTGGTAGTCTCACCATCGTTTTCCCATGGTATGTAGACATTTGTAATACTTTCATTATTAATAAATTTCAATCTTCAAATCTTTTCATTCATAGTGATTTGAACTCCAGATCTTAGGATTGAAGGGGAGGGATTATGATCACTAAACTGTCTCTTTAAGAATCGTCCATTGGCTATGTGACCTCTCTTTGTTGAGTTACTCTTGAACTACATAACTTTAGCCCACACACAAAACATTAGAATAAACGCAAAAGACGATTATTATTTCCAAAACCACAATTACCTAATGGTTGATTACTCACACAATCACAAGTACAAGTAATTGTATTTTATTCAGATTATAAATAAATATGGCGGCTAATGCATAAGCCGCCATGTTGAAGATTCGTAAAACAAAGAACCATCAATACCATCTAAGATGACATAGTGCAATCCCAAAAGTCACACCTAAACTATTATTGAGTTGGTTCTCCACTAGGCGGCTTATTTGTCACTTTTTTTATAATTTGATTCTACAACAAGAAAATAGAAGCCAAGCTTAAGAATCCAACCGGAGGCCATATGGTACAAAGGTAAAGCCAAAACTTAAGGATTTCAAGCATCTTTTACCTACTTTGTAGTACACGCCAAAATTTCTCCCTCGTTACCGGAAAATGGGCACTAAAACCGACCTTCCCCGACTCTCTAGGCTAGCATCCGTATTTATTTTGATCATCGCCCCTCGAGGACGAGGAGAACACCGATGACTCTTGCTTAATCATTTTGTTGAGACTCGTAATGTAAGAAATGATGTGGCACAAAGTATACAAGTTGAAGTAGGAAGGTGGGCTAAAGGCCTAATGCCAAAATTAGGATCCTGTTACTATGGGGTCTCTTCTATGGGTTATCCCCCCCCTTTGTTTTCTTTTTTATTATAAATTACTGATTAAATTTAATTCGAATCGAGTTGAATCGTTAGGATAAAACTCCCCGGTAGCCATTTGCATGGTAAAAGATCAACCCAAGACCAATGAGTTACCGACTGTTGCCAGAAGGTGCACGAAGCTCATAAATCAGGATTGGGTCTGCAATAGAAGCAAATATGGCTGCGGATTACCTGGCAAACAAGGCCCATGAGGTTTCCCATGGTCTGAACATGATTGAGGCTCCACCCTCCAAAGCAGATGCGGTTTCTTATTAGTGGGGTCTCCCAAAGTCTCTAAAGAAAGAATTTAGTAGTTATAATTTTTCTTCTCTCGCAATTTAATAATTTTGAATTTAAATCGTGATGTAACTAAAAAAGAAATATCCCTAGATATGATTAATGGGATATATTTTGTTCCAAATCTGGAATCATTGATTTGGAAAATGAAAATTGTGATCATTATGTTATCTTCTTGGGACAGATTAATAGAGAGATGGTCTTCCTTTGTTGTTCTGTTTCTCTGGTGTTGAAGCTGCTAGCTGCAAGAGCCCAGAGACGAGGGAAGCAATCCCAAACAAAACGCAGGATAGAAAATAAAACTCACATTAGTCCTAATAGAGTGTTTTTAAACCTTTAATAAGTCAAGATATAATAATAATTTATAAATTAAACTAAATATATTTCGATTATCAAACTAAATATCTACACAAGGATCGAGGAGTCTCTTTTTCTAAATCAGTGATTTTTTTCTCTGTAGGGATTTTTAAGCACAAGCAACTATACCTATGGCAAGAGTAAATATTGAAATGCTCAAGTCGTTGTGTGAGGTCTCTTGGAGTTAGGATTTTTTTCTTACTTTCAAATTTTGTACACTATTACGATAAGTCATGACACACGTCATACTTGTTTTTAATCATATTATGACTCTCCAATTTTTTAAAAATTATCTAAAATAAAATACAAAAAATAAAAGAAAAGCGGCCATACATTGGGCTTTGTTACAAAATAAGCCTATTACTATAGAGAATAGTTTAATTATTATAATCATCGCTTCTAATTCGATGATTCCAATTTAAATCTCAATATAAAATAATAATAAAAAAAACCCTACTACTACAAGGTTTTACACCGAAATAGCCAAGTCTCGAGTTTTGGGACGAAACTCTTCACGATTGAGACGTGGCCACTTGACAAAATTGATATAAGAATTGTGCACCGTGACACTCTCCTTTAATTTGCCGAAATCCTCGACGACATGGCTCGGATGGTTTTGACCTTGAACACTACTGTCTTGAAAGCCAATCTTGTCATTTGTATTCTCCCAACAAATCTCTCCTCTATGGATCTTCTCCTCTATCATGTAGGGTTGATGTGAACTCCTAACCGACATCTGTACTTATAGACCCACCAGACTTCTGCTGCAAAGTGAAGTGGGAAGTGAAGTTGAATCTTCGACATGTTGGAACGAAATAACCAAGTCTCGAGTTTTGGGACGAAACTCTTCACGATTGAGGCGTGGCCACTTGACAAAATTGATATAAGAATTGTGCACCGTGACACTCTCCTTTAATTTGCCGAAATCCTCGACGACATGGCTCGGATGGTTTTGACCTTGAACACTACTGTCTTGAAAGCCAATCTTGTCATTTGTATTCTCCCAACAAATCTCTCCTCTATGGATCTTCTCCTCTATCATGTAGGGTTGATGTGAACTCCTAACCGACATCTGTACTTATAGACCCACCAGACTTCTGCTGCAAAGTGAAGTGGGAAGTGAAGTTGAATCTTCGACATGTTGGAGTTTTGACTTCTCTCCCAACCCTATATGTCATTGGTGTCTGTTTTCTGTACTATTGAAATTGTCCTCTTGACTTTGCCTACTACCGTGGTGCATAACTCCGTCAATATGATTGCCTTCCGTATTCACAATTGGAGCCTTAGTGTCTTTGAAAACCTAGTGATGAGATATGATCCAAATAATAATTGGTATAGTATTTGAGTGTCTGAAAGTTTGACTTGACAACCATGGTCACGAGGGGCTCACCTCCTGAACTGAACGACAAATAGACCAGTAGATCGATCAGGATGACACGACTGATCCACAAGCATATTCGGTAAGATTGAACAGTTATCCTTTTCATTCGACCGATAACTATCGAATACTTAAGGAACCGATTACTTCGACTCCTGAATGATAATACTTAACCGAGTCTTATCTTAATTAGATTTTCTATCTTAGCACGAAACCTATCTCTTGGATAAGGAAGAAAATTCTTGAGAAACTAATTAATAAGGAAAAAAATCTCCCCGTATAATCAAATTTCCTAAATGATAATGATTTCAAACTCTGATGTTTGAACTCTGAAATTTTTAGATCTCATCGTAAGAAAATTATGGTCGTAACACTCCGAATGCGTACGACTCTTATGGCACCCCATATCAAAGCATTTGATTTATCAAAACCAAGTAAGTTTCCTTGACTTTACACGGGGGCACACAAATCACAGAAAGATCCGTCCTCCATTCTTCTCTCAGTCTATTTTATTCCTTTCGAAAATCGCTCTTTTCAACTTGAACGGCGAGCCTCCTCTGCCGGAATAATCTCTGGTGGTATTTCATAGGTTTCAACCCTCTTCATCGTGTACTTGTTCGAATCACAAGGAATCGGATTTGTGAAGTCAAGACTTACCTTCAACAGATTGGCGTCATCTGTGGAAACAGATTAATCACTAGTTTTTCTCACCAACCTTTTGTCACTATGTGAAACATGACTACAGTCAAGAGAAAAAGGTCAATCATCGGATTCGACGACGATGATATGATCGGAGTTGACCCTAAACATAATGATTCTCTAGTCATTACTACCAGAATAGGGTCTCATACAATCAAAAGGTTCCTCATTGACCTGGGCACGGACTGTGACCTCTTTACTTGGGACGCTTTTCAGCAAACGAGTCTCAATTTTTCACATCTTCAACTCTCAACCAGATCCCTCAAGGGATTATCTGACGAACGCATTTATCCAGAAAGAATCATCTCCCTTACCGTGACTGTGGAGACTCCCCCTAACCATGCGAAGGGACTCATCTCTCCGAACCGGCCTTTATCGCCCTGTCCTATTGAAGGGATCCGTCTCCCCGAATGGATCTCTGTCACTCTGTCCTATCGAAAGAATCTATCTCTCTGAACGATCCTCTGTCGCCCTGTCCTATTGAAGGAATTTGTTTCCCCAAATGGGTCTCTGTCGCCTTATCTTATCGAAGGGATCTATCTCCCCGAACGGATATTTGTCGTCCTGTCCTATCGAAGGGATTTCTCTCCAAACGGACCTATGTTGTCCTGTCCTATCGAAGAGATTTACCTCCCCTAATGAGCCTTTGTCGCAATGTCCTATCAAAAGGGATCTACCTTCCCAAACGGGCCTTGGTCGCCTTGCCTTACCGAAAGAATTTGTTCCTCAGATCGAATCCACATCGATGGACAAATTAAGCATACTTTCCCCTACCGATCAAACAAGCGCAAATACAACTCTCCGTGTCATTTGTACAAACAGGTCGATCACATGAACAACTTGACAGTACTATCACACGAGAGGACAAACAAGAGAAGTTTTAACAAAAACAACAAGATGACAAGTAAGTAAAACAAACTTTTTTTATTCCCATATGATGAATACATGTTCGATTATATGAGCAAACACATTTTACATGTCCCTTAGTCGGACCGATTACATCAAAAGAAATACATAAGGAGGCTATGGTATTGTTCCCAAACGCATGGGTTGCAATGCTCGAACTATAGAAAACAATGGAGATTTCAGAAACACTAAAAAAAGGAATAACGAAAAACAATCTGCAACCCTATTGAGATAAGAAGACTGTGGAAAATAGGGCAAAGAGGGTGTGAGATGGCCAAAAATAGATATAGAGGAGGCATCAAAATTCAAACCGTCAGACATTTCCAAGTCCTCACACTTTATCAACTCCTCCCATCACCCGACCAGAAGAGAACACAAGTCGGATGATAGCTCAACTCAAAAGGAGATTTTTTATCTTAATCCCCCCACTCAAGTTAAGAACCCCGATAGGGACGTCGGCAGAGCCCATTGTGACATCTGAATACCGAATGACATGACGAGCCATTATACCAATAGTCTCCATTTTTGACGAGATCTCATATCAACAGAAGTAACTCATGCTATCAAGCTCTGCGAGACTGAAGCATCCTATTAAGAACCCCTCATAGGAAACGACTCTCATAAGAAGAAAGCCCTCAAACATGAGGAAACGCACTGAAGTAACGCAGGGTCCCACAATCCCTATTTATAGATGTGAAGAAATGTCCTTAAATTTCTGAGCAGTTGAAATGCCTCTCTAAAAAGCATACAAATTAAGTGGAAAGGTTCACACCTCCTCACCTTTTTGCACCGCATTGATTTCAAATTAAATCAAGTGAAAGTTTGGATGCATTAACACTAGAGGAAGACGAAATAGTTTAGGTAAAAGGGGGATTTACATCTTATCCACTTTAATTTCGTATCAGTTGTAGACAATTCACATAATCTCAAGAGACACGTGTCGCTAACTTTCGTGCATTTCTAACTTTTCGAGAAGCGAACTTCACTCATGGCGCCTCTCTTACAAATCGACACCATGAGTCGGGGGTAAATGATAAGATATGATCCAAGCAATAGTCAGTGTGGTACCTGAGTGCCCAGAAGGCTGACTTGACACCCACGGTGACGAGGGGCTCAGCTCCCAAACCGAACGACAAACAAACTAGTAGACCGATTAGGATGGTATGATCGATCCACAAGTGCATTCGATAAAACCGAACGGTTATCCCCTTCATTCGACCAATGACTACCGAATAACTAAGGAACCGATCACTTCAACTCTTGAATGGTAATACTCAACCGAGTCTCACCTTGATTAGGTTTCCTATCTCAGCACGAAAGATATCTCCTGGATAAGAAGGAAACTCTTGAAAATCTAATCGATAAGGGAAAAAATCTTCCTATACAATCAAATTTCCTAAATGATAATGATTTCAAATTTCTAACATTTGAATTCCGAAATTTTTGAATCTCCTCGTAAAGAAACTAGAGTTGTAACACCCTAAATACGTACGGCTCTTACAGCACCCCTTATAAATACCTTCGATACATCAAAGTCAGGTAAGTTCTCTTGACTTTATATGATGGTACTCAAATCACAGGGAGATCCGTGCTCCCTTTCTTTTTCAGTCTGTTTTATTTTTTTTTGGAAATCGCTATTTCTGACTCGAGTATCGGAGCCTCCTCCGCTGGAATACCCTTCCATGATTTTTTGTAGGTTTTAAGCATTTTCATTGCACACCCATTTGAGTCACAAGGAGTCAGATTTATAGAGTCAAGACTCACCTCTAACAATCTCCCTCGGTGCGCCTATGGCTGGAACTGAACAATCTGGCAAAATCATCAATGTAGGTGAGGGAGAGGAAATCGCCCTCCTCTTCACTGAAGGAGATGCTGACTCTAGAAGGGCCTTAGACGCAACGGTAGAAAATCTCTCAGTCGCCCCGATGTCCTCTTGAAAGGACCTCTTCACACCTAGTCGAACCAACTTGTCAATGGTAATATCCTCTAACACAACGTCGTCAAGAGAATTTAGGGAGTCAACTAGCCCAATTCTCTCCCTCTCCAACAAAAGGGGCCTGTCAATTTTCTTTTTTTCACCAATCAACAAGCCACCCAACAAGGAGGGAAACTGAGATAATAGTATGTATAAACCCTTATGAAACTTACAGAAGACGATTCGCGAAAATCGAACGATAAGAGTCACATTAAAAAGTTCCTCGCCTTTTTTCAAAAATAATTACTCATGGCGCCTCTTTACCAAGAATGTCATGAGTCGGGGGCAAATGATGAGACAAGACCCCGAGATCAGATTCGATGAGTCAGCCTTGGAAAGGCCCACATGAAAAGCCCACGAAGGATAGCTACCAATCTAGGTTCAAATACGATTATCTACTAAAGGGGCTCAGTCGTCCAGATTTCTCGAATGATAAGGTCTTAGTCACCCCGCCAACCGAACGTGACTCATCAAGCAAAGGTAACTACCCTGATCGGATATCCAATGGTCGGCTCTTCAACCGAAAGAGCCCTGAAGACCCTTTATCGGTTGAGCGACCGATCGATAGCTAACGATTCCAACGATCCTAAAAGAAAACCAAAATATCTTATTAACTTTCCTCACTGCGGACAGCATCATGAGGATCTTTCAGTTAATGAAAGGTTCTCTCCAGAGTATGAAAGTTTTCCAAAAGATGAGGATCATAGTTGATTCGAAATATTGAATCTCAGAGATTTCTGGATTAGCTCGATAAGGAAGATAGGGTTGAAGCACTGCAGCGGCATACAACTTTCACAGGTATAAAGCATCTCAAAACCCTCCAAAACAGGTACGCTCTCTCGGCCTTATACATTAGGCACTCTAATCACCGAGAATTACTCTATCGAGTTCTCAGTCTGTTTTTCTTTCATACGAAAACCGCTCTTTCTGACTTGAGCGTCGGAGTTTCTCCGCCGGAGAACCCTCCAGCGGTTTTTACAGGTATCACATTTCTTTGACGACAACTGCGCGGGTCAACGAAAAGCTGGTATCTGTGGAGCCATAATCCACTTCCAACAGTAACCTTGAAATCCTTGCTTTATTCGCTTGGATTCCTCTTACAGAGTTCTTCTCAAAGGAAGAAGATGCATCTCCTGGTAATCTCACCGACTGTCAGCAAGAAACAAAAGCTCTAAATGAGTTACTAGTGTCTCCATTAATGCAAATAATCAAATGCTCTGAGAAATTATAGAATCTTCCATTTCATTTCCTCTTTAAGATAAAGATTCCAGGAAGATCCCATATGTATTTCAGTAAATTCATCGAGTGCTCTGCTAGTGCAATATAGATGTCAAAATATAGTTGACATCCAACTTAATATGCTAGCAGTCTCGGTATGTTCCAGAACAGTCACCATTCCTGTCTACTACTGCAATCTACAACATCTACTTTCCCAGGTCAGATGCTTCAAGGAAGTTTCTGAAATTTTCAAATACTGATATTCAGAGAAAGCCCATCCGTCTCAGGCTTTGCTCGTAAGTCTTTTTCCCCAACTACTCTCATCATTTGCAAATCAACCAACTTCTTGTCAGATATACCACAATACATATTTCAAAAATCATATTAACAAAACAAAAAATGCAAGTGATAGAGAGGGAGGGAGAGAGAGAGAATGAGAAAAAAATTTCCTGCAGTTTTACCTGAGCACAGACCATTGTGAGAGCCTCAAATTGTGTAGGATTGACCTTCCCCTGAAATATAAAGTACTCAACTAATTTATTAACTTAATAAAGGGCAAAAAAATAATAATAATAATTAAAGGGAAATAATGACAGAAATTACTGGAAGCAAGTAAACATCCAACTTGATAATTCTCACAAGATAAAAGGAGATAAGGATTTTACTGGCATCATGCAGCTGCCTGCCTGGTTCATTTTCAGGAAGAATTACACCAACGGCCACAGCCCAGACCACTGAAGAATGAAAACATCATAAAAAGCATGAATGATTCCTAAAATTATCATGCATTTTCCATTTTGGAAAACTACTGATCTGTTCCATATATCACACCTAGTTCTGTTATGGTATGCTACAAGAAATAGGGTCATTAATATGCCTACCTTGTTCACCAGTTGTGCTTATTTTAAAGTCACAACAAACACTAGTAGCTATATACAGTCTCAATTCCATATATGAGTAATCCTTATAAGGACTCCAGGCCAAAAACAATCTAAGACTGGCTTCTATTAAGGCAGCTCCAGAAGCTATTCACTCGGAAGACAATGAACAAATAAACTAACAATGTTAATTATGAGTATGACTTTTACCTTCAGAGTACTTCCCTCTTTGTTGGCTTTCTTGGCAACTGCTGCAGCATTGTCATAGCCAATTTTCTGAACACAGGCAAAATAATCAGCTAGCTAGTGGTTGGAATAGAAATGAATGGGAAATGCATTTAGTACAGGTTTAGAGAAGCTTACAGGGTTCAATGAAGTTACAAGCATCGGTGATCAGAAATGCACATCCATCATCATATAGGGGTAAAAGAAAAGATCTACTAGCTATAATCTTTTAAACAGGATGTGACAGATAACTAAATTGATGTGTCTGCCAAAACTTACCTCATGTAGTAACTTTGAAATCCTTGCTCTATTCGCTTGGATTCCTCTGACACAGTTCTTCTCAAAGGAAGAAGATGCATCTCCTTTCAATCTCACCAACTGTCAGCAAGAAACAAAAGCTCTAAATGAGTTACTAATGTCTCCGTTATCGCAAATAATCAAATGCTCTGAGAAATTATAGAATCTTCCATTTCATTTCCTCTCTAAGATGAAGATTCTAGGCAGATCCCATATGTGTTTCAGTAAATTCATCGAATGCTCTGTAGATCGAATTACAATAACCTATCTGCAAACAAGTATGTGTAATAAACAAATCATCAAACTGAAAATCAGAAAACATCAAGTACCTAATCCAATTCTTTCAACTGTAAAGCATAACGGCCATGTTGTTAGAATGAAGCTCTCCATTGATAGAGCATTCCGAGATTTCCCTGACAGAATTTGCATACAGCTCCAAAATTTTGCTTGAAAAACAATCTTCAGATGTTACTGCACCATACAGCTCAAAAAAATTATACAAAATATCACAGGCAACCATAGGGCCATAAAGATAATCCAAATTCTTGTTCTACTTCTGCAATCCACAGCACCTACTTTCCCGGATCATATGCTTCAAGGAAGTTTCTAAAATTTTCAAATACAGATATTCTTGTTGTATTACTATAACCATTTTTCAAAGCCAAATAACATCTTTAGGTATATGGATGACACTGCCAAAATCAACCAATCTTTTATAGGTACCTGATAGCAAAAAGGTGAAAGAAAGTACCTGGATGAGTGTTATAGAACTCTCTGTTCCCTTCTGCAAGTAGCATGCAGTACTTCAAGAACAATGACCTTTTGTGTACTCAGTTGTTTCCATGGCATCCCACTTTTTTATATTGCCAGACAGATGGCATGTTCCCTGAACTAAGCCCCCATACTACAGAACATCCAAAATGAGACCATGTTGAGATTACACATGAATGTGAGACCTCCGGAGGAAGCTTGATATTTGTTAATAAAAACCAAAATCATCAAGTACAAAAGACAGATCTTAAATCATATTGTTGAAGTCCCAAAAGCAGGTAATAAAAAGGAAAGAAAGAAATACACCTAGGGTAACATATATGTCAAACCCTATCATTACTGCCTGAGGAATGAACTAACCCTACCATTACTTTTCTTTAAAAGAAAAAAAAAAATGATCAGCTAAACATTAGTGGTGAAGAAATATTACTCTTGGCTCTTAGAGATCCACGCTAGATTTCTTCACCAGCTTCAGTACCGAGATTGAAGAATATCTCTCTCTATCCTCTCTCTCTCTCTCTCCACCATCTCTTTCCCCCCTCTCTTTCTGCAATCAGAAACTTCAGTACCGAGATCGACGCTAGATTCCT
This sequence comes from Dillenia turbinata, assembly GCA_037126225.1. Lineage (NCBI taxonomy): Eukaryota > Viridiplantae > Streptophyta > Magnoliopsida > Dilleniales > Dilleniaceae > Dillenia > Dillenia turbinata. The sequence goes on from JBAMMX010000006.1 coordinate 1,022,902, forward strand.
TCACCATCTTCAGTACCAAGATTGAAGCATATCTCTCTCTCCATCCTCTCTCTCTCCACCCTGTGTCTCTCCCCCTCTCTCTCCGCCGTCTCTCTCTCTCTCTCTCTCTCTCTCTCTCTCTCTCTGCAATCAGAAACTTCACCCCCCCACATAGCCCAGAAGCCGTAACGCTCCGCCCAAGACAAACTAGCCTCTCTCTCTCTCTCTCTCTCTCTCTCTCTCTCACTCTGCAATCAGAAACTTCACCTCCCCCAATATATAGCCCAGAAGCCGCTCAGGAAATACCCGCCGTTTCCCCTTTTTTCATTCTATTTCTTTCAGCTCTTCCGCGTAACTAACTAGCCGTTTTTTATTTTTTTTTATTATTATTATTTTTTTTAATCTTGTCCCTTTTTTTTTTTTTTTCAATTTTCAAATTTGAAGCATTCACTCATTCTATTTTGCTTTTTTCAAAATTGAAATAAAAGAATTGTTTAAGGAGAGATTTTTTAGTAATATTTCGTAGATTTTATAATTTTAAATATTTTATTTTAATTTTAAAAAATAAAAGAATAATCAGGTTAAAAATAGTCAATAATTCCAACTCTAATCTTTTGAGCAAGTACATATACTACTTTTACGCTATAAATGAACCTATCAAGCTATATATAATTATTAATATATAACATTTTATAATATGTATTTTAAAATATAAAGTTATTTAATTTTTTTATTTAACTATTTATTTAGTTCCTTTTTATTAATAATTAATATTTAATTCCATTAAAAATGAATCCAATTAAAATCGAAAATATTAACAACACGTCTATTCTCAATGTGTCCCTACTCAAAAAATTAAAATTTTCTAATTTTATTTCAAATTTCAATCAATAAAATTCAAATAAATAAAAAAATTGATAATAGAAAATTAAAAAAATAAGAATATGTACTATCTATAAAAAATAAATTAATAAAATTTATATATTTTTAATGATTAATAAAGGAATTAAACAATTAATAAAATTATAAATAATTTGAATACTTAGATAATAAATAATTGAAGCCAATAATAAACTTCATTAACTATTAAAAAGACACTTCTAATTCTTTTTTTTTTAACACAAGAATTTAAATTTAAGATTTTTAAATTAAAAAAATGGGTTGTGACTAGTAGGCGGTCGTGAGGATGAACACATTTTGGGCTTCGCGGGCCTTTAATTGGACTTTCAGAATTGTTAACACAGCCCAGCCCAACCCATGACCGTGGGCTACTTCCGCCAATAGATTGGGTGCGAAACAACCTCTCTCTCTCTCTCTCTCTCTCTCTCGCGATCTCTCTCGATTTTCCAAGCGTTCATTCAGTCTCTCCCTCTGGCATTGGATTCCATCTGTTCGTAAAAATTTTGAGGAAATAGGTAAGAGATTTTGGGTTTGGATAATGGATTCGTTCATTTAAGCAAATACTTTTGTTTTCTGCGCTTCAATGTTTGTTAATTTTTCTCTGAAGCAATTTGATTGGTAGATGATCGTGATTGTTTTCCTAGGTTGAGCCCATATGCCAGGTTCTGCTACCTGCACTTGTTGAATTAGTTTTATTGAAAGCATCCATTGGAATGCTCGAGATAATGAAATTGAAATCTGGCTCAATTTCATTGGTTAATGTAACTCAAGTTCCAGAATCTCGACCCTTCATAACACTTGGTTCTTGTAATTTGTTCTTTCTTTAGTCTTGACTTAAAAGATTGGACATAACAGAACCCAATTGGGAAATCATGGAATTTGTATTCTTGTATTTACTGTGATTCGAATGCCCAGTTCATTTTATGGAATTTTAGTGCTCATGTTGTTTTATGAGGAGTAAATTAGTTGAGAGATGGTTTTGGAATTGATTCATAAATAGTATTTTGGTGAATGGTAATTGCTCAAATGTTTGTGAAAACTAAGGATTTATCAAACTTTTGTAAAGCTAAGGCTTTACCCACAAGTTTTTTGAACCTCAAACGTGTTCTGACTAGAAGGTATTACGATGACCGATGAACCCCAAGTATGATAAGTATTTCTCTTAGAATTATTTTTTCACCCAGTTTTGGTTTATGTTAACTGCTTGTTCTACAAGTTGTCTTGGAAGTTGAAGTTCAAGATTTTATCACCTATGAATAATGTATGTAACAGGACTATCATATCACAGCTGATAAAGAATCTGCAGAATAGAATGAGTAATGAAGCTTAATAGTCTCTTGTTTTCTAATGATCCATTCAAGGATTGGACCACATTGGAAAGCAAGCGTCTTATTCCATTTTGCAGCATGTTGGCAAAAAAATATGTTCTTATTGCATTATGCCTGTTATGTGTAACATCCAAATATTGTAGTGTATGGGTTCCAAAAGAAAGCTGAATTAAACTTTGGATGCAAATATAATTTTTCTTTGATTCTTTTTGATGTGTAGTTTTGAGTTGTCAATATTCTTTCAATATTTGATATTTATTTACTTATTTTTATCTGTTTCTCTTAGTTTTTGATTGTTGATATCTTGCAGTATATCTAACTGTGGAAACTTAGTGAGGGTAGAAGATGAACCCCTCTTCTGCAGGACCATCTTCGAAGCCAAGAGTTGGTTCATCCCAGCCATCTGATGCCACCTTTAAGCGCAAACGAGGAGTATTTCAGAAAGATTGTGGGTGCTTGTTTCTCTTATTTGAGATTATTATTAAAAAAAAAAAAAAAGAATAACAAAATTTATGCTTTATTGACGAATCTCTCTCACTGGTGGAACAGTGCAGCATATGATGTATGGTTTTGGAGATGATCAAAATGTAAGTAAACTCTATCCCCCACTCCTCTAGACACTTATGTTAACTCTATGACTATAGATTGTTATCTCTCTCCTCCAAAACATAATCAGAACACTTGATTCAGCTATCGCATCATGTGGGAAGATATATATCAGTTGTGATAAGAGTGCTAGTTGACTGGTTTATTTTCTATAATCCAAAGGTTCATCTGTTAATTAGGAAACTAAACTTGCTTAACAGGCAAAAAGCATTTGCAGTTTAAGAACTCATAGAGTTTGGTACAATGCGGATGTCGATTATGGAATGCTTGAGATTGCTGGGGGCAAAACTAGCTTTGGGAAAAATCTTATGGATCTAGAAGGTAGAAGGATTGAACTTCTGAGGCTTCTTTACCTTGTCACATTTGATCCATATTGTGATGTAGCTATGTTTGGAAATAATTTAGTTACTATTCCACCTAGAAACTTTGGGCCTTGTGATAGAAGATCTTTGTTAAAATCAGGGCTTTAGGCAGGGCTTGAATTCTTGGTACCTACATTTGTTCTGCAAACAACCAAATCTTTGTTTCTATTCTAATCTTGTCAATTAGTTTGCCACTGCCTGATGACTTGCAATCAATTGGATTGTAATCCATTTCTCTGTTTTGTGTTGGCAGCCGCATCCTGAAACTGTTGCTCTTGTAGATGACATTGTGGTGGAGTATGTTACGGATATGGTATGTTGGGTTCTTCGTAATTTTCTTGTTTACACTGTATCTTCACGTCCCACCCTTAAACCTTTCAGTGTCATAGTGTTTAATTTCTTATTTTATCCTAGCCCGTTTGATTTATGCGTTTTTTTCTTTCTTTTATTGGAACACTTTTGTAGGTGCATAAAGCCCAAGATATTGCTTCTCAGAGGGGAAAGCTCTTAACTGAAGACTTTTTGTATCTAATCCGCAAGGTATCTCTATCTTCTCAAGAGGTTGCTCTTATATATTTGTTAATTGTATTTTGCACGTAGGAGAGTGTATCATATTATAGTAGGCTAATGATATTTTACCTAGTTTTTGGCATCAAATGCTGGCTTAAAGTACTTGCGTTCTTGTGACTCCGTAGGACTACCCAAAACTCCACCGTTGTACAGAACTGCTGTCCATGAATGAGGAGCTTAAACAAGCCAGGAAAGCCTTTGAGGTTGATGAAGAAAAGCTGGCAACACTGGATTAAAAATGCATAATCCGAAGTAACATGTTTCTCGCGCATCATTGGGCAAATTCGAACTCCCCCAAATTTAGGTGTTGTCATGTCAAAATTCCTTATACAGAGAGATCTTTATATATATATAAATGCTTTGCTGCGCGAGCTATTTGGCTTTTATCAAGTCATCATGATCAGAAGATGAAATACCATGATTTAAGATTTAAAATCTTTTTGTTAATCAGACTTGAAGCATTTCAGAGAGGAAAATGCCATGCCTAATTGACTTCTATCAACCTTCGCCCACAATTTTAGTGAGCCTGTTATGGCAGGGAATGAACATAAGACTGATGAAGTGGCATCCAAATGGCATGACAACAAATTCATAGTGTCCCGAGTGTGTGTGGAAGGCATTTTTGGATATATCAGATTCTTTCATGCGTATTTGGAGTCAGCATTTTTGCAATCATTCTCTCAATTTCGGTCTTCTGGTGATGACCGTATCTATAAGGCCTTATACTCACTGGTCCCCTTTCTGGTCTTAAAGGAATTTGGTGGTCAGTTGATCTTGCATGTGGTAACAAGGTTTCTCCACTGAATACCTTTGCATATTTGCTCAACAAATGTGTTAACTCCATTTGGGATTCATTCAGCTCAGGCTTAGCAACCTCCCTCATGTCATCTCCTGTTGCCATCTCCCAAACACATGCACCAAATACCACATCAGTTAATTTCCTATGAGAGTTCAGGGAAGAGGGAGCCTTTGTTAAAGCCGGGTTACCTTCTAGGCAGATGAGAGTGCCCTTCACCATGAATTTCATGGTTAATTTTAACCAATTTACATTCACTTCTCCCCATGTTTCTAGCCATGCCACTCCTAGAATAACATCTACACCACCGAGATGGAAAACATAACAATCAATCTTAATTTGAAGGGTTTCCAAATCCAAACTAAGGCCTCGACATACTCCTGAAGACCTAATTCTCCTCTCATCCCCCAGTCGAACAAAGAATGATTTTGTGGCCTCAATAATCAGTCACAGTTTCCTGACCGTTTCCTCAGCTACAAAATTATGGCTAGCTCCACTATCGATCATTACTACCAACTTAACACCATTCATATTACCAGACAATTTTATTGTTTTTGGTTGACTGATACTCCCGACTAAAAACAGAGGGAGATCAAGCATGGTTAGATGAGTCTCTTGTTCGAACCAAGTCGCCTCAGCTACGTTCCCTTCCATAGTTTCCAATTCACCACTGAGAGTTGGTTCTTCGTCTTCCCCAAGGATCAGCGCCTGCAGTCCCTTGTTCGGACAGTTGTGGAGTGGATGATAGGGTTGTTGACATTTGAAACACAATCCCTTTGACTTCAACTCCAAGTAGCTTTGACGGGATAATTGTCGAGTTTCCCTGTTCCTCGCGACATTGGGTGGCTGAAGAGTAGATTGAGGGCTTCGATTGCTTGCTGTGGTTAAGGAGTTGTTAAAGTTCGCCTCTTTGTTTGCAACTGAGGACGAACTAGGGTTGTGATGGATAAGAGCCATCGGGTCATTTTTCGGGTGGGGTTTTTGAGTAGTTGCTCCAAACCCGCCCCCATTCCAAGCTCCGAATACGCTCGACATCCATGGATCGTGATCCATTTTTGCATCTCCTGCTATGAATTTGATTTCCTGTTCAATCTCTCTAGCCAATTTCATCATCTGGACAAGGTTTAGGGCTTCGTGAGTTCGAATGCGAACCCTAATTTCATCATTGAGCATGTTGAGGAACATCCTCAAGTAGAGTTGGCTATCGAGTCCCTTCACCAGCGCTGCTCGAGCCATGAAATCGTTGATATATTCATCGACGCCAATCAATTGCTTGGTAGAAGCTAACCCTTCTTAGGGATTCGCTATGAGGCCATTCCCAAACCGATCCGGAGCTCTACCGATAATTCCGACCAAGTAAGGTTTGGATTTTGTTCGTGAAGCCATCGAACCCAGTGAAAAGCCGATCCTTCCATACATACTAGGGCAAGGGTCACTTTCAGCTCCTCTTTGGTCTTATGAATGAGGAAATACTGTTCCGCTCGAGCAATCCAAGCCGCAGGATCCCCACCGTCAAAACTCGAGAGCTCCACCCTCTTGGCGGAAAGCTGGTAATCATCTGCGGGTGTAACCTTGGTCGTGCGTTGGATTGATTCAGTGGGGTCTAAAATTAGTATGTCGCCCACCTTGATTCCTGATCCACTGGCGATTCCACTCATTGGGGTGGTCGAAACCCCACCATCTTCTTTCTCTGTTGGTCGGCGACTTATCCAACCCGTGATCATCTCCTCAAGCGTATCTAATTTGTTTAGGTGAGAACATTGGTGAAGTAGTTCATCTAAGATACCAGCGACATTCTTTTCTACGGCTTCAATTCGAGACTCCATCCTGGTATTAGGCATTACTAGACTTCTCGCCCCACTTGATGGATCCCGCAGGTCGGACCAAAATTGTTATGTTCAGAAGAGAATAACCACAATGCACAGAAAGAAGTCAAATGGTAGAGCTCAGGGAAGGAAAGAATTCAAAAGAGAGAAAGGCAGCATAAGCTTCATTCATTGAAGAGATAAATTCTGTGAGTTACAGAAATACTCAGCCTGCTAATGCAAGACTGTCCAGCCAAAGGCCAAAATACAATTTCCTTTCTTCCCCCCTTCCCTCACTACTACACTCCCCTTACATTTATAGACTTACCTCTAACCACTTTGATTCCCCCCTCTCTCTTTCTTCACAGTTATGCAATTTGTTACATTATACATTCTTCTTATTCCTTCTTCTGTTATAAACCAGTAGAGCCTTTGGAGCCTCCCTATGCAACATCTTGAGATCCACCTCATCAGTCCATTTGGATGCCACTTTATCGGCCTTGTGTTCATTCCCTACCATAAGAGAGCCTCTCTCTCCTTTCTCTTTCTTTGTGCTCCTGTCTTTCATAGAGGGCCGTTACAAGTGTCGTCAAAGTTAGTAACAGGCATTAACAGCCAATATAGTCTATTAAATGTAGAACTTTATCCACTACAAAATTATAGTGTTTCAAATTTTGGAAATTTTGAGTAGTAGTTTGCTCTAAGAACAAAGTTTGTCCAAGTTAACTTCTAGCCCGAAATGCAATTGACAGAGAAGCATAAGAATTAAGGTACAAATCAATGCAGCTAGTCCAACGCAAACCCATAGAATACTATAGGAGAAACCATATTTCATGTAGTATATGCAGAATTAGCTCTACAAAATTGTCCTAAAGCAATGGAGAATTCTTGAGGAAATTACAGCATTGATTTCTTTAGACAGAACGTGCCCATTAGAAAGGATCATAGAGGGCAGAGATGAAAAAGAAACCAAGAGAGAAAAAACTAGGGCAAAAATCCCTGCGCCAACAACTCTATGATGTTACAATTGGAGAATATTGCTCCGGGAATCATTCAATCCTGTACTAACCCAGAACCGCCTTTATCTTTGTCTTCTGGTCCGCTGTTAATGATGTGGGGAACAGAACCTCAAAGGTGACGTATAGATCGCCTTTCTTTGTGCTGAAATGCAATGGCATGCCTTCTCCTTTGAACTTCCTCACCTCCTTGGGCTTTGTAATTCCCTAAAAATGGTTTTTAACGAAGTCAGTCAATATTGGTTCACTTCCTTCAGCTGGTTTTAGGGTCTCAGCCAAGATAAGTTGTAGAGGATGTGGGTAATTCATGCTCACCTTTGAACTGATGTCCACCAGATGTTCATCAAGATGCTTAATGGTCTTCTCAAAGCCAACAAGAGCTTGAACCTGAGGCATTACATGTTCTAGTAAGTAAACCCTACTAAGAAACCAATGGTAATTCACGTAAAAAACTAAAACTAGTACAGAATCTTGGTTCTAACATCTATAAAACCACCTGCACCTGCAGCCCAAGCAGCACTTCTTCGCAAACACTAAGCAAAGCTATATTAATCTACTTGGATTAGGTTTGCTTTTGCCACATTTAGCTTAAAGAAAGGGTTAGACCTACGAAAGCCCCTATTATTGCAAGAAGAGAACATGTTTTAATTGTTTTTCATATGAATGTCAAGGGCGGAAAGGCCAGAGAGAGGAAGGAGGAGGGTATCATGTACAAGTGCAATAATGGCTATCAAAAAGGGGAAAAAATGACATCCAGAAGGGACACTGACAGATGGTGTTCTTCAGTGACATATGTTGCACTCAGACCATTTGACTATATATCAACAGAGGGGTTCATTTGCAAGTGCAATATTATGGAAGTCAGAATTTAGGGCCGATCTAAAATATTTTAGTAAAGAAATGATGGCAAAACTCGAGTCTCCTGCAAATGAGCAGGAAATACACCACTTTGGATACCAATGTAAAGACAAGCATTAACAAATCTCAGACAATAACTCACCAGTGTAATAGTAACAGTTGTGTGCAAATCATCACCTTCCCTTCTGAATGTGTCATGGGGTGCTGTGCGAATGCGAAACTGCCCATATGGTTGTAATCATAATTAGTATACAATATGCATCTTCATAAAAAAACAATATTAGTATCCAAGCTAACCTTCAGATCTCCAGGTTCACCATCTATTATAGGTTCTCCATCTTCATAGAAAACAACCTCCTGAAGAAGCAAAACAGACATTGTGTTAGAATCCACATTTTAGAAGAATAGGAAAGAGAATCACACAGGGAAAGGTCCCTCTCTGTCACTGTTACAAAAAAGCTGTTTCGATATTATCAAAAACCGGAAGTTCTGATGCGCTGCAAATCATCCTTCGTATTTGACATGGCACCCATCACTTTCAAGAGGCAAGTTGGCATACTCATTTGCACCAATACATAAGCTTGCAATGATTTGAAAAATTTATCATTAACCTAGGCGGTTGTTTATTTCCCTAACATTTTCTCCGTGAAAGGACTAAAATCTTTGACAGGACCACAGTCATTCCATCATACAACTTTAACAAGAAGAGAAGCTTTCCCTGATATATGCACCAGAAAATTGATACCAAATCACGGTAACATGGTGAGGCGACTTGTCTTGACAATGATTGATAGAATGAGCCACCATATGTTTTCTTACATAAACTTGTATTCATGTCTTTTTTTATCTTAATTTGACAGTTAGCAGGGTACAGCAACAACATATAGAAATATTGAATGAACAAAATCTGGAATTTCTTATAATAAGTGAATAGAATGTAAAATTAAAAGCAGCATTAAAGCCATAGGGTCTTAAGTGAATGAAGTTTGTTTCACTCAGTGTTCCTTTTTTTTTTAAAATAATTTCTACTTTTAGAATGGCCTATGCAAAAAAACTAGAATGATGAGCGCTTAAACACCAGACACAGCATAGTTTTAGCTCCAATAGATTCTCAAAGCAGTGTTTGATGAATCTGACAACAAGGAATTTGATAGAAATATAAAACTTACTTGTCCATCTTGCATCCCTTTCTCAATATCAACAGTGATGAAGTAGCCTTCCCTCTCAAATTTGACATTTGGGCATTGCTCACAAACCTGAAATAGAACACGGTAGAATTTAATGAAGCATGATAATGGTTTCACCAAGTACAGAGGTCATTAAAAACCAAAAGGGAACCTAATCATGCAGCTGAGTCATCAATATTGTCATTTAGGATGCAGTGAACATAAATTGCATTCTGGGAAGAAAGAACCAAAAACAATGGTTTCCATGTTCATCATATTTTCTAATCTTTTTCTCCCTCTCCTTGAGGCTGAGGGTGCATCTGCAATCAAAAAGGTTGTGGACAACACCTACCTGCTCTGTCATCTGCTGGAACATTCCAGGACCAATTTGCCTGTGATAGACCTCATTTCGACAATTACAGCGTCGCTTGCCTGGTGCAGGCTTTAAGACATTTTTCTCCCTCCAGACCTGATAAATTGTTCCAAAGATGTCATATACATGAAACTAAGATAAAAAAGACCAGAAATCTACTTGGCCAGGAAAAGAGCATTTACAGCCTCTTATGAGTAATCATAATCAATACCTTCAATGTGCCACCCATGTACAAATCTTCAAGCGATGCATCTAACTCAACTACAACTTCATCACCTTTCACAATTTTCTCTTCTTCCTCCATTGGACCACCACCACCAAAGAAACTAATATGGAACATTATCTCGTCAGTGTTGCCAAAGATTGTTGAACAGCAATTAGAGAGATGGATTTGTCATAGACATAACTAGCCACAGACCTACTTTATAAGTTCAAGATTGATAAATAACTGGATAAATACATGAAATTGCATTATTCTATGAAATCAGATCTACTAATGAACGTCAACTAGCTAACAGGAGTTATAACAAACAACATTTGTAGGCACATCAAGTTACAAGTATAAAAAGAACCATTATGGAAAGGAAAGCAATTGAAAATCAAATAAGGAGATAAAATAATAGTGGAAACAACCATTACGATCCTGACCAGTTGGTCTCTGTGCGATTCTCGTTATGGACAGAACCATTACAGATGCACACTTAACTAATTCAACATTAGTGTATGGAAGAAAAAATTATTTTGTAATCGCAAACAGCGCTGGGACCAAATTCGAAGTTCTGGTAGTAGTTGCTCAAAGCAATACAAAACAACACCACTTATATAGAAAGGCTAAAATCTAATCGCTATGCATTGCATCTCACACTAATAAAAAATTCAGGACAAACTGAAATTCAATCCATCATATTCTAAAACATTTAAGCCAAATGTTTCAATGAACTCAATATTCAAAATAATTATCTAATAAGACTAAAGGGGTGTCAAATAATAACTTACGAGCTAAATATATCTTGAATGTTCATTCCGGCACCCCTGCCACCACCACTAGCAGCATGTTGTTTCAAACCCTCTTCCCCATATCTATCATAAATACTCCTCTTCTCGCTATCTGATAACACCTCATAAGCTGATCATCGTACAAAATAACTCAAAATTTAGAATCAAGAAATACACAAAGACTTATATTAAAACCAAAATAGATGGAAAAAAAATTGCAAGTGGACTTGAATTCATTGGTCATTTATATGTTGGTTCCGACCGAGTACTACTAATTAAATAATTGAGGTAATTAGCTTAGTATACCATTGTTAATCTCAGCGAATTTTTTGTTAGCCTCTTCATTTCCTTGATTCTTATCAGGATGATACTTCAATGCAAGCTTCCTATAGGCACGCTTAATCTGCTCATCTGAAGCTCCTTTCGGTACTTGCAATATGTCATAATAACTCTTCCTACAAGCAAAAATCAATAAATCATACATTCAATTCAAAACAACGAAATGTAACATCATTCTAGAGAGAGAGAGAGAGAGATTTAACTTACGCGGCAATTGAGGAGAGAGAGAATGACAAGAGGCATAGAAAGAAGAGCAGTTTTCTTTTTTGATATGCCATTGAAGGAGAGATTGGATCTCTCCAACTTGTAAAAGCTTAGATTTTTCGAGATCAGATCCACCTATCTACACACGAATGATCAAAACTGTATTTCCAGTTGGCCGAAAATTTGTATTGAAAACTGAAAGAATTGCCAAAATTAGGGTTTCCGAATTAAAAAGTTTTGCACTTGATTTCCCAGAAAATTTCTCTCTCTCTCTCTCTCTCTCTCTCTCTCTCTCTCTACCTGAAATTCGTTGGGACGGGGTTTATACGACACGAAGGAATGAACCAGTGACTTGACCCCCACCCCCAAGAATTACGTTGCAACGTGTTCTTGTTAAAACGGGCCAATGACAATGAACTACACGTGGTTCTGTTCAATTAAAACATGCCACGTGTACAATAGACTTTTCCTTTCTTTCTTTCTTGACTCGGCTTAGTGCGGTTTCTCCTTTGAATTTATTTTTAGTTTTATGTTAGAAAAAAATTCCTGTCTATTTCCATATATTGATTTTATTATGGAACCAAAATCCCGGCATTGGGTAGTGTGAGAAAATGCCCCATGTTCTAGTTTGCTTTCTCCTTTTTATTAAAAAAAAAAAAATTTCTTTTTTCTTTTTTTAACAGATGGAGCGAGAAATGTTTAGCTTTTAAACTAAGTCTCGAATATCACTCGATATTATCGGATATAATTTCTAAGGGGACAATAAATCGTAAAACCATGAGAAACCGAGTGAGCAAGGCTTATCGCACATAACCATTTTAAATTTTTGCTCTTTTATATTTGTTTAGGTGGAGAATGTTAAATCCCCTATTTTTTTTTTAACTTTTTTTCTTGTTTTTGAGTTGGACTAAAACATTTAATCTTTATTGTAAATATAATTTTTAAAGTGAGAACATGGCACATTATTCTCATTTTTATGAGGGTGTTTTATAGTGATGTCTTTTTAATGTTAGATTGAATTGGATAAAATCTTGAATGAGATAATTTAGTGATCACGACTTTTTTTTTTTAACTCGATAATTCCGAGTTCAAATAGCAACGTAACAAGAAAAAAAAGATTGAGTTACTTAAGGACAACTCAAGCGATAAGACCTCTTCACTTTCATTCTCTTTTTTTTCAGTTTGATTCCACTTGATTGTATCTTCTTGTACAAAAAAAAAAAGATTGAACTGGACAAGGAAAATAGTCACATTGAACCAAAAAAGTACAAATGATTCGTTAGTATAGTGGAAAGGGTACTAGTATCTCACACTAAGTATTTGGGTTTGAATCTTGAAAGTAACAAAAATGACGTTAGTAGAGTCTCTTCTGAATGATGAGTTGATCGTAATTCAGTCTAGATTAGTTAAAATAAAGTTTTAAATATTAAGCGGTGAATCAAGTTCAAAGTAAAAAATGGGGGTGGGGAAGCGCTCAAAACCCTAATTCAACTCAAAAAAGAGCAAAAAGCCCATCTTGGTCACTTGGGCCAGGCTTATGGGGTGCTATTTCATTTTGGTGTGGTGGGCCTATCTTATGGGTTTCAGTTATGGGCCAATATGACAGCTGGCAAAACCTGCTTCTAAATTTTAATTTGTATTAAAATAAATAAAATAAAATAAAGCGAAGTAATTAATCCTCATGTGATAATATCAACCACATCTGTTCTGACCTGAATTTCCCTAGACGGCTCTACAATCGGGTGTGCATTTCAACTTACAAAATTCTTGTTGGGGAAGTTCAAATTATTAATGTCATTTTATTTTAAGCTGTTTTTAAATTAAAATAGTTTTATTAAAAATTTATTTTTGAAAAAATTAAATTATAATTATTTTTAAATTAAAAAGCTTTTTAATTTCTTTAGCGTCTAAACTCTGCTTTCACAAATAGCTTTAGGCAGTCCAGGGCGCCCAAAAAAAAAAAAGCTCTTTAGGCCACGAATGTGAATCCAACGAATTTCATATTTCTTATGAAGTTTATTTCCAGATTTAAATTTAAGCACTTAGAAAAGATAAAAGTAAGGAATTTATTTTTAATTCAATGAAATTATTAATCTTTAAATCGACAAAAAAGGAGAATTCATAAATAGATTTCACTAGAGTTTGTGGAGCGTATTTAACTTTACTTTTAAATTATCGTTTTACCTTAACTATTGATTAAAAATTGAAAAAATAATTAATTAAATAATAATATTAAAAAAATAAATTATGTATTTTATTTTTGTTATTCTAACGAATTTAATTAAATTTTATATTTGATTTTTTAATTTTATGTTTAAAAAATTATTTACAAATAAAGTCTACGTAGAACACAGACATATTCCATAATACCATCATTCCCAAAAGCCATGTCAACAACAAAATCCTTTATCCCCATGATAGAGAGAGAGTATCGGATGACAATGATCTATAGCTAAACTGATATCGTCTATCGTTTTTCTTTATCGTTATAAAGATTTCGATTTTAAAATTTTTTGTATAAAAAAAAATTAAAAGAGAGATAGAGTACCCGGTGATAAATTTCAGGGGGTTTAGTGCCTACATGAGTGCCCAATGTACTGGCATTGCCTACCCTAAATGTGGTCACCAGTTGATTCCAATTTTCTTCTCTACTATGGAACCCCAGATGCTCCCCCAATGAAACGGGACTGAATTGACTTTTTCCTTTGACGTTCTTCACAATAACTAGGAAATGGGCCGAGGCTTTGTCATGACCATATTGAAAAATTAATTTCCTTTTTAATATAAAAAAGATTAAGTTAGTAATTCTCACTTTTACTTTTACTTGTTTCTAAAAGTAATTGTGTGAAAATTAAAAAAAATTATTAAATAATACAATTCTAAAAAAGAGTAGTACAATATTAATTAACTAAATACAATTTTAATGCCATAGGAAATATAAAAGAAACTACAAAAGGTGAGAAATGTGATATATTGCAAAAAACGATAGTAAACTAATATATGCAATAACAAAATATTTATCGGAGATAATAATAAAAAGATATAAAATTAAAAAAAAAATTATACGTCATTACTTTTTTAAAATAATAAAACTAAAGTAACACTAGGACAGCGGGAGTATAGTATTAATTGAAGTCAAACCTTAGTTTTCTCAAATGAGTCTGTACTTGGGAGCCAGATTTGTCATTACAGTTTAGACTTCAGATGCACCCGGAATTATCCCGATTTTCATTTTTTAAAATGCACATTTTCTTATCCCCGCAATAAATGTGGACGAGTCCAAAAGCTTCGTGGGAGCATGAACCAGGAAGGGAAATCCAATCTAGTCATCCTCATTCCTCATCTTTTCAAACGTTGTAATTATTGTAAAAAAATATATATTTTATTGATTCAGTGATAAAAGTATTAGAGTTTCTTAATTAAGTATTTAGATTTGACTATCAGGAGAATTCACTGTTTAATGGGTCTAACAATTAATTTGAATTAAATTAATCGAAGCAATAAATTGATTATCAGAAACAAATCGATAAAAAAATAGTATCAAAAAGAGTACAATGTATTGAATTTGTGATGGTACAAGGAGGCTCTATGATCACTTGCAAGAGAAAGCCATTTTCAAAACCAATAGTTTGGTGGTGTGATAGAAAGGGTATCTCGTCTATTAATCAAGTATTTAGATTCGAATATCTTTGGATACAGAAAAAATATTATTAAAAGACCTCCCCTAATAATGAGCCTGGCAACAGATCGATCTGAATTAGTCGAGACGAAACCCCGGATACTAGGTGGTGACCGAATCAAAATATAAAAAAAAAAAAAAAAAACATTTTCAAAACCTTAAAATTGCCAACATATCTGATGCCACGAGTAACTAAATATCATTAACGCGTTGCATCATGATTTGCTAGGTTAGCAAAATTAGCTATATTTGTGAAAGTGACTTTGCCAAAGACGCCCTAGGTCTCCAAAAGAAAGCACCTGGCTGATATCAATTCCAATTGAAGAGCTATTGGGTGCATGGCCGAAGTGTGTTCAGTGACGCACACAAGGCTTTGCCCAAAAGTTTTGTTTAATATTAAATATATTTAAAGATAAAGTACTAGTAAGTATAGCATAACATTTAATGTACTTGATAACTTTTTTTCACGCATTTAAATTCTAATAATGATTTTGATTTATTTATTAGTATCTTATTTTCTCATTTTCTATTACACTAATTGTTCATCGAAAAGAAAAATATTTCCTTAGTCTGTAGCTCCAAAGAAACGACTAGAGGATACAATTTTTTTTTTTTAAATTTTGAGTTTGTCTTGAGTTTGAGTTTATGATTTATTTATGTTGTTTTGATTTAGGTCTTAGTTTTAAACCTACTCCTCCAACTAAGAGAGAAAGGGTTAGATCATACAACTAATGGAGAATAATGGCTATTCTTTTTCTTAATTATAATTTCTCCTTTTTGATATTTAGATGTAATCAAGGAAATGATGAACGTGGGAGGTTAAAATCCCATACACGAGGCTCTCGACGGTCAAGATGCCACGTCGGGGGCGTCTTTCGACGGCCCTCGTGGCACTTCCCTCAACCGCAACAACTTCTACATCAGTGCTTGCTGTCTCTCTTTACTCTCTTCCTAGTTTCTATATATCCACCTTTTTTGAGCTTATTCCAACTCGACTGAAAAAATACACTCCCAACTTTGGTCAACTAAAAGTTCAGCTTCGCTTCTCTCAAATGGGCAGAGCTCCGTGTTGCGAAAAAGTGGGGTTGAAGCGAGGGAAATGGACTGCAGAAGAAGATGCGATTTTAACGAAATACATTGAGACTAATGGTGAAGGTTCTTGGAGGTCCTTGCCCAAAAATGCAGGTACTTATGCTAGATTTGATCAATTTCATCTTTGACCCAGTTGGTTCATTTTTTTTTTATTACTAGAATAGTCGATATTCGAAATTATATTCTAATTAATTTAGTTCAAATCTTTTGTTGGACCCATTTTAGGGGTAGCTCTCCCAATGTAATTTTTTTCATTATCAAATTTAGAATCTGAAATTTCATTAAGAGATTTATGGACCATTTGGGATTGTTTAAAAAAAACTGTTTATAAGTACTAAACGCTTATAAGTAGTTTTTTAACTTATAAACTCATTTTAAGTTTTTTAAAAAATAAGTTGTTATTTGTTTGGATAAACGTTAATTAAAACTAATTAACTGTTTAGTAAAATAACTACTTATAAACTATATAAAATAGTTAAAAGAACATTGTGGACATAAAGTATTTTTACATAATTATAAAATACATATTTTAAAAATGAACAGTATTACAATTTAAATAATAGGGAAAAAATTAAAATAATTTAATTAAAAACGGATAAATAAAGTAAATAATTTTTAAATTTATTTTTATAAATAAAAATATATAATTTAAATCAACATGGTTTACAATACAGTCCATAATCATAAATATAATATAAAAATCGGAGTCAAAAACTTTAGGATGGGGAGAGATGTATTATAGGAAAATATATAAGTTGACATAATGAAATTTCTTAATATTAGTGAAACCCTATTATTAGATGAGAATATAAAGCGTGTGACATAATTGTAATTTTTGTTAAAATATAAAGGGTAAAAATGTATTTTTATTGATCAAAATAGTTTATTTTATTTGTGATTAAAGCTTATAGGAGCAACTTATTGTTTTTTTGGGTTATAAGTATTTTTTGAATTTATAAGTATTTTTATAAATTTTAATTACCAAACGATTAAAATTTTAATTTTAGTTTATAAAATAGTTTGACTAACTTATAAACAATCCTAAACACCATTTTTAATACGCTTATTTAGTAAACTGATCGTGTGTTGGTTGATCAGTTGGCTCATAATGCACGAGTGGTTCATACAGCACAAAATCAATGAAATTGCTATATTTTATAGTGTTCATTGGGTATACTGGTTTTAAGAAATTTAAACTTAGGCTAAATTGAATAAGATGCAAATTTTTATTGAATCAATTGTGTTGAAAATTATGGAATGTATTATTCTGATAAATATTAAAAACAATTATAATAATTGTCTTTGTGATTGTTTGAATGAAGGGTTACAGAGGTGTGGCAAGAGTTGCAGATTGAGATGGGTTAATTACTTGAGAGCTGACGTGAAGAGAGGGAATATATCTCCCCAAGAGGAAGATTTAATTATAAGGCTCCACTCTTGTTTGGGTAACAGGTTGTCATCATTTTCTTTGAATAAATACTTCTTTTTTATTTTTTTTTTATTATACAGAATCCTAAAATTTGTAAAAATATTCATACGAATATTTAAATACTAAACCACGAGCTAAAAGAAAACATTTGTGCTGCTTTTTGATAACCAAACACAATACTACTCTCATAATTAATGTTGTTAATGACATAACACGAGAGCTAAGACAGTGTTTCAAGTAACCATTTAATATTTTTCGTTCCAACTTTATATCTTCTGTCTTTTAATGATTGGACCTCAGAGAGAGAGAGAGAGAGAGAGAGAGAGAGAGCGAGAGAGAGAGGTGCTTGTTCATGTTGATACTTCGATGGATGCAGACCAATCATTTTTTAATGTTGGGTTCAACCTTTCTACCTACTACTATTCTTCCTACCCGCTTTCATGGCTGTCAACATAAACAGTTTTCCTATACGTATACCATTATTTTTATTTTCTTTGTATTGTACCTTTCAAGAACAACCAGCCAACAAAAGTATATTGTGTGACTAACGAAACGCGTGTCCAGTTTACTTCTGGAATTAAAAATATATATTATATTTATAATTGTAAAAATTATTATCCATCTAAAAATATTATAATTTTTTCTTTTTATTTTATACTAAACATACATATTTATTATAAATTTTTCTATAATATAAATTTCTCTCATCGATACAGGTGGTCTTTGATAGCAAGTCATTTACCGGGGA
Organism: Dillenia turbinata; assembly: GCA_037126225.1. Lineage (NCBI taxonomy): Eukaryota > Viridiplantae > Streptophyta > Magnoliopsida > Dilleniales > Dilleniaceae > Dillenia > Dillenia turbinata. Next base: position 1,041,148 of record JBAMMX010000006.1, read on the forward strand.
GAACAGACAACGAGATCAAGAATTATTGGAACTCTCACCTCAGTAGAAAGATCTACACTTTCATCAAACGGCCATGCAACGACGTCGTTCCATTAGTCATGAACATTCCCAAGACCAAGAGAACACAAATTGTCTCCAAACACAAGGCTCGTACAAGTGCAGCTAAGCAAAAGAACAAAAATCTCACACTACCCTCGAAGCAAAGTGAGGAGCAAGAAAAAGGGTTTGTTAGCGACGGGCCTAACGAAGAAGAACGAGGTGCGGTTAGTGCTCCAGGAGAGGGAGAGGACAGGAGTCTAATTTTGGGTAGTTCAAGTGAAGGGGTTGAACTTGAAACCGAAGGATTCTTGTCCTTCAATGATTTCATGGGTAATGTTGGTCAAGTGGATCCAAGTTCTTGGGTGGAGAAGGAGAGAGAAAACGAAAATGGGGTCATGACTATCAGTGAGGAGAGAGAAAATATTAAAGTGGGTGTCACGGAAAAAAACAAAAACATGACAGTGAGTGATGAAAAAGAGATTGGAAGTGTCGATTTGAGCTCATCGCTTGGTTTGGACTCGGAGAGTCTTGAGTGGGCTTCTTATGCAGCTTCAGCTTATTTTGGTGAAGAATGGGATTGGGAATCTGGTGCACAAGCCAGCGAGGTTTCAAATGAGCAGGAAAACTTGATCTCTTCTTTGTGGGAGAGTGATGATTTTGTAGATCTTGACTTGTCTAGTAATGTTGAGTTAGGAAATGGGGTGCACTTCGAAAAGAGAAATGCCCTTGTTGGTTGGCTTCTTTCTTGATTCATGTGTAGTGATTTTCAAAGGATTGTGTTGTGGGAGTCATTGCAGTTTTAGAGAAACGTTTCCCTCTCAAAAAGCATACGAAAGCGTGAGTGTTGGGATAGTAGTTGGACATAATAAGTAAAACTATTTTAAATGTCATTTTAATTTTGTCTTGTTGGTGTGCTTTTGGTCCATATTTCATGGACCATTTTGAAATGGATTGCCTCTGAATATTCTCAGAAGACATAAATATTCTTCATATATACCAAATACTTATAAGCTTTATTATTTTTATTTGTCCATATGTCAAATCGCAGTGCCGTATGTATGTGTACTATCAGGGAAATTAATTCGATTGTCTGGGAACCATCGGGGAAATTAATTCCATCGTCTGGAACCTTCCCATAATCGGACCAACCCTGGTTACGACCGGCAATTGAGTTGGATTAGCTCGAGTTCGATTTTTTTTAAAAGTTGAGTTTGAATCATTTAGAGTTGAGATTAGTTTAAGTCTAAGTTTTAAACTCGATTTAATTATGGATTGAGTTTAGATATAAATGGAGTCGGCCCGATACAAATTCAGCTCATTTAACATTAAGTAGCATGTGATGTATGTATGTAGTGTAGGGTGGATTATTGTTTGTATTTGATATTTTTTATTTTTTGTCTCACAGAAGAAAAAATCTTAAGAGTCAAGACCCAAGTAGAGAGTCCATATCATTTTCTATCCCTAATTTAAGTCGTGTCTCGTGTGCATACCCAACCTTAACACTAACACCTTCCCTTGCTCTCTCAGAAAAACCATTCAAAGATCAGTAAATGTTATGACTGTCCGTCATACATTCAGGGTAGAGAATCGTCGTGCTGATTTTATGATCTCCTTAGGCCACTCCCATTCTCAAATACTCAATGAGTTTAGGACTCCTCGTCCTGTGGCTGCTTTACTTTCGCTTTTAAAAGATGAAGTGAAGATAGTTAAGTTTTAGGGTTGAGAAGCGTTATTTTCAGAATCAATAAATTGTAATTCAGTTGATTTGATTTAAAAATATTTTGATTAATTTGAAATTATTAAAATAAAAAAATGATTTTTTGTATATCTAAAGAAATTTTGTAAGTAAAAAAAAAAAATTGTTATTCGAGGTCGAGCCTGACTCGGAATAGGCTCGAAGCCTTTTTAATTTTTTGAGCCAAGCTCAAACCTAGATTTTTTGAACTTTCTCGAGTCGAGTTTGAGTTTGAGTCCATAAAATTTTAAACAAACGAAATCCGAATCTTATAAAACTCGACTCACAAAGCTCGATTGCTAGACCTACTCCTAATACCATTACGTGACTTTTTTGAATGACGATGACTCCCCCCCCCCCCCCAAAAAAAAAAAAAGACAAACTAATTAACACGAGAAAAAGAAAAATATCCATAAAAAGGCTTTCCCTGAAACTAGGAATATCGATCTAACCTATGAGCTCGTGACTGGATGCATACAGGGCAAGGTGGGTAATTTTAATTTAGTGAGAGCAAATTACAACATGGAAGAAAATAATACAAAATAAATACCATATAGTAGAACAAGCCATATAGTCCCCAATCTAAATAAATATTTTTTTAATAAATTATATATAAAAATTACTACGAAAAAAAAATTAAATAAACCGGCGGAAATACACATTCCACATCATTTGTAGTTGCTATTTGTTCAAGCATGGTCCTCCATTTATTCATACCACCATTTATTATTGCCCCAATTGAAATATGACCCATTTTCACGCAAAATTCAACTGGGCATACCCTCGTCATTGTTCTCAAAAAATTTTACCACATCCAAGTATGGATAATCACGAGAACTCCTAAGAATGTTTAATCTTTTGCGGTGAAATCATGAGTTTCGTATTCGGATGACAATATCCGATTTGATTCGATAGATATTTGAAAATTTTAATCTGTTGGATTGGATTTTTTTCTTAAAATTTGGGTCAGGATTGGATTAAAATTTGGTTTTAATATTAAAATAGTCGATTGGTTCAGATACGAATTTAGATTATAAATAATTCGATCCGATTCAACTCGATAACAATTATAATAAAATAAAAATTTATTTTAATATTATATTATTAAATAAAATAAAAAGACTTTTAGGATTTATTATAACTTGTACATTTTCATTCTTAAACAAATATTATTAAATTAAAAAAATATATTAGGTTATGGTTCAAGTTGGGTATGAGTCGAAAATGTGCCGGATATAAGTCAGTTTAATTTGGGATTAGGTTGGTTTTTTAAATGAACGTAATATGTTGGGTCGTGTCTAATCGGATCGATTTTTTTTTTTTTTTAAATTTATAGGGTCGGATGTGATTTTTATTTTTTAATTCGAGTCGAATTAGAATCGCATATGAATATTAAAATTAAAATTTAGGGTTATATATGATATTAACATGACCCGAATCATAATCAATCTATTGTCATTCCTAGTCTCATAATTAAACCAAGGCAGGCTTTACTTTGTATCTTGTACAATAGAAGACTAAAATGATTCCGCACACCCCCTAATTAGTATTATGAACCAGAAGAAAGGTGCAATTTTAACCTATTCACCCTCATCATCATTAGTAATGTTCTTCATGGCTTGGCTTTATGGACCATTTTTCTATAAGCGATTCTGAATCAATGGCTTCCTTTTCTTTGCCTATACAACTGCTCAGGAACATGTTATCATTAAATGGGTTCGAACATTTAAGATGTAGGGAACTATTGACAACTCTAGGACTAGACGAACGTACTAAAATATTATAAGCCACATTCCAGTTGTCCCTTCTCCTCATGAGAGTTGGGTCGCACCGAATAATATATTATTTTTAGATCTTTCCTGGAAAATGGTTGTGTAGCCCAAAAGATAGGTGGAGCGAGTGGGCCTGTCGGCCCATGGGCGGCAATGCATGTCAGAAATTAAGAATTTAAACGCGAAAATCACGAATCACCGTATACCCATCACAAGCCAGCGTCGGGGTTGTCTTGGCAAAAAAGAATCCCCATCTTTCCTTTGCCGTGGCGGCAGAGAACGTCACCGATCGCCGTCGTCTCACGCAACTTAACAGTCCCGACGACAATGATGAGGTCAAGAATCAGATCCTCCTTTTCAACTTTACTCACTGCTACTCAAAATTTCTCAGCTCTAAGGATGATGCTAAAACCCTAACCCCAATCCTAACCATTTAAGGATTTTGGTTCATATCTCATTCACCATTCTATCAGATTCTAAACTCTGAGTTAGCTACTGCTTGCTAAGAGTAATTACAATTAAAAGGGGCACTCAAGGGTAATTTAGTAATTAAGTTAAATTAGCTATAGAACTACTAACGCCTAAAGAGCTATTAGCCTATCTGAATATGGAAGAGCCGTTGGATGGTAATTCGGTAATTACATGAAATAAATTATAGAACACTACTTAGTTGCTAAAAAGCCATTAGAATTCAAAGAGCCGTTGAAAAGAGATCGCGTGGCCTTCCTTTTCCAATAAATCTATCACGATGGTCACGAATTCATTGTGTTTGTGAGCCAAATCTCTATCCTCCGGCGCTCTGGTTTTTTGAACAACTGAAACTTGGTCCAAGCTCTTGATCCATGATTGAAGCCTTCAATCCCAAGGACAAGAATCCTACATTCGTTTTTTTTTTTCTTTTTAATGTTTCTAATCTTTGGTTTTTCTTTTTCTTTATTTCTTTCTTTTTATTTTTGCAGTTGGGCATTCAGATTTTTCCTCTGCAAGAAACCCTTAAATTAGGGTTACAGTGTGGTATTATTTCTTTCTTATTTACTAATCTTTTGATTTTTCTTCATGGGTTTAAAATCTTCTGATGTTCCTTTTTATTTTTCGTCATGGAAATGGGCCTTTCTTGATGACTTGCTTTCTGGGTTGAGTTGCCCTATTTGATCCTCGGATCAATGCGCTCTGAGGCTGTTGGGGATTAATTCAAGGATCTTATCTCTCTATCAAGTTCAAGAGGTATTGATTCCAGGTTAGTGTTCTGACGTATGTTTTTAAGTGAGAGATAAGTGTTTACAATCTCTAATTCATCTCAGCTTTAAAACGGGTTTTAGCCTTCTATGTGCATTGATGCGTCTCTCTCCACGGGGTGATAAATGATGCAAACCTTCAATCCCGAGGACAAGAGCCCTACATTTGATTTTTTTTCTTTTTTTTTTTTTTTTCATGTTTCTAATCTTTGGTTTTTCTTATTCTTTATTTTTTATTTTATTTTATTTTGTTTCATTTTTTTGCTGTTCGGCATTCTGATTTTTCCCTGCAAGAAACCCTTAAATGTGTTATTCTTTCTTTCTTTCTGTTTTACTAATCCTTTGATTTTCCTTCATGGGTCTAAAATCTTCTGATGTTTCTTTTTCTTTTCTTTCATGGAAATGGGTGTTTGTTGATGACTGACTTTCTGGGTTGATTTGCCCTATTTGATCCACGGATCAATGCGCTCTGAGGCTGTTGGGGATTAATTCAAGGATCTTATCTCTCTATCAAGTTCAAGAGGTATTGATTCCAGGTTAGTGTTCTGACGTATGTTTTCAAGAGAGAGATAAGTGTTTACAATCTCTAATTCCTCTCAGCTTTAAAACGGGTTTTAGCCTTCTATGTGCATTGATGCGTCTCTCTCCAAAGGGTGATAAATGATGCAAGCCTTCAATCCCGAGGACAAGAACCCTACATTCGATTTTTTTTTTCTTTCTTTTTCATGTTGGTTTTTCTTCTTCTTTATTTATTTATTTATTTATTTTTTTGCAGTTGGGCATTCTGATTTTTCGCTTGCAAGAAACCCTTAAACTTGTTATTCTTTCTTTCTTTCTTTCTTTTTTACTAATCTTTTGATTTTTCTTCATGGGTCTAAAATCTTCTGATGTTTCTTTTTCTTTTCTGTCATGGAAATGGGTCTTTGTTGAGGACTAACTTTCTGGGTTGATTTGCCCAATTTGATCCACGGATCAATGCTCTCTGAGGCTGTTGGGGAATAATTCAAGGATCTTATCTCTCTATCAAGGTCAAGAGTTATTGATTCCAGGTTAGTGTTCCCCAGTTTGTTTTTAAGAGAGAGAGAGAGAAGTGTTTACAATCTCTAATTCATCTCAGCTTTAAAACAGGTTCTGTCTTCTATGTGCATTGATGCGTCTCTCTCCACAGGGTGATAAATGATGCAAGCCTTCAATCCCGAGAACAAGAACCCAACATTCGATTTTTTTCCCCCTTTTTCATGTTTCTAATCTTTGGTTTTTCTTTTTCTTTATTTCCCTTTTTTTTCAGTTGGGCATTCAGATTTTTCCTCTGCAAGAAACCCTTAAATGTGGTATTCTTTCTTTCTGTCTTTGTTACTAATCTTTTGATTTTTCTTCATGGCTCTAAAATCTTCTGATGTTCCTTTCTCTTTTCTATCATGGAAATGGGCTTTTGTTGAGGACTGGCTTTCTGGGTTGATTTGCCCTATTTGATCCATGGATCAATGCGCTCTGAGGCTGTTGGGGAATAATTCAAGGATCTTATCTCTCTATCAAGGTCAAGAGGTTTTCCAGGTTAGTGTTCCCACGTATGTTTTTAAGAGAGAGAGAAGTGTTTCCCTTTACAATCTCGAATTCATCTTGGCTTTAAAACAGGTTTTAGTCTTCCAGGTGCATTGATGGACGTCTCTCTCCACAGGATGATAAATGACTCCGCAAGGGAGGATGATATTGACTAAGAAAAGCATCAGGAATGTTCTTGTACTAAATTTTAGCACCACCAGTTAATATTTTCAATGATGTCCAATGTCTCGCTCAGAAATTATAGATAGATTAACATGAGAGTATTTCTTTGATATGATAGAGTTGGTTGTTTTTGTATGCCTCATTGAATTCTTTATTGTGTAATTGATGGTTTCATAATCTTCCTGTTCTTGGCTTTCTAGATGTTGCTGGGAACTCTGCACTTTAGAGGCTAGGAGTTTTTTGCTGAAACTTCTGGGCATGTTTGGTGGATATCCAATCCCAAGGCTAAGCAAAACTGGGAGTATAATTTTCCTCACTTTCTTGGCTTTAAAACAGGTTTTAGTCTTCCATGTTCACTGATGGATGTCTCTCTTCACAGGGTGACAAATGACTAAGCAAGGGAGAGAAGAGTTAGCCGTGTGATTGAGAATCACAACTGGTGATCTAGCTGATAATACACATGGCTAGGTTCAAAGATGCAAGATCAGATCTGCCTCACAACAACTAGCAACAATCTCATCTGCTGATAGTGTAAGGTGCTGCTCACTGTAGTTTATTGGATTTTTTAATTTGAGCTCCTCAAAAGGTTCGGAACTTCTACTTTTGAATTTTCTTCTTGTGATTAGTAGTAGAATACTTGAAATTGAATCATCTTTCTTCTCTCTCTTTTTATAGGGCTTCTTGTCCCTTTCTCTGGGTAGAAAGGCTGAGAGTTGTGCTCCTTTAGCTGGTGGATAGTTAAAATTTTCTACAGTATGTTTGTTAGATCATCTGGATACTTAATTTCTTTTACATTTGCATTGATTTCCTCTGTCAGTTAGATCTTTTTGGTAAGTCTCATTTTAGTCCGTAATTTATTTTTGATTTTTTTCTTAACTTTTTTTTTTGTGCCCTGGACTTGGTCCACCGCCTAGTATCTGAAGTTTCGCTCCAACTAATTTAGGCCGAGTTACGGTTGGGTCCTCATTCGGAGGGGCTCTCCCAACTTGATTTTTTCCATACCCATGGGGAGTCGAACTCATTCGGAGAGGGCTCTCCCAACGTGATTTTTTTCGTACCCATGGGGAGTCGAACTCACGACCATGAATAAAAGAAGTCAGCTTCCTTCCAGCTGAGCCAACCAACGTTATTTTTTTTCTTAATTTCTCTTATAATTTATTTTTACTCTCTTGATATTTAATCTGGTGGTTTTTTGTGGTCAGTTTACAAGTTGAATGCAGTAAACCCTGGTTCCCTGAATTTGGTGTTCAAGAATGCTGAAAATCTGAGTGGCAAGATCTGACGATATTGTGCTTAAATTGATTGCAGTCTAGAATATTGTAAGTAAATGTTTACCTCTTCCGTACCTATTTTATGTTTTCATATCTACTTGATATTATTGCGCCGTGTTGCTTGTGCCAGATTCATTATCTCAGGATTTCAAAAGTGGCTTGGTGCTTGCATGGAATCTAGAATCTTTTTCCATGTTCATTGTTTTTGATAAAAATATAATTTCTTAATTATGTATTAGCTCCATTAACTTTTGCCATGGCAGGTAAAGGCTGTTGTTTCAGATCTCAAAATGAGATAATGGGCTAATTTTCTGAGGTGCATGATCACTCTCACATGCTTCCACGTATTTAAGTGTCTCTATTCACCATTTTTCTCATTATCAGGTTGGTCACGTCATATATCTTCACTATCAGGTTGGTCACGTCATATATCTTCACTCCTTGGACAAAACTGCTATTCTTTTATGTGGGTTGTGGTATATTATGTTTTGTTAACCCGATCGCTATCATACACTTTGAGTAATTCTTGCTGAACATTAAGCTTTTAAAAGCCTTCTACTGAAAATTTTGAACTATTTACTAGGGTTGCGGTATATTATGACTTGAGAGTAATGAATTATTTCTATGTCATAGTTCTAAATCCAGATCTTAGGACCAGGAATAATCATTTTGGGGAATAAATCAAGTTCTGCTTCTGTGTGGCTTTTGTATTGCTTTTTTTTTTTTTTAATGTTTTTTCATGTCAGATCTTACATAATTGTCTTCAATATCTTTTTGCTGGTTTGAGGGAACTAATTCCATTTTTTTTTTTTGACCATCTGATTCTGCCCCTTCTCTCAATATTATTCGAGATTCCCTAAAAGAGTCAATCAGTGAGGGAGGGAATTAAGCTTTCCAATTCAAATTCTCTATCATTAACCATTATTTTTTTTTAATATGAGGAACGTATCATGAATCAATTTCTACCACCTTCCTTTATTGCTGCTGGATTGGCTGTAGGGCTTGCTTCTATTGGGCCTGGAGTTGGTCAAGGTACTGCCGCAGGACAAGCTGTAGAAGGTATCGCGAGACAGCCCGAGGCGGAGGGAAAAATACGAGGTACTTTATTGCTTAGTTTAGCTTTTATGGAAGCTTTAACAATTTATGGATTGGTTGTAGCATTAGCGCTTTTATTTGCATGTAACCTTAACCTACTTTTTTTCTTACTGTAGCATAGGCCTTCGCCACTTCAAACGGGCGCTTCGCCCCTATTTTCTTTTTTGAATTAGAAAGAACGGGGCCTTACTTATTCAGGGGGGATGAAAGCCAAAGAAAGGGATCAGGGGGCTTTATGATCGGAGAAAGGGGAGGGGCGTGGTTGGTGTGTCACTGGATCGGTGGGGGAACCCGTAGGAAGGGGACGACCCGCCGAATTCACATCAGAAATCGCCAACATGAACACAAACGATTTCGTGTTCATTCCCGGCCGCTTTCAGTTAGTGTTCATTGCTGAGTGATCGCTCGTTATCTGGCTGGAAAAGGTGGTCCGGAAGCTTCCTCTCTCCTAGAAAGCAAGACGAGATCACCACTTCTCTCAGTAATGGACTTCCTTGAATTATTCCTTAGCCTTAGATGTCCTTTCATAGATTCTCGAACCTCCGACAGACAGAATCTCCATGCATGCGTTCTTTCTCTCCTCCCCTCAGCCATACATATCTTTTTTGCCTTTTTTTTTTGCTTTTGGCCATTATTTTTGTTAGGCATTGAACCCCACCTTAGGTGCTGAGTGGTGTCCTCCCCTCCCTAATACCTAATACATAGTTCCGTCTATGGAACCTAAAGCTTCAACCATGGCAGTAAGCAATAAGTTGGCCCAGCCTTCGCCTTCTTCAGTGGCCAAGTGGAAGCGTTCAACGGTTCTTCGGCCTACCACCTTTCTTTTTCAAGGTTGAGCTTGTTCAATTGAAGCTAATGCTATGCTGCCTTTCCCTTGTGCAAGAGAAAGCGAGGACTTTCTTTTATTTTAGCTACCGGCCCAAACAAAAGAGATTAGCCTCTTGATCGATCGATTGATTGGTCGAAGTACGAAGGGGTTGATTGAAGTGTGAGATCAGCCCAAGACTAAGGCCGAGCAACTAGCTGCTGCAGGATTGGACGTCTATCTATCTCACCACGCTCCCCTACTCCTATAAAGGCCGGCGGAAGGAATGCTCTGCTCATCTTTCTTACGGCTCGTTACCGCAGCGCTCGTTCACCCCTTCGGCTTCTTCAATTCAAAAAAAAAAGTAGTGTCTTTTTCCGGTAAATAGCGTCTTGAAGCGAAGGCATTATTGAACGAAAGAGATGCCGGGTCGGTCAATTGCATTAGGTAGGAGATGCAGGACACCGCCCTTTTGTTTAATCCTAGAAAAATTCAAAATATATATTTTGAATTTTTCTTATTTTATTGTTTTAGATTTGCCACTTGCTTTTTTCAAATTATATTAAGATTTCACTTTTTACATATTCTGGCAGCGATGACAGGCTCCCAATTCAGAGAAGATTCTTAATTGTTGGTAATCAATTCAAGTATATATTGTATAGCATGTTGTTTAGATTTCCTACAGACCCCAATGTGTCTCCATTTGAAAGGGTCTACCTGTGGTCTTGTTTATCCAATTTATAATTCTCTCTCTCTCTATCTAAATTTTTAATCTGCCTTTTCATCATTGAACCTTAGTCCCCTCTTTTTTTCAGGTTCTGGTCCATGATTAGTAGTCTAAAATGGCTGACGTATGCCAGGTGTTAGTATGGTTGCGAGTGTTGATGGCTGACAAAGCTTGCGACACTTATAGCATATGGTTTATGCAACAATTTTCATGAAAGGCAGATCCCATATGTTTGCAGGATAGGGTGTTTGAGAAATTCAATTTCTTCTGTTTTTCAGGTGAGCGTAGAAGTACCTCAGCAACCATTTCACTCAGGCCAATGGTTAAATGTTTTAGTTTGGACAGGTATGAGCACAGGTTAGTCTTTAGCCCTCGTTTCCCTCATTCCTAATTTGGGTTTTCTCAATTTAAATTGTTTACGATGTTGTTTACTTGCCGTACAATTAAACCAGGTTGAAAACCAAGACAACAGAATTGATGTTAAAGACCCCAAAACCTATATTATGAACACTTGGGAAGATTATGACTATGGTTAAAATGTAATAAAAGAGAATTTATATTTTCGAGCCCATGTTAGACTCCAGCCCATGTTAGACGCTCATTTCTAGAAATGAGCATGTCCATGTATGACTGAACTTTTGTTCCACTTAATAATTTTGTAACTTTTCTGTGTTGTTGCCTAGCTTGTATTTCATGGATCGGGTAGAACCAAAAACTAAAGAGTTTAATTGACCTCTGTCTGAGACAAACCTATGTAGTTCAATTCTAAACTTTTTTATTTTCTCATAGTTCTGAAATTATTATGTGATACCCGTAAGCCCCTTGTACCATTTCACCCTTGTTGTGGTGTTAGAATTGAATTTCTCGTGGTTCTGGGCAATAAATATTAGAAGTAGATTTGAAACCCACAATATTTTGTTCCGATCACGGTGTAAACTGTAAACTTATCTTTGCTGAATTTTATTTATCTTACATTGAGTGGAGCATGTCTGACATGTTATCATTTTGCATTATCCAATTAGCAAGGTCTGAAAGCAAAGTGTGGTTTTTGCATTCTGAAAGTGAGGGTGACAAGTTTACGGAATTGGGTGCATCTGTGGGTGATTATCCTATCAAAGTCTTGAAATTAGCAACAGAAAAGTGTGAAATATATAGGGTGTGTATATGGATTTCAATTTTCTGTTAATTTCCTCTTGTATTCCAGGAATTAAATCTCTTTTTGACCAGAGAAATGATTACAATACAATGTATTCAGCTAGTAGAACTCCATCCACAGAAAGCAGATCCAGCATTAAAGATTTTCAACCTACATGTGTTAAAACTCAGGCTTAATCCTAGTCATAAGAAAACTGAGAAACAAACGGATAATCCAGTAAATAACAGCAATGGCATGAACCGTTCTAACATTAAAAGTTGGTGCTCCGTCACTTTTGAGAATGTTCCATCTACAATTAAATTTCTGCGTTAAAATATGAATCAACCTTTTGCAAGATAACCATGCGTCCATGAAAACTCTGTCAGATGAATTCATCACCTGCAATATTGAGTTTGAGTTATACATTTGTCCATGCATTTTGTTGTAATAGTTTTCCTGCTTACAATGCCTTAGAAATGCACGAATGCTATGTTTCAAGACTGTTGAATCAAGCAGGATAGAAACCAGTTGGTGGGATTGCTGTCAGGGGCTTCCGTCTTCCCATTCATCCTAAGCATGTTCCAGATTCAGTTGCTGTTAGAATTAGTAACATCAGTGCAGAGACAACCGATAAAGAGATACCCACAATATGCACGTCATTAAGGCCCTTGGTTGGGTTGGTCAGGGGCTTCCGTCTTCCCATTCATCCTAAGCATGTTCCAGATTCAGTTGCCGTTAGAATTAGTAACATCAGTGCAGAGACAACCGATAAAGAGATACCCACAATATGCACGTCATTAAGGCCCTTGGTTGGGTTGGTCAGGACCAAAGATGATGCAGTAGATGCGCTCTTCAGCATGAAGATCAACTTGGACCCACAAAGCATTCTCCAGGAGTAAGGCCCACTTCCTTTATTTCTGTTCATCATTTAATTATATATTTTGGTGATAATGCTATCATATGGGTGACAATCTTACATTGGCAAGGTCAGCTGGGTATATATAAAATACTTATAAATGTGTGGACTATCCTAGAAGCTATGCTGCTATTTCGGAACTATGATTACACGCTTTCTTCTTAGTTACCTTTAACAAATAAACATTAAATTAGTTTGTGCTGTTTCAGTGGCCAACGCTGGTCATCCTATCTACTACAGTGTCTGCTGCATTTTTTATGTAAGATTGAAACTTTCCAGCAGTTTTCAGGACATTATAATCATTAGATACTTCTATTAAGAAACATTTGTCTGTTTTTGTATTGTACCATGTGACATCTGATATTTAACCTGCTTGTTGATATTTTATCAGTATAATTGAATGATTTGGCAGATCTTTGATATATCCAACTTTTAGCCTGCTCATTGATATCAATCATGGACATGGGGTAAAGGACCTTTAATGTTCCATAAAAGTTCTTAAGCTGGAGAGATGAAATTAATTTTCCATTATAAAGAGATCCTACTTGCTGCAACTTGTACTTTTGTTCTTTGGTGAGCTCTCTGCCAGTTCTCAATTTCTAATTGAACAATGTAGTCACGGAAAACTCTCATTGGTCAGCTGAACTGCTGCTGAGTTATTCCATCTTTGCCATGATTTATAAAAAAAAAAAAAAGTTTTAATGAAGCAAAAAATTCGTCTAGCCTCTGTCTCACCTTATTTATTAAGTTTGAAGCAAAAAAAAAAAAAAAAAAAAAAAAAAAAAAAAAAAAAAAAACCAACAACAAAAAGGTTTTAATGAGCATTATAATTTTTCAGTTTCTTTATAAAAATATGTGTAAATAGAATTGAATCTTTTTTTCCTTGTTTTTACTTCATTGGTAGAGGTCTTTTTTGGTTCTCTTGACATTATATTTACTTTTGTTGTAGGTGGACTGTGATGAGCATAAGAGACTGTGCAGTCAATATGGTGTGGCTGGATACCCAACAATTCAGTGGTTTCCTAATGGGTCCTTAGGACCCAAGAAGTAAGTACATCTCTCCCTTACCAACATCCTTCGTTCCTTTCTCCATTAATAGTATCAGTTACAATTTTTTTTCCCCTCTTCTTTCCACTCTATTGATATGAAAAAGTCTTCAGAGCTTGCTGAAACTTTGCTGTTTTGTGGTATAGGTATGAACAGCCACGTATAACTGAGCGTCTTGCTGAGTTTGTGTACTTGTTGTTAGCTTCTAAGTCTTGAATGGTAAAGGTTTTCTCCAGGATGATTTATTTTTAGAGTTTCTGAATAATGTTTATTGCCAGAACTTTGTATGAGAATCTGTGGTACAAATCAGAAATATACTGTGGACAATTTTATTTCATTCTGAGTAATGTTTATTGCCTGAACTTTGATGAGAATCTGTGGTGCAAATCACAAATATTCTTTGAAAAATTTTATTTCACTAGCATGCGCAAGATTGGATTCTCAGTGTCGATTCTCGGTTAAAGATATACGTAACTCATGTCTCTGGGTGGTATAATAGAATAGAAATGAATGTAGGTATAATGCAATAGAAGAAGTGAAATGGAGAGAAAGAACTGCATCCTCGAGTTGTTAAAGAAGAGAAAAGTTTTCACTTATGAAAGAAATAAAAAAGAAAATGGAATTTTTGCTTCGCCCCCAAAGTTCCTGCCAAAGATACATTACTCCCAGCATTTGGTGGCTTGGCTTCTCGGATTTAAATCAATTATTTAATGGGCCGACATTGAAAATCCTTTGTTCTGCGATGATCACTTGGAATCATTTCATGATTGCAGCGGCAAATCCTTTCTTCTGCAACAATGTCTTTTGAATCATTTCTTGATTGCAATCAGCCATAAAAAAGTGTAATGATTGCTTAGGATAGTTTGTTTCTCTGAGGTCTGGCATTTCATTGTTGATGGTTCACTTAAGATACAGTTTTTTTAGGCTGTTCTGTTTTTTCCAATTTCCTTTGCAGTTACTTTGCCCTTAAAGCAGGCAACTAGTTTCGGCCTTTTTAGTGTTCTTGTTGGTGCATAATCTTGAACTGCATTTTTATGATGTGCAGAAACCAATGCAAGATGGCTTCCGTCCCATCAAGTGTTGTGATGCTTACACCTGATAACTTTGATGAGGTTGTTTTGGATGAAACTAAAGATGTCTTGGTTGAGTTTTATGCGCCATGGTAAGGATTCTCACTGTTTTCTGCATGACATCTAGAAATTTGGAATGTATTGATCATGTTTTTATATGTATCAGCGGTGCTAATTTGCTTGTCTTGTTTTTTCTTTTTTCTAATGTTGTTGGTGTGATGTATGAGTGAAGCAATCTTATTCCATTGGTTAACTCTAGTACCTAATTGACCTTTCTTTAACAGGATTTGCACCATTTTTTTGTTACGCTGGCCAAGCTACCTGAACTTTACAACATAAGTACCAAATTTGGCTTCTCCCCTCAGACTTATGAAAAGGTAGCCGCAGCTTTTAAATCAGAGCAAGATGTAGTAAGTAATTGCCAACCTGGATGCTGACAAATACTAGGACTTGGCTGAAAAGTTAAGTGTTTAATCTGAAAATAAAGATGATGAGAAAAACATTTTTGAAAAGTACTTGCCAGAGTCTGTTTCCCATTTGTTACCTGGATGAAATATCATACCATGCTGATGTGCCTGTACAGGTATGGTGTGAGTGGTTATCCCACACTGAAATTCTTCCCCAAGAACAACAAAGACTGGTGAAGAGTATGATGCTGGGAGAGATCTTGATGACTTTGTGAATTTCATCAATGAAAAGTGCATAACTAATCGTGATGGAAAAAGGACAGCTTACTTCAAAAGTTAGTGCCCTGCTAATTGAGCCCTGCGTTTTGCTTGTGTTCCTTATCAAACACTCACTTTTTGTATACGCTGCGATTATTGAGAGTTTGGATGCCATGGTCAAGGAATTTGCAAATGCCAGCAGTGAAGAAAAGAAAACAGCTGTCAGCAAGAAAGAAGAGGAAGTTGAAAAGTTCAAAGGTGCTTCTGCGAGGTAATTTTCTGAATTAATCTTCACATCTTTGGTTATTTCTTATTTCTTTGCACTGATCTCCAACGTCCAGAAAGCCAAAAGGTTTGAAGGTGCACTACTTTCCTCATGATGGGTTGGGTCCTGTTTCTAAGGGATTGTGACGCATGCCAGGGCCTTCCTTTCAGATATGGGAAGATCTATCTGAAAGCTTCAAAGAGCTCTGTGGAGAAAGGCAGTGACTAAGCAAAGAATAAAATTAGTAGGCTACAGCGCTTGCTTGAAAAGTTAAAAACTTATACTATGTTGCACTTTGATACTAAGACGAGAATATTGCACTTAATCCATCCCTATAGTGCCCAAAAGTAAGTTGGATGAATGAGAGCTGAAGCTTTCTCACATATGCACACCTAGGCCCTTTTACCCATTAGACAACCCTTAAAAATTGTTTACTGATGGAGGTGGATTTTCTGCTCAGACACCGGCTTTGACCGCTTGATCGGGAGTCTTGAACCAAGGATGACCTTTGAGCTCTCAATCTACAAAAAATCGCTGGAAGGTGTTCCGACAAGGGAGATTCTAACGCTTAAGTTAGAAAAGAGCGATTTTTTATTTATCAATGGTCAAAACAGACGAAAAAGAATTCTCCCTCGGATGTGTTCTTTGTGTGTGATTTTTCTGTATTTAGTCCAGAAGACCTACCTATGCATCGAATGAGGTTCTGTTTTATACCTCCCTTCTTTCGTTTCAGGCGCCTTCTGGTTTGGAGAATTTTCTACCTCCCCCGCTTGCTTTTAGGAAGATTGCAAGGAATCTTCGAAATTAGGGAAGTCGTTATATGAAGTCCCACCGAGATCGAGTCCTACTATTTTTGTTATTTTGGGCAAGTCCACGATTAGGGGAATTTCCCTCTTTAATAGATAAACTTACCGAAGCGTTCCTCGTATTTTCGGAGTTATCACCTTTTCATTTGTTCGGTCCCTGTGGGGGGAAATGGTCTTACTGAAGAGTGAGATAATTAAGGAACAAAGGTACCGAGGGGAGGAAATATTCGAGGAATCATAAAGGGTTTTGGACCGGTGTTCCTAATTGCAAGGGCCCAAGGAATAGGGTCCTTGGTTGGTAGGCTTATTGGGCTGACAGTTGGGCCTTAGGTTAGATATCATCATTTGCCCCTCACTCCTGATTCGGGTTTCTAAGAGACGTCGTTCAAGAGTGGAATGAGGATAGACGGGGTTTAAGAAATGTTGCATCTTTGTTTATGGGCCGGAATGGGTGCAAGGGGGTGTACTTAATGCAGGTTGTGTCTTTTCGGCTTTCCGTATCCCTTTTCTTATACGTGATTTTTTAGTTACAAACTTGGTCGATTATGGCTCAGGATTCATAATGGCATAAGTTCCCTGTTTTCCTATGTATCGGGAATTTGTTAGGTATGGGTTAAAGATCCCCTATTTGGAGCCTTTGTCCACTATCTTGAGAGAGTGGAGTGTATTTCTCACTCTTCTCATCCCAAGTGCTTGGCGGATGATACTAGCAATCATCAATTTATTGAGTTTCTGTCACTTGAGGTTTAATTTCGTTATTTTGTTCTCGATTTTTCGTTTGAGGAGGTGTGGAGATGATGACCCTACAGATGGACGGTATTGTGTTCAAACTCGTCGTCAATTGAAATGGAAAAAAATTTTCTTCATGGAATTTTTAGATAGGGAAATGTTGCCATTTTTACCAATGTCTGACGTCGTGCCCTTGGTTAGGTCAAGGGCCCCTTGGTCTTCCTGCCATTCTGGATTTGTTAAATTTGTTGGGAACTTTTGCCAAGCAACTAGTAGGGCAGTGTGGGTGGATGGCTTAGTAGAGGATGAGATGCTTAAGCTAGCAAGTCTTCTATTGAACGAAACAATGCAAATCTAGAGGTCTTTCATGCAAGAAAAGAGGTCGAAGAGTTTAGTCGATGTTATCAATTTTGCTGATCCAGATGACCAGGATCGGTTGACTACCCTAAAGGCCATGAGGGCACAGATTAAGACTACTCAGGCGAGAAAGAGAAAAGATGGGAGCCCATCCGAGAGTGGAATTCCTAGTTCCAAGGTTTCTAAGAGGAGAAAACTCGTATGGATGCCGAGCACCAATGAAGAAAGCGCCGAGTCAAGTTCAGGAGCGACTGCGTCAATGGATCTCAAAGACTCTGTGTTAGTCTTAGGTAAAAGGAGTCACAAAGAACAAAGTCTTCATAAGAAGGCTCGGGAAGAAAAGGAAAAGGAAGGTATTATAGACGAGGGGTCTAGCAATGTTACTTATTTTTAAGAGAAAGAGGCGTATGCTTTTGAGGCCTACGATTGATGTCAAAGTTCAAGAAGTGCAAGCCACCGAGGGGTTGCAAATCAAGGAGGTGCACCCTATTGAGAAGCTCGTCAAAGGGCTCTCTGTTGCCCCTAGGGGGCTATACATCCGTCTGATACTTCGTTGGTGGAAGGCCCGGGTTTGCCTAGTGCCTCGCCTGGATTCTTATATGTCACAAAGGATAAAGGAGAAGCCCTCGAGCAATTAGCTCCCCTACCCCTTATTCTGGTTCGGTCGACCAATCAAAACAATTGAAGGAGAGGGGCACCGTCTCAGTGAGTTGTGGCGATAACTACTTTTGCTATGTTGACATTGTGGAGGTGAGAAAATTTGCGAATAGGTTGGATTTTCGTCGGGCAGAATCTGAGTTAAATCGCCTTTCAGTTAAATAGGGGGATGAATCTGTCATGGCTCTCTTGGTTTAGGTATCGATTTTGTAATGAGCTTTCATTTTGTGTCGCGCTTTCGTTCTTGGTCGGTTAACTCACCTTGTTTCCCCTTTTAACAGGCCATCACTATGGTGGAGTTCAAGAGGACAAGAAAGGATCAGTTGATCGGCCATTTACAGAACCAAGCGGATGACTTAAAAGAGAAGTTGACTCGTCTCCAAGCCGAGAGAGGAGAGAGGGAAGCTAAGGAGAAACAGGCAGCCTTTGTGACACTCAATAGACACTCAATAAGAAGGAAAAGATGATAGAGTTCTTAGAGGCTGACTTGGAGTATTCGTATGAAGTGACTGATGCCACAATCAAGGAAGGTGAATGATTGATGGAGCGTCTTGCTAAGAGTGAGGCAGGTCGTCGGGCTGTCGAGGAATCACTTCATCAGCGGGAGGAGACTCTAGTAAGGTTGATAGAGGATTATGAGCGGGATCGTCAAGAGTTTACTGAAGAGCTGCAACAGGCAAAAGAGACCATCCATTGTTTGAAAGTTGGCTCTATTGAGGAAGTGGATGTTTGTGGTTCCGTTGCCAAGGACACCAAGCCACTCAGTTCTTCTAGAGGCAGCCCGTTTACTGAGGAGGCATCCATTTCGGCTCTGTGGGCTAATTTTGACAAGTTCAAGTAGAGACCTCGGTCTTCGCATTTCCCTTGATATACCCTTGTTTCTTGTACAACCAGTTAGCTAAGTTTGTTAATGGATATTGTCTTTAAGTGATATGATAGTCATTCTTTCCTTGAGATGTTGTTGCCATTATATGAGTTTTCTTCAAATATGTATTTTCGAGAGGTAACGATGTGAGGTAATGTGAGGCGGTAGAAACCAAAATGTGATTTATCATTATGTCACTTTTGGAGAGGAACTAGGAGTGCTGAGTATGGTGTCATGAATACTTTTGGGGTATCGTGCCTTGGCGTACCTGGTGTTGCGTCGAGAATATTAGGAGGCGTTGCGTCTTAGGAAATTTGTGTATCTGGCGTTGTGTCCAGGATACTAGGAGGTGTTGCGTCGTAGGTAATATGCGTATCTGACGTTGTGTCAAAAATATTAGGAGGCGTTGCGTCTTAGGAAATTTGAGTATCTGACGTTGCGCTAAGGATATTAGGAGGCATTGCACTTTAGAAAATTTACATATCTGGTATTGCGCCGAGAATACTAGGAAGTGTTGGGGTTTAGGAAATTTGAGTATTTGGAATTGCTCCGAGAATTCTAAGAGACATTGCACTTTAGGAAATTTGCATATCCGATGTTGCACATAGAATTCTAAGAGACATTGCACTTTAGGCGTTGCGTCTTAGGAAATTTGAGTATCTGACGTTGCGCTAAGGATATTAGGAGGCATTGCACTTTAGAAAATTTACATATCTGGTATTGCGTCGAGAATACTAGGAAGTGTTGGGGTTTAGGAAATTTGAGTATTTGGAATTGCTCCGAGAATTCTAAGAGACATTGCACTTTAGGAAATTTGCATATCCGATGTTGCACATAGAATACTAGGAGGTGTTGCGCCTTAGAAAATTTGCGTATTTGGTGTTAAGCTAAGAATACTAAGAAGCGTTGCGCTATAGAGAATTTACGTATTTGCTATTGTGCCGAGGATACTAGGAGACGTTGCACCTTAGATACCCGTTGCTAGGGTTCTTGTTATGACTAGTGGTGCATTATACAAGCGTGCATATCCAATCGGCATGGGCTACTATACAGAAAATCAAAATGTTGTCATTATTGAAACGTTGAAGATAGAAAACACAATGAAAAAGGAAAAAAGGGAACAAGAAAACACTTCTTGAGCCACGTAGTGTTATTGGTAGGATAGAGAAGATTTTTAGATTGCAGGAACGAAAGGAGTAAAGGAGTCCTGGTCGCAATTGATTGTCCCGATATCAAGTGGTATCTTGAACTTGACTTTCATGTGTCAGGTACTTGGGAGTGTTTTCAGGGCATTTAGGCCAGCCCTTCCTAAAATGACATTATAGGGAGAGGGGAACTCCACTACAGTAAAGGCAGTGGTCGCAGAAGTATTGTTCGGCGAAATCCCCCAGCGTAACAGGTAGGGAGATGATTCTTTTGGGATACAGTCATTCATCTGAGAGTTCTTTGACCGGCCCACTGTGGGGTTATAACTTCGAGCGGTTAAAGCCCATCTGTGTGAAGGCGTTCCAATATAAAAGGTTGCATCATGCCCCTTGGTCAATAAAGACTTTTCATCATAAATGGCCAAGGGCTACTGTGATGACTAGGGGGTCATTACGTCCTGGCTGAACTCCTATAAGGTCTTTATCATCAAATCCTATCATGGGCCTTCTAGGTGCTTTACCTTTTCTGATGCGGGCCGAGAGAACCTCGTTAGAGCTGGATTGCTCGTTTAGTTGAAAAATTGGGGCATGGAGTGTGTGGTCGAACAATGTAGTATGTCTTTGGTTTCTACAAATAGAACAATTCTATTGTGTTGATCCATAGTGGTCTTCAGATCGTGATTCTCATGGGAAGTGTTTCCTCATTTTTCCTCCCGCGATGCTAGGTGGGAGCCACTATTATAGTCTTCGCTAACAAATTTTTGGAGCTTCCCGTCGCAAGCTAGTATCTTGAGTTAATCCTTCAATTTTCGACATTCTTTAGTCCAATGTTCGTAATCTCTGTGAAAATGACAGTATCTGGTATTGTCTTTTTTGGCATTATCGCCCGAGAGGTATCCGGGTCAACGTACATAAGGTTTGTCCCTTATCTGAATAAAATCTGGCTGGAGGTATCATTCAATGGGGTGTAGTGGTTGAACTTTCGGTGAGGTGGTGGATCTAATTGGCTCTTCTTCAGAGAGGGCAGCTGGGAGGAATGATGATGCTTACTCTTGTTTGGCCTAGATCGACACTTGTCGAAGGCCTCTACTTCTTTGGCCACAATGTATTTTTCAGCTCTTAAATAGAATTCTTGTATAATGCTCGGTGGATTCTTGGTGATCATGATCTTCATACCCAAGAGTCTCAACCCTATTAACTAGGCTACTAAGGCTATGAAATGATTCAAACACGGAACTTTCATAATTCCTGTTTTGAACTTTTCTAGGAAATCTTTCAGGGGTTTGTCTTCCCGCTGTCGTAGAGAGAGAAGGGAGGTGGACTTTCTCTTGTCTCTTCGACTTGTGTTTTGAACTGTTCCCTCAACTAAGAGAAACTCTTGATTCCGAGTGGGGAGGCAAAGAGTTGCTCTACGTCAGCGCATTGCCCTTAAGTGTTGTGGGGAAATGCTTGCATATGGTCACATCAGTCATATCCCTTGAAATCATTATAATCATGAAGTGTGTTGCATGATTTCGGGGGTCAGTTGTCCCGACACATCTTTCCATGGAGAAGCAGGATGTCACGCGGTATTGGTTTGGCAGAGATCTTCGAGTCAAATGGAGATGTGTGGTTCGTGTGATTGGTTGTTCCGTCCGACTTGACATTGTCGTGCCTGAGTTTGGCGGCCACAAGATCCTCTATTTGTTTTCTCAAATCCTCGGGGTCGTGCTAGGATGTAACCGAGGGTTCTCGCTCTTTTCAAGGGAGGATCCTATTTTGACACGAATATTTTGATTTTTGGGGAGAGGGTGAGCAGTCTAGCTGATGAGCTCGACTTAGGTTCTTAAGTTGCTTGCTCATATCTTGTAGTCTTGAGACCAATTTCTCCATTTCCAAGCAAGGCAATTCATTAGGGTGTGCATGGGTAGTCACCTGGGCCGGCTGACTTGGTTGTTGGGCAATCTGAGATCGGATTTAGGCGATGGTTGGATCTTCGGGATTGGTTGGGAATGGTGATTGATCGGAATCGGTAGGGTTAGCAAGGTGCCTTTCAGCCATGGACGCGGCTCTAGAAGTTGTTCTCCTCTTTCTCAAGGCCATGGTTTCAGTAGTAAACAATGGTTGAAATGTGATCTTCTTCGGTCTACTGTTCCCACGGACAGCACCAATCTAATGGAGGTGGATTTTCTCTTCAGATACCGACTCTAACCGCTTGATCGAGAGTCTTGAAACTGAGGATGACCTTGAGCTGTCAACCTGAAAAAAACCGTCAGAATGTGCTCTGACGGGAGAGATTTTGATGCTTAAATCAAGAAAGAGCGGTTTTTTGTTTATTAATGGTTAAAACAGACGAAGAAGAATTCTCCCTTCGAAGATGTTCTATGTATGTGATTTTTCTGTGTTCAGTCCATAAGACTTATGTATGCATCGGATGAGATTCTGTTTTATACCTCCTTTCTTTCGTTTCAGGTGCCTTCCAGTTTAGAGAATTTTCTACGTCCCCCGCTTGCTTTTAGAAAGATTGCAAGGAATCTCCGAAATTAGGGGAGCCGTTATATGAAATCCCGCGCAAGATGGAGTCCTACTATTTTTAGTATTCTGGTCAAGTCCGCGATTAGGGGAATTTCCCTCTTTAATAGATAAACTTACCAAAGTAAGTCTTCGTATTTTCAGAGTTATTCCCTTTTCATTTGTTTGGTCCCTGTGGGGGAAATGGTCTTACTGGAGAGTGAGATGACTGAGGAACAAAGTTACCAAGGGGAGGAAATAGTCGAGGAACCATAAAAGGTTTTTGACCAGTATTCCTAATTGCAAGGGGCTCAAGGAATAGAGTCCTGGGTTGGTAGGCTTATTGGGCTTGCGGTTGAGTCTTAGGTGAGGTATCATCATTTATCATCCCCACTAAAGAATGCAGCAAATTTCACATTTTCCTGGGTGCACACACGATTACGGCGAATCTGATATATATTTTCGTCTAGGTCTTGAACGCTGATTTATATTTCATTGTTCATGTCTGGTGCCGTCTATTGGTGCGTCAAAGGCAGACGAGTTCCCCCTTAAGAAGAACATTCTCTTAGCTTTTGCTTGGTCTTCACATGATGTTATACATTGCATGTTCCGGGTCACGATGTTATATGCCAGAAAATAGAATACCTAAAAAATCATAATAGAGGGACCCTTATCACATGAATTTCAGGTCATGAAAATTGATGTTATAAATGAAGTCCCTCCTCGTTCTCGGGTAGTGGCTGGTGTTGTGAATGATTGTAAGGTAAGATGCTTCCTCTCCGATTGCCGGTGGTGTGAGGGTGGGTCGCTTGCTCTCCGAATTGAAGTTTTGCCTTCTATTTCACTGAAATGGCTATGTCTCATGTGTTATTACCAAACTTCTTAATACTAATAAATAATGAGTAATGACTAATGGATATTGAAAGAAAAAATTAAATCTTAATTTTTAATGCTGTATGATTAGTAATGACTAAAATAAATAATGAGGGGTATTTTACATACTTCACCTCTTTTTCAATTCTTAATAGGAAAAAAAATGTTTCGTCTTAAATAAAAAATATATAGAAATTTTGCATTCATTTTTTATTTTTTTTAGATTCTCTTTTCTCATTGGTTATTAAATATCTGATTGTCCCATTAAACTTTCACCAATTCAAAATTTTAAATAGTTTGTGGTATTGATATTAGGTGTAAGCACAGACCGGCTAACTGGGCCAAATACCTATTATCTGATTCGATTCAAATGTTTTGGATATTTAATTTTATGATCCGAATTTGTATATATATAGAGTAATATCTGACGGAGTCGATATTCGAAAATACGGATCGGATATATTGGATTATCCGTTTACAAAAAATCTAAATTAAGTTTTATTTTTATCAAAATTAAACTCAAATCTAATAACTAAATAACTAAAGATTAATTATTCAAATGAACTAAGACAATATTTAAACACACAATATAACATATCTCATCTAAATCATATAATAACATATCAAAGAAGGTTGATTGATTGGTCATTCAATTGAATGGGAGAAGTGGGTAGTTGATTAACTAAATGGACAAGGAGCTGACTTGGTGGGTAAACTGATTCCCTTTTTTTTTTTTAATATCCAATCTGTGGGATATTTTCGGATCGAATTCAAATGGGATACCTCAGATATTCAAATATTCAGTCACTCCTAATTGATATTTTTAACGTCTGTAGGTTATATGAAAATTGGCACGCAAATAAGAAAAGTCAAAACCAAATTGTAATGATTTACCATATCTGATTTATCCGAAGCTTATTTGCAAAATTTAATCATAAGCAAAAGTGATTATTTGTCGATGTGAAACCCCAACTAAATATGTTGCCATTTAGACATAACATATTGTCTCAGAGTTGAAGTCAAACTATATCTCCTATCATGGAAACCTGAAATTTCCATTTTCATTTCTGAGCATCCCAACCTCCGTTTCATGTCCAAAAACAACTGCAGCTTGGGTACATTTGTTTTTCTCACGCAAAGAATGTGGCCTTCTGCTTCCCAATTCTTGCTTGAGCTGCTATTCATTTTTCTTTTTCCTTTTGTTATTTGTCTGATTTGCCATCTGCAGCCAAATTGCATTATACTAGCTCTTCCTCCCGCCAATCAGGATATGGCAACATCATATGCAATAAAACTTGCTAGGGAGGTAGATCCCTCAGGTAGAAGAAATAGCCATATTGCCCAATGATTTGTTAAGATGTTTCGCAGAATTTGCATCAATTAACCGTATTGGCGAATTCCACCGCCTTTCTGAGAGTTGGCAAAAGCAAAAGTATTACATACATAAACATATCAGTCATGGCTCTTCAAGTTACAGGTTAGTTGATCAAAATCAAGAAGACTCTCGCAACTCCATCCAGAAAATGAAATAAGTTTCCAGGCATGATTGAGCTGGTCATCGAGAAATACAAGTCTAGTCTCCAGGAACTAGATCCTTTAAATCCATATTTAACGCCCTAGAAGACTTTCCAGGAGGGTTAAATTCTTGGGATGGGATGCCCATTGAAAGGCATTCTTCAATCTGATACTCTCTTTCATCTTCCATAGACTTCAAGCAGGAGCATGGACGTTCTTCAGGCTCTAAATTATGTGCAGGTTCTTGTCCTGGGCCAAATGGCAATTCAAAGGGCGGTGGACCTGAAGGCTGCGTTCTCATCTGCACAGAACGCAAAAGAGCCGCCCTCCTCAAGTCTGCTGAGTGGCATATATCACTAGGGGATGATGGAAACCTACCTTCTGAATCTGAGCCTCGCGGGCGAGGTTGTGTGCATGCAACTCCAGCAGCAGCACAGCCAGGCGATGGATATGAAGTGCTAGGGGGCACAGAAGAGAATGCAGAAAATGGTTTTTGATATCTATAAGGCGAAACTGGACTAGTGGGGAGACTTTCAGGTTGCGGTGAACAATTATGTGTGGGGTTTTCGCAATACCGAGTGTCGTCAGAGTCTTCTGACATTGGTGAATATTGTAATGGCAATTCGTCCCTAAAATTGGAAACATGAACTAAAATTAGAGAACAACAACAGAGTTTGCATGACTATGCATCCACATTCAGAAGCCAAGAAAAGAAACCACATACAAGTCTACAAAGTGCAGTCTACATCAAGAAGGCAAAAAGTACATAAACTGGAATTCTCACTCCAGAATTTCCTTTTTTCTTTTCCCCATAAATTTTTCCTTTAGACTTGACTCTAAAGACCATAAACATATAGTTAGTCTTAATATACAAACACACTACACAAAAAAGATCGCATTAGTGCCACTTCATACCCTATCCTTCAATTAGATCTAAACAGCAAATCAGAAAGAGAAAGGAAATCAGATTTTAAGTACCAGAGTGGAAATGACCAACATGATGGAGGCCCAAACCTTCAGACATTATTTTGATAATGAGACTGATAATATCGTCCTCTCTTTAAAGCTGAACAAACTTATATTGTGACCTTCCATAGAATTCATCCTCATTCATTCTCAATAACCACCAGGAAAATTCTTTCTTTCCCAATAACCACCAACAAAAAAAATGAACCAACTTATTGAATTCTACTCTCATTATGGCATTAGCAGAAAGCAACATTGAGTGGTCCCACCAAGAACAGAAAATCATTACTACAGGTTCAACATGAATTTCTTCCAAAAATTCAAGTCATAAACTCATAATTTGACCATCTTTAAAGCAAAATCAGAGTGGGCATTAGATAAATCTTGCGAGAAAAAGTGACAATTTGATTATTATTAGCGTTTCCCTGTTTTGTATTTATCATAATCTAATTTAAGGACAGATTAATTATCCCATCAGTGATTCTTTATTATATAGTATGGAATTTGAATTGCTGTGACAAGCTTGGAGTGGGAATGAAATTTTATCTCTTGTTTTATCACTCTCCCACACATCACCTGATTTTCCATCCTTGCCAAATTTGCTGTTGCTTCAATGCCAAACTATACAGCATACTTGTCAGTTGGTCTTCACAAAATTATTCTTTCTTCTCTTCTCTCTCTGCCATTTCTTCTTCTTCTCAAGCTCTACAACGAGACAATATATAATTCACTCATTGCTAATGAACTGCACCAGAATGTTTGGACATATCTTGCATTTCTCGACATGAAAAGTACAAATGTTCTTGTTAAGAAGGCTAGTTTTTTATGCAACTCATCATATTCTCCTGTCCTTGCAGAGTAGACGGTAGGGTTTAGTTTTTCATACAATTCATCATATTCTTCTTTCCGTGCAGAGTAAAAGGAAAGGTTCCTTTTCCGCATAAATGGGCTTTTATAGTGCAGAACACTTCTCCTATTCTAAACTTGAACTGCTGAAAATGAAGCTTCAAGACTACCATTAGATGAGGGTCAAAATCTATTTTCCGTATGGATGGTAAAGGGGATGGGAATGAGGGCTTCCATTCCATTAGCATGGTAGGATACTTGCACATAATTATTCAAATTTTAAGTGCTACTAAGGCTGAATGAAGGAAATGGAAGTGAAGGGGAATGTGCTTGGAAAGAAAGAAAATGGCCAATCCCTCCATTTTAAAAGAAAGGAAAAATGGTGGCAAGGAAGGAAATGAAGGTTTTATTCCTTTCATTTTTCCATTCTATCAAACAAAAGAATAAGGCTGTTCCTCCCCATTTCTCCATCCTCCTTCCCCATGTTCCAATCAAAACATACCGAATCTAAATTCTGTTCTAAAAGCATGTGAAGCTCTCCAAAATGCTTTAAACAATAGTATACAATGAGCACTCAAACCAATACACTATATAACAACAGCTTATTACTCAAGTACCTATTAACTATACACTTGTTATTAGGCGATGCAATAATCTAGCTGCTAGGTTTAGCCAAAATGGGTCCTCGAGTTTCTGGGAAACAGCATTTGGGTTGATCATTCATTTTTCAAGTAGAATTCGGGAGCTCCCATGTTGAGGGACCTCGAAGGAGTGCCTTCATGTAGATGTAAATAAGAGCAGATGATTTTATTTCAAAGAAAAAAAAAAGACTCTAATTTCACATTTGTTATTATTATTATTATTAAAGAAAGGTGGAAACCCTTACCTGGGATAGAACATGGTCTCAGACCTAGCAGGAGAGTCCATAAGATTATCAGGGAGTGGATCTCCCACTGTCAATCCATTCAAACTTGATGCCATCATCTGAATCCACATTTTTTTTTAATTAAAAATATGACCCAGAAAATGCAAATGTTTTTCCAACATTTTAAAGATAATTTAAAGAAAATCCCCATATAGCAAGATGGTAATTTATACCCACAAAACCAAAAATCAAAGCCAACCCCTTTTTTCGTTAAACCTAAATTAAAAGTTTTAGTGTTTTAAATAAGGAAATGCCCTTAGATCGTGTAAGAAATTTCAAGAAATTGAAAAAGTATTTGGTTTTGTAAATATAATCACACCCGTTTCTCCCCCAAAAAAAATTCAAAATTCAACATTTTGAGAGAGAGAGAGAGAGAGATCGAAGAAATTGAAGAAAGATTTTGTTTTTTTCTGTTTTTATTATCAAATACTGCACACCCATTTCTCCCCCAAAAAAAAAATCAAAATAAAAAATTGAGAGAGAGAGAGAAAGAGAGACCTCGCTGAGATAGCGTTTGTGAGAGTGGAGATTGTCGACGTAAACTTCATCCTCGGGATCTCTGCTCCGCTTTGCACTACTCGGAGAAGGTGAGTTCGTCTCTGAACCCATCTGCTTATTTCGATCTAAAGATTTTCGGAATGTATAATTCGAAGAATCTATCAAAAGATTTCTGGATCTAACGAAGAGGTTCGAGGCTTGATTACAGAAACCTTTTTCAGGAGGGTGACAAGACAGTGACAGTGCGGTAACACCTGAACCACGAATGTCTTCCAATACTTTAAATACTCTTTAACAAAAGGCATCGCAGCTTCCATTTTCGTGCCAAGGCAGTCCCTTAGTAAGGGTCCAATCAGGGCTGTTTAGGTTTTTTACAGGGGTCCAATTAATATCTCCAGCTGAATCCATATACAAAACCTGGATGGCCTCGATTTGGATTTTATGACTCAGAAGTCAAGCCCATCTGTTAGAAGCCTTACCTGACCTCTTCGGCTTATAAAAGGCCTTATATGATTATGGTCGGACGGATTAAAAAAATAGTTTAATAATTATAATCTTTATTTCAATTCGATGATTTTATATTTAAATTTTAATATAATAAAAAAAAATCAGTCAGATGATTTTAACTTTAAATTTTAATATAAAATAAAATAAAAATTATTTGACAACTTTTGTGGATTATTTTCGGACCTTTTCAATTCCATGTGAAAAAGAAATATTCAAAAAATTTAGCAAATGTCGATACCAAACCTATAATATCACTCGGACATAATATTCTGGATTATATTTAAATCATAATATTCAGACATAAGGGCAAAACAAGACCATTTTTTGGATTGGCCTTGTCTAGACAAAAGATCTACGAGCAACGAAGAAGGTGTTGATCTTATGAGTAGGGTATGCTTATATTATGTAATAGATTTAAACCATCTAAAATATTTCATTTAAATAAATATTTTAAATTATAAAATAAATCAAAAAAAAGCTACCAATTTGGCAACTTGACGCAAAAGAAAAACGAAACCATTTTGTTTTCAAACTCTCCCGATCTCATGATTTAGGGTTCAATTCCTGTTGTAATAAAAAAAAAAAAATCGGATTATAAGCTACGTCAGGCAAGTTTGCTTAAAACTGCTAGAACCACCTCATGTTTTTGCCTCCATGCATGTCATGCCACAAATCACGAAGTAAGCTATTTGCACTCAGTTGCTTAAGATGCTAGTTGTTTCACGAGTAAAATGACCAGCCAGAGTTCCAATTCAATACAGAATATGCCATCATTATCAAGGTAGTCCAAGGGTATATTAAGCCGTATGGCTCCATAAGTTAACAACATAAGTAAATTATAAAGGACTGGTTGAACTGGAGGCATAAGACGCCCTGCTTGCCTAGTTTCTGGCCGCCTCAGTTTTCTCACTACCTCAAAAAATGACTTGCTCCCACAAACGATTACAAAACTCTCTCATTTTTGTGCTCTTCTCAAGGACATTTCAAAATTTTTCTACACTAGAATTTTAAAACAAATTCTGAAAAGCCCGGGAGTCATATTCAAAATTTGCTATTTGCTTTTTTGTGATTTCTTGGAGGATTTGCTCCCACTCCCTTTATTCTTCTTTGTTGATTTGTTCCGACCCTGCTGGTTTTCAACAGCTCTTTCATGAGGATTCACCTCCTCAAATTTGATAGATTTGATAATAGTACCCGATTTCTTCACCACCTGAATGAAATTACCACAGAGGCGTAAGAGTTAATTGTCAAAAGGATTTCAAAAATTGGCAACACAAGCACATTTTAGCAAGTATAAAAGATTATGAAGTGGCAAATTCTCAAAAATGTTTATCTCAATATCCAGTTTTCATGTTCAGCAGCATATTAGAAATGCAATCCATTTTAACAAAGGATCACTTACTTCTGGTCAATTGAGAGCCCCAACTGCTGTTGCTGGGTTAAACTCAGGTCCAATAGGCATTCGGATGCTTTGCTCAAAAACTTCTTCAGATGTGTAGGGGAAGGGCAGTGTCCTCGTGTGTAGTTTCTCGGCCTGCAATTCCAAATTTAACAAAGAAAGGAACAAGTAAGTGCATACACCCTCCGATTTCTCACTGGATTAAGAAATGCTTTTTTGTTAATCAAACCATGAGCAACATCTCAAACAATAGCCACAAAGTACTAGAGAAACCATATTTGGCTAATCATGGAAATAGGATCACCAAGACTCCCATATGGACAACGGCCAATCACATTTGAGATTTTTAACCTTTTTTAAGGATTTTGACTTTCAATTCACAAGACAGAAAGCAAGTTGAAATAGGAAACTGCATATAGGCAATTATTAACTTACTCAACCTCATTGAAAGCAAGACTGAGGGTGTCTTTATCCTGCTGATAATTTAGCCAAATTTCATGCAAATGGCTGCAACAGCCTCTAATAATCTTAACAAACAAAGAATTAAAGTTTATAATAAACGGTACAGCTATGAAACCAATAGGTTATGGCCTTTCTAGGCCCATTAAACCAAACTAATTGCAACTTCTATGTTTCACTGCCCAAATTATCCACGTAAAAAAATAAAAAATAAAAAAATAAAAAAATAAAACCCTTCCCATGCAGATATAAATTATTAAAAGCCAAAGAAAATCTTATGGCCATGTCCCCAATGCACAGTAGGTTCCCAGAAGGCCACTAACCTTTTTGTCCAACCTCTCGGAGATTATCACATTTTTAAGGTTTGCATCTTTCCTCTTCTTAAGTGCCTCCTCTCTCTTCTTCTTGGCACTTTCATGTTCTTTAAGCATCCAAGAAGGTAAGCCCTTTTTTTGTTGTATATGAGCCCATTGACCCCAGCCAGGAAGCAAAACAGGCTTTTCAGGTTCAGGATTTTCCTCATTCAGAACTTCCTCTTTATCTTTCTCAAACTACTCCTCTATATCATCTCCAGCAAAAGCCTGGTGTATTAGGTCAGCTTGAGATGGAAGTTCATAAGTTGATTTTGTTCCGGTTGACAAGATCCCATCCACCATCTCTTCTTCACTCTCTGTATCAGAACCGTAATCCACCTCTTGATCCTGATGCTGTAGGGCAGGTTCACCAACTTTTGGAGACGTTTTTGTTTCAGCATCTACCTCCTTTTCACTCGTCATCTGGCCATTTTTATATCAGTTACAATAGAAAGAAGAGGATAAAATTGGCCATGAAAAAACAATAAAGGAAACATAGAAAAAATAAAGAATAAACAGAAAGGGCATTGATACCTTTCTCCACGAGCCTGTTGCAAATAAAGCAACTTCATATGTTGTCTTGGGCTTTGTGGCTCCAACAATGTCATCATAATTCTGTCAACCATGCAAATGCATTCAGATCTAACTAGAGAGAAAATGACTCATTAATCAAAGAAAGAGATGAAACAGAATTAAAGCACCTCCAATCCATGAGCTTGACAGCCGTTAGACACTTCACGATGTGCAACAGGATCAAGTTTTACAACCTTCTGCATGTCATTGCCTTCATCTCTGTCAACTTCATTACTTTCAAGGGCCTTGAAGTCATCTTCACTATCACTTGTGCCATAATCAATGTCTCTTTCGATCTTTCTAGCTGGCTCTGCAGCTTGCTTCTTAGCCACACCAAATACACGTCTACCACTTGCAGTACCTTTTTTAGTGTTATCTGGTTCACTGGTATCATCAACCTGCTTTAACGAGGTTTCATACTCCTCTAGAGCAAGCTTAGCTACTTCATAGGCTGCCTCCTTTTTCTTTTTCAACCCCCGGACCTATTGAAAAACAAAATATTTTTAGGAACAAGGACAAAGGAATATATAAATAAGAACAGAACAATCTTGCTTCAAGATTTTGACATAAGCTAGAAGATTTCTCCTCCTTGCAACACTGCCACTCTGATTAGGCACTTCCCCTATCAGAATAATTTGCAGGACACAACATTGATAATTTGCAATGGAACCATCATGTTAATCTTGAACTAAAAATGTGTTCATTTCACATGCAAAAACTCCTAAGAAAGTAACCCAATTGCACAGAAATTCTTCGCAAGATTAATCACTTGGAGAAACAGCAGAATTTGGTGGGCAATTTTTAATGAAAAAGAGAGAGAGAGAGAAAGGTAATTTTACAAGAGGCAGTTAAGAAAGAAATGATAAGAGCTGTGCAAGGTTAGAGAAAATGTAATAAAACTTGGAATTTATATTAAATATGTGTGCATTGTCAATTTCATCCTTCATATGAGAATCGAATTAAAAATCAGAAAAAAGAAAAACTAAAGGGACAGTTTTGGCATATTAAAACTGTGACTGGATTTCAAAATCTAGCTTCGCCAATAGTCAGGGTTCTCTTTATAACAACTAGAATTTGAGTGAAGAAAAACTAAGAGATAAGGAGATGTGAGTGGTTATTGCTGACACTTGAAATTATTTTAAATTTGTGCAAATCATTCATTTTATCCTTTAAATAAGAGTCTATTTAAAAATGAGAAGATAAAGGGGCAATTTTATCAAATAACCATGTGACTGAGCTTCAAATCATAATCGTAAGATGAAAGATGTAATGACTTTAGTGCATAAGAAAACAACTGGGGGGAAAAAAAAGAATTAATGTATCAATGCTAAATGAAGGTTTTGGGTGGCCTTCAACAAGATGAGACAGCAATCCAAGATAAAGCCTGAACAAGAGCCAATAATTTTGCTACGAAAAGTTATCATATTTGATGGCATCTAATTTTTGGATAAAATATATTCATTAGCAAATTAAGTATAAAAAGACAGGCAGCTTTTAAAAGACCATAAAAAATACACAAATATTTACCATAAAAGGCAGAGAAAGCACTCCAGATTTAAGCGTCTCATCATCATCATCATCATCCATAGCTTTTAATGTCTTCTCTTTGGCTTTTTCCAACAATTTAGATGCTCCATCCTGATCTGATCCTGCTGCAATCTCATCATCATCGTCATCACTCGTGTCATCGCTGCTACTAGAGCTGTCCTTCATAGAGTTCATTTTTCTAGTCAAACGAGGATGTTGATGGAGCTGTTCAGTTATTGCAGCTCAAGTTCCTTCATCTTGAGCATTCAAGCCTCGCTTCAAAATGCGCTTAGCCCACTTGGATGTGTTTTTGTGCTTAAGCGTCATGCGCTCCTGTATAAATCACAACAGGCAAAGAAAAAATCAGTAGCTAAATTTTGGATAAGCATGCGACTGAGCAGTTGAGCTTGAGTTGTAAATTACTTCCGCACGCCTAAATTCTTGCTTCATTGCTTGTTCTTTAGCAGCTTCTGGATCCATTAGCATCTCAGCAGATGCTGATTTCATTCTATCCTTCTTCAATAACCGATAATATGTCTTGGACTTGATTTTCTTTATGTGTTTTGCTTTCATCTCATGACGAAAAAGTAGACTACGCATTTTGGCAAGGCGATTTTGCTGATCTTTCACATCTTCATCAGATACCTGCCAAGCATGATTCACAGCAAAAGCTAGAAAATTACAATCAAATGTAACTTTATAAGTTGATTTAGGTGGTAATTAATATACAGTAGTTTGTTTATTCAAGGAGTGAAGGTTAATCTCATCCAAGAATAATGAGACAAAACCAACTGAATATAGATTTTCCATGTCATAGTAGAG
The DNA here is from genome assembly GCA_037126225.1 of Dillenia turbinata. Classification (NCBI taxonomy): domain Eukaryota; kingdom Viridiplantae; phylum Streptophyta; class Magnoliopsida; order Dilleniales; family Dilleniaceae; genus Dillenia; species Dillenia turbinata. The sequence goes on from JBAMMX010000006.1 coordinate 1,074,962, forward strand.
TGGAATAGCAATTTTGATTTCAAACGTAATCCAGTTGTCCTTTTTTTTTCTGTCACTATGGCATTTGGCAGTAACAGCTTAAATATTGAAGAAAAAATAACAACACCAGGAGAAAAATATTTAATGGAATGTGTGCAGAAGCACCGCACCTTGTTCAATTCAAGAAGCTTGGCACCATCATTTTTGTGCGCTTCCAAAACCTTGTCATTTTGAACCAATGAAGCTATTTTCTTCTCGAAATCAGTTCTAGGCTCAAATTCAGCAGCTATTGCCCCTACTGTAGAAAAACCCAAGTCTACATCTTCATTAAAATAAATGGTAGGTGCCTTTCTATTCCTCTTCACTAATGGCTCCCATTTAGTGATATCCTTTTTAGTTTTTCCATACACGACCTTCCTCTCCACCTTTTCCTGTTCTAGCTTTTAAAGGGGAGCTTGAACAGCAAGGGAGTTCTTCTCCAAGTGTTGCATTCTCTTCCTGAGTTTACTATAACCAGGCTTCCCATGTAGAGGGTCCAAAAGGTCCTGAATGGTGATGCGGCCATCACCAGCAAGTACATCAATACTAGGATTATACTCGGATTCAGGATATGCTTCGGATATCACAAAGTTGCTCTTCCTCTTATTACCTATCAATGCACCAAAATTTTTCAGTCATATTTTAAGCAATCATAACTTTGATAAAGAATACTTGCTCGGAACAAAATGAATGACACAAAAATAACAGAGTTAAATTCTGATTTGAGTTGCTTGGAAGCCAAGAAACAATGTGAAATTCAATTATTATCCCTTAGAAAGTTTGGATGTGTAAATCATTTAAAAAATAAAAAAGGGGGTTTACAATGAATCCCAAAGAACATAATACTAACCAAAAAAAAAAAAAATCTAGAATTGCACTTGAATGTCGTTTTGGAGTTTCAAGTAGAATAAATCAATTGAGATCCACTTAGGTTCAAGAAAAAAGATTTAATTTATAAATGAAGTCAATTTTAAAAATATAAACTCAAATGAACTAGATTTATTTTTTCGTCCAAATCCAAGCATAGCTGAAAAAACTCAAACAAATATTTAGCCAAGGAATATGTTAGGCAAATTTCACCTTCAAAAGCCTCTTTTGGCATTCCAGTGATTCCATGCAATAACCTTGCATGCCTTCCATTATCTTCTACTTCGTCATGTTCATCTTCCTCATCCGAAGGCACATTCTCATCCTGCACAATAACATCATACATATATCAGCCATCATATACTCATCTGAGCCAAGCTTTAGTTCCCAATTAGGTCATGTCAGTCGTCTAAATAGAAGTCATAACATGTAATTAAACCCCGTATCAATTATATCTTGCTTTCATGAACAAATTGAACACTGAAAACAGTCGAAACCCTGCAATTAAACCCTAATCAAATAGAATAAGGTCGTAACTTGCTTCTTTCATGAACAATTATCACTTAAAACACTTCTCGGGCACAACAAACAAAGCGGGAAATATCAAATTTAACATGAAAGATAATAGACAGACCTCGAATTGTTCAGGAAGCTCATACTCGAAGTTCTCAACAGGATCGTATCGGCGATTCTTCTTCGACTCCTCTTCCGGCAATCCTTCTTCGTACTCGTACAAGTCACCGCGATGAATCTCATCTTCGTCTGAATCAATCTCTTCTTCTTCGTCGCTGTTTGAAGGATTTGAATTCAAGAAATCTAGCCCCTTTCGCATCGTCGGTAAACGAGGGCCTTTCGTTCTCATCCTCGTGCTCTTAGTTCTGCCGTTTTCGGAAATTAGGATTTCGGAATTCGAACTGTTGATCCTCTTCTGGTTCTTGCCTCTTTCTCAGTTTCCGGCTCTCTCTCTTCTCTTCTTCTCCGCCATATTAAACACCTAATATGAATAATCTGAAAGTTCTTTTGTGGATTTTCTTTGAGCACTTCGGAGCTCAGCTTTAATGGCGGTCAGAGTCGGAACTCGTCGCCCGCATAAACGAGAGAGAGAGAGAGAGCATAAACTGGGGAGAAATATGGCGCAGGACGAATTTTCCCCTCCTAAACGCATCGTTTCATTGAAAATTGATAAGGAAGCCCATTTGCCCTGATGTTTAATTTTAAATTCTTTTTTTTTTTTTTTATTACGAACCCTAACACTTAGTTTGGTAAGAGAGAAAAGAAGGAAAAATGAATGATTTTAAAATGAAAATTTCTATATAATGTATTCGTAAAGATATAATAGATATGGATTTAATCGAAAAGATAGTCTTAGATAGGAATGAGTGGCGTTGGAGAATTCGCATAAATTAAATTATCATTTATTTATTTATTTATTTATTTTGATTTCTCTTTTATTTATTTATTTATTTTAATTTAATTTTTATTTTTTTTTTTCTCGGTATTTGTCTTTCATATGACTGATCTCAAAATTTTGATATAGAAAACTTAGATTATTGTTGTTGTTGTTTGAGTAATATTAGATGAATGAATAATGATGAGTAAGATGTATTAAGTTTTGTGCAAAAATTTATATTAGCAATCTAATTTTAATTATTATTTTTTTGAATTGGTTAAAATATATTGATAATTAAATTGGAAAACATTGATATAAGTGTTATTTATTATCAAATTTATAATTCATCTGATCCATAATATATATTTTTTTAATTAATAATAAATTTTTATATAAAACCTCATTTAATATCTCTTTTACTCAACATATACCTTTCCAAAGAGCATCAAACGACTTGATGGTAAATCAGATATATAAATGTGGATTTCTTGAATTAAATGTACTAGAAAAAGGGAAAAAATCAAGTGGCAAAACCGGCACCACATAAAAAAAAAAAAAAAAAAAAAAAAATCTTACTACTGAGGGAGAAGAGAAAGGGCTTAAAATGAACTTATTAATTTATTTATAAAAAATGGGACCCAATATGAGGTAGGTTTTGTTTTAAAAAGTTGATTTGATTTGATTATGCAATTATGAATCATTTGACAAAACAAATCTACCGTATGAAACTGGAACTTTTGATTTTGACTTAAGGTGTGTGGTCTTATTCTGTGGCCAAGGATAAGCATAACAAGGCACCCTCAATTAGAAAGAGAAGCCAAGATTTCTTATTAAAAAAAAAAGAAAAAAGGAGAGAGGAGTAGTATTTGAGTAATAAAAAATTTTTATTAGTGTCTTTTTTTTTTTTATTTTTATAAATGTATATATTTTTATGATTTTTATAATTTTTATTAAAAAAAAAGAAAAAATAAGACATTAGAAATAAACTAACCAACTGTGCATTGAGAAGACCCCTAATAATAAAAAAGGCAAAAGCAAACCAGAGCCCTTGTAGAGGGGATATGCATAGTACAATCCTAAAAGGGCATCATTACTTGAAATATGCCCTCTTGCAGGACCCTACCAAATTGCCTCAAATTATTGCCCATTATAATTGATAATCTTATTTTATCATGTCATTTCATTCATTCGTATCCTCTATCATAATTAATATCTTAAAAAAATAATCATTCAAAAAAAATATATAAAATAGTTATAAAAAAAATTTACCCTTCATTTATTAAATAGAAAGTGCAAATAAAATATTGATAACATATTAAAATTTAAAATTTTGATCTAAAATACGATGTAAAATTTAGGACATTCAATCTACTTATACCGTGTTGCTTTAATTCTAAATTTATTAATTTAAATTAAAATAATAATGATTCTCATTATTATTGATAAAAAAGCCCATAACCAAACACCCAGTAAATAAAAAAAGGAAAAAAGAAAAACAATGGAATTAGTAAAGCTATCACATTAAAAATTGAAAAAAAAAATAGTAATGTAACTACGGAGCGTTGCCGCTGTCAGACGCGTGATGAAAAGGATGTTTAAAATTTCTAAAATTGGTCGAATATGGAAAGTTTCCAAAAAACGTAATTAATCAGAGAGAGAGAGAGAGAGAGATAGAGAGTGAGAGAGAGGGAGAGAGAGGGTGAGGGTTCAGAAAGCGAATAGAATACTGAAGTCTCCAACAGGTTTATTGGGAGGGTTTTTAGAAAGCGATTTCGCGGTCCAGGTGTTTCGTTCTGTTCTCTTCCCTTCAACGTTTTCCGCTCAGACATAAATACAAGCACTTGGCCTACATACACACACTCAGCTCGAGCACAGAGAGAGAGAGAGAGAGGCGAGAGAGCATGAAATACGTGCTAGTGACCGGAGGAGTAGTGAGTGGTCTCGGCAAAGGCGTGACTGCTAGCAGTGTTGGTGTTGTTCTCAAAGCATGTGGTCTTCGCGTTACTTCCATCAAAATAGGTTTAATCAACACACACAGTCTCTCTCTATAATTTGATTTTTAATGTTACAAATCATTCGTGGGTTCGCTGTTTTCTGTATCAAATGCTCTTGTTTAGATATCTATAATGCTTTCTGATATTCGGATTCTATGATTTTGTTGAAATTATTCCAAATTTAAGTTTGGGGATTACTATTTGTTACAAGGTGTTTGTGATCTAGTTCATTTTTTTTTCTCTGTTTGTAATCTGTGCAAATGTAGTTGCTAAATTTTTGCTGAATCCCATGTTTATGGACTGCCCACCTCTGATTTTCTGGTTCTCTTGGATCTGAATTGTGTCCCATTTTAATGGTTTTGCGTTTTGATGCCTAGAACATAGACGAAGTCTAATTGTTGTCATCTTTTTGGATTATTGTCTTATGTAATTGTAGATCCATACTTGAACATGGATGCTGGTACAATGTCTCCTTTTGAACATGGAGAGGTTTTTGTTCTTGATGATGGGGGAGAGGTAAATGCAACAGCCTGTAATTTGATATGCATTACATTAAATCGATAGCTTGTTTTATTATTATGCTGCAACAAAATATATGTGAACTCTTGCTGGTTTTGCCAAAAATTTAGAGTTCTGAGTGTGTATGAATAACCATAACTATTGACTATGATGATTTAACTTAATATGATTGGTGTTCCTGGAAATGATATGCCTATAGGTAATCACAAATGTATGACATATGCAACTTGGTTCCTTGTTATACTTTGATTACATTATATGACTTTGACTTAATAGGTGGTTGTACTCCCTCCAAACTTATTTTCTTGTCTGGTTTGACTTTGGACATTTGTGAATATTAACATACAAGTGATTTTTTTCCCCTCCAAGTACAAACATGCCTTATGAAAATACTTTTACCATTTAAGTAAGAGCACATTGGGACACCACTTTTATAAGCATTTTGAAGACAAAGTGGATTGGTATCTTGAGACATCTAAAAAGGGATATATGGAATATGACTTAGAGAGCGAAGGATAGTGTTACAATTCCCACTCGTGAATGTTGGTAATATAATTTCACAATAGCCCTGTTTGATTTAGTTACTTAATATTGTTTACTGTTTAGGTTGTTTATTCTTGGCAAGATTCTGTTAAGCTGCAGGATGTTCCTTTTCAAAGAAAAATTTAGTCGATACATATATTTTCACCTCACTATGTCTTCTGAAATATATGTCAATAATTTTACTATTAGTTTTACTCCGTGTAGGTTGATTTGGATCTGGGTAACTATGAGAGATTCCTTGACGTGACTCTTACTAGAGATAACAACATCACGACAGGAAAGATATACCAGGTGCTTAACTTAGTTTTTGATGTGAAATTGGGTAGCTTAATTTAGATGTAAAGTTGTTTAACCTAGGCTCTCTTGTTTTCTTTTATCAGTCTGTTCTTGAGAAGGAGAGAAAAGGGAATTATCTTGGAAAAACTGTCCAGGTGGGCTACTTCAGTAATTTAATTCCTAAAATTCCTGTGCTGACCTTCAATTCTTTAAAGGTTCTTATTGCAATGCTGGTATCCATCTGGGATTCTAGGTAGTTCCACACATCACAGATGCCATTAAAGATTGGATTGAATCTGTCGCTGCCATTCCTGTTGATGGAAAAGAGGGCCCAGCTGATGTTTGTGTGATTGAGTTGGGTGGAACAGTGGGTAAGAACTATTCTGAACTTGTCATGCGACATGAGTATTCACAACTACACGAATCGTTTAAATAATAAAGTGATGAAATAGAGATTGTTCCCACGGGGACTCCTTATCATTGACATTAGAAATGGAACTGGGCCGGGCCGGGCCCGGTCCGGTTCACTACTGGTTCCCGGAACCGCAGGCCAGGTTGGCAGCGGTTCCTAGGCTAGGCCGGTCTAGGCTGGGCCGGTTCCAAATTTTTTTTAAGTGGAACCGGCCCAGCCCGGTGAACCGGAACCGGTGTGCCGGTTCAGGCCAGGCCTGGTTCCGGCCGGGAATTTTTTTTTTTTTTGGGCTCCATTGCCTTTTTTTTTTGCACTAGCCTTTTTGGAACCAGCGGGCCAGTTCCGGGTCGGGCCGGTTCCGGGTTTCAAAAAGGGTTGAACCAGCCCGGCCACTACAGTACCCCCGTTGGCCCGGTTCGGGTTACTGTTCATCCTGGTCCGGTTCACGGGGCCGGGCTTTTCCGGGCCGGCTGGGCCAGTTTTTGGGCCCAAACCGGCCCGGTGACATCTCTAATTGACATAGCCAACTATTTTTAATTATTTAGAAGATGAAATTGATAAGAGATATATCTAACAAAAATCTTCTAAATCTAAGTACGATGAGTGATTTGATAAAGATCAATTCAATATGATTAAATATAACCATGACATCCAATTCTATTTATTATGTTGTTTGTTTTCCAAAGATTTAGGTGTTCCAATGCTCTTCTGCAATTAGAAACCTTAAATACCTAGTTCACTTTCTCAAGTTAAAACAAAGTTTATCGTTCTATATTGGTTCTCCTATTTTTAGTATGAATTTTATTACAAAACAATACATCAAAAACAAATTTCCTAAACGATTGTATATGTCGCGTAAAAAATCTCGTTTGTGCATTCAACATACATTGATTATCATTAAATCTCATCCATAATAATTTCTCTTGATTATATAATGAATATTAGAACAATCTAAAAGATGACCTGTCAAGTAGAAGTAATAAGAAGAATGACAATCAAACAATTCTTTAGAAAAAAAACATCAACCACTATTGCATTAACACTCAAACCATCATAGTTTTCTCCTCATGGAATGAAGCTTTGCTACTCATGGAATGAAACAAACAACCAAAATTGAAAGAAAACATTGAAGAAAAGAAGAGTAGAAAATCCTTATAGTGAAAAAGTTTCTGTCAAGAATGTCCAAAAGATGCTGTTCATTTCTTTCTCTACATATTTATGGTCCCTTTCTCAAGATTAGGAAGTTAGGTTACAAGGGAATAGACAAATTAATATATAATCTCTCACACAAAGCTTCAAAGAATAAATTACCCAATGGTGTTCCCAAATTGTTCTTTGAGAGATTAGAAAAGGTGTCACTTCCGTGTAGGTCCAAGTGCAGGTGTGGCCAGCATTAGGTTTCTTTCTTCTGGTGCAAATGAATTTAATGACTGCAAGTGCGCTTATATACCACAGATGCACCATGCTTCTCTCCAAGTATGATTTTTCTGCATGAGTTATCCTTCTCCAAGCCTTCAATCTATGCTTGGGTGTCTCTAAGGCCTTTCTACAAACAAATAAATGAAAACAAAGTGTAATGATTGGAAGATATTACAAAACTGAGCCAAAATCTATGTAAATAAAGGGCACAAATGTATATGAATCACATGCACATCATCATGCATCCACCCACTTCCCCCTCGTTAGTTTGTTTCATGGCTATATAAGTTGAAGATGGTCTTTTATTTTTATTCATTTATTCATTATGTTTTTGGGGCTTCCTTCCTTAGGTGACATCGAATCAATGCCATTCATTGAAGCTTTACGACAATTATCCTTTTCTGTCGGTAAGTTCTATCTTCTGTGAGCTGTCATTATGCTGTTACTGGCTGTGGCGGCTGCTGCAGCTACCACTATCATTAATTTTTTTCTCAGCCTGGCCTTTGCCATGTTCAACACTTGCAGGTGCAAGATCTATGTGCTTGTTTGATTAACAAGAAATTCGTAACTATGTGTTCATGGAATATGATAATATAACAGGTTATATTATTCCTTTACGGTATGTTTGGGAGTTTTGGAGAGAAAAGAAAAGATTAGTTAGAAAAGAAAAGAAAATGAGAGAAAATTATAATTTTCTCTCATTTTGTTTGGGAGTTTTATGAAAGAAAAGGAAAGAAATGGGACTCATTGGGAATAAAAAGATTTACTTTCAATTTTAAAAGGGTAAATTTGGTATATTTATGAGACAACTTTTTTTTCTCTCCTTTTCTCTCCACTTTTGGAAAGAAAATTTTTTATGTTAAAAATCACTCAATTTCTTTTCTTTTCTTTCAACATAAAACTCCCAAATGAAAGAAAATAACCAATTTTATCTCCAAACCTTTTCTTTTCTCTCCAAATCTTTCAATCCAAACATACTGTTAAAGTCAAATTGATGATTTCTTTCCCTTTTTTTCCCCCTTAAGCAAAAGAAAGGACTATGACTAAATGCACCGAGGTGCAAAACAAAAACAAAAGGTAAGCACAAGCAAGGGACTTAACAGAAGTAAATGTCAACAGAGAACACAAAAAATGCTATTGGTCATTCTAAGCTTAGTGATATTAACCTAAAACTCAGGGGCTATAATTTTAGGAATTTCCTTCCTTTTATAGAATTAGAGGTTTCTCTTTCTCTATGTGAACCAAAGCTAAAAATGCTGAAATTTAACTTCCCTTATCAGTAAACATTTAAATTTTCATCAACTCCAGTATCACTAAACACGGGCCAAATGAGCACCTCATAATCATGATTTGATTTTATTGTTTTCTCTATTTTTACACTTTTGAATAACATATTCTACACTTGATGGAAACTTTACATAAAGAAATTCATTGTTTGGACTTAATAAATTGATAGCTATCTCAAGTGAATAGCCATGCACCAGTATTCAAATTTAAGATTGCTGTGATCACCAACCTTGTCCATGGGAACCCAACTCCCATGCTTGGGTCTGCTGTACTTAAATTATTGTTGCTGCCATTCTGTCTCTGGGGTTGTTGCTTTCAAATTATTATATTTGATCTAATTGTTTTCGTTAGTAATAAGGGTTTCCTTACAGTGCCTATACATTTTTGGTTTTCCTTCTTTATGTGATTCGCTATTGATATTGTTTTTTGGTACAGTTATTAGATAACACTGATATTTATTTACCCTGAAATGTCGTAATTTCTGGTGAATTAACTATGGTGACATCTTAAATTAGGTGACTTATGTTTCGACCCTGAAAGCATGTTTGGATCAGAACTATGTTTGCTCAATAATCGTGCTTTGTCAAACCACATTTTTCTAGTAAGCTCCAGTGCAGTAAATTGATTGGGATATAAATGTGTATTGTGGTTGCTTTAGCAGAGCTAGAACTCAATTGAATTTGCCTTTCATGTCTCATTCTCACATATATGGATATGGTAATGTCCATAGTCATTAGCTTTTAATTAGAATTGCTGTTATTTTTCTTGCCAGGACAAGATAACTTTTGCCTTATTCATGTGAGCCTTATACCTGTACTTGGTGTGGTGGGAGAGCAGGTAAGTCTTTTTATTAATGCCGTCATTTATCCTGTTAATTAGATGCTAGGTACTTTAAATGTATGGGGAGTTGCTTGTGAGTTATTTGAATGCTTATTATACTCTCTCTCTCTCTCTCTCTCTCCAGAAAACAAAACCAACACAACATAGTGTCAGAGAATTAAGAGCATTAGGCTTAACTCCTCATCTCTTGGCATGTCGTTCTGCTCAGGTATGTTATCACTTGCCTGCTGCCTATATTCATGCATACCCAAACTTTGGCTTTAAGAATTCTTTTGAAGGTTACATTCAGTTGTTACTTGCACCTTTTCTAATAGATGAGATTCTGTTTATGTCATTCTGATATTAGCATCTTACTGTATCTTAGGAAGAACTAATGTGGTATTAGTGGTACTAAAGTTTGCTTAGGCATGGCCGCATTTTTAATTACAGTTGTTTAGATGCATCAGTTATTGTGTCCCCATGATGTAAATGTCAACACGAGCATAGTTACTTGTTTAAGGAATTGAGCATGGCATGGACAGCTCATGAAGAATTGTGGTATGATAACAACATTTAGTCGGATACTAGAATGGTTATGGTGGGAAAATCATGAATTAACTTGTGAAGCAATTTTGTTCTTCTCTTAATTGATGAAGCCTACTTTTATAACAACTGATGAAAATCTTATGTCAAAAACTTTATTCTCTTTTTCTATTCATGTCTGTCTATGTCTATGTATATGTGTATATCTAATTTGATATATAAAACCAGTAGTACCTGTTCATTTTCTTCTATACTTTCAAGATAGAGATGAATGTAAAGAAACTTCTTATTGCTTCTATAAGTGAGGTGTGGAATAGAAGGTTGCTTGATGATCAATGTTATTTGGTATCCATCATTTATATAGTTATGCTATTTATTGCACATGAAAAATGAATTCTATTAAGTTTCAACAATTGTATGCAGTGATTTCTTTACTATTTTGTATGTTTGATTTGCCCTTTAATTTTCTGGCAGCCTTTGTTGGAGAATACAAAAGAGAAACTTTCACAGTTTTGCCATGTCCCAGTAAGTTCTTTTATATGTTTGAAGTTGAACATTGAAGTTCTTTTAGAGGTTTGAAGATTGAATTGTTGCATTTCTGTTGATCAACTCTCTCTTTGTTGCCTTACAGTTGGGAAACATACTTAATATCCATGATGTTCCCAATATTTGGCATATTCCTCTTTTACTACAGGTGAGGTTCTATTTGTCAGGGCTTTGGAGGCTTTTAGCCAACTCCCCCACAAAAAAAAAAGGTGTCTAGATATCGTTTGACCAAATTCCTGAAATGCGTTTATCTTTCAGAGTCAAAATGCTCATTATGCAATATTGAAGCAGCTAAACTGTCTCAGGTGAGTCTCAGTTTTGACTATTCAATCTTCACTTGGATTGTTACACCAATGGACTGGTCAGCCTCAGCCTATCCTGATTCTTTTAAGTGTGTGATGTGTTGAGTGTGGGGCAGGTTTCATTTTCCATTGGTGTTGACTTAGGCCATTTTAGTTGACATTTCACAATATTTTCTCTCATAATAATTGTTTTGTTGCACATTGATCACATGGAAGCGAGTATTGTTCCAGTTATCTAGTTCAATATCATGCCAATGTTAACCATTAAAGTTGCTTAAGACGTCGAATGTTGAAGATTACTGCTTTTTATCATCTCCAGCATAGCTACTCCTCCAGCTTTGGAAGAATGGACCAAGAGGGCAGAAACTTTTGACAATCTAACAAATTCTGTTAGTACTGTTTGCATGTAATTTGCTACTTCTCTTCTTCTGGCCTTTCTATCCAGTTAGTGACACTGGTTACTGCTGACTTATGCAGGTGAGAATTGCCATGGTTGGGAAATATGTTGGCCTATCTGATTCATATCTGTCTGTTGTGAAGGTGGGTAGTTGTTTTAAACCCTATGATTTATGATGCTTGTACTATTCATATTATTTTTAAGAGCCTGCTAAAGCGCGGTTATTTGAGAAAGAAGAGCAGAGGAGAAAGCAGGGAAAGGAATGTCATGTGCATGCACTAAATTCAAACAGGGAGATAAATTGGGACAAATTTTAGTCGTATAAACAATGCATGATAATTCAACTGATGAGAAGATTGTAACTTAAACCAAAACTCCACTTGATTATCCAATTTTTTTCTTTCCACCAAATGGCAAACCATTTCAGTTATATTGGCTCATGAGAGAGTGGTTTTAGCTATATGAATCACACCTTATTAGTCTAATCTCTTGTGTGCCATTAGAAATTGACCTTTCCATAGGCATATCATTAGAAAATGAAAAATTCTTCAGCTTTAGCTCTTGATTTGGCCACCAACTTTGGTACCTTTTAACTTAGGTATGATGGGTAGAAATAAATCTCCCATTTTGATTTTCTCTGGCCCAATCTGCATCTTGAAAGTCCTATAATGTCAAACATTCAAAGCCCTAAATGAGAGCACTGGAGGAGAATGAATGTCAGCCATGGAGGCAACATTGTCAAAGGTAGTTTGAGCTCCTATGGCACTATGCTATTGCCTAACTGGGTCTTAGATGAGGCACCTGCAATGCAAGCAGTCTTGCTCTTAGCGTTCTATGCTTAGGCATCAAGGCACTTGGCAAGTGCCTTGTAAATTTTTAAGCTGATTGATAATGTTTTTGATTGTTTTCTGTTTGTATTCTCTTTGTACTGTTGGTCTAGATATGATTTTCTTTTTTGCTTTTTTTTTTTTATGATCTCTCTCTCTCTCTCTCTCTCTCCCTCACCTCTATTTCATGTTTCTCATGTTCATCATTAATGTATTGCATTCGTGATATTTTTGAGTAGATTAAGATATATAATTTATATGAGAAATTATAAAACTATCCACATTAGGGTCAGTTACAATTAAGTTTTAATTGAATATATGTTTCAAAGAGCACTTCATGCCCTTCAGGTGAGTGCCTAGCACATTAAGAAATAGGAGGACCTAGTGCCTTCAACAAATCTTTATGGAGACAATTTCAATTGCCTCGCTATTATTCAAAACGATGGCAACATAGATGGGACGTGAATTATAGGATCTAAGCAGGTTTGATGAAATGAAGAAGGGTATCTGGAGTTCTTTACGATTGTACGATGTCATTGCATTTGAAGGGGAAGTTTTATAGAATCGTGGTAAGATCTATATTATTGTATGACACTGAGTGTTGGGTCATTAAACAATAGCAAGAGCATAAAATGGTTGCAACTGAAATGGGGATACTCAAGTGGATATGTGGTAAAACTAAAAAATATAAGATTAAAAATGAAGAGACATATATTAAGTTGGGAGTTAGTTCAATTGTGAATAAGATGCGAGAGTATCGCCTGAGGTGGTTTGAACATGTACAACGAAAACCCAAAGACATACGGATCGAGAGTTTAAATATAGGAGATTTAATGAAATTAGACCGTTGATACAAGTTATCCGTAAAGATATGATAATTAAGGGTTTAGTTAAAGAAATGACTTTAGATGAGAAGTGCTATAGGAGAATTTGAACAAATTAAATCATCTCTCTTATCATTTTAAGTTTATATGGATATATATATATATATATTTAAATTTGTAGTTTTTTATTTGTATTTGTATTTTTTCATTGTAATTGTAATTGTTGTTTTTTATTATTTTTATTTTATTTTTTAGGGTTGTTTTCTTTATTTTTGTTTTAAAATTTTAACTATATATATTTTTATTTCTTCTATATTTGTCTCTCAGATGACGAATCTCAAAATTTTAGATTAAGGTTCATGTTGTTGTTGTTGTATTAAGATATATAATTTATGTTAATATCTTTTAGTACAAAGCTGGAATGATATTATGCAATTACTTGGAATGCTTATAGGGAAATTATATATATGTGTGTGTGTCTGTATAAATTTTCTATCCAGATTAGGGTTAGTTATCATTAGGTTTTAATTGAATATATTTTTCCAAAAATAATTTTATTATTCTTAAATGAGCACTTCATGTCCCTCATGTGAGTGCCTAGCGCATTAAGAAATAGGAGGACCTAGTGCCTTCAACAAATCTTTTTAGAGACAAGTTCAATTGCCTTGCTATTATTTAAATGGTAGTGCCGTGGATAATGCAAATACACTTTTGCTATTGTTTACTAATGGCTCATTCTACTAGTTTGAACATAATACCAATTTTATTTTACAGTTTTTTCTACAATAACACCAGTATCATGGTCTAGATTCAGAGCCGACTCTGAAGTAGTTGGGCTCTATAAACATGTATCGGTGGCAAAATTATTTGGTACTCTCACTTTGGAAGGGGGATCAAACATCTTTCATCAAATAGGATGTACATCTAAATTATTTAGGCTAGTCTAAATCGGCAACAATGTGGTTGAGGTGAAGCTTTTACATGCTTATGCTAATTTCTTCTACTACTTTATTGTGTCTCTGTCCTCAACAAGTTATTCTACCTCTCCCTCACACTTGATATGAAAGAAGGAAATTTATGACTTTGCCTTTGAGCCCAATGTAAATTGAGGACAGCTATAGACTTTAATAGACAAACATGAGATCCTCTTCCTCAATTGATCTGAATAATCCCATCCTCTTCCTCATTTGATCTGAATAATCCCTATGACGAGGAACAATCTGCCTCTTTCTTTTAAACTGATAGTGATGAAGTTTTGTAAACTGTTAGTGATTAAGATAGTTCCTTACATTGCCTCCTAGCTATGGAAGGAAACTTTGTTAAGAGCCTCATGCACCCGACTGCTATTTGATATCTTAATTAAGACTGTTATATGTTGATAAGTCTCTTGCTTAGAATTAAAGTGAAGATTTATAAAGAAAATTCAGCAAGATGCATGCCAAATTTGATAAATGATTTAACCTTGCCCATGGTTTATGTCGGGTGGGGAGTTGTTTTGGAGCCATGTATTTATATTAGGGGTTAGGAATCTCATATTTATGAGACACAGCGTGCAGGCCCTTCTGCATGCTTGCATTTAACCTTGGTTTATGTTCTGGAGCCATATATTTAACCTTGCCCAGGTTTGTTCTCGTGGAATTGGTATTTATTGGTTTGGTTGCTTTTAAGTGTAGATAAGGAATATCCTTAACATGGTTAATGAATTGACATGCAGGCCCTTCTGCATGCTTGCATTGCACGTTCTTTTAAACCAATAGTTGATTGGATTGCTGCTTCTGATCTTGAAGATGATAGCATGAAATTGGTAATACATCTTCCAGAGTAAATTTCTTAAAATTTCTGATACCTTTCTGTTGACAATCTTATTTTTATGCTTTGTTCTTTATGCAGACTCCAGAAGCTCATGCTAAAGCTTGGGAAACCCTTAGGGTATGTCAATTTTGTTTTCCTTCTAGTCCCCAGCTCTTTCTACCTGTTTTTATTGTTGCTTTTTCAAAAATGGAGTGCTTATTACTTGTGACTAGTTATACTTTGGTTAAGCTTCAAGCTTATGGGCATTTTTATGCTCAACACCCTTCCGGAGCATCTTTTGGTGGGTGGGATGGATGGTTTAAGTCACAATTTTGTCAACTTTGTTTTGAAGAATTGTTTCAAAGCAAATTCCTATTGTTATGGCTTATGAGTCCATGTCTTCCATTTTCTAGGGAAAATGATGCTTGTTTCCAGGGTTTTTGAAGCTTATTCTCCGTTTATGTTACTGTATTAATTTGACCATTGTCAGTACTTTTTGGTTGTAAGTTTAGTAATGAAGGAAGGTGTGTAAGCTTCACCGGGCTCCTACTGCCCCTGAATCTTATGCTTGAGGTTGGGAGGTGGGGGAATGAAGTGTGTGTGTGTGTGTTTTTTTTTGTTTTTTTTTTTTGTTTTTGTTTTTGTTTTTGTTTTTTTTTTTTTGTTTTTGTTTTTGTTTTTGTTTTTTTTTTTTTTTTTTTCTCCCTGTGGGAAAGAGAAACTATTTTCTACCTTGGACAGTTAGCTTCATACGATGACTTTCTTGATATATTCTATGCCTTTTGTCCTGCTACACCTGATTGACTCTCTAAATTTGTTCATTTGGCCTAGTTATCTTTGTACCTCAGTTTGTGCCCCTTGGCGCTCTTGAGATGGGTGTAAGTTTGATTCTTTGCGTGCATTTGGTTTTTCGTTAAACTGTCTTTATCTTTATCTCCCCCCCCCCCCGGGGGAACAAAAAAGGGCCTGATTTTTATTTTCTTATTCACATTTGAAGTTATGAAATGGCAGTTTCTAATTTAAGTTTCTTAAAGAGAGCTTAAACAAGGGTGGTCTGTATTTCTTTATGTCAATTGTAGAGCTATTGTGGCACATATATGAGATGGAAAACCTTCAGATTCATTTTGAAGCTAATAGAACTCGATCCCTGACTGAAGTTGGGGTCTCAAGGTTTTCATAGCCCCCTTAACCGCTAGCCTCCTGCATAACCAAAAAGAAAAACATAAGAGTTGGACTGGGAGGGGTGAGGGAAAGCTTTGTGGAAATGAATTCAATGCTTTGGACATATGGTTACTTGAGTTGGGCGGCCATTGCTGGAAAGGTTTGCTAGCTAGTTGCCAAGAAACTCCTAAGACCTATCTTGCTCAGATAATCTTATTGTGCTGGTCTTAACAAAATCTGATCATTACTGATGGAAACCTACATTTGCAGAATGCAGATTGTGTCTTGGTTCCTGGTGGATTTGGGGACCGTGGGGTTCGAGGAATGTTATTAGCTGCAAAATATGCCAGAGAGAATAATGTTCCATACCTAGGAATATGCTTGGGCATGCAGATCTCTGTGATTGAATTTGCTAGATCTGTAAGGACATTTCTTCCCTCTGAAAGTATCACTTTTGGTATAGTTTATGAGACCATATGTTGATTCTAATGCTTTGATCATTTGATCATTGTTTAGGTTTTGGGCTTGGAAAGAGCAAATAGTACAGAATTTGATGCTCAGACACCCAACCCTGTAGTGATTTTTATGCCGGAGGTATGTAAGCAGATTATACATATATATCATCTTGCCTGCTGGTTCAATCTTTTGTGTCCATATGCAGGGATCAAGGACTCACATGGGAAGCACTATGCGTCTAGGATCCCGAAGAACACTGTTCCACTATCCTGATTCCATTACATCCAAGCTGTATGAGATAAGCTATTATCGACTTGATTCATGAAGATACAAATAATTCAAAATATCTGGAAATTTTTCCTGCACATGTCTTATGTGTTCAACGTATATATTCACCAGACCATATTGCCCATTAACCCCCAGTGTTAGTAATTAGGAGAGCATTATCCTGGTGTTCATATATAGTGATGCTGTTTGTGTAGTGCTTCTTTGGGATTTGTTGAATTTGTTGTCTCACTATTTGCTCTTTTTTGTTGATTGTTCAAACTCTTGAAGGTATCAAAATTCAGAATCTGTGGATGAAAGACATCGGCACAGATACGAGGTTTGTAATGGCCGTAGGTTGAGCATAAAAATATCCTACATTTGTCTTACCATTATCTAAAATAATGTGACATTCTCAGAGACTTGGAATGTGTTATGTAGGTGAATCCGGAGGTAATTGACACCCTAGAAGATGCTGGTCTGAAGTTTGTTGGGAGGGATGAAAGTGGACAGCGTATGGAGGTCAGTTGGCTATTGTATTGGCCATAGGCACTTAAGTCCCGTGTTTGTGGAACACAACGAGTGATACACTTTTTGCTGCTCCTTTTGCCTTGATGCTTGCTTTTTTTGCGTGTATTACCTTTCTTTTTTTTTTGGGGGGGGGGGGGGTTAAAGAGACACTTGGTTGTATAATTTTCTGTTTATCGGCACATGTGAAGGTAGATTCCCTTTCTGTCATACAGATCTTGGAAATTCCAAGTCACCCATTCTACGTTGGGGTGCAGTTTCATCCGGAATTTAAATCACGGCCAGGGAGGCCTTCAGCATTATTTTTAGGTAAGATGCCCCTCTATATTCTCATTTCAGCAATGGTACATTTTTTTTTTTACCAGTGAAAAGATTTATGAGTTTGAGAATGATTCCAAGACATATTTACCGCCTCCAATTATCTATTTAAAATTGTACATGCACACGTCTGCAATATAGCCTACTTACCTTTCATACATATTACACACTATGTACTTGAAACTGGGCTAATAGACATCAATCTAAGTAATAAGTTGTTTTGATTAGATGAAATCTAACATTATTTTTCGGTCATGTAGCATAATAGTCTAGGATGTTCCATCTAAAATAACCTTGTATGCGAGTCTTATTTGAGCAACATTGTTTTCGTAGGTCTTATATTAGCAGCAACAGGACAGTTGACAACATATCTTAGCAAGCATCAGAATGGGAGTTGAAAATGCAATTTCCATTTTTTCTAGGTCCAGCAATTATTCCTTCACATATGACTGCCTCACAGGAAAATAGGTACAAGGTATCTTCAAATTGCACAACAGAATTTTATCTTCTTTCTTAATCAAACATACATCCACCCGAGTTCTTATTTTTATTTATTTATTTATTTCAGAAAACATGAATCGGATCCATGGCCTTAACTTTAAAAGACAAAAGTAAACGCGCAAACTGATAGTTGATATGCCAATGAATTCTTTGTAGAAGTGCTCTATATTACCCCAGTAATGACAAGTGTCGTGCGAGACTATTTATGGGCTGGTTACATTTTGTCTTTCTCCAACTGTAAAATATTTGTGCTGCCATAAATTACGGTGGTGCTTAGATCTGCGGTTGATTTAGGTCCTAGGAGATTCGTTCAGCCTCAAGGATGCAACAATCAAATGTTGTTGCTGTTCTAGCTTTGCTTATCAATTTTCCCCAGAATATCTGCTCTGTAAAAGATACAATTTTAAGGTTTATTCTATGTGGAAACAAAGATTGATTATTTAAGGTGAAAAACATGTACACCCATAGTGTGGATTCTTATGTCGCATTGACATGTATGATTTTGTTTAAGTTGCTGTTCATTGGAAGGCAAGCTTAGTTGCTCAATTGACTAGCTTCTGCAATAGTTCATTATATAGTATTTAAGCAAATTAAACTACTGTTATGTTTAAGAATTTATGTACTCTCATTGTCATTGCCAATCATTTGCCAGCTTCTTTTTGTTCAAAACCATAGATTATGCTCCATAACTTTCATTTTTCAAATCAAATTTTATTGCTGCATTTTCCCGACAGATATTTGCTGACAAACTGATTTACCCGGGCATTTTTATCTTACTCAAAATTTCTGATGGATGCCATTATTTTTCAAAATACAGAAAAACACTCGGGAAAAAAAAAATATTCGAAGCCTCGGGTATTTAAAACAATGCCACCATGCCTCTTTTACAAGATCCCAAAATAAGGGGGAAAAAAAAGGAATTCTTCAAACAAAATCATACTTGCAGATCCAACATGGGAGCTACAAAAAAAAAATATCATTGTACTTGTGCGCGTGTAGAAAGAACGAAAGATTCATGCATGTCTGCTCTTGTTTTTATCTTGTCCCACGATTTAGCATCTCATTGTACTCCAAATAAGAAATCTGTCTCTGCAATTTTATTTGCTCATAGAACTTAGCTATGAACTCCTCAGCCCTCAAATCAATCCCTTCATCTTCAACCATATTCACATCTTCACAGTCCTCGTACTCTTCTTCCTCATCTCCCCCTTTCAGGAAACTCTTCCTTGTATTCTCATTATTGTCATAAACAGCATCAGCATGATCATTGACATGGAAATCGAAATTGTAGTCGAAATCCACCGGTGGGTTTATGCAAGGAATGTTGGGCAGCTTGAATCGCAGAGATGCCGGTCTGTGCATTCCGAAATGAATGACAGGGGAGGCATCGAAGGAGAGCTGTCTCTCTCCATAACCAATCCAATCGCGAGAATGGTTGTGTTTGAGACTCTTGAGGTAGCTTGGGAGCAAATGCAGGTCCATCATGAGTCTTCTTCTGAATGCGCCTCCTTTTCTTGCCCATAACAGAGCTATACGCAGGATTTTCCATGCTCTTCGTCCGATGTTGTTGTTCTTCTTTGCCATCGTTGCCGATTGTTTTGCTTTCGTTGCTTGTGACTCGGGTCAGTAAGACGAACTGGAGAAATAAGTGCCCTTTGTCGAGAGATGTTTTGATGACTTGGAGTTTGGGCTGGTGAGAATAGGAGATTATGATGGCTTATATAAGAAGGTGATTTCTTATCATACGCGGTGTGTTAGAGAGAGAGGAATAATGTGGGAGACACGGCTGTACGCGGGCGGGCTACTGACTGGGGCCCTTTCTGTTTCCTAATCTGCCCCTTTTGATGGTTATGACTAGCCCCAACTTCTTAACTATTTCACACTACCATGCCTTTTCAAATTCTCTTTAATAAGAAGAAAAAGCATCTTGTCTTTATTAAATCCACTGTTGTCTAACTTTGCAGTATTTGAGTTCTACAATATTTTTGAATCTTGGGTTCAAAATTTCTAATTACTTATTCTTTTCAATTTGAATCATTTAAACCATAGTATATTTATAATTCAACTGTTTTAAATTTGCGGATAACTATGATTCCAATACTAATTATTAATTGAAATTGAAAATCTTGGTCGATATATAGGCACCCTAGTATCATGGTAAGACAAGATGAGAAATAGAAATTAATGGAAAAACAAGAATTTGGTTCTTCGATCTTTGTCGATAATTGTAATTTAAAATTAAGGAAAAAATCACAATTAGAGATTCATAGAAAAACAAAAATAGAAGCAAGTAGTTAACAAGGTTTATGGATCATTAGATTGAAGTATTTATATATCTAAATGGATTTGAATTTTGAATTAGGTAAGGTCATAATGGTAATTCTAGACTAGATGCAGAGAGGGACCCCACACGTTAAATGAAAATCAACATTGTTTTGTTTGTTCTTCGGGGGGGTGGGGGGAAGCTGCTTTGCATTGTTCTGTTTCTTTTCTTTCTATTGCTCACGAAATCCCTCCGAAAAATCCTTGATGATTTCGTTCAACTAAACCTAAACCTTTCCCCCTTTCAATTCTTTAATTAATTTTTTTTTAAAAAAAAAAAAAACAGTGAGAGAGAATCCTAAGCACAGAGGGAGAGAGAGGGATTGTTTATTTGAATGATTGGAATAAGGTTGATTGGTTCGCCACTTGAAGCCGCATTTTGGGAATTGTTTCAATAATTAATATTCAACAATATTTGCCATTCACATTCCAGACTAAGAAATTAAAATTAACATATACATTTTCCTGCCATTTTTATTGTATAATTAATTCAAAACCATGAAAGCCACATCATAGAGTCAATGGAAGCAGCCAACCTATGAAAGAGTCTTATTTTATTTTACTTTTCTTTTAATTTTTCTAGTTAAGGAAAGCAAATGAAGAGTTGCATTCATGTTCATTAACTTTTTTTTTTTTCTTTTCGTTATACTAATACTGATTAGTATTTGAAATTATATTCTGATTAATCTGATTTGAACATTAATCGAGGCTATTTTAAGGGATAGTTCTCCTAATATGGTTTTTTTTTTATTTTTAATTTTTAAGATAGAGAATTGATAAAGAGATTTGATATTCTTATTTGTTAGACCGACTATATATTATTTCATGTTCGTTAACTATGAAGACTAAAGAGGATGGTTCACCAATTGCCTCTTTATTGAAACCCTTCACCATCAAGCCATTCTGGCTTTGGTCCAGGTCTAATAGGCCCTCTTACATTACAGCAATGCTAGAGCCTTGAAATATATATTCATGATGCGTCTTACACCTGCTACCAAGAAAAATTTGACAAAAGGTTTAGAGATTTAATAGGCTACAATGCAAACAACCAAAATATTTTACTGTGAGTTTAACGATTAAGTCATATTGGTTATTGTTTTTCACAAGATTGTAAATTTTATTTTATTTTATTCAAATCAGTTATATATCTTATGCTAACTATCTCAAAAAATAAAATAAAATAAATTTCACACAAAATTTCAGATTATCTCAAATTTTTTACCAAAATAAATAAGAGTAAAGAGATTCCAATTTTAACTCCATTGCGGATAAAAGCAAGTATACTTTGTATTATATATATATATATAATTTCTTGAACAGTTTCAGTAGATTTTTTATTAAATTTTCTCATACTGAGTATGGTTGTAAAATCATACATCCCCGTACTAGTAGAAGAAAATTCAGAGGATTTTATCTTAAGTTTGTCTAGGGATTGTTTTAATTGATCTAAACACCTTCTTTGGATTTCTAAATCATTTATATATTGAATTACATCTAGAATCAAATTATGTTCTTTTGTTAATACATTCATCTGATTAGAACTTGATTTTGATTCTATTTTTGATGAACTAGACGCTAATTCATCTACTTGAACACTATCAGTAAAATTTTCTGAACTGATGGTATCAGTATCAGAATTTTCTATTAATAATTCTGAAATTTTATTGAGAGTTTTTTCATCAAGATAAATTTTTTTTATCCTTTTAGACATTCACACACACGATTCAAATACATTCACAATATAAAAAATGATAATTTAAGTTGTTTTAATTCTTCTATATCTCTCATTTCTGTTTGAAATCATCTTTTCAGTTAATTATTTATCTTTCATATCTTTACAAATATATTATATTTAAAATTTTAATAATTTATCACATCATTTCATTAAATTTTTTATATTTAATAAGAGAAAAATATTAATCAGTATTTAATTGTAATTGTAGGAAGGTAGCAATTCAAATTTCAAATTAGGAGCGCTTAAAAAGAGGAACGGACGTTGTATGGTGGGCCGTCTGCTCGAAATAGAAAATCCGTGACCAGAACCCCGGGCGGGGGGAATAAAAACAAATGCCAGTAAATGACAACTGTGTTGTGCCTCATCACAGAAGATAGTCTTCATGTATTTCAAATATCTCTCCCTCTCCCTCCCTCTCCCTCTCCCTCTCCCTCTCCCTTGAAATCTGAAGTCTCCTAGACTTATGTAAGCAATCAGATTCAAAAAATGCGAGACAACTTGCTGACAGCTACACACCCGGATAGAGAGACAGAGATGGAGAGAGATTAACGGGCAGTCTGCTAGTGGGATCAATTGTTAATTTTCTTAGTAAGTCTTGATCTCAAGACTCAATAATACAAAATATTATATTAAAAAATTATTTTTTAAAAAGATTTATAAATATTTAAATTAAATTAATTATAATATAGATTCAAATATTGATAATAGAAGGGGAGGGGGAGAGAGAGAGAGAATTGCCTCTCTTCTTGTTGTTTCCTCCTTGTGCTGGCAATGGGCATAATGGGTTAATGTACATAATAAGTTAGCTATCAA
Organism: Dillenia turbinata; assembly: GCA_037126225.1. NCBI lineage: Eukaryota > Viridiplantae > Streptophyta > Magnoliopsida > Dilleniales > Dilleniaceae > Dillenia > Dillenia turbinata. The sequence goes on from JBAMMX010000006.1 coordinate 1,097,834, forward strand.
GAAGTCAATTTGTAAATTAACCTCAAACTTCCATAACAAATTGGAAGTAAAAATATGATTACTAGCATTATTAAAAAGAGTAAAGGTAGAAATACAGCCATCTTGTATTTTTCTTATATTTAATAATTTAAATTATTTTTTAATCAAAATGTATTATTGATCAAATTCATTTAAAAATCTCATATTTATAAAATTATGTATTGGAACCAAATTTGACAACCATATCAACAGTATTAAAGTTATATCATATCATATAGTAATTTTTATCTTCTTTTTTTTTAATCTTAACCGATTGATATTTAGATTATTTGATTAATTTGATTCAAATACTGTAAGATCTAATTTATAGTTGATTCTTTTTTTTTTTAAGTTAAATTTAAGATTTTGATTAAAAAAATTTAATATTCTGTTATTAAACTCACAAAATATTGATTAGTTTCGGGACAAAAATTAATTTTTATCTTATTAATGCTAATAAGAAGGATGACTATCGGATTAATAGTTGAAAACAACTTATTATTTTAATTCGTAAAAAATAATAATTATTAAATGAAAAGGCATTATTTTATGAGTTTCGATTAAAAAAAATCCTTGTGTTACTTGTTACCCTTACAGGTTGTGCTTCTGTCATTTCATAGGTCCGTAATTTTCATTGCGTGGAGTTTGAGAATGAAAGCGCGTACGCGAGTACGGATCAGATGAATGATGTGATCTGATGTAGATAGTGCAGAGAGAGAGAGAGAGAGAGAGAGAGAGATTACCATATTATGTATGTGGGACCCTTTTACCAACTGCTAAGAACGCCGGAAAATTGGTATGGGAAAGGGCCAACGGGCCCCGTACACACCACAGCTCCAGCTCAGACTGGTCCAAGGTCACGACACGATACATGGATGCATGTTTTCCGGTCGAGAAGGTCTATATTGTTACTTCATAATTTCTTCATGATATTTTTTTTCAACTGTTATATTAATCTGATTTAAATATGAAATTGAATCTAAATTGACTTTTTCAACTACAGTTTTTTTTTTCAAAAATCAAAGCTTATCATTAAATTCAGAAGACATTCATTTTATGATTAATTTTTTTTTAAAAAAAAATTACATTAAGTTATTCTACTTTTACCAAGTATCTGTTTTCATGGTACACTTGTATTTGATTCCAAAATCTAAATACCACGAAAATTCTTCTTTCAATATAAAGGGCATTAAACTAACAGATACTTCTCCTTTTCCTCCCCCCCTTCACAGGGTGCAAGAGGTCAGATGTATGAGAAGAGATAAATATTACATAATTACAAACAGGAGATGTAGAATATAAATTTTCAAACCCTCCCTCGAGGGAAAGGGCAAGAAACCAGCACCGCTTGACAAATGGTTTGGCAACAGATACTATTTTTACGTTCTTAAAAAAACAGTTTAGTTATCACAATCCCCTTCCTCCAAATCAATGATCTCGAGATATTTTTATTAATAAAATTTGACACAACTCTTAGCTAAGGCAAAGTTCTGGCACCCTTTAATTATTTTTTTAAAATTATTTTGCTCCCTAAAAATTCTCATCCCCTTAAATTAAAATTATGGACACATTAAATTTTATTCCTCATAAGAATTTTACAATTTTAACCCTAAATCTAGGAAATAGTTGTGAAGGCAAGGAAAAGCCCCTTCTGTTTTCTAAGACCTGGAGTTATTCAGCACGACGATTGCGTATACATATGATCACGTGACTCCAAACAAGAACATGCAAATCGGAGACTGTGACCACCTCGGTCGTTACAAGTTTCCCACCAAATTTCTTTATGATTGCGAGAAACTTTAGGCACCCAAATCAACTGCGGCCGTATGATCACCTCCCTCCAACCGAATCATCGGCCTCAAACCCCGGTTTCCACACCCACCCAAGTCCATGTCGTCTCTTAACCATATAAACCTCAAATCACCAATTTGCCAACCTTTATATTTTGCCTATTTTACCCTTCCATCCAATGCTAAATAAATTTTATGGTTACATAAGATTTGAATTTCGGATCACGTGATTGGAGAAGGAGATTGTGACCACTAAACTGTTCCTTTAATGCTTCATTGATTGTGGGTGGTAAAACTTTGTAAGCCTTTAAGGCCTTTTTTTTAAAATGTTTATAAAGAGTTAGAAGAGAAGGCAATGTTTAGATTAATATTTTTAGGAACCTAGTATATATTATCTAAATGATTTTGGCATGTTACGGTGATATTATGAAAAAGATTTTAAAGAATATTTCCTTAGAACAAGAAGAAATAAATTGTAAAAGAAACCCTAAATAATTATTAAGAGAAATTCTTCAATTTCCTTAGAACAAGTGTAATCGCACCTGATCCTCCTTCTCATGTCTGCATTTCTTAATCAAAACATCTTTACGTGGTTAAACAGTATTTGTAGGAGAAAGTGTAAAGGGGTAAGTTGAATATTTTAAATATTTGGTAAGATTTTGTCGTCTAGAATTCTATGATCATCATTCTTTTCTTTCTTGAGTTCAAAACTTTCCATTCTATTTTTGTTTTTTTTTTTTGTTTTTATTTCTTCCACACAGGTATATACCTTAGTTTTTATGGTTAAAACAACCCTACTTTTATAGTTCATGTTTCTGGAATTTCATAAAAAAAGAAAATTAAGAAAAAAAAAACTGAGTTTCTGTTACTAATTTGTTGTCTAGTAAAGTTACCTAAAAAACGAACATTTTTAGTCCGTGAGCGTATACCTGAGAAGTTCGCATGAACAACTTGAAGTTGAAGGTACCATATGCGGCAATTAGGTCAATTGGGCCTTAACTTATAAGGACTCCCCTTCTAAATTTGTACGTACTTTGGTCATTTTTGAAACAACCCCCCAAGTTTTGAGCAACCCTCAGAATATTCCATGGCCTAAAAATACACATATCACAACCCAGCTCCTTAAAATTCATTCATTGGACAATTCCAGTCTGGCTGTCTATATAAAAACTCACCCATCTTTCCCCTCTCTCCGGGGCAAGTTTTCTCACATCTCCCTGCTTCGCGCAGGGCGGGGAAAGGAATATAAAAGCCTATACCACAAAAAACACCTCACCCTAGAAACACATATTTTTCTCATGGAAGCACAACAAAATGGTGCAATTTTTCCTGTAAACGATAATGCCATTGCTCCTTCTGCCAAACCGCCTCGAGATGTGGCTAAGGCGAGGAAGAAGAAGAAGAGCGGAGGCGCTCTCCAAATGTTAAGAGCTGCCTTGTTCATGCTACGCAAGAGATCCAAGGGCAAAAAGAGTGAATCCCTTCAGCTTGAGGTTGCTTCTACTGGAATATTGAAGGACCTTGTTGGTTCAATGCGGCCTTTGCATTTGCAAACCCCTAATTCTCCTCCGCCGGCTTTGATTGAATCCGGTAAAGCCATTGTTGTCCAAGAGAACTATCAGGATGTTTTCGCCCCACCGTTTTCTCCCTCTGCAGCATCGTCGTCCTCCAGCTCTGGGACAATTAGTCGATACGCATCGGCTCAGAGTCTCCAGGATCTGGATCGTGATGAGACTGTGGAGTTGGACGAGGAAGGTGGGGATTTGAAGATTGATGCTAAGGCCGAGGAATTCATCGCTCAATTCTATGAATCTATGAGGCTTCAACGTCTGGGTTCGTTCAATCGTTACAGTGAAATGCTTGCAAGGTCGACCCGTTGAAGATGCTTGTGTGATTATGTGGTTCTTGCATGCATGCATTGAAGTACTTACGTTTGTTGTGGTTTAGTCGAGCATTATTTCCTCTTTGTTGCTTTGTATTCTTGTTCATATTTTTAATTGTGGTAAATGTTTTTGTATGCACATGGGTGTGAAGAATAAAGAAGTGAATAAAACAAATTTGTGGGGTTAGCCGAGAGAGAGAGAGAGAGAGAGAGAGAGAGAGAGAGAGGTTAAAAGGAGTCAAATTGGGTTGCTCTTTTATGGTAATTAAGTATTATTTTTGATTTTTTGTGTATATTTATTTTTTTCTTTTGAATTGTTAATTGATGTCTTCTTGCATTGCAAAAATGTTCGTTAATTTCTGCCTTCTCCCTCTCTCTCTCTCTAAAATATTGTTGCCTTTAATACTCCACCTTTTTTTTATTTTGTTATATAGTCATTTGAATCTGACACATTCAATTTAAGAGAGAGAATTATGATCACTAGACCGTTTTTAAAGATTTAATTCTACTCACTATGTACATGTTCTTTCGTGTTTATTGAAACTAGACATGTATTAACTGCTTTATGTTAAGAACAATAATATGAGAACAAATCTTCAACTGAAGCTCCCATGCATTTTGAATTTCCCAGCTCAGCTTTTGGGATTTTTTTTTTTTTAATATCTTTTCCATCAGTTTCCTCGGTTTTTTGGGAGCTAGGAAAAGAGAAAATGCTGCTTCAAATTTGGGAATCATCAGCTTATGACTGTTTCTTCTTAAAGAAAACATTTGTTATTTCATTGATGTTTCGATTTCTTCATGCATTTCTAGTGAGATGTTGGATGGTAAACTATTCTAATTTAGGATTATACTATTTGTTAAGTCCATTTTTGAAGTTGACATTCTTAGCCCCTTGGTTGGTCCTTATGTTCAAAATTTAAACCAATTGGGATTGCATTTAGCCTTGACAATATAACAATTTTCTTCTGATCTTTTTCTAGCTGTAGCATTGTCCATAGCAGCATGGCCATTTTTTGTGCACAAACAAGCATAGGTTGTGATTGGCAAAAAGGAACAACCAACAAGAATTAAATACATCCAGTAGAAAATAGACCAGTGGATTCAAGAACAAACCCCTGAGCTGGGCCGGCCCGCCGGGCCCAAGGTTAAGGCTAAGGCTCCCACCGAGCTGAACCTGCCTGAACTTCCGATTTGGCGATCCTTAACTTGAACCTGAGGGACGATTTAAGATTGATGGACAAAATTTTGAGGGACCTGACGTTAAGGATAATTCAAGACAAAGGGGCAAGGTTTTAAAGGACCTGAGTCGTCAAGCTGGGCTGTTTCAGGGCCGGGTTTGAACTAGATTTACCAGAAAACAATTATTTTCATCCCATTTGATTGCTTCACTGAATCAGAGTTCTTCGATCTTTTTTGGGCTACACCAATGAGCCATGGATGTAGGATCCTAAGCTAAGGGTAAATTTGGTTAGCGGAAGGGGAGAGGGAGAGGAAGAGAATGAGAAAGATTTATTTTATTTAATAAAAATAAATATATTTTCATCATTTTTGTTTAGTAAGGATGGAATGAAAAGAAATATATAATAACTTTTTTATTTAATTAGAATGAAAAGTAAAAAAAAATACCACCTCATTTATTATTATATCCTTATAAAATAATATTTCTAATATTTTTTATCATATAAATTTTTTATTTTTTAAATTAAAAATATTTTTCTAAAAATATATATATTTTAAAATAGTTATTTAGTAATTTTTCTTATTTTTTATAAATTATTTTATTATTATTTTATATTAAAAAAAATTAAAATATTAATATAAAAAAATTAAAAAAAAATTAAAAAAGAAAACTTTATATTAAATAAAATCGAAATAAGAAAAAATTAATGGACAATTTTATTAAAGAAGGATAAGGTCAAATTTGTTCAAAAATCTCATTTCTTTCTATTTTCGTTCACTTTAAGATGGAAATGATTTTTTTTTTTTAAAAAAAAGGATTACATCTCACTTTTAGTTTCTTTTCACATTTTTTGTGTCATTTTCTTCTATTTTTATTTTCCCTTCGCTTTTCCTTCTACTTTTTATCCCAACCAAACTAATTTTAAATCTCTTTAACCAAGTTTCACGTTTGAATCTTAGGAATAGAAATACAGACATTGAAGAGCCAGCCCATTAGTAGACTCCATAATCCTCAACTAGATTAGTTAGATTAAACCAATTGATAGCAAGTATCCACTTTCCAAAAGAAAAGAAAAGAAAAGAAAAAATGTCCTTTGGGCTACTTTCACCAAAAAATGTCTTTTGGGCTACGGGATGGGCATCGGGTTATGTGGGGCTCGTCTGCGGGGTATGAGCCCAATGGGCCAAACCCATTACGCAAACAATTTACTTCCCACTTAGTCCAATTTGAAGCCCAATAACCAAAAACCACCCGAGTAATTCCACATCGGGGAATCAAAATCTACCTAAACAAATAAAATACTCGACACATTCCAATTTCCAAGCCGTGCCTTGTTCTTTCATTTTTCTTTGGTTTTTTTTTTGGGGGCGGGGGATCAAGTTCTAATCAAAACCTCAAGCTTAATTTTCCTTTTTTGTGGGTAAAATTGAAATAGCTGCAGACTGCAGAGATTGAAGAAGGACACAAAAAAGGAAAAAAAAAAAAACCTCGACGCTTTGCTTGAACCAGAGAAGTTTCAAATTTCCAAGGGTAACTCAAAATTGAATCAGCAGTGATCAAATTTCACAGCTCAAATGATTCTTTCCAAGTACCCCTGTATATTTCATCTCAATCCAGCCAAAAAAAGAAACAAAAATTAGGAAATAAGGAAAAAAAGGAAACGTTTCCAAGATTAGAATAAAGAACATTACAGGCCATGAACGATTTGAGAGCACTTGTTTTTGAACCAACGAAGTCCTCTTCTCAGCGAAGCCTTGACTCTGCCTTCGACAGCGTACACCTTGTACTTGGCCACTCTCTTTTTCCTCTTCATTTCCGGATCGTTGAAGCTCCATGGCAAAGACGACGTCGTTTCGTGACTCGTCCGCTGATTCAGACGAGGTGGTGGTATTGGAGGCAAATCTGGTGAACGAGGTCTAGTCATGTAGATTTGGTTAGCCACTGATGAAGATGATGATGTTCTTCCGCTCACTACTATTTCCATCCTCCGATCTCCACCGTAGGATTTGGAGGAGAACTCACTCATCTCTCCCTCTCTCTCTCTCTCCCCCCGTCTCTCTCTCTAGGGTTCCTGGTTTCTGTTTAGGGGGATCTCTCCCCGGCGTGTTTTTGGTATAAAATAAAAATAAAAAAATGGAAAAAGAAAAAGCAGGTGACGGAAAGTAGAGCTGTGTTTTTTTTTTTTTTGCTAAGTTATTTTAAGGAAAAACCAGGCCACATGGTTTGTATTAATATTATAAACATTCTTGATATTTGTGAATATAACAAAATTTTTATATATTTATAATTTAATAACAAATTAATTTTCAAATTTTTTCTTCACATTTTTATTTTAATTCATATAAATAAAAATTCCAAACATATCAAATTTATAATATAAACATAAAACATATATAATTTATTTATTATTTTATTTAGAACTTTTTTTAGACATCGAAATTCGAAACCATTATGTTATATAACACATTCTTTATCAGGCACGGAGATAAAGTATAATTTAAATTATATTTAACTCTTTTTTATTTTTTTAATTTTAACCCCATAACAATTTTGTAAAAGTATAATTATTACGAAAATACTAAGATATAAAAAAAACTTTGTAAATATATCTGTTACTAAATTATAATGCAAAAATATTAAGCAAATTTGGACCAAAATGCTAACAAGTTTTTTTTTCTTATTCCAATATATATATATATATATGTGTGTGTGTGTGTGTGTTTATATTTATATTTTATGGGTAGGGATGGTTGGCCAAACAAAGCTTTAAAATATTTAAACAAAATTAGATTTAAAAAAAAAAATCTGGGCTAGAAAAAGTGGAGTTGGTGAATGCTGACATGATTGTTTCCTGATTCCTGCGTTGGTGCTGGTGGTTTCGGGACTCGATGGTCCTTTGCTTCACTTTTTCCTTTTCTGCTTCATATTTTGGCATTCTTTTTTGTCCTTCTTTATTCGGCTATTCATTTTTAGGCTGACGGACCTTTTTTATTTTCAATAAATTATCCAAATATCTAATAATTATGTTTATCGATTCAATTAAATTCATTTTAAATTAGAATATATTTTTAAAAAATAATTTTTTTAAAAAATTTATTTTTACTTTTTTATAATAATTTAAATTTAAAATTTTATTTAAATCAACCGTTAAATTTATTAAGTATTGACATGAAAATTTTTTAGTATTAACATTTTTTCTTTTCAAAATATTTTATATCTATAAAACATTTCGATACATAAAATTAAATAAGATTTATATAAAAATTTTAACTTTTTTTATATATTTATACACCTTTTCATATTTAATAAATTATTTATTTATTTATAATTTTTATTTTTATATTATTTATAATAATTACATATTTAATTATTTTATATTTTAATTATAAAAGATACTTATTTTATTATTTTTATAAAATAAATAATATTTATATAAATTTTTTTATATATTTTATATTTATGTGTTTGTCCATATTTTTATTTTTATTTTTATATTCTTATAACTTGTTATTTTTTTATTTTGTATCATATTCATTTTCATTTTTTTGCGAACTAAATGTTTGTTGGTCAAAATTTTAACCAGTAAAATAATATTATTATAGTAGATTTTGTCGGTCTAAGTATCAATTTTTTGGTCTTAATAGCGTTATTAATTTTCGATTAAAAGAAAACTTAAGACCGATAATTAAAATATTCTATTTCTTGGTCTTAATGGCTTTATTAATTTTTGTTTAATAGAAAAGTTCAGAGGGATATTTTAAAAAAAAAATCTATAAGTTCTTCAGAAAAATTGAATTCAAGTGCATCTAAGAAAGTTACTTAATTCACAAAGTCAAAAAGATAAATATTAAAAAAAAAATGGAAAGAAGCTGAGCTGGGTTTGAGATTAATCTTCTTTATAAGTATGTTTTAAGTATTTTTAATCATGGGCTAATTATATTTTCGAGGCAAATAAGGTATATTAGCTATCAAATGACTTGTTCTAGAACTCCTAAGAAGCTTTTATTAAGATTCTTTTTTTCTTTGAATTTCTTTTCTCCATGTTTGTTATGAATAGATTTTTCAAAGCCATCAACTAAGACTTGTTCATTTGTTTGTCATCAAATTCTCCAAAATTTGGCCAGCATTTCCTCAATCATACTAATCCACCAAAACTAAGCCCATCACAAAGACCAAATGAGTTGTCCCTCAGGCAATCTAAGCGTTAGAGTTTTTTTACTTTTATTTTTTTTAATTCGATCACACTTAATTATATTTTCTTATACCAACCAAATGACTTTACTAGTAAAAGGAATTACTTGGTAGTCTATTATAATATTTTTTTCTATATTAAAAGTATTTTAATTGATTTAAAATTTTAATTTTTTTAATTTATTTAAAATTTTAATTTTTAATCTATATAAATTATCATATAAAATTTAATTCATTAAGTATCTGATTGATATGATCAATAGAACTCAATTATTTTTTAAAAATTGTCCATACCCAAAGTGTAAATTAATTAAAAAACTAATAATGCTAATGGGGCGGAGTTCAAATGTTCCTTCTTCCATATCAAGAACCCAAAAAAGAAAAGGAAAACATTGTTTGGTTTCACTTGATAATTATAAAATATTGGTTGTTTGAGTTTGAGATTTAATGTGGTAACCATATAGTACTAGAGTAAATTCTCCTTAATGGGACTAAGATTTATTTTAACCTTGGAAAAAGTTTTGTCTGAAATGATCGACTCCCTAAAAACTGAATACTTGGGGTCACATAACTTGCTGACAGAAAAAAACCTCTTAGGTTGCCAAAACTTGAGTCCATTATGATTACCTTTGGTTTTTATTATTATTTTAAAAAAAATTACGTTGTAAAAGAAGTCTTAGGTTTGTGGCACAGAACACTAGCTTCAAGCAAGAAGGCTGCAAAAAATTGATTTCTATTCTTTAAGAACATTTAGAGGGTCCATGAAAACCATCCCTACCATAAAAAGTTAGAGGGATACTTGTGACATTGTATTAGGTGAGGATCTCTTGAATATATAACATAAGACTAGATATTGGCTGAGAACTCTTTTCTTGAGGTAAATTTTGGAGATAATCCCAACTTATATGGAAAAGTATTCTACCTTCACAAAATGATTTGCGTTTGGTTTGTCAGATGACGGTGGGAGATGCAGTGGAATCCATGCATGGAGAACCCTTGAATACCCAATATTGATAATCCTTTAATGGCAAATTTGGCAAATGACTCACTGGGGAAGGGGAACCAAGATGGAATCAGGACCACGTGAAGGCACAGTTAAATGAAAGAGACCGTCGTACACCTGTTCTTAGTCTTCCTCTAAGCAGACGACGAACCTCTGACTTTATGGTATTGGATTTTTTTGAAAAGAAAGGTGTGTATTCAGTAAGAAGCGTCTACCACCAATTGATAAGGAATAATGTTAATGGATAATTTGGTCAAAATACATGTTGATGCTGACCCGACTTGCTTAGTGTGTAAGGATGCAGAAGAGTCTGCAGCCCATGTTCTGATTAATTGTCCAGTCTGCCGGCAGAAATCTCAGTGGGTTGGCGAGGCAATCTGGTTCAAAGCTTTAAGGATTGGCGTTTCAATTGATGAGTATAGTAAGTAAAATGTTTCAGCACTAGCGCACTAGTGCAACAGCTGATTTTATATTGCAGACCACTAGCGCTTTTTTTTAGCAATGGTTTTTAGCTCAATCCAAGGGAAGCAGTCAACGTGATTAAGATTTTCCAGCAGTTCTTCAAAAATTTCAGAAACGACCTTAGGGTTGAATGAAATGCAATATTGATGCGGCTATATCCAATGAATCTAAGAGAGTGGGCTATGATTTACTCATCAGAAATAGCGAAGGAATTATGCTAGCAAGTTGTGCAAAGTCAGTGCATTAGGCAGCTCATTGCCTTGCAAGAGCCTTCTTGTTAGCTGCTGAACATCGCATGTGGGTTGAAACTCCGCCTACCTCTCTTTGTAATGTGTTTTTCTCTGGTATGCAATAAAACTACTTTTGGTGTCAAAAAAAAGTTTGAGTGTCTCCTGTTGCATGAAGGAATTTTTAAGACAAAAATCCCTTCTTTTTTGGGGAGTAGGCTCGAACCGGGCCTTTATTATAGGCAAGAATTTGCAGTCCATCTATAAACTCTTAGTGATCCGTGTCTTCCAACTCATAGACTCATAATTCGTCTCCCATAATTATGATCAAAACTGATATTACACAAAATATTACAGAGAAAAGAAAAGAAAAATAACAAACCTGTGATAATTTGCAGGAAAATAAAGGAAAAAGGAAACGAAAGTAAAGCAGGATTGATATTGTCTTCACACGGCTGAATCAGATGGAGAAATTTTTAGATGAAGATCAACACTTTCATGATCTCCTTCTGGCTTTTTATTGGGAATTAGACTACTTGAGCTCGAAGCATTGACAACATTGACAGAAAACTGCATAGGCAATGGTTGTCCAACACAAAAATGAAGATGAGAAAATGGAGAGAGCAACAATGGCTTGGCAGAATTATGACATTTAGGCTGCGATGACTCAAATCGAGCAGCTGCTGCACTAGTGCTTGTGACTCTAGAAGAACAAAAGAAGGGTTTTGCTGGCTTTGCTGCATGAGAGTTTAGAATAGTACCAGTGGCAGGCATTAGGCATCGGTTGCTATGCAATTGAGCTCTCTTACCTTTCTGACGCTCACGTTTATGCGCATTCTGATGACCACCTAATGCTTGAGAGTTTGCAAACACTCTACTACAAAATTGACACTCAAATTTCTTATTCTCTAAGCATGTTTCAGCTTTACCTGAACCCAGGCTTCTCTGATCTGTCAATGAAAAGCCAAAGAGTTTTAACTCTGACCCACGACTCTGTTGGGTCAGATTGTTTGCAAATGAATTCTCTTCCATGAAAGAGAGGGAGAGATGTGGTAACTTAGGAGGGTATTGCATTGAATATATAGGACTAAAGGCAGAAGGTTTTTATTGGAAGGGAATCAAAATGTATTATCTTACTATTTTTGTTATAGCACGACAAGATGATGTAGATTTTTAGGTGCATGTATGCCAAAGGAAAATCATATGCCTGTTCATCTTAGTTGTCGAAGGCCCCTCAATCATGCCAAAGCCAAAGTTTTACCTGTATGCATCAATATATACAACAGTAAAAAATAACCTTATAAACCCATAATTTGTAACTTCATTTAAGGCACTTATGTTCATGTTTTGTCAAATTAGGAAAAGCAAATGCCAACATGGGCAGAATAATGTCAGAAATTTTGCCATAATCGCCCAACAAGTTAAAGAAAAGATTTGGAAGAACGTTTAGCAATAATTCTTCGCATGGCCTTCAAGAACAAATAATATCATCTTCTTGTACTTAGCCAAAAGACGGTCGCCATCACCATGGTTCTGCACGTGAAAAAGGATAGTTCATTCGCCACACATCAACTTTGATATATATTGTCTGTCTGCCACTAGTGTTTCCCCATGACGGAACTGTATAACCCTTTCAAAAAATGAAGGGGTTTGCAAGACTTATTGTCTCCCATAATCCAAGCTCTGATTGACATCTATTTTGGCCAAAACCTTGCAACTTTAATGACAAATCATTCAAAGTGTTTCTGAATATCTTTTTAAGATCATGGTAGGTCTCTGTACAATTACATGTATGGGAAATAATAATCCTCTGCTATGTCAGCTATTGTGAGTATTAGGGAGCATATTCAGGCTTGTATACAAGGGTGGGACGTTTTGTGTACATACATACATACATACATACATATATACATATATATATATATATATATAACCAACAATTTATAGGTCTAGTGAGAAAGGTATTAGAAATTCACACCAAGTGTTTGGGTTCGAGTCTCAGGAATGACAAAAACGATCCCCTCCAAATGAGGACTCAATCGCGGATCAACTTAAATTAGTTAAAACGAAACTCTAGATATTAAGTGATGGACCAAATTCAAGTACAAAATATATATATATATATATATATATGTCTTTTGTTGTTCCCATGTGACCCTCTTATTTCACTCCCATCGATGCTTTTGTTAGCGAACAATCCACATGTCTTGTTAAAAATACTTGACCCATGTCTAGCAGCATCAGAGCAAATAGTTTTTGCTTTCATTGCTAGGGTCCAAAGAAGAATGATTGTGCAATTAACTGGATCTACCAAGGCTTACCTGGATTATGCTGTTTATGTTTTTTCCTTTTTCTTGAAAGAAATGAAACAGATCACAACAAAAGCAATGACAATTTCTTCAATCACATCAATCTAATTCAACATAGTTAAAAAGGTCAACACCTTCTATGATCTTAAACCTCTTGGTCATTCACCCATAGAGCTACACTGGTAACTCCTCTCAATTTGAATCTGATTAATCCCATTATCTATAGCAATCCCTCTATCTGGATCAACGCTTTTAAACTCTCAACCGCATAAAAATTTCTAACTAAAAAGGATTCCATCAAGACCCAAGTGGCTAGGTCCAGCCTCTAAAAAGATACCCCGGTTGAGGGTCCTAGAATAGTAGGCTCTTTCACCCTGCTAATTGGGGAGAAGTCTGTAGCTTATTGCTTGATCAGTACATACATATATATATATATATATTTCCTCCTAGTAGAAATGTACTTGCACAAAAATGTCTTGATATGCCTATGATAGAAGTGGATGGTAGAGAAGTGACAAATCAGGGGACATATTCTTGTGATTGCCCAAAAGAATCTTACAACAAATAAAGTAGTTGTACGTAATGTCCCACTCTGACATATTTTTCAAAGCTTTGTTGCAGACACTTTTTATCTTTCTTTGAAATTGAAACTATGAACTTGTCATAGCTATGGCTTTTCCTGTTTCAACTTTGGAGATGGATCAGGATAAGGACTCTTAGAAATACTCTTGATTGATACTAAATGCTTATGTACGCCATTCCTTACTTTTTATTGGGTTCCAGTTCAATAATTCGCAGGGCGTATATTGCTCACCTGAATCTTCCAACTCCATTGGCTCATGATGAATAATATTACAAAACTGCAAAGCCAATGACTTGATTAGCAAAACCTTATGTGACGTGATTTTTCTTATATGATAAAATTATAAATTTTTTGAATTTGAGTTGATCACTTTTCTGCTTTCAATAGCATTTCCCTTGCCTTAATATGATCAGATGCAACTAAACAAGATGCAGATGGGTTGGGGGAGCATATAAGGCTCGGACATTGAGCTGGAGCAATAGGCAAAACAGATTTGTCTAACCCCAAACACTTACTAAGGATAGAAAGCAATCTCCATATGTACCAACCCGGATGGGAAAAAGGTAAATCTGGAAAGCATCCATGCATTCCGCTCTCAGATTCCCTTATTTTGTGCAAGTGTTAAGAGCAATGCCTTTATCTTCGATTTGGATTTGAGCAACTGAAGTAGATTAAAAGGTAAATCTATTGGATAACATCAAGGGTAATCTGTTGGGATTGACCCACCACTAGGATTTCTAGTCATTGTCGGAGGTGACAACTTATGTAGTGATGCAGCGCCATAGGATATAGATTCATTGCTTAATGGTTATTGTCAACGTCATACTATACTAATTGCTTGTTGTCTCAAACATCATAAATCCTCACCAATAAATTTGTGATTTATACTTTTTAAGTTCATATACCTTGATTATCTATTTTGTGAGATATTTTATATATCAATAATCGACCACAATATATTACAATTAACCCCTCACAAAGATTTGCCTCACAAAGATTTCAAATCTCTGTTTCTCTCTTAATCAGGTCATTTTTATGGAGACAGACTCAAATTCAAGGCGGGTTCACACAAACATGTACGAATCCAAGTTTTAAAATCCTCCCTTTCTGGGTCTTCTAAATGTGGCTTCATCTGTGATGCAATAGCTCAAATATGAACAGGACAAGCCAGAATCCCCACAGATCGTGTCACTTAGGACATGGAGAGTAGTGTAACATGTTAGACTTGGGCCCTCTGTCGCCTTTTTCTGTTGCTTGACGACAATAAATTGGTTTTTAAAGTGATACAAGAAACTTCTTTTCCTGGGGCGTGCCACGTAGCTGTTATGACTAATGACTCTACTTGATTGGATGAGGACAGAGCCACATTGCTCTCAAAAGTAGAGTGAGAAGAACTAGGGATAGTGTTTGCTAACTTCACCAAACCTTTATGGCCTCTCTTGATTATAAATTTTAAGTTCAAATCATCTAAATAAAAAAATATAATTTAAAATAATTAATTTTTTAATAAATTTTATAATTTTCAAATTAAATTAATTAAATAAAATTTGAATCCTCAAAGTATCGTCCACTTTAAAAAAGGGTGTTTCCCAATGGGATGAGACATATCATGGCCCACGGTTGGCCCTCCACTCATTCTCCATAGCAGGAGGAATGTCATAACACCAATTGAACAAACTTTATAGGTTACCTTTTGAAGAAGCAAATAGTAAAATTACAAACAATTAGATAACTCTTTTTTTTTTTGGTTTTACAGGGTAGAAAATTTATAATAAAAATTGATAATTAAAATAATCTAATATTACGACGAGATTGTTGGCGTAATAATTCTATCTCTTAAAAAGAGGTTCGCAACTCTTTTCACCCTTTTCCTGTGTATGGAAATTTTTATGGTAAAATTTTTTGAATTTTCTTAAAATTTTTTTAGCTATTTTTGGATCTTAAAAATTTATTATAAAAAATTTACAAATTATTTTAATAAAAAAATTATTTCTTAATCCTCTATGCCCTGGAATCACTTTAAAATTAAAATCATAATTTTGGAAGTATAATTTATACGATATTTGGTATGTCGTCAAACAACTAAAATAAATTAACCTACTTTATAAAATATTAGTATAGAATGAATAAAGTCGTCTCCTCAGAAAATATTGGATTTACTTTTTTTAAGAAAAAAATAAAAATAAAAATATGAGGTTTAGAAAATTAACTAAACTAACAAAAGAAATAATTAACTAAAAAAATAACTAAACAACTCAAAATTAAAAGAATAAAATTCAATAAAAAAATTAATTTTTAGTCAAAGAAATTATATCCACCTTAATTTCATGTGATTGATTATCGATCTATCTAAAGATTTAAATACCTATAAATAAATCGGTTATAATTGTCAACAAACGTCCAACGATCAATCTCTTCTTATTTCATCGATAATTAAGAGAAGTTTTTTAATTATTTTCCTAATCAAGAATCAACACCAGATAAACTTTTAGAATTAAAAATCTCAATAATATTAAGATTTAAAAAAATTCAATTTTAATTAACAAACACACGATAAGTACATTTAAATTAGATTATTCAATTCAATGACATGAATGTCATTTACTATTTAATTAAAACTAACAAACAATTATGAATCTATCGTTTTAATTAGTTATAGATTATTTTAGATCTATTAAATATTAGTCACTATTTAACAAATTCAAAAAAATTATAATCCATGAATTATAAGAATTAAATAGATACATATGATATGTTGAATTAATATATCCAATAAAATGTCATAATCATGAAAAAATAAGATTTTAATATCTTTGACTAAAAAATTAATTTAGAATGAATTCATGGAAGGAAAAAAAAAAAAAACTTACAAAATAAGTGAAAATTTGTGCTTGTATTAAAAAGAACAAATTGCTCCCCAAAGAAGAAAACGTAGCTGCTGAAAAAATGCTACAGGAAGAGAATATTGTCTATCCAAGAAAAGTGGCTGCTGCTAGGGGATGTGGGGGCTGCAGCCCCCCTAGGGCTGCCTCATTTTTTTTTTCTTTTCTGCTTCTTGGACATCTATAGGGACGTGGTTGGCTGCCCACCCCTTTGGGGCTCCCTTTTGCGATATGTAATGTCCTCTACAAAAGTGAATTCCTATTTTTTTAGAAAGGCAAACTTCTCTAAATCCTAGAGTAATTATTAAATAAAAGAAAATTTCTCTTATCTAAAATTTTCATTTGACTCATTAAAAATATAACTTAACTAAAATAAAAAATTACAAAATTATATTTTACAAAATTTATATTCTTAAATATTAGAAATAAATCAACATATTTTGTAAATTTTTAATATTTTTAAATTAGACTTATTCATTTATTGAATCTTTGTGCAACTAAAAAGGAAATATGTTGATTTGATTTTTAAGAAAGTCTTGCAATATTTTCATGAGATCCATATGTCCACATACTAATGAAAATATATTGTTGTCTAATTTTTTCATTCTTATCATGAATGTTTCAAATTAACTCATTTTTCTCGATTTTTCTTCATAGATCCCTTCCAACAATCTTAACATATAAAATACCATAAATTATAGATATTAGTATAATATATATTTAAAAAAAATAAATTTAATCACAAATATTATACTAATTTATACCTTTTTAAATTCTCCCATGATGTTTGTCATCAAGGATTCTAGTTCAAATAAAACTAAAACTATTATAATTAATCTATTTTTCTTTCGAACTATCAAACCAACATATACCATAAGAGTCAAACTAGAAAAATAATCAAAACAACAAATAGTTCAGAGTATTTCGTATAAAAACAACCATTACAAATCTCAACAGTTTCTTATGAAATTAAAACTACAAGATTCGATATTCTTCTCCAAAGGTCCACTCAAATTCACTCAAAATGGGATGTAAAATATATATATCACTCAAATCAACATATTGGAATTGACATTACCATATACTTGTAAATATATCAAATCTCCATCATTTAAAAATTTGAATTCCATGCACCAATTTAAAAATCTTTCATTTGGTTATAATGATGTTAGAGTTAAGGGTATGATAAAGAGTGTATTTAAGAAATTAAAACGTATCAAAGAAAACATGTAATTAACTACACAAATTTTCTGCAATGAACACCTTTGACTCACACAAATAGCACACAAAATAGAGATGTCTTTTTTGTTGTTCACATGACCCTTTTCGATACTTTTCTCCCTACTCCATGAACGAAATGTGAATAGGTGAATTTCAACATGTTCATGGATAAATACATTACTTCTTATTTTCTTTTGCTTCTTCTCTTTGTCTTTTCTTTTTTTTTTTTCAAACAATTCTCCGGCAAGAAATAGCCAAAAGGATAATCAAGTTTTTTCGTTCTTTGCTCAATCACAAAATTCATTTTTCATATCGTATCATAAGAATATCAATATCAAAATTTCAATAATCATCTTTTCTTTAGAGCAGACAAATAACCAAAACCATACAATTAACTACATATACGTTTGGTACAAGAGTTCAAATTGAAAGTCAAAATAAAAAGGTATGTGTTGTATTGCGGGGATTAAAAAAAAAATGTCTTAGACTCAACTTGGTTCATTACAGAGACTATGAAAGTAAGGTAGAGATTTTTACAAAAGTTAAAATGGGTAAAATCTAGGTGTTTTTGTCATTTTAATACATGAAATTCTAGATTTGATTTCAAAATGCATAACAAAACAAATTCTACAATGTACAATCCAAATATGATAATCATTAATACAAAAAAAAATCTCGAGTATAAAGAATGAATTTGCATACTTTAGACTCAAAACATTATTTTTAAATGAGATTTGTGTCAAATTTTGTATATTTATTATTAAAAAAACTATTAAAGACGTAAATAATCATTACAAGCACAAAAATCATTGATACGAGCTATTTTTTCTATAAATTTCTAGCCAACTAAATAACACATATCAATTTAGAAGATTTAAATTTTTTTAATTTTATTTTTTTCTCTTTTTTTTAATGAAGCAAAACTGATATATCGTAGAAAAACAAATATACTACTAAAAACAAAATCGTGAAATATCCCTCACACCTAAATCATATATTGTCCCCCAATATATACTAAATGAGAGAGAAAAAATAAAAATAAAAATAAATAATATTCATTTCAAATAAAATCAAAAATAAAAAATAAAATGAGAATAAAACTTCCCTAGAGTGGAGTGGTAAATGGAGGGTCAAATCCAATAAATTTTGAAGAAAAAGTTATGGGGGCAGAAATGGACCACTCTCAGGGATGTCCTAACTAAGGTGTATTTCTGGTCACTTAAAAATATTAGCAAAACTAAGCAGAAATGAAGATTTGTTAATGTGTGTGCATGTCTTAATGACAAAATATTTCTACTCATAAAATTTTCCAACCTTTGTTCATATAAAAAAAATCAAAATTAAATCTAAATAAAACTAACAAAAATATGAAAAAAAAAATCATAAAACAAAATATTGGGTTACCTCCCAACAAAGTGTTTTTGGCTTGACATTTTCTCCTCATTTCAACCTCATTCAACAACCAATTCAATCCATTTAGATTTCAATTTACCTGATATGAATTTCAATTTTGAATTGAAGTAAAAGACTTTATGGCTTACGATGGATTGTTTCCAATGTGAGAGTTTATCATCAAGAAATTTGTCTCATTGTGTAATTTTATCTGTCAAATTTTTTTAAAATATAAAACTCAATTTATTTTGTACAAAATTATCATGAACAATGAAATCCATCATACTATCATGAAAAACAGATTTAAAATCATTTGAATACTTTATAGTATCAAAAATATTAAAAATAGCAACTTTACCATTAAAATCAAGAGCTAGAGTACTCAAATTCGTATCAATTTTTATTTTGACTGTTTTCATGAATGGTTTTGCGTCCAAGAGATGAATGTTGGTCTGTACATTTGGTAAATTTTCAAGATTTCTTTCTCTTCCTACTCTTTCTTTGATTATATCAACCTGTCAGAAAAAGATAGTGGAATCACTATTTTAAACCTAGAAGTATTAGATTCTTGATTTACCTCTTTAGGTGAATCATTCAATTTCAATGATTTCTCTTGTTACTTGGTTTCCTTATCTTTTTTTTTTGATAAATTATCTTGCAATTCTTCTCTATTTTTGAGTACTATAGCACTCACATTCTCTCTATAATTAATTTTCACTTGATAGGGTAGTTTGCTATGATTTTTCCCAATCTACTCACGGTCATGACCAATTGTGACATCTAATTCTCCAAATTCTGGATGCTAGTTCTTGTCTCTAGTTGAAATCATTGGCTTTTCTGTTGAATTAACTAAGTGTTGTTAATCAAACTTTTAACAATTTTTTCTAAAAACATACTTTGATTTAAAAAGGGTTGCTGAGATTGAAATTGTGGTCGGTTTTGTAGTTATTGTTAGAATTCTTGTTGCCAATTTCTATGACTGAAATTTGATTGATCCCTCTATCATTGGTTGTAGGTGTTCGAATATGAGTCATCATGAAGAATGAGGCATTGATCAGTTGGATGATCTATCTCTGAACAAATTTCACAAGTTTTGACCGATTGTTTTTGCCTTACAATAAATTTTTCTACAAGAGAGGTTAGTGCATCTAATTTTTTATCAATTGAATAAATACTTATCTCATTGACATTTATTGAAACATCTTGTCATATTCTAAATTATTGAGAAGTCTCAATATTAGAAAAATCAATGTAAAAAGAATGTTCATTAACATCAGGCATTAATAACTCCTTTAAAATCCTTTGGGCAGCCGTGTTTTCGTCAAGTTCTTCTCTTTTATGTCACCGTCAAATTTCAGTAAATTCACTGCAAGGTTTAGTCCCAAAAATAAGGAGAAAACAAAACTTAAAATAAATAAATCACTTAACACCGTTCTTTAATTACGGCGCCAAAATTTGGTGTCATCAAATAACCAAAAATAAATTAACCTATTTCACTAAATATTAGTATAGAGTAAGTAAGATCGTCTTCTCAGAAAATAGTGGATTTACTTCTTTTAATGACAAAAAATAAAAATAAAATATGGAGAGTTTGAAAAATTAACTAAGCTAATAAACTAAATTAACAAAAGAAATAATTAATTAAAGGAAAATAACTAAACAATTCAAAATTAAAAGAATAAAATTTAATGGAAAAATTAATTTCTAATCAAAGAAATTATATTTATCTTGATTTTATGTGATTGATTATCGATCTATCTAAAGATTTCAACAATAACAATAACAACCTGAATCTTAATCCTAAAATTTAGAGTCAACTGTTTGAGAGATAAATATAAGATGATAAAAAAAAAACACACACACACATTATCCAAATATATTTATAATATGAAAAGTGATGATTTAACTCACTCCAATTCTCCTACACCATTTGTTCCTGACCGAAATCATCTATTCAGTTAATTCATTAGCTGTCATATTTTTGTGAATACATTGCATTCAGATTTTTAATGGTCTATCCCGTCATTTTACTAAGTTTTTTATATTTAAACTCTCGATTTTCCTAACTGGTGTATCTTTGGGTTTTCGTTGCATATGTTCAAATCACCTCAAACGATACTTTTACATCTTATCCACAATTGAGGTCACTCATAATTTACTGTATATCTCTTTATTTCTAATCATATTTTTTCTAATTTTACTACACATTCACCTTAACATTCTCATCTCAATTACAGTCATTTTTTGCTTTTATTTTTGTTTAATGGCTCAACATTCGGTACCATATAGTAATGTAGATCTTACTATCATTCTATAAAACTTTCCCTTCAGATAGAATGGTATCAAGCGATCGTAAAAAATTTCAAATACTTTTCTCCATCTCATCCAATTCGCTTGGATTTGATGATTTACATCTCTATCTATGTTATTGTTATTTTGGATAACAGATCCAAAATATTTAAAACGTTCACTTTTTGGTACATCATATTCTTCTAACCTAATTGTTTTTTCATCATTTTGATGACAATCACTGAATGTATATTTCATGTACTCCGTTTTAGATCTGCTCAATCTGAATTTTCTGAATTCTAGTGCGTCCCTCAATAACTTTAATTTAATACTAATAGTCTCTTTAGTTTCATTTATAAACACTATATCAATTGTAAAAAGTATATACAATGGTATTTCATATATCAATACCCATAAATAAATTGGTTATAATAGTCAACAAATGCCCAATGACCAACCTCTCCATATTTCGTCAATAATTAAGAGAAGTTCTTTAATTATTTTCCCAATCGAGAATCACCCATAAAGAAACTCTTACAATTGAAAGTTTCAATAGCATTAAAATCTAGAAAAACCCAATTCTAGTAAACAAAAAACAACGAATTCATTTAAATTAAATTATTTAATTTCATAACATGAATATCATTTGCCACTTTATTAAAACTAACAAATAATTATGAATTTATCGTTTTAATTAGTTGTAAATTATTTTACATCTATTAAGTATTGGCCACTATTTATATTTCTAAATATTATAAATAAATCAATATATTTTATAAATCTTCAATATTTCTAAATTAGATTTATTCCTTCCTTGAATCTTTGTATAACTAAAAAGGGAATATGTTGATTTGATTTTCAAGAAAGTCTTGCAATATCTTTATGAAATCCACATGTTCACGTGTTAATGAAAGAGTATTGCTATCTAATTTTTCCATTCTTAATATGAATGTTCTAAATTATCTCATTTTTTTCATTTTTCTTCATGGGTCTCCTCCAACGATCTTAGTATATAAAATATCATAAATTATAGATATTAGTATAATATTTATTTAAAAATAAAACAAATTTAATCACAAATATTACACTAATTTATACTCTATCAATATTCATTTATTTAGTTTCTAAGAAATAATAATAATACTATTTAATTTCCTAATTTAAAAATAAAAATAAATATTTTAAGATTATAAAAATTCTATTAGGTTTAAAATGAATTTTAGAAAATTATTGAGAATTTCAGAACAAATTATTTGGAGGTTTTAATAATTTTATCTTAATTTTAAATAAAATTAATAACTCTTAATTTGAGAACTGATTCCGGTTTTTAATTCTTGATAAAAATTCATCTTCAATACTCATATGAACTTTTAATACCAGTCATATATTCCTATTCAAATCTCAACCATTGATCCCCTTTATAAGTATTCAGCACCGAGAGAGAGAGAGATTTCTGTCCTTTAAGGACAACTCAAACGATAGAGTCTCCATATTTCTATCTTTTTTTTTTTTTCGATTCCAATATCTCTTTATAAAAAAAAAAAAACAAAAAAAAAGAGATTTCTCTCAAACTCACATAGAGGCCAGGTGCCAGCCTCTACCACCATCATCTTATACTTCCCCTTGGCAACCGCTGCAACTCCTTTCTCTTTCTCTCAAATTCTCAATGTCAACATGAATCTACAATGATCACCAATTTCTTTTTCATCGTATAACAACTTGAACTTCTAAAATTATAAATAATATTAATCGAATGAACGTTCAAGAATAGTCCTTCAATTAATATTATTTATATTTTTAAAAGTTCAAGAATGCATACATTTGATTAGACATCTTAGGGTTGTTCAGATCTACTAAATCCCTCGAGAAGTTAATCATTGCGATGACATTTTAGCTAAGTTGGGACATTTGATTCAACCGAGAACTCATGATCTTGTATCTCTTCCATCGGAGGTTTATTGAGTTTTATTGAACGATGTTAAAAGGGATAACTTCTTTTAGAAATTAAATTCCCTCCTCTATAACAAAAAAAAAATATTAATTTATTGATTAATTTTTTTTAAAAAAAAATATTTATAAAAACTCTAATTGATATTTTGAAAAGGAAAGCTAGTTTTAAATTTTTTAAAATATAAATAATTTTAATATTAATTTTACATTTAAAAATTATAACCCCTTCTATAAAATTATAACTGAAATGCATATTATAACTAAAATATAAATTTCTGCTACTCCCGTCCTAGGAGTTCAAATGTCTCGAAGAGCGTAAACCCATTAAATAAAAAGCCTGTAATCCCCGCCGCAAGAATTAGCCCAAAACGCTCTCAGATCCAACGGCCAACAACCAAGTACGTGCTCGATAAGATCGTGTATCCACCCAGCGCATGATAGCATGCCCTCAACCATAAATTCTATCTTCCTCCTGCGGATGCGCTTTACTCCCCACTCATTTCTCCGCTCCCCGTTCTCAGTTCATTTCTCTACAAAATTTCCCTCTCATCTCATTTGTCGGTTCGCGATCATCTCTTTCTCTCTCTCTGGGTAAGTAATTCACTTTTTTCAATTTTACAGAAATTAGGTTAAATTTGACTTCGCGATCGATTGCCGTTTTGATCTGTTTAATTTGATATGCATATGTGATCTTGCATTGTAAGGTGATTATCTATATGAGGTATCAGAATATCTAGGGTTACATGGTTTACTACTAGATTGATTGTGTTTGCTCGATTTCATGTGGTGATTAGCTCGCAATTGCATGTTAGGGTTTTTAGATGCAGATATTCATTGAATTTAGTTGTATAAAGTAGTAAATTGCCTTGTAGAATCTGAGAGTTGTGATTGAGTTGTGTCGAGAGTGAAGATATCTTTCTTGAGTTGCCTGGGTTTCATGCTTAGCGATAGATTAGATTAGTTTTGATCGATTAAATGCAATGTTTTATAGATCAACATGCGATCATGGGATCAAAATGCTTGTTAAGGCTTTGGATGCAACGTTCATGAAATTTAGAAGTACAAAGTAGTGAAGAGCACCTGCTCCGCATGTGTAGTCTGAGAACTGTTACTGAATCTTGTTTAGATCAGGTAGATTATATTAAAATCTCTATTGATTTGCTTCATAAAGTGGCCTATACGTGATATTAGAACTTTCTAGGGTTCCATGTGGTGCTTTGTGTATCAATGTGCTAATGCTGTCATGGGATTACGATTGCCTGATAGAAGCTTATAGGTAACATTCAGGAAATAGTCATATATCAATATAAAGTTGTTAACAGCAACTGCTAGACGTGTGGAGTCAAAGAGCTGTAATTGAATCCTGTGGAGTCCTAACCTTAGAAGTTCTAGGGTTTCATGCTTAACTATCAATTAGATTAATTTTGATTTGTTTTCTGAAAACTAAGTTGTTTTGATTCATCCGCTATGACATTTTCTGTAACAACGGGATATCCTTGGATTTGAATTTCACATCAAGGTTTCAGATGCAACGTTCATCAATTTTTGTAGCATAAACAAGAAACTAATGAATACCTGCTTTGCATCTAAAAAGTTTTGGTAACTCAGAACTGCACCACATGTGAAATGAAAGAATTTAGTTAGGACAGGTGTACATGAGATAATTTCCTCTAGCTCCTGAAAAAGACATTATATGGACTGGTGAAGTGCTTGTTTCCTTGAGAACATTTTTTTGGTGGTTTTGGTGTTTGTGGAATATCAATCAAGGAATTGGCTTGTCTTGCCAGAGTATTGAGCCAAGATGTCTTTTGAACAATTTCAAGCTGTTGCTATGTTGATTTCTAAGGTTCTTAATTGCATGCGCAGAGTATATCTGAGTTGAGTTATTCCCATGGTAGAGAAGAATCCTGAGCCCATATATGATATGTGTGGAAGTATCATCACATCCTTTGTACATCAGTATCACTATGCAGACGCAAGCACTGTGATTTGTTAAAGTGAGGTTTGTACTTATCAACTATGATCTCTGGAGTATAGTTTATTAATGTTGCTGTATGTAAAGCTTGTGTCTGGATTTGATTATTGTTATCTATTGATCAGGCAGCCAGCTGGAGGTGCAGAATTTTCAAGGCACAGCTTTCATTAGTTTCAATTTAGGCAACTAAAGTCAGCAACATGATGGTAATGGCTGCAAGGTAACAATTGCATGAAACAATTGAGTTCCTTCTCCTTTTCTTTTTTTCAACTCCACTTTCATATTATAGGATATTTTGTGCAATGTTTCAGTGTTTTTCTTTGCACTTGAAGAATGATCTCTCTTTCTTAGCAATGTAAATTGCCCCACTATGTCTACCAGCTAATTGTGCTCTTTCTCACCATTTTTTTTCATTTTGTTATGGTAGACAGTATTTTGATTTGTCAGTGAACTTTCCTGCTTATATCATGTTTTGATTGGTTTGGAAGGAAAGAAAAGCCAGTTGGTTTGAAGGGGACCCAATAAAAGGATATTTGAGGAGTTGAGATGCCTCTCTCTCTCTCTCTCTCTCTCTCTCTCTCTCCCCTCCTCATTTTTCTGGATAATTTCTTGAAGCACCTTAGTTTTTGTTCTACTTTTAAGTCTTTCTTCTCCTTTGCAGATCTTGTTGATTCGTTGCTCGTCTTGTAAGCCACTGATTGGCAACTCTTTGGTGCCCCCTGGTGTTGTTTGTTTTATTAAAATCTTTTGTGTGTGTGCATGCATACGTGCGTGCACTTCATATGTCTGTAAGGATAAGAATAGATTTTTCACGGCTAGGTTTTTTATGACTTTCATGCTGGGACATTTCTTTTCTTTTTCATTTGAAGTTCTTTAAATTAACTACAGGTACCATATTCATGGCATCACCAATCTATGGTAGAAAAGATGTCAGAATTAAGTAGCATAGTTAAAGAAACATCTGACAATGGGACGGATTTGTCTCCGGATGATATTGGCACCATTGAGGAAATGCCAGAGGACACAATATTGTCTCGACAAACTTCTGTGAACCTTGTTCCATTTATTGGCCAACGATTTGTTTCACAGGATGCAGCATATGAATTCTATTGCAGCTATGCAAAGCAGTGTGGTTTCTCAATAAGACGTCATCGAACTCGAGGGAAAGATGGGGTTGGTAAGGGAATTACAAGAAGGGATTTCACCTGCCATCGTGGTGGCTACCCACAATTAAAACCATCTGATGATGGAAAAATGCAAAGGAATAGAAAATCATCTCGTTGCGGATGTCAAGCATATATGCGAATTGTTAAAAGAGCAGATTTTGATGTCCCAGAGTGGCGAATCACTGGCTTTAGTAACGTCCACAATCATGAACTCTTAAAATCCCATGATGTGCAGCTGCTTCCTGCCTATTGCACCATATCAGCGGATGACAAAAGTCGAATTTGCATGTTTGCTAAAGCTGGGATGTCAGTGAGACAAATGCTAAGATTGATGGAGCTTGAAAAGGGTGTTAAACTTGGGTGTTTACCCTTTACAGAGATAGATATTAGAAATCTGTTGCAGTCTTTCAGAAATGTGGACAGAGATAATGATTCCATGGACCTTCTTGCTATGTGCAAGGACAAAAAGGATAAAGATCCCAACTTTAAGTACCACTTTGAGATAGACTCACACAACAGGTTGGAGTGTATTGCTTGGTCATACGCATCATCTATTAGATCTTATGAGCTATTTGGTGATTCCATTATATTTGACACAACACATCGTCTGGATGCCTATGATATGCTTTTGGGTATTTGGGTTGGGGTGGATAATCATGGAATGAACTGCTTTTTTGGTTGTGCACTT
This sequence comes from Dillenia turbinata, assembly GCA_037126225.1. NCBI lineage: Eukaryota > Viridiplantae > Streptophyta > Magnoliopsida > Dilleniales > Dilleniaceae > Dillenia > Dillenia turbinata. The sequence continues at coordinate 1,125,042 of JBAMMX010000006.1, forward strand.
TTGCGGGATGAAAATGTTCAATCATTTTCTTGGGCATTGAAGGTAAGAAGCTATATGTGCATTTTGTTGGATCTCACTGTCTCAAACATAGTAACTTGGATTCAGCTTTGTGAAGAGAAATCTTTTTAACTGGAAAGAACCGGAAGTTATAGTCCCTCTGTTGCTGATCTATTTAGTGGACCATTTGCTTTTAATAATACATGTTAATATGTACTGGTCATGTCCCTTGAAAGGTGCTTATTATAGCCCTACCATGTCCCCTGAAAGCTTCTCATTATAGCCCTACCACAAATGTTTTTGTCATCTTTCATCTGTGGTTCATGTCATTATTCCAGTTTTTATTTTACCCAGAATTTTTTATTTACTTCTGATTCTTTTCCCTTGACTGTGTGCAATAGACATTTTTGGGCTTCATGAATGGAAAGGCTCCGGAAACAATTTTGACAGACCAAAATATGTGGCTTAAAGAAGCTATTGCAAACGAGATGCCAAGGACCAAGCATGCCTTCTGCATTTGGCATATAATTGCAAAGTTCTCGGATTGGTTTTCGGTACTTCTTGGATCAGAATATGATAAATGGAAAGCCGAGTTCCATCGGCTCTATAACTTGCAGACTGTGGAGGATTTTGAAGTAGGATGGAGGGAGATGGTTGATACATATGGACTTCATGGGAACAAACACACTGTGAGCTTATACGCACTCCGGACATTTTGGGCACTACCATTTTTGAGATGTTATTTCTTTGCAGGAATGACGAGTACGTTTCAATCAGAGTCGATAAATGCTTACATACAACGGTTTTTGAGTGCACAAGCTCTACTTGATAACTTTATTGAGCAGGTAGGAGCAACTGCTTAGTCTTTCAATATTTGTTCACTTCTGAATGAATTTGTTACATTTGCTTTGTAGGTAGCTGCTGTTATTGATACAAAAGATGTGGCAGGAAGTAAACAAAAGATGCGACGAAGGGTCTATAAGGTCTCCCTGAAAACGGGCTCACCAATCGAGTCTCATGCTGCCTCTGTACTTACACCATATGCTTTTTGCAAACTGCAAGAGGAACTTGTTATGGCTCCGCAATATGCATCCCTTATGGTGGATGAGAATTACTTCATTGTACGGCACCACACTGAGCTGGATGGGGGTCACAAGGTGATTTGGATGCCTCATGAAGAGTTTATTGACTGTAGCTGTCATCAGTTTGAATTTTCGGGGATCGTTTGTAGACATGTGCTCCGGGTTCTATCCACAAATAACTGTTTCCATATTCCAGACCAGTATTTGCCCTTTCGTTGGCGTGATGTTGGTTCATCTGTATCAAAAACCTTCCAGAGTCCTACATCTGGGGACCGGGCTGGGAAAGCACAGGTGTTACATTCCATGGTTTCAACATTAATGTCAGAGTCAACTGAGACAGAGGAACGCCTTGATATAGCTTGTGATCAGATTGCCATGGTGTTATCTCGTATTAAGGAGCTTCCTGGGCCAGCTCATGGCTCTAATGACTATTACCTACAATAGTCAAATCTGATTCATTGATTCTTCCAGAGGTTGAAGATTCTGATGGTATTGTACAGAGCTTTAATGCTGGTAACCCTCATGAATCTATAGCTTTGGGGAAGCTGAAAGAAAGAGGACAGAGAGATGGCTTCGATATATATAGGAAACTTAGGTGTTGTTCTGTGCCATGCTGCGGGCAGTTTGGACACGATGCAGCTGATTGTCCAATGATGGGTGCTGATGAATTGAATGGGGATGGACTGGGGTTCTTCTAGGCAGAAATTCTGGACACTGCTAATGTGCAAAGTACTAGTAAGGTAGCAAGTGTCCATGCATCACTCTTTCTTGTGAAATCCTAATGGTATCTTTTGCTGGAAACCTTGTCCTATTTGACAAGATACTGTTAGAACTGTAGTTCACGGCATGATACCTAGTGTAATACCCTCTGTTACATTTGACCTCTGAATAGAGTATAGAACTGGAGGAGGCAGTTGCCACTCTTGCATATTCTCATCTTTATCAAGTTCTGAGTAGGTTTTATTAATAATTGAATTCATGGATTCATTTATGTAATTAAAAAACTGAGTAATGATAATTAATTAGATACAGTACTTCTCTCCTCTTGTTCAGTACTATGACATGTGCATGCTGATTACTTGTGACTGTTTAACTTATCTCTTTTCATATATTTTGAGCTCTCATTGCTACAGGTATTATTAATTCTCTCTATTATATTTGCTTTGGAGTTTTCTCATTTGGTGAACAAGGCACTGTTAATGTATAGAATGTCATAGATTTAACACCTTGTTTAGTGCAGAATGGCTACGTGGTGGAATGCATTAAACCTGCATTGGGTGATCTTCTAATTGAGGCATTCATTTCTTCGTAGCTGATGATGCTGACACCAAGCTCAAGGAGCTCAATGCAATTGAACCACCTTCAGGTACATTTCTTTTATATGATTATACTTCATCTTGGAGTAGATTTTGTTGCATCGACTGTTGATCTTGTATTACTATTGACTTAGTCCTATGAGAGAGTGTTGTATTAATTCATGATATTATGGCCTTTTGAGTTTGCATGGCCATCTAACAAATAGATAACAATCAACAACTGGATGCTTTCTCGGTTTTGCTTTTTGTTAGTTTAGTACCCCTGAATATATTTTGTCCCACTGCTAGACAGTTTTTTTTTTTTTTGGTACATAAGGAGACTCGAACCCAAGTCTATTACAAGAGGGAGGGGGAGTGGTGCCATTTGAGCTAAAGCTCATTGGCCCACTGCTAGACGGTTTTAGAGATAAAGGAGGTGCAAAACAATTTAGGACAATTTTTTTAATTCCTGATGCAGGGCTTGAGAATCCCAGACTGTTCAAATATTAGATATGCCACTACATTTCTCATTTAATAAAATTATGGGAGACTACTCCGTGCTGGAATATTTGATCTCTTATTTTGAAGAGTGCATGGATATTGAGAGCAGCGCACCCCCGCAACATCATCGAAAGATCATGGGAGCAGTCAGACTTTTACCGGTTAACACACTCTTATCTACTAACTGTTAAATTAACTGTAGTGTGTGGGGCATTCTTTTCCCACTGTTTCTCACAAAGTTTAACTTGAGTTGTCATTTGATGCCATCTAATTGTTCATGATAGCTGTCCAGTCTTACACTCTAAAAATTCTCCAAGTTATCTAATTTGCTGTTCCTTGCTCAGTTTTGGAGTATATAGTCTGTTTATGTATTGTGCCTTTGTGTTGCTTCTGCTTGTTTATATTGTTGCATGGAAGCAAGGGTCTTAAAATTTATATTATGCGATGCTACATTATATCGAATGAAGTTTAAACACATATAAGAGCTCACATAAATTTATATGATGTTTTCTGTTTCATCAGCATTCAGCTGGTTGTTTAGTACGCAATTATGAGAAAATGAACACTATTTGTTTCTCTAATTTTCTGTCTCATCAGCTAAAGAAACCTTGCTTAGCCTACTTGGCAGTGTTCTTTTGTCATAATTCCTTACCTTTCTGCCTCCATTGCGGCGGAGATTGGATCCAAAAAGTGCTCTCTGTGCAAGTTCTCTTCCCATGTAGGGATAGCCTGCCTGGTTGCTGTTTGGTCCTCTTTCAGATCTGAACTGGTTGTCATCACTATGGGTTTCTGAAGCTTCTGCACTTACTTTCTCAGAAGCCATAGTTTCCGTCTGGAAGGAATGAGTTTTATGTGCTGAGAAAGTATAAGGGATGCGGGATAGATTGCTAGTGATTGTTATATATATCTTCTTTAAAAAAGAGAAGCTTGGCATAACTTTTATGAGAAGCTACGTCACGAAGTGATGGTGGACCAGTGTGGTGGATGAGAGAAACCTTTGAGGCAAAGTTGGGAAATTGGCCGAAAGAAAAATCCCTGTTGATATGTTTATATTTTTTTATCAACCAAGATCTTTGATAAGAAGAAACTAGATATTCTGAAGCAGCTGTACCTTGATTTGATGGGTGCCCCCCTAGTATATCAGTGTTCATGAAAATTTGTAGGTTTATTTTGGATGCCCCTCTACTGTTATCACTAACAAGTCGCTCGCATATGGTTTAGATCGTAGGTTATGCACCTGAAGGTGAACATTTCACCAGTTGGAGTTTTTAAGGGAAAAAAGGCAGTGCCATGACAGGCGGGAGCGCAGAATCCATCATTATGCCAGGAAAATTGCAATTCTCAGGTAGTAGTAGTTTAATCTTGTTCTCTTGCCCCATCAATAGTGATCGAAGAAACTTTAATTATATGTTTATAGTTTCATTAGATCTCTCTCTAAGATCCTTCATGGTATGTCCCACAGCCACATTGGATGCTACTGACCCACTCTATGCGACCCAAATCTCTTGGTGAAGCTGATGTCAATGTGAACTCTATTTGGGCTTTTTAGACTAGACCAAGCCCGAAAGTGCCACCATGTAAAGTGCTGCTTCACAATCTCTTTGGAGACCCCCTCCCCCTCCTTTTTTTCCTGATGAAGAAAATGTTTTCTATTTAAACAATTCTGCAGCCTCCGAACACAAACACCTTTCCACGTACGTATAACACGATGGTCCATGCAAAAAGAAAAATGTCACCTGCACACTGGCACCCATATTCGTCCTGTTTCCCTGTCTTTATGCATTTAGGTTATTACTTTTCGCATGGCAGATTATTTTGGCTTAAAGCTTCGGCTGAGAGGTTGGGAGGGGCCGATCAGATTTCTTTTGCCCTGGTATGGGCCATGTAATGATGGAAAAAAGGACCTGATATGCTCCAGGCAGGTTAAGGTTAAGTTTTGGGCTTTTTGGACCTTTCAATTGCAGAAATGGGCCCAAAAAAAATTTAGCATCCTAGTTTAAAATTCATTCCAGTGAGGCTTAAATTTTGGGCCTCAGCTTGGGCCTTCCAAGTGCAAAAATGGGCCAATCTGGACCTAATTTATTGTAGGCAACCTAGAACTGATCTTACCTTTTTGGGGGTCAAGTAGGTCCACTTGGTGAACCTGTAGGCCCGACGTTTAATAAACGGTTAATTGAGCAGTGGGCCCAAAATATTTTACCCGGTCCCGAGTCCAGCTCATTGGGCCTTTTACCTAAAAACATAGCCATCAAAAGGCCCAGTTGGCCCAGATAACTGGAAAAATGGCCTAAGCGTAAAAGCCTCCTGCAATAATGTTATGATAATGGGATTTTTAAGCCCATAAATGATACAAACTTTCTAAATTGTGACCGGCAAAATACAGCTAATTATACAAAAATATACATTTCTACAACACTACAGCTTGATGTATGTTCTCTTCACGTGGAGATAGCCGGCAACAAGGCCCCAAAATAAAATCTCAACCATCACAAACGCTAGGGTACCCCATCTTTTTGAACGAAGCATAGCCTGCAATAGTGATTCTGTGCCGTCCACCTGAACAAAGGAGATTTTAAGTACGTAGTAACTAACTAAACTTCAACAGTGCTATTGATCTACATTCTCTCAGACAAATCAAATTCTGCAACAGAAATGAACCATTTGTCAAGCAAGCCTATAAATCTGGTTGCCAAGCTTCAAAGTGCACATACTGTACCCAGCAGTAGTGTCACCGCCTCCACTAAAATCAAGTTTGCTAAATCAAGAGATTCATCATGAACACCTAGTTGCAAAGTTGAACAATGTATCCCCAGAAAATCCTAAAATATGAATTCCTAGCTATCAATTGCATATGATTGTGTAATAACATATCCACATTAAATTGAAATTTTATGGGCGAGTTATTCCGATATACTGCAATTGATGCCTAAAGGGAAAGAGATTTTACCAAGTTATATTCTGGAGAACGCCAATAAAAACCTTGCAGAGCCACAGGTAAGAGTTCACATGCAGCCAAAGCATAAATCAGGAGAGCATTCATTCCCATCCATTGGAGTAACATTGTTGGCTTTCTCAAATGTTTTACATCAACCTGTGAACAAAGATGAGCCGTTCAATGGTTGGTGCACAAAGACAACACCAAGACAAGCTAATAGCAGGCCGAAAATTATTTATTTTCCCCCAAATAGAAGAAATAATATTTGACTTTTCACAGATACAAACAACCTCTATGCATAAGTTTCAACCAAAACTAATCAATTTAGATTTATTGTCTGGCCTTCGTGTGAAGATCATGAGAACCTTTCAAGATGAAAGAAAGTTACATAAACCAGAAGAATGATACACCACCCATCTCATGATCCATGCTGTGAAAACCCAACCCTTGGATTGCAGTTAGGTGAAATTATATTCCATTTAGTCAATGATCAGCCTAAACCACGTTGATTGGACAAAGTAATTGGATACGAAAGAAAGGTACTCACAATGTAAAATATAATGGTCAATAGGAAGCCTGATGCACCTGCTGTGATGCACATATAGCTCAATGTAAATAGAGGTTTACAGAAAGGAATACCTGTAAGGACAGCACAAAGGCCGATATTAAGAAAAGGGCAGTAACAGAGCATCCAATACATGCTATGAATGTGAAACAGATTCTTCTTACAGATGACGCATACCTAATACATTCAAAACATATCCTAAAATTAGTACAGGAAAGAAAGAAATAGACCACATAATTACCCTCTGCCTGTAGTCCTGCCACAAAAAAGATAAAAATGAGAAGCAAGTCTCCAGCAGCAGCATTCATAATATACCAAAGAAATACATACTGCCAAATAATACAACCATGAAAGAAGTTGTGCGGTTGATTTCAAAGAAAAGATACTTTTTCTCACCTTATAATGTACAATTATGTGCCCAAAATGCAGTCCAAGGAAACATGTGATGGCTGCCATGAATGAACTATCAAAAGCTGAAAGCGCATCAGCACAAATACCAAATGTAAACCTAAATAAAAGGAAAGGCACAAGGGAAAAAAGAAATCCACTCCGCAGTTGATTTAAAATGAAAAGGTCATAACAATACTACTGATAATAGTAACAACTGAGAAAGTTATAAACACAATCCCAGTTTAAAGGCAGTATATACAAACTTGAGGGTCAGCTAATTTAAAAGGTGATAGACACTGGCAACAGCTGTCACCCCACTCAATCCAACAAAGGTCAATTTGTTCCAAACATGAGGAGCCTCAGGCTTAATCAACTATTGCCTTTTAAATCCTATTCATTTATCTCCCATTCTCGTTTCCCAGTTGATCCCCATGTTGTAGGAAGACCACATTTTGAAGAAACTGCAGCAGGCTTTCATTCTCTGCAATTTGGTTTGTAAAGCCCCATTTATGCAAAGGCTAAAAGAAGATTCCGATTCCTCCATCCTACTAGTTACTTATCATTTCATCTATATAATTTTGCTAAAGGGGACAAGCAACATCACGCATTGAAAGTTCCTTTTCTCAGATATGAATCATTTCATGCTGTCCATGACTCTTTAAAACTATGGTGCCTAAAGTGGGACATATTCAAGGTTCTTCAAAGAGTTCTGAGAATACATTGGCAATAGTGAATTCAAAATGATCACAGAGTGATCAATTGTGGAAACAAGAAAATGCTTCACTTTCCACAAATTTAAAGAGAAAAATCTACCCGCGACTAGATCTACTCATATCCAGTAATGTGATTCTAGCCAATTTTCATGCTTCGGGATAGCTCCACAATGTCCAAAACAACAACTCAAGAGCTGAAAAAGAAAAAGGTTTCCAGAAAAGTGACCTAAGGATGCCCTCTGGATCAAATGGAGCAAGGCACCAGCCAGGTGAATTTGGTGGCAAAGGTCCATAGTCAGGAGAATTAATGCTGCATTCCTATGAAAACAGAGATAATTACTCTCTCATGAGAACAGAAGACTTCAAGTCATATAATCACATAGCCGAATATTTCAAAACTCATGCAAAGAAAAAGATACTTGCATGAGAAAAGCTAATGATTACCTCCATTCTTCTGTACACAGGATGCTGATAAAGATGATGTTGACCAACAAAAAATCGATCAATTAAGCCAGCTGCATTGCAAGGAGGTTCAAGGCTGCCCCTTACTCCACAGTAGACCTACAAATTAAGTATACTGGCACCAGTTATTTAATTGTAGAAAAAAGTGTGTGCAAGCATGTGCTAAATTCATAGACTTTGACCAAATCGCTCATCCCACTGCCCAAAAAACAAAGAGGGAAAAAAAAAAAGTTTAAGAGCTCATCTTATGACCCAAAGAGACAGATGATGCAACCATCTGATAACATGGTATTGTCATATTGGATTGATTGTGTTTCTAAACCTAATGTCTTAAATTTTTTTACTCACTCCACTAGAACAAGCTTCAATATCAAATTAAGCAGAGCCTCCAAACTATCTAATAGGCATTGAAGGATCCGAATGATGTGATCATCAATTTCTTTGAAGAAATCATTCCAACATCCTTACCAAGAGAAACATTAAAACCAGAAGACTCACCATTTTTTTTTTTTTTTTTTTTTTGTAATTTTAGTGTTCTTTGAACAGTTTTAGTAGCTCCCAAGTTGTTTAAAGGCCAAATAATTGAGCCTTTCGATATAGTACAACATATGAAAATCCAAAATAAGAATGTCTCAACTCACAATTTGATTACTAGATGCATAACTTGATGATGACAAGGTTGTGTTAATGCCTGGAATCTCAAATTCCCAGTTAGGAACAAAAAGCCCATAGAGCAAGCACATGTAAGAGATGAAAAGTAGCATTGCAACCATCCTGCATAAAAAGGAATGATAGGCCTTAAAGAAGAATTAAATATGTAAATATTTATCAAGCATCTTATCAATGGAATGTATTTAAGAATATTCTCAATAGCAATTATTTGTGTTACCAATCTCTTCAATTAGTGGTTACTTGGGATAACTCAGAAACTAATGTCATGCAATGATCAGAAACTTATTTCAGTGCCTTCCTGCCACTGTAATGAGCTTGATTTCATCAAACCAATTAGGAGCTTCTGAATATTAAGAAACAACAACACTTTTGGCTTCAGGAACTGATAACAAGGATACCATGGAAGGCGAACATGTAAAAACCCACAGGTTGAATAAGTTGCAATCAACTACAGAAGGATAATCACAAAAACTATTTGATAAGAAACTTCTATAAAAGAAGCTTTCCCAAAAGAGAAAAGGAAAAAAATGGATAAGCAATGCATCACAAAAGTAGTCTGACAGAGACATACAAATATTATTTGATTGTAGAAATATTCAAATATATGCAGATGAGATATGCAAACAACATTAGTTTGATGGAAGTGATGTGTGATCCTGGCATATAAGACTAACATGTAAAAAAAAAAAAAAAAAAAAAAAAAAAAAAAAAAAAAAAACAAACTTCATATATAAAACACATTACAAAGAAAAGTTCTTTTCTTTGCATGCATCATCTTCCATTTGCCAGTGGCACTACCGATATCATTCAATTCAAAAAGAAAGAGATCAAGCATGATTACAACGAATGGCAGTAGTAGAAATAATTATGACAGATTAAGAGTAATCCTGAATTTTCCAAAATAAACTACCAACCCTTGAATGTAGTATTTCCTCAGGAATGTCAGTGTGGAGTCAACCACAATGTCTTCAACAAGCCATATCTCTGATAGTGAAGCCAAACAATATCCAACAGATATCCTCTGCAAATTGATATGTGTCTCAAGTCAAATTACATTTTTAAATACATTCAGGCACATTATTTAGAAGATATCTCCTCTTTAGGCAGGACTGATTAACTGCATACAAGGAAAAATAAAGAAACAGAGAAAAAAAAAGTCATTATTGATATATAATTTATACATATGTATCAATTATAAGAACTTTCTTTATTAATAGGACAATGAGTGGAATAACGAGGAAGCGAATGCATTCAAGTTCATGCAACATATATGCCAAAATAATTTTATCCATTTCCAACTGTTTTTTCCCTGGTTATGCAAGTGTAGTTAGTTAATTTAAGCATGACCCTCATTCTCTCCATCTTAATGATATTTTTTTTTTCTCCCAAGATACTTTATGTATGCTCCTCACTCTCTGATGCCTAATCGCATTTTAAAAATGCTTCTCACGACTGGGTAGAATCACCTGATGACAAGTTTAACCTCAAGATCTTGCACTTGTGCAAAGAATTTGGGTACTTTATGTAATTGAAAACAGCTAACTATGGCAAGATTCAGTACAAAAGAAAATTATCTAGCAATAACACATAATATTTATGAGCTTCTATTGTTCCAACAAGTTAACGGAAGACTAAGTGCCAGTCAAAGACAAAACTTGATTACTGAGATCTCAATTGCATTATGTCAACCATCAATATAAATCATAAACCAGATCAACTCTATAGAGCTAAGAATGAAAAGTTCGATAGACACTTTACTGAAATCTCAATTGCAATATGTCAACCATTAATATAAACTATAAACCAGATCTTATATAACTAAGAAGAGATTGGTAGACACTTTACCAAAGGACATTTGAATGAGAGCCTCTTACACATCCCTTGTGAAAGCTGGAAGAGATGCTTTTACTGAAGTTCTTAACAGTAAAGCATTTCATTCAGGCATGAGAACTTCATTAATATAACTCAGGGTTAGTTAAGGATTAAATTGTCTACAACCCGCTCTCTCTCTCTCTCTCTCTCTCTCTCTCTCTCTCTCATTCATACAAATTGCAATCATCACGGGCATAAACTGCTTCTGCAAAACAACTTCCTGTCCCATAAATTACCAATTCAGAAGGGCCAGTGACCGGAACCATAGTTAACTGACAAATATTGGAGACACAGAGAGAAGAAACAAAAGAAATATCAAGACAAAATCAACTCCAAAATTGTCTGAGCACTTTCATATGTAACTAGAGTATGCAAAAACAGGACCTCAAAAAATATATAAGTTACACAAGAATGTTACCTGTAGTATGCCCAGCCACCTGATCTTACCCAAGTCTACTCCATATGTCAAATTACCACGCCCATGAAAGTAACCACCTAAAAGTATCTCGTAGAAAAAGAAAGACTACTGTTAATAAATAGCAGTTCTTATATAGAAGTCGAGTGCATATAATATTTATATTCGACCTACATTTTCTTATTTAGAGTTTAGAAACGATTACGTTAGATGGAAAAATTGTATCAAAAAGCGAACGTTTTAGATATCTGGATTCCATCATTCAAAATGATAGCAATATAAATGAAAATGTGAATCATAGAATTCAAACAGGTTGGATGAAATGGAGGACATCTGGAGTTCTTTGCGATCGCACAATACCACTACATTTGAAGAGAATGTTTTATAGGACCGCAGTAAGACCTACACTATTGTATGGCATCGAGTGTTGGGCCATTAAATAACAACAAAAATAAAAAATGACGATAGCAGAAATGAGAATGTTTAGGTAAATGTGTGGTAAAACTAAAAAAGATAGAATTAGAAATGAAAAGATTCGTAATAGGTTGGGAGTTAACTTAATTGTAGATAAGATGTGATAGTATCGTCAAAGGTGGTTTGGGCATGTGCAAAGAAAACCCAAAGACACACCGGTTAGGAGGACCAAAAACTTAAATATAGGAAATTTAGTAAAACGTAGAGGTAGACCGTTGAAAACTTGGATGCAAATTATTCGTAAAAACATGATAGTTAAGGATTTAGATGAGAAGATAGCATTGGATAGAATTGAGTGGCGTAGGAGAATTCAAATAAACTAAACCAATCTTCTTCTTCTTCTTCTTCTTTTTTAAATCTTTCTCGTATTTGTCACTCAAATGGCCGATCACAATTGTTGGGATTAAGACTCAGATTGTTGTTTTGGGGGGAGGTGGTGAGGTGGGGAGGGGGGCCATGGTGTTTACTATGCCATGCCTTCAAAATAATTGATGATCATACAATTCAAAATACAACATGAGAAAACTAGTTTTGTTGCAACCAAGCGGATGAGTATAAAAATGTTTTTTAACCATTAAGGAGATGGTCCAAGGTTGTATTAGAATCAGCAAGCATATAATCAGCACAGTTAAGCAACAATTACCCTAATCATTGGCCAAAAGAATACAAAGAAGCTTCGTATTTCAGCCAGGTACTACAGCCCTACTAGGTAATATACAAAGTACAGGCATACTTTCCCATTTGCCTCATTAATGTGCTTATAAATATATAGAAAGAAAAAGGAAATGGCACATCAACACTAGCAATTGCAGTGGCACCCAGACGCTGAGGGGGCCATTACGTTGTTCGAACTAGGACTCATGAGAATAAAAAATATATTTATGAGGGACTAATTGAAAATTCCTTCTAATTTTTGGCTCCACTTAAATAAATAAATGCCTTCTGAAGTATCAAACAAGTCATAGGCATGCAAAAGGGTCATTCCTGAACTACTTTGCCAGAAAGTTGCACCAGTTCTTCACCTTTTCCATGTTTCTTGATAGGCCAACATATCCTTTTTTTACTACTCCAATTAGCATCTCTTTGGACCTTGATTTAACTCTTATAGTACAAGCCCTTAAACTTATATATAACCACTTACTACATTCTTATCTATCAAACAGCCAACTTCTCCTAAAGCTTAAGCTAAGAGAGAGTAGTTGTGCTTATTATTCTATATCTTTATTTTATCCAAAATTTGTGGCAGAGCACATCACTGAACAAATATACCTCTTTCATTTCATCATCTATTATTAGGATAGGACTCAGTCTTGTCTTTTCTATTTAAGAACTACCATAATTTATCATTACGACCCCTGTTTCCTTCCCATGTTCTTTTCATATATGTTGTTTCATAACTGACATCTCATAGAAGTAAGCGGCGTAACCTTCTAGCTGATAATCAGATTTTTCCTGCATATCAAAATATAAACTCCAAACAAGCACTAGTCTGATCAAGATATCAACTGCACAATTGTAACCATAACTACTACCATAAACATATGTACTGCTCTCTTCCTCATATTGTTTTTCTACAATCTCCAATGATCAGTTCCTCTATATCACCAACAATTGTAAAATCATCACACCCTTGATCACAACCAAATTATTATGCCATATATAGATAAATATTAGAAATTTATTCCTCTTCCATAATTGGTTCACAACAATGGTTGTTAAATCTACCCCCTACATGTCTCCCATCCATGCTTTCTACTCCTTTATTTTCATGACTATACCTATCAAGCCTTTTTATTTTGCTTATCCTTTGTTAACACAAGCCGACCTCAATTATTGGGATTAAGACTCGGATTGATCGATTGATTGATTGATTATCCTTTGTTAACACAAACACCAAGTGCTATATTTAAGAGAATGATTTTAGAATCCTAACAGCATAAAACACCCAAGTTTTGTGGAATCTTTAAGTTTGTTGCCTTCAAGTCTGCAATAAGTTGACCAAATTTCCATCGTGGCAGCAAAAGCAGAGCCAGAAGATTAATCTGTTTTGGCTTTTACATTTTCTGATTTATAATGGTCATTTGGGGCCGCCGAGCTTCAAACTTCAGATTTGGGAACTTAGTCAACTGTGGTTTTAACATATCCTACACTACTGCAAAGTTCTTTCTCACAGGACAAAATCAGTAATGGTGAATTTAATAGAAGTCAATGAAAGCTTTGACACAAAGAGTTACAACCTTCAGATGTGGTAATGTTTAATCTTACTTTCAATTTTTAAAGATTTTAAAATCTAAATTGACCATTTGTAACATGCAATTGTGGTGGTATCAGGAGGAAGTAAAAGGACATCTAACTTGAAGAAGCTATCTTAAGCCAGTATTTATATCAACTTTCCATTCTCATTATTTGACCTTTGTCGAGGCATTATAGAAAATTTGCTCATAAAATGATGGGTACAACCTCCCCTCCTAAGCAGAAACATTGATAAAGGAAATGTTAGTTGGGCAAGTGCCAAAAAAAAAAAAAAATACACGTGACATAAAAAGATATTGACACTATTCTTTTCAAGTAAAATAATTCTTTCAAGCTGAAAGTGGGCAATGGTGACTGCCATCCCCTGGCTCCAAATTTCATATGGCACTAGAACAGAGATAAACACACCTTGCAATGCCACCCCCAAAACAAAGAGCTTTACTGTCCTTAGTATGACTTTTTTCGTTGCTTTTGACCTGCTGGATATTTTCTGCATGGGGAAACAAGGCATGTAACAAATTAACAAGTTCCAAAGTGCCAAAAATTCTTGTAATTTGACATACACGTCTTTAAGTGCACATCTCAAGATTGATCTTCGGATTAGTTAAAATTACAGTTTCAAACTGACTATTGACTCAAATGGAGAATCCTTGCACCATACATGTTACAGCCAGCCTAGACTGATAGCATCATTTAAAGTCTCAATGTTTGTCCAATTGGTTAAACTTCAACAATTGAATTAAATAATTTTGATCACCCTCATTGACGTGGCAATTTTTAATTAGCCCAAGTCAAACAGAATAAGGGAAAAAAGCAAACAAACAAACTATGCCATAAGTTAAAGATGATATGTCACAAACAATATACCACATGTCAAGTATTATAATGGACATGTTTACATGCATTTTAGACCTAAAAGATTTAGTTTTCATTGTGTAGTTTGAACAAAAATGCTTCCATGTGAAAACATACAAATCATTGGAAAGAAACTCCAAAGCTATATGCAAATGATCATTACTTAATTCTCATCGACCCAGCATACAAATTAATTTTCTGTCCTTTGTCTATAGTAGGAAACAAGCTAAAGCAAAGGGCACAAACTTAAACATATACTCTGTTGGATTCTCCTCAAAAACTTATATTCAGCCATTATCCCAGGAAGATTAAACACATAACAGGTGCTCACTCTCCCTTCTCAAATCTCAAACACCAATAGCTAACAAAACCTCCAACCTTTTATTAAATAATCAAACAAGATATTATGCTCAATTAAAAGATCTCAATCATTCGACAAATCATCTATAAACCCCCAATCTAATGATCCCAGCATTTTGAAATGTTCAAAGAAGCAAAAACTAAAAGCAGCTTCTCTAGGCCAAGATTCCACAGCCTAATATCCCACAAGGGTCAGCAACCAAAACGAGGTTTTGTTGCTAAATATGCCAAAACAGATCAATTCTTTTCAAGTCAATATGACCAAAATTACAAAATTTCCACACATTTTCATTCAGTGAATTGTGTCTCCAATCACTGATATATCTAACATAACACAGTATATTTACTAATATGCTACCATGATAGCAACACCCAAAAAGGAAAGAAATAATCAAGAAAACCAACAGCATGTCATTTTAAATTAAAAACACATAACAATGAAGTGAATAAACAATCAAAGTGATGTAACTAACAAAAGAAATAACGACAACAATGAGTGAAGATTGTTATCTTACTAAAGCTCACATAAAATTAGAACTATCCTAAGATTGAAGAAAACGCACATTCTTGCTAAACACCTCTTAATCAAGCTTTGAAAAAACAACGTTTCCCCAAGTCAAATCATGACGTCTGAGTTCAAACAATAACCATACCAAGAGACATTATCATAGCAATTTTCCCTAAATTGAAGCATGAAGTGTGACTTCAAACCATAACATGCAAGAGGTATTTATGCTATTTCACAGCAGATATGGCACAGAAGTGGATACAGATACCAAGCAAACGACCTAATTGGCAATATTTCGGCAAATACGGGAGCACAAAATTGCAGTTTGAAGTCCTGGTGGCCTTCATTTCTCATACCTTGAAAACCAAACTAATAGAGATGCCGACGCTGAAGAGGAAAAACGGCACAACAAAATCTGCGATCGTGATACCAAACCATGGAGAGTGATTTATCGACGGAAAAGCGCCCCCAGCATCGTCCACCAGAATCATCAACTGTTTCACAAGAAACTTTATCATCACATCACCTTCACCAGACCAAAGAGGTTATCAATAGAACTATGTCATGCAAACACAGAAAGTGCAATAGAGCTTAAAACCCTAAGGAAAATTGAAGAAAGAAGTGTTACCGCGATGGTAAGGCCTCGGAAAACGTCGAGAGAAACAAGACGTTGAGTCTGATTCTGAGTAGAGGAATCAGGACACGATGTATTCGGTTCGTTGTAGAGAGAAATTTCTTCATCTTCGTGAGGAATTGGAGATGCGGAATTCTCAAGGAGCGGAACACGTTCCTCTTCAAATACGATCATTGACGACATTCTCTTCTCTCTCTCTCTCTCTCTCTCCGGACTGAAAGTGAGAGCAAAAATGGCGGTGACCAAGATTTTGATCAGAACTTCTCAGGTTTGTGAAGTTGACCACAGCGTAGAAAATGAGCTGAACTAGTAACTACCTTCCCACGTCGAGCATCAGACAATCTGAGAAATGCAATGGCATGAAGGGCATTTTAGTCATTTCGCTGGCACTTCTGAAAGCACAAACGGACGCCCAAGAAACTGAACCAAGGTGCTTACCTCACGCGTGCTGTAGTATGGGCCCTCGGATACGATGTCATCTGAATACGGGCATCGGGCCCAAAACAGAAATGTCCCGGTGCTGATTAAACCGGCGATTCATCGCAGAAAAGCAGCAATTTATCAAATTTTTTTTAGATTGAATAGCGGAATACTCTATTTTTTAATTAAAAATTAAAAAATTAAATTTTAAAAATAGATAAAAAAGTTTTAAAAGAATCAATCTCTTAATAAATCTCATAATATTCGAATCAAAAACAAAACTTGAATATCGATCGGCGAAAAAAAAAGAGAAAAAAATAGTAATTTGTGTATTAAAAAAAAGAGTAGCAATTAGGAGGGGAAGTGAAATAAAATATAATTTTTTGAAATAGCAAATATCGATCTAGTGAATAAAGATATTAAGTTTTTTAATTAAATTTTAAATTCAAAATTTAAAAATAAAAAAATAAATTATATTAGGAAATCTCTCCTAAATTGATCCCAACAACGTTCTAATCGGATTACGGATTAGTCAGAATATGATTTTAAATATTGATTAGTTATATATATATAATCTTTTGAGATTTCGATTCCCATTTTAAGGTAGGGGTAACATTTTTAAAAGATAAAAAATAATAAATAAATAAAATTCTCACCTTTTTTTTCTTCCAAATAATAAAATATTACCAAATCTTATCATATTCACAAATAACACCTACCAAATAGGATCAAAGAAATTACACGAGACTTTGTAAGAATTAATAATAGTGAATATTAAAATATAAAAATATCCACCTTTTTCAACACAAAGAAGAAAAGAATACGAGTCTAAATAAATTCAAATGTGTAACCTTTTGTACTGCATAATATTTAGATATGACTCTGTATTATTTACACATATTTAATTCATTAAAAAATGAACCCTATTTCAACTTTCTTCAAATTTATAGTATTTAACTCATAATATAACATTATAATTTTCTAATTGAATATCACTGATTGTTGAAATGAATAATACTTAGGGTACTCAATTAACCCTAAAAATATTGTATCCTCCCTTGCTCATTTAAGGTCCATAGGAAGCCTAATCATAGACCCCAAAATGAGCCTAGTCCGGGCCAACAAATGAGGGGCCGAAAGGTCCCCCAACAGAACTAGCCGTTGGAGGCCTCAACGGCCAGTTAGAGGAGAGAGCATTAAGCTCTCTCCTCTCACCCCATTCTCTCATTTTTACACTCTTTTCTTTCCTCTATAAATAGGGGTTGACATCCCATTTGTAAAATATGAAAAATATTTTCTTATTATGTACAAAAATTACTCTTATATTCAATGAAATTTTGAATTTTAGTTTGTTCTTCTTACTTTAAATTTCAACATTGATCATATGCTATAATTTTTTTCTTTTGTCATGATATGTTTTTTCCTCAATCATTGGATTAGATAAATTATACTAAGTATATAACTGAAAAATTCAGATTTTCTTATTGTAATATGAATGACAAGTGCATGTCGTACAAAGAAATGACAATATCCCATTGTCATCGGTAGCTTAATTGTCATTTCAAATTTGAAAAAAAAAAAGGACATTATTGTTATTAAGAACAAGAATGGTGAGTTCCAAGAAAAAATGGCTACTTGATGATTTTTATACAATATTGCATATTTCTAGGGCTTGATGATTGCTTCGAATATACTATTATTCAAAAAGTGATGACTTTCTCTAAAATATTCTATCAACTTGTGAGCGTTAATACAGTCGATGATTATTGAACAACTACTATTCTCTATCCATCCAATTGCCAATAATCTTATTATAATAATACTGTTTTTTCTAATAAATAATCAATATTCAGAATCATATTCCGATTAATATGTTTCGAATGTTATTGAATCCAATTTATAAAAACTCTTTTAATATAATTTTTTTTATTTTTAAATTTTAAACTCAAAATTTATTAAACAAAATCTAACATACTTATCCATTAGGTTAGCTATACATCGACTATTACAGTAATACTATAGGATTGTACAAAATCTCTTTTTCTATAGTGACCACTTCACCATTTTCTTTTATTTTTTATTTATTTCTTTCTTTTTGTAATAAAAGAAATGAATAACTTTGCCTATTTATTGCTTTTTTCTTCTTTTAGATAGTAATCGAAGAAAAATGCTCATAAAAGTTCTTTTAGACATAGATTTCTATAATTTGATATCGTTAACATTTATTTCCCCCGTGTGGAATGCTCTAATAAAATTTAAGAAAATTTTCAAGCCTTTTAGTTGAATTCTTTTAATATAATACATATATACACTAATTTTTTTTTTAGAAAATTTATAATATATAATCTTTAAAACCTTTTTATTTTTCATTTTATTTTTTTTTTTAAAAAAAGGGATTCCTACAATTAGGGAAATAAAAATTTTGATTTTTTATTTGTTGTCAAATCAAAATACTTTTTAAATTATACACTCTTTAATTATAATAAATTATATTTATAAATATTCTATGGCCCAAAAAAAAAAATCTCAAATAATTTAAAAAACTAACAAAAAATAATTCCACATAATTGTACCATTTTATTTTTGTTAATTTGCGTATAATAACCATGTAACAAATAATTAGAAAAAAGCCCGCTGTGAAACGCTAGCATCAAAACCACTACTATATATGATACCATTAAGTCAGCAAAAAACACATTTCCTATTCATGATTTGATTGTATAGAGTTCGATAATACAAGCATGAGATGTGATTGTTACATGTGAATGTCTGGGAATAATTCATGCTTGAGACGTGGTTTGGTTGGCATTGAAATGGCCCCATTTTTTTTATTATGAAATTTAAATTCTAAGTTACGAAGGAAAGACGTGATCATTAGCTATTCTATGGCATTGAAATGGCTTCGGAGACATGGTCCACCATCATCGTTAATGCACTCTCTCAACACAGTGTTATGGACTCACTTTATAGATTCAAAGTCAGATAGTTTAACTCAAAAGATTGAATTATTAGGTAAGAGAGTTTATTGGATTTAAATACTATTTTATTATTTTATTGAAAACTAATATGGGATTCATGATATTGTTTGCCCTTTGAGAAGTCGGACATTCACGGACAATTCTAACTCTAAACTCTTCACGACATCAGATAACCCTTTTTCTTTTCTTTTTTTGACGGCCCTCACTTTGACACTAAGTAATCATTTTTCTTTTTGAATAGTTCTCACTCTGATACCAGATAACCATTTTCCTATACAGCTCTCATTTTAGCACCTGGTGACCCTTTTTCTTTTTTTACGACTCTCTCTCACATCACATAACCTTTTTTTTTTTGATAGCTTTCACTCTGTATCAGATAGTGCTTCTCTCACTTGGATGGCTTGCACTCTGACAGCAAGTAGTTTTTTTTCCTTTGGATGGCTCATTTTGGGTCTTATCAAATATCAGTTATCTTTTTTTTCAAGCAGTTATTTTTTTTATGTTAGACTGATTGATAATAATTTATTATGAACTCATTTGATGAACTTAAATTTAATAGAGAACTTAATTTAAAAGATTGATATATTAAGTAAGAGAGTCTATTAAATTTAAGAATCATTTTATGAATTTATTAAAAATCAACGTGAGATTCAAGACACAGCCGATAAGGGGCCTTCGGATGCCCAGCCTTTTGCAGCGAAGGTGAGGTGTGCGGAGCAATAATTATGATTAAAATTTTTCCACCAATTTCTTTTTAGAAAAAAAAAATAAAAAATAAAAAATAAAAATTCTTTAAAGCGGTATAAAGTAAATTTCAATATTAAAGGCAACCTTTGCATAGAAGTTGCATCCAAATAGCACCCTTACAATGTAATCAATAATTAGGGTTTTCTTGAATTTAAATTGCTTCATAATTTCAGTAGCAATGAAACTATTCCTTTAACATATACATAAAAACGTCATGTTCAGATATCCGTCAATTAAACAACCTAAGATGACCGGTAGAATCCACAAGCTCATTCAGTTTTTGCCAAGCAGTAGCCAAAGTAGCATTACTCTTGCAAAAAGCAAACCTGATGTATCTCTCATGATAATCAAGACCAGCCCGATGCAATTTTTCAGAAGGGAGTTTGGCGTGAAAAAAACCACGTCCAGGCACAGCCACCACGCCAGCTTTTTCTATTAGTTCCTTGACAAATTCAACCTGAAAGCATAGGAGACAATATATTTCAGAGGGAAGTGGCTGAGTGCCACAGGGAAAGAAAAATGGGCAAATAAATTGACCAATATATTCAACAACCATAGAACTGCTAATTAGGCAGCACTAAATAATTGAGTGTTCATTTTTTTTGGGGGGGGGGGTGGTTGGGCGAAGGAGTTGGCCAGAACTGTACCAAAGTGCATTTCATCCAATACATAGAACAGTGAACAAGGGTCAGAAGGAACAAAATAGAATTCGTTTGACCAACATATTACCTGATGACTACTTGAATGACAGTGATCACACTCTTTTCAGCGGGAAGCTGGGGACAGAAGGTAGAAGGAACTTACATCAGAAAGTTTGCAACTCTGGGGCAGCTCCACAAATACAAAGAATGAACCCTGAGGCTTGTACTCAATCTGGAAGCCAAGCCCATCCAACAGCTCGAGCATGTAATCTCTCTTCCATTTGTAATCCTAGGCAGTACAAACATGTAGATTCAATGAATGACTATAAAAACATAACATTTAGTAAAAGAAGTACAGAAGCTGTTTTATGCCATGGGAGAAGATCTGCTTTTTATCCTACTGCTCTCAATGTTTCATAGTATTCTGAAGGACTTCTTAGAGCAGTCAAAGCAGCTTCCTGGAAAGGTGCAGGAGCAGAATCTGTAATTCTTATGTGAAAGTTTCTGATTGCAGAGGCAAAATGAGATGCAGCGATTGCCCATCCAATCCTCCAGCCTGTTATACAGAGCCAATATTGAATGAGTGCATCTTCAGCAGCATAAGCATTTCCTAGTCATCAAGGTAGTCCATTTTCCTTTTTTTTCCCCCTTTCAAAGTGGAAAAGATTTTACAAGAGAGAGTCATAAAATGGTGATCAATGAAAATTAGCATCACAATGTTTGCTGCATTATTGAATGAAAAGAGATAATTGTGGAGAATGTCGAAGGCTTTTACCAGTGACACTATATGTTTTTGATAAGGAAGATGTTATGATAGTTCGCTTTTGCATTCCAGGAAGTGAGGCAAGAGATATATGCTTTTCTTCATCAAATGTTAAATGCTCATAGACCTGACATAAGAAACTAAAGGATTCAGTATGATCCAAGAGGAAAGCAAAAATATGGCTACAGATACAGTCTGCAATCCTCAGATATATATTCATCTCATCTAGAGGTATCACTTTCTGTTAGAATAGTACAAGACTTTGCAAGCAGAATTCATTCCTTTGATAAATATTTGCAGATTTTGTGATAGAATGATTTATTTATTGAGAAAAAGTCTCATTAATAAATCAAAAGGGAGTTGGAAATAACAAATCATGACCTGACCATCCAAGTATTCTAATCAAAAAGGTATTTTTTTTTTGGCATTATCAGATTTACTACATACACCTTTAAAATTATTAATAAACATAGAAGACAGATCCTACAGGAAATTCAATAAAAATCAAATAGAACTATAAGAGTTCCAGAACAATTGATGGCATTAGCAATAACTAGTAAATAAACGAGTTTAAACCTAGGAAAAAAACTAAACAAAAAGTTACCATACTTCATCAGTTATGGCTAGGAAGTCACTGGTACAGCAAACTTTAGCAATTATCTCAAGTTCAGCCCTTGTAAAAACTTTCCCTGTGGGATTCTGAGGACTGTGGTGAATTCAATCAGTACATATCCTAAATCCTAGGCAAATAGTAATTTCTCAAAGTTTTCAACAGGCAATCACATATATCCTTCTGATAATCCTGTGTATTAGAAACGGGCAAGAAAAATTACCGTTAGCAAGATAAAGTACTATCACAACAATAATTATAGACAATAAGACAGGATTTAGAATGAAATATTGTGGGTGAAGTGACAATGTACTGTAACTGGTGGACTTAAACTAGGATGGACTAAATTATGCAAGCTCTTCCGAATGATTGCATCAGAAGAATTAGAGATGCTAAATAAAATAAGTGGAAAGTGCTTCCTGGTAACTAAGGCAACACTTTTATAAAGCATTCTCAAGTGGGGTATTTCCTGGACACTAAGGTCCCATTCTGGACAACCTCTTCCTCTTCTCTAATACTACTAATGTGATATTTTGTTATATATTACTTGAAAATTATTCAACTAGCACAATATTAGAGATGCTAAATATATATATATATATATATATATATATATTTATAAACTCTCTATTTTATAAAAAAATTTTGACATTGAACGCAACCTCTACTGCACAGGTTGCATCCAAGCATCACCTTGTGGTAGAAAAGTGTATCAGTGATACGACCAAGTGGAGCTGGATAAGGAATGACTTCTGTGAGTCAACTAAGTTCCTTGACTACTTAAGGTTAACTAAGACAACAAATAAAGAATGCCAACAGTAAAATTTATATTATTGAAAAATGGGATATTATTAGCTCATAGACACAATAAACAAATTTAAACTCTTTTGGCCAGTGACAATCAAAGTTCTTTTAACAATGTTCCAGAAACTAGTTTGTAACTACAGGTAGTGTCTCTAGAAAAACATAGTCCGTAGGCTGAATCTCTGCAGCACATGTTTTCCTAGCAATTACCTGAAATGAAAATAGCATTTGGAGGAAAAGAAAAACATACTTTGAAAGAGGGGGAAGACAAGCGTGCAGTCAGAAATGAATGCACAGCGTGTGAAAATTGGTCAGCAAACTTTGAATGAGCAAAAATTTTCACAATAATAAATACTTGCAAGCATTAGAAAACTCTGTGGATCTCCCTGACCTGTTCACAACTATGGCTTTTGTTTTGGAAGTGCATGAATTGATGAGCTTTTGAGGATCCAAACTCCAGTGAGGTGGATCAAGTGCCACAAATACCTGTACGGTCATTCAAAACATCTTCTAGTTGTAAAATGAACAATACAAACCATAAACATAAGCTCTCTGCATGTCACTTGTTTATTTGACCTAAAACAAAAATATAAATAACTTACGGGAACCCCTCCTGCCAAGGTTATGCATCCTTCATAAGTTTCAAATGAAGGGTCAAACAGTATAACTTCATCACCAGGATCTATTGCTGTAGAAACATACAAAAGTTTCACAAAGATGCTCTCAGCACAATATCTCGCATGGAAAATCAAAGATTCAATGGCTTTAAGAAGAAAATAGCTAGAAAATGCAATTAGAGTACTAGCAAATATGGCTGACGCAAATGCCTCAGTTTGGCCACAGCAAATAGCTATATCTGTTTGAGGATCAACATCCAAACCATGCATTTCCTTCATTTTCCTCGCCAATAGATCACAAATTCCTTGCACGTGCCTTGAATCAAAAAAAAAATGTATATATATATTGTGGGTAACAGAGAAAAAGATCAATACAAGAGAATTGCAACATTCTAAAATAAAACATCAACAATGATAACAATAATAACAACATCCTAACCTAGACATTGGACAAAGGACAATATTATCCCCCCCAGGTTCACTTCTCAACCAAAGGATTCTCTTGATTCCCAAATTTTAAGTGATGACATATAGCATCGTCCTTCCTCCACACCCATCTCAGAGTAAAGAAAACATGTTGAACTTATCATCTAATTCTAATATCAACATTTTCCTCATTCTTGAATTTATCATACTCCATGCCCCCACCATTTTTTATCCCCTTTTCAATAAGCGATCCGATTCGCTTGAAAATCCTAAAATTGTGTACATAATTCTTTGCAGCTGAATTCACTTCCGTGTAGATGTTAGGGTTACATCATACACTAAACAGAGAAAATCAACCACGAAGAATTCAAAGTCGGTATTAAAACAGAGAGATAGAGAGAGAGGAACCTGTATTGATTGAAGTCGGAGTTAATGGCGGAGACGGCGGCGTCTTTGATCGAAGAAGGAGCTGGGAAATCGGGGAAGCCTTCGGCGAGGTTGATGGCATTTCGCCTTTGAGCAAGAAAAGAGAGCTCCTGTATCGGCGAAGGAGTTAGGGTTTTCGCCACCGCCGATAGCTTCTCCATTTGCTCTCTCAGTTTAACCTTATCTTCTTTTTGCCGACCGTTGAGTCCGTCGAGCGTCTCCGCGATTTAAATACGCGCTTGCCCCATGCCATCGAAAAGATATCATTTCCATTCCAACTGAATTTTTTTTTTTTTTTTTTTGGTAAACGTAGAGTTGTACAGAATGAGTTGTTGAATTCATTTTGTTTGCAATAGTTTAAATTATTCTCTAAAAATAAACGATTTATATTTGAAAGTTATTAAATCAGTAATAATTATAATTTAAATAAAATATTTTATAAATAAATATAACCTCTAATATTTTGTAACTATATATTTTAATATATTTTTCTATTATTGGGAAAAAAAAGAAGCAATAAAAAAAAATGTGACAAAACAAATTAAATTCCTAATTCCCAAACTTACACTTCTCAAATGGATTCAAATTACAGTGGAAGGATCTGATTAATCTACTTAATGCAGTATTATTGGAAGATTGTAAAATTGACAAGACCCATCACATGAATTGTAAAATAATTGAAAATAAAATAATAAAAAAATGGATATGACCATTTTTTAGGCGTAAGCTCGTATGACCTCCAAAGGCCAAGCCATTGTCTTTTCACAACTTATTTTTGAGATTTTGATGAGGGGCGTTTCCGTGAATAATGTACAAATTAGGCCCTGTTTTCTAATAAGAGGTGGTTAAAAACCGCTGATTTCTTTTGGATCCATTCGAAAATTACGATCCGAGCCTGCCTTCTACTTTCCGCTCACTCTCTGTTAAAATTCTGCTCTCTCTCTCTTTCTCTAGGGTTTCATCTTCATCGCTCTCCCTCTTTTATCTCCATCGATTGATCTATCTTACATCGGCTTAGGGTTTATTTGTTAAATTGATCGACCATGTCTTTGAGGCCAAACGCGAGGACAGAGGTTCGACGGAGCCGATACAAGGTTGCCGTCGATGCGGAAGAAGGTCGTAGAAGAAGAGAAGACAACATGGTCGAGATCCGGAAGAACAAAAGAGAAGAAAGTTTGCAGAAGAAGAGACGAGAGGGTCTTCAAGCTCAGCAATTCTCCACTCCAATCACTCCTTCGCCATTCGATAACAAGAAGGTACTTTTATCGCTTATTGATCTATTACAATACTTCTGATTCTTTTTACTTTTTTGGTATTCGGAGTACATGATCGAATCTGCTTAACTAGTTTAGGGCCTGTTTGCTGAACTGAAAATTTACTACTAAATTGTATTGAAAGTAAATGAATAAAAAAAAGATGCAAGACTGTGACTAATATAATTGAATAAAAAATGGGTTTAGCAGAATTAGTCTTCAATAAGGCGGGCACACAAGATGGTTTCAACAATAAATCAAACGTGTTTTTCCCCCCTTTTCCTTTGCCGAATAATCAAACATGGGTTTGAGTATAAATCCTAGAATTATCATAGGATATGACACCCGCTCTTAAATTTTTGAATTTTGAATTCTACTGATAGATGTAATTCATATGAGTCATGTTGCATTAGGAAGAATTGTACAATTTGTACCTCATGGAATTGTCCTGAAGTCGTGCCCTTTATGCACAAGCTTAATGGTGAAAATTCAACCACAATGTTAGTCTTGCAATTGTTTGTGTATCCTTTTTAGTTTATGAATGTTGTGTGTGTTGGTTCGTAAGTATTGGGTTTTCCATTTGTCTGTCCAGTGTGATAATGGCTTGTCATATTGGGTTGCAGTTGGAGAGTCTTCCTACAATGGTTGCTGGAGTCTGGTCTGAGGATGGAAACTTGGAGCTTGAGGCTACCACCCACTTCCGGAAACTGCTTTCAATAGGTTCTTCAGACGTCATCAATATTTTTGTTAGCTTTTATTCCTTACGGTGTATCTCCTGTTAATTTTTTTTTTCTTGGTCTCTTCTGTATTTTGGTATAGAGCGTAGCCCACCGATTGAGGAGGTTGTTCGAGCTGGTGTTGTTCCACGTTTTGTTGAGTTTCTTGCAAGGGATGATTTTCCACAGCTTCAGGTTTAAAATGGACTGATTTTATATTTTACTTCCGACTTGCCTAGTTATGCTTTTATTGAAGTTTATGTGGCTGTTGGTTTCAATGCTGGTTTAGTTTGAGGCAGCTTGGGCTCTCACGAATATTGCATCTGGGACTTCAGAAAACACAAAAGTTGTGATTGAACACGGTGCTGTTCCAATATTTGTGAAACTTCTCGGTTCTTCAAGTGATGATGTCCGTGAACAGGTATACTTAATTTAGACATACCTTTTTTTTTAAAAAAAATCAACTCTGGTTTGTGCTTATACATGTGAATGGTGCAATACTGCAAGCAATGAGAATGTTATTGATTTTACCATGCCTCTGGGGACTATAGGCTGTGTGGGCATTAGGAAATGTTGCTGGTGATTCACCAAGATGTCGTGACCTTGTTCTTGCTCATGGAGCATTGATACCGTTGCTGGCTCAGTTCAATGACCAGGCAAAGCTGTCAATGCTAAGAAATGCCACATGGACATTGTCAAACTTCTGCAGGGGCAAACCACAGCCGCCATTTGAGCAGGTTAGGCTTTTAGTTTATGTACTTTGTAGTGTAGTTTTTAAATGTATATATGTAGCCTTCTAATGTTTTTATGTCCACTAATCAGACAAAGCCTGCTCTTCCTGCTCTTGAGCGTCTCATACACTCAAATGATGAAGAAGTTCTTACTGATGCTTGCTGGGCATTATCTTATCTCTCTGATGGTACAAATGACAAAATCCAAGCTGTTATTGAGGCAGGAGTTTGCCCCCGACTTGTTGAGCTTCTAATGTGAGTATTGTCATTGTTGCAGAATAATGCAGATTATCATTCTTAAGTCTTTGTCACACCGCACACAATTCTGAATGCTCTAATCTCTTTGTCTTGGCTCTTAGGCATCCATCTCCTTCAGTACTTGTTCCTGCTCTCCGAACAGTTGGAAATATTGTTACGGGGGATGATATCCAGACTCAGGTAATTAACAGCCTTGCGTATTTATTGAGCCTGAGCATGTTGTGATTCACTTCCTTGTTGCATGAGTCTATTTGCTCCTCATTACAGTGTGTGATAAACCATCAAGCTCTCCCTTGCCTTTTGAGCCTCTTGACGCATAATCACAAGAAGAGCATCAAGAAAGAGGCGTGCTGGACCATTTCAAATATCACAGCTGGGAATAGGGAACAGATACAGGTAAACAAACACTATCTCTGATTATGAATTAATGCTCTAAGCTGCTGTTCATGCTTTCATTTATCTATATATTTGCTTTTGCACCTTTCCTTTTTTGGGCTGTCTTTATTGTAAGTGAAATTTTGTAATAGATACCATTTTGAAATTTGTTCAGGCAGTTATTGAGGCTGGTATTACTGGCCCCCTCATCCGACTGCTTGAGAATGCTGAGTTCGATATAAAGAAAGAGGCTGCTTGGGCTATCTCAAATGCTACATCTGGTGGTACGCATGAACAGATCAAGTATGTTGATGTGTTGATTTTATCAATATTGTTGTCTAAGTAGATATCTTTCTATTGGTTGCTTCAAATTCTAAACTGGAAGATCCATATTGATATTGGGGGCAGGTGGTTGGTTAACCAAGGGTGCATAAAGCCATTGTGTGATCTCTTAGTTTGTCCAGACCCAAGAATTGTCACTGTCTGTTTAGAGGGGCTTGAGAACATTCTGAAAGTTGGTGAAGCTGAGAAGAACTTGGGAAATACTGGAGATGTAAATCTTTATGCTCAACTGATTGAGGAAGCTGATGGCCTAGACAAGATTGAAAATCTCCAGAGTCATGACAACACTGAAATTTATGAGAAGGCTGTAAAGATTCTTGAGACATATTGGTTGGAAGAAGATGATGAGACATTACCTACAGGCGATGCCTCCCAGCCTGGATTCCAATTTGGTGGGAACGAACTCTCTGTACCTTCTGGAGGATTCAATTTTAGTTAAAAGGGTATGTACTTCTGCCGCGTTGATATTATTGTCCAGGCCTGGACAATGATTCTGAATTCATCATGACAGGCATGATTCATATACTTTGGGTCAATTTGAGCCAACAATAGTTTTAAACTGCATCCAATTTGATAGCCCTTGGTTACCACCCCTTTTGAAGTGCACCTTTTGTTATTATTACCATTTCCATTGACCCTTGGTGATGTCTGTTCGAGTGTCTCAACATTTTCCAAACTGCTAGTTTTCTTGACCTTGTCCTTATGACCCAATGAACACTTCCCCGTTGCTAAGTGGCCATATTCATGTCCATAGTTGACACCTCCTTCAACATGACAATGAAGATGTTAATTTCCAATGTTAAAAAATTTCTTAGGAAAATACATTTGACCTTTGTAATTGAGAAGAAATTCATCAAAAGTAAATTGAATATTAAAGAAAGAGAATTGAAAGTATAGGCCTATTTATGTTTTTGTTATGATGTCTATTGCAGGAGGTCCAGGCTGATGGAATTCATGTTGAAGTGAATGTGTGGCCAAATGAGTCCGATTTGCTCGAGATTTAGAGCAGTTGAAGAGACGTATTGGAGTATTGTTTATTTTGGAGCTTATTAATAGTGAGATTGTGGTATACTATGAACTGGAACAAATCTTGGCTGTTTGGGGTTCTCGGTGTTGCAGGTGGAATCTCAAGAAAAGTGTAATTTGTCTCTCTTTTCTGTTTTGTGATTACAATTTATATTTCGAGTCTAGTCATCAAATATGAAGGGATAGGCATCCGGCTGCCTAATTTTGGGTGTCTATACTTGCTTTGCCTGCTCTATTAATAGGAGAAATAAGGGGGGGGGGGATTGTATACAGTCAAATTATCTTCTTCTTGGAGGATTTGTTTGGTCTGAGTAATTGTCAATTTGGCCTTTCTGTCCTGAAGGGCCCTCTCTCCATTTTTAGTTTGGTGAGAGGAAGGAAAATAACTGGTGGTCTCTGTATTATGTCAAACAGAACAATGGTTGGATGCAAGAGTATGCTTGCACCAACAAACATCAAGTTTTCATAAAGATATTTTGTATTTTGATGCTTTAATGCTTGCTTCTTTATCCTTTTTATCTTTGATTGCCTTCTTTAGATTGTTCTTGCATTGAGTGAGGTGTTAAATTTTTCATTTAACATTTGGTTGGAGGAAACTTTATTAATTTGATTCTATTTGTCGTATTTCTTGTCTAAGAGAAAAAAATTTTTAGTAGGAAATATGAAATTGTGTAAAAATTCAAATTTTTTTATAAGAAAATTAAAATATCATCATATTATTAGTATTTATATTAAAAGTTTTATTTAATTTTGATTGAATCTAATTTTAAACTTGTTTTAACCGGGCTAAGGAAATGAATTTGACAATTCTTTTCCTGGGAAGAAGGCCTGATTTGCTTTCGGATTGGAGTCAAAATGTCGTAGATGTTAAATTTCCATTGATTTATTGATATAAAACTCAATTTGTTTTTTCTATTTGTTCTATTTTTTAATTAAAATAAAAAATATAAATTCTGTAAGTAAGAATTGAAATTTTTGTAAAATAGATCGAAGCTATTGTAACATCAATAGCTTTTTACATCAAAAAATCCACCCAACGTCAGTTAACTTTATTCTCAGTTTTTTTTACAGTGCGAAAGGTTGTATTTCACATCAGTCTAATAGTTACAATTTTTTTTTTCTCTAATTTGATAATCATAGGTTTAAATCACGATGTAACAAAAAAAAAAAAAAGGTCGTATCTCACATTTTTCCCATGATAATGCATGATTTTGCTATTAGATTGGGATTTTGCTTAGCTTAATTAGGTCATAAGGATTTTCATATATTAAGAATTTGAAAGCTCGGATCTTTATTGAAGGTTTAAATGGAGGGAGTAGGACATTGCTTCCAGGCGAGTATAGCACAAGATTTTTTTTTTTTTAAATATATAAGAAAATTTGAATTTAAAATTTTAAAAATAAATAATATCAATTAAATTATAACTCAGACACAAGATCATTAGCTAAATCTCTAACTGATACAACATAAGACCGGAACAACCGCGTAACATTCTATCAGTTTAACCAACCAAAATGGCCCCAAAGCATATTCCTGTATTTTGTTCCGGTATTGATTTCTTGTGAATATTGTTAGTACCATGGACAAAAAGCTAATGATTATAGTGGAGCCAATGTATATACAGGGTATGAGCTATGGTACAATACAAAAGTCCCATTCAAAAACAATGGTTTTTAAGGTACGAAAACAAGCCATCCCATCTTAGCTCATCCACCAAGACTGGTCCCAGATGGGCATATCCAGGAAAAATACCAACTCAATTCTTCAAAAAAGATCACATGTTGCAATCATGTACCATGCTTACCTCTACTCTTAAATCATATAATAGTCCCATCGCCCTTTATTAACCCACCAGTGAAACTATCATAAAACCAAAACCAAAAACCCAAAACAACCAAAAACAAAGACAATACCCGTCAATAGGTTGAAATTCTCTACACAAAAGGCAAATAAACCTCTCAAAGATAACCATCACAAGCTCAACAACTGTTATTTGAAAAAAAAAAAAGAAAAGGAAAAAAGAGAAAAATGAGAAGCGCTATCCCATCTTCCAGAGGATCAGATGAGGAGGACAAAGCCTCAGACCCTCCTTATTGTTGGTGGAGATCAGCCTCAGGTTTCAACCAAAGTGCTGTCAAGGTTGAGTTTTCAAGACTCTCAAGTCTCACGCCAAGGCAGAGACTTTTTAGGGAGTTTGAGAGACTTGCAGTCTTAGCAGAAGAGGGTGTTGATGAGCTACGTCACAAGCTTCTCACTTATCGTCCTGGTGATTTTTGGGTACCCACTGGTGGCATTAGCAAAGAGGACATGAATATTCCTCCTACTATCACTTTGCTTTTGGTGGGTTTCTCTGGTTGTGGAAAAAGCTCTGTCATCAATCTCATGTACAGTGTTTTGGGTCGCTCTGGCCTCATTCCTTTTGCTCAAACTTCAGGTAACTCTCTCTCTCTCTCTTCTCTCCTCTCCTTTTTATTACTTGGTTTTCTCTTTTAATGCATGTTTTGTACTTCGTAGTCAATTTATGCCGTGTTCATAAATACACTTATTTTTAGAATGAGACTTTTCTTACCGAAGATTTCATAGTAGTTTTTTGTTTTTTGTTTTTATTTTAGTTTCTTCAATTTTTCCTCTTGTCGTTTTTTTTTTTATTTAATTCAATAGCTTTGAATATTAAGACCCTTTGTCAAGCGTGATAGTGATGACTTTACAAGTAAGATTGAAGGGTTGAAGTAAATTTATATACTCAGTTGCTCCAAAGTTTTAAACTGACAATAATGATTGATGTTCATTGTAGCTACTAAGGGGTCTTCAAGTCACACACCTATGTATATGCAAGAACACAACGTTTTGAGGTCCATGAGAAATGGGTTTTGTGTGTACGATGCAAGAGGTTTTGAATACAATCGAATGAATGAAAATATTGAAGAGTTGTCGCATTGGATGAGTGAGGGGATCCACCATAAGCAGCTGTGCTTGAGATCGGCAGACGAGGTTCCCATTAAAGAATTGAACTCAGGGAGACAAATATCAAAATCATCTTCGCAGTATACAAAGAGGGTTGTCAACTATGTCATGGTGGTGGTCAATCTCGCAGAGATTTTCAAAGCTCTTAAAGAAAGTGACCTCAAACCTTTAGAGGCTACCAAAGAGATCTTCTCTTCTTCTGCTCTAAGAAAATGCAGTAAGCTCTTTTCTCCTCATTTTAATTTCCTTAAATCACTTTTTTTATTTTTCGTTTTTCCTAATTGTTATCCAGATGAAAACAAATAATAACAATTTAACACTATTTAATAAAGATAAAAATTCATTAATACTTTCTAATAATTAATAAAATTAAGTTACTATATTTCGATCCAAATAATATTAAGTATAAACATAGAAAGTAAAATCCATAGAAAATATCATTATAAGAGTGATGCTATATAGATCAAATGATTTTTGGATTAAATTAATAAAATTTCAAGTACAATTTAAATTATCATATTATTGATTTTTGTTAAATTATTAATAATGTTTTTCCTAATTTAAATAAATATTTAATTAAAATTTAATTAAAATATATTAATATAGCTTGTTTTATAGACATTAATTCATTTGAGGGTGTAACATAATACTTAAATTGGACAAAATAAAAAATATAAATATATTTAATTCGATTAAATTAGGAACTCCATGATCTTAGTGTCTTGTCTCCGAGCTTTGGGTTACTGATTTGTCTGGCATCTTAGGGTCTGGTGTCTCTTCCGGCACTTTCGTCGAACATGCAGTGCCTTTAATATTATTTTAATCATTTTGTTTATTTGGGTCTTTTGGGTGATTGCGTCCTACACTTCCTCTGATTTGAAGGTCTTCTTGGCCATCATGGGGTGGGGTGTCCCATGCAACGGACGATATAGTCATGAGATTCCCCGTTTCTTTTTTTTGTCATTTTGGTAACTTTGGACTAAAGGATGGAAAAAAATTCTTACATGGGTTAAGTGGGTCGGTGTCATAAACAGACCCCTTGTGTTGGATACTCATGAGTGGCCCTACATTTTCAAATTCAAATAACTTACAAGGTATAGTTTCATGTTAGAATCTCATACTCGGCAGGGGAATCTTAAGGGCGTGAATTGGGTGCACAGCTAATCTATCTCACACATTTTAATTTTTATCCTTAAAAAACACAAAATATACTATAATTTTGCTTTGTCACTCGGCAATTTTGCTTAAGTACCCTTTCCACGGCCTGAGAAGCATTAGAAATACTAAAAATGTCTCGGCAGTGAGACATTTTTACTTAGAAGGCACCGCCATATTAACAACTTATTTTAAATAATGGCACCATCTTGTCAAATGGCAAATATTTGATATATAAAATATGAATATTGATACAAAATACATAACATAGATTTTTTTTTGTACTTGGACTAATCAGTATTTAGAGTTATATTCTGACTAATTTGACCCGACCTGCTGTCCGATCCTCTCTTTAGGAAGAATTCTCTCAACGTAATTGTTTTTATTTTCAAAATTTGAACCCAGATTTAATTGTTTTTAAGAAACTCTAATCATTGTATTTGGATACTATTATCATTTGGTGTAATACAGTATTTGACCAAATCTATGTTAATTGTGGATGTAGATGAGAATCCAATATTGATCTTGACGCACGGCGACAAATTATCAGCAGAGGAGAGAATTGATTGCAGGTTGAAAATATGTGAATATTTGGGAATATCCGAGACCACAGGAGTCTACGATGTTGTGTGCTTAACTGAGTATGGATTTCTAGCAGACGAAACAGACCGAGTTACAGCATATGCCCTAACTGAAGCAGTCTATAGGGCATTGCTAATTTCCGACAGAGGACATGCCCCAAAAAAGAAAGTCAGTGACTTGCCAATGATCATCCTCTCGTGGCTCCTTCTCGCCATTGCCACATTGTTTTCTCTTCTTGCTGATCTCTTCTCTAGGATCAGCCGTTCCAACAGACTTAGGTACTAGATTTCATGTACTGCAGTCCAAAGGATTCATTACTTAGGATTTGCAAAATTTACAGAATTTGAGGAGTCTCTAGTTTCTCTCTCTATAGATCCTCCACTAATTTCTGTAAAATAAAAGATGCGTCAAACTCAGGACTGCTGTAGTCTTTTTTACTTTTTTTAGTGTTTTTTGATGTAGAAAGGCAGCTTTATGATTTTGAATTCGAAGCAATTAGGATTAAGATTATGTATCCTGTGTTTCTCAATGTTAGCAGGTCTTAATGTTAAATATACAAGATTATGATTTATGATACATAGAGACTTACTATATATACCTCTAGTGTTGGATAAACCTATGTGCAAGCAACTGCATCTTTGGTGGATTTATATTACTATTTTACTACATTTTTGAAAGGATAAAAAAAAATTCCTTTCAATTTTAATTGTGATTAATAAAATGTGGTAATTATCACTTTATACCTTACATTTTTGCACCAAATCTTACTAACATTTCATTTTAATATATTTTTAAATTTTTTTCTTGATTAATTTGAAAGGTATTTTAATCGATTTAAAATTATTTAAATTTGAAAGTTTTTGATTTTTTGCTGATATTGACTGCCGATTTCAATTTGGTCCAATACATGAATCATTTGGTTTATCTAATATTACTCTTAGAATTTCATTTAATATGTATGAATCTATATTTGACATTTAAGTTTTAATGTATAATTGTCAAGTTATGTGAATATCATGTGGTTGAATGGTTCATATAAAAGGTTTTGAGATCAATTCGCATTAGCACAAAAACGAGAAAGGTTTGATTACAGGGAGAGAGATCCCACTGCACACAATCCAATTAATTTACAAAAGACTTTTTTTTTTCCGGATCAATATCCAAAATTATATTTCAATTAATTCAGTTCGAGTATTTATTGGGTTCATTTTAGAGGTAATTGTTTTAATATAGTTTTTTTATTTCTAAATT
Organism: Dillenia turbinata; assembly: GCA_037126225.1. NCBI lineage: Eukaryota > Viridiplantae > Streptophyta > Magnoliopsida > Dilleniales > Dilleniaceae > Dillenia > Dillenia turbinata. The sequence goes on from JBAMMX010000006.1 coordinate 1,160,110, forward strand.
TGAAATCTGAAATTTGATTAATAGACGTAACATTTTTACCAAAAAAATCGACTATCCATTGATTCAAAAATATATACTTGTATATATGCACACAAATATCTATAATAATGATAAAGAAGAAATTTAGGAAATTCATGTATAGTTTTGTTATCCATCTAATTATTGTTATGAAGCATTGGTTTTTATTTTTGAATCGTTACCGTCTGCAAATTTTTATACACATGGCGTACATCTACATAGCTCCCCTCCTTCCTTGCAATTTCACATATGAGATCATTACACAAAAGACTAGTGGCTTCCCTTCTATCATTGTGCGTCCCGTCTCACGCATTATTGCTTGGGAAGTGCCCCGGAGGCACCTTTTTGTCAACAAGGTTCTTAATAAATTGGACTCTGTGCATTACTTGGTTTGGATCTTAGGATTGGCTCTGTAAATTTGGGCTGTGGTTGAATGAAAAGGGGGTACCTAGTTGACCATATAATTCTTAAGTATGTGGATCTTCTAATTTTCTAACACTAGAATTTGAAATAGCTCCTATTACATTTGTACTTCAAATAATCATTATTTATATCTAAAATCCTAAGATTATGTAGCTGAATCTTTAAAGACACAGGTCTAGATAGAGGTTTAGAGCGAGCTAGAAATCTTATTATTTTCTATATATAGGAAGGGAGGTCGAATATTTCTTAGTTTTTTGAATAGAAAAGGAAGAAAGAGAAGAGAAATGAAAAGTTGAATTATTCTAGAGAAAGAGATCGAAAGTTTTTAAATTTATTTCAAGAGGGGCTTAAAGGGAGATAATTATTCATAATGAATAATATAATGATCAAAACTTGATTGTAACTTTTACAATTAATGTGTAGTGTAGAATTTCAGATCACATCTCATTAGGTATTATTTTAAATACTTTAGCTTTGACAGATCTTGAAATTAGATATAATAATTGTTTGTTTTTTGATTACACAAGATTTAAATTTCGATTCATGAGTTTGGAGAGAGGGTGTTCCCGGGCAATCCCCTTGGGGATAAATTTGGATATACAAATGTTTTGTTAGTTTAATAGTTAAGTATTAATACCCCGTAAACAAGATTTTTAATTCAAGTCTTGCACATGTCAAAAATGGATTCTGAAAGAATTTTATCTCTTAAAAATCTAACCTGATTCAAATTAAATTTAGTCGGTCCAATATAGATGCCTGTAATTATTTTAATCCCTCTTAAAATCGAGGATCCAAATAAAGAAATTGAATTTAGTGCTCTAAATCCAAGTCTATAGGGCCCAAGTCCTTATTCTTAAACAAGACATGAGAGGACCTTATAGGGAGAGAGAAGTCAATCCATGTTTATATTTATCGATCCACCCAGATTGAAATTATGGGTCCAATTACTATTGGATCCGAAAAGAAGGTCCAAGTTCATTTCATACGTAAATTTCTTTTGTGGGTTTGGCCTCTTCTCATTGATCAGTGACTGATATTAGCTGTCTACAATTTGGCATAAAATTAGTACTTATCAATGCCCCCACACTAACTGAAATTGGGTCTAGGAGTGACTGCTGATTTTGTATGAAACCTCCTAAGAGTGTATAATGGAGGGTAGTATTTGGACTATAATGCAACGCCTTAGTACAATTGGCGGTATAATGCTTTCATGTCCAAAACTTGGAAGACAAAATGAATTATGACAAGGGCTAAATTCACAACATATTCCAAAATTCTTGTCTAGCCAATGGCAAGAACAACCTAGAAAAGGGAATAGAACAAGGGAACTCCCAACCATGAAAGTGCCAAAAACAACTTCAAACTTCACTCGCTGCTATATAATATATATATATATATATATATATATATATATATTTATTTATAAGGTGAATGATTTCAGACCGATTAGCTTGCTCAACACAACTTATAAGGTGTTAGCTAAGCTCATTGTCCAGAGACTAAGACCTTTACTCCAAGACCTAATGGGCCACCACCAGAGCAGCTTTCTGCCACGCAGAGGTATTGCTGGTAATATTGTAGTGGTTCAAGAAATCATCCATTCCTTGTGTAAGTCCAAGGGAAGGAACCATGGGATGATCTTAAAGATAGACTTTAAAAGAGCTTATGATAATGTTTCCCGGAGTTATCTAGGGAAGGTCTTGCTAGATAGTAACCTCCCCCTGCCCTTGGTCAAGTTAATCATGTTCGCTGTAACGTGCGGGAAGGTGTTGCTAATTTGAAACGGAGAAGTTCTTACTCCTATGAAGACGAGCCTGGGGTTGAGGCAGGGTGATTCGCCGTCCCCTTATCTTTTCATTTTGGTCATGGAAAGGTTGGCCTATATGATCCAGGATAGGGTCTGAAATGGAAGATGGAGACCTATCAAAGTATCGGGGAATAGCCCACCGATATCTCATTTATTTTTCGCTGATGATTTGCTTCTTTTTGCTGAGACGAAATAGTTGAACTTAAGTGTCATCCTTGAGTGTCAAAAAGAGTTCTCAAAGAAGAGTAGTTTGGAGATGAATGCTGTTAAATCTAAAATCTAATTCTCCCCAAGGACACCTTGGACTACCAAAAACTCGCTCACTGTGGTGAGTAGATTTGCCCTCTCCGATAATTTGGGGAGGTATTTGGGAGTGCCAACCATTCACAAGAGGATTAGAAGGGATTTCTACAACTACTTAATTGAAAAAGTTCAAAATATGCTTAGTAGTTGGAAATCTAAAGTGTTAAATCCAGCGGGGAGGAGAACTCTTATTCAAGCAGTTAATACCGCAATCCCCTTATACACTATGCAAACGGCTCGGCTCCTAAGGGAAACCTGCAACAAATTAGACAAGATTAATAGAAGCGTCCTGTGGAGGAGCAAGGAAGGGGAGAGGAAGATTCATCTTGTAGATTAGGATACCGTGTACAAGCCTAAAAAGCTGGGAGGTCTGGGTCTGTGAAAAGCTAGAGAAAATAACATGGAAATGCTTGCTAAGTTGGGTTGGATGGTGGCTAAGGAAAGGGAAAATTTGTGGTGTAAGATCCTGATCTCCAAGTACCTGAGAAGGGATACCATCTTCAATTACAAGAGTAAGGCAGGAGGATCTTGTGTTTGGAGGGGAATTTGAACAGCATGGTTTGCTTGATTGAGGGAGCCAAATGGAGAGTGGGTGATGGTATAAAGATTGACTTTTGGAGAGATATATGAGTTAGAAATGAGAGATTGTCTGATCATGCTATTATTCTTCCTAATGTGAGAGACCTTCTCTAGATGAAGGTAGGGAACTTTATTGATGGGGAGGGTGGTTGGAAAATTTGTGACCTTAGAAGTTGGATCTCAGAAAAGATGTGGGAGTGGTTAGTGGTATTATGATTCCCATAGGGGAGGGAGCTAAAGAAGAGCTCATTTGGGGAGCTACGAAGAATGGCGAATTCTCTGTCTCCAGTGCGTATGAGGTGTTGCACTTGTCCCTTGGTTATAACGGTCAAGCGAAAGAGGGGTGGAGTTAGGTTTGGAAAGCCAAAGTCTCGGAGAGAGTAAAGTTCTTCTTGTGGACAGCGGGCTTAGAAAAATGCCTAACAAATGTAGAAAGAAAAAGAGAGGTCTTTCGGAGGATGACTCTTATGGGATGTGTGGGGAGCAAGAGGAAACACTGATCCATATTCTTAGGGACTGTAGAGAAGCTAGGAGGTCTAGAGAGCATTGGGGTCAATTTTGGATGAAGATAAGGAGTTCTGGAAGGATGATATCAGGAACTAGTTAAGGAAAGATACCAGCAGCTTAGAGGGCTTTATCTAGTTATATGATGTAACACCAGACAAGTTTGGATTTATAAACATGTAATCTAAATGTCATTATTTGAAAAATCCCTATATTTTGTAAAATTTTGGAAGAGTAGTTGATTTTAAAAATAAATGTGAAATCTTGCTTTTGAGTTTGTTCAGAAAATTCATCAAATATTTGATTGGCAGATGTTTTAAATTTTAAGTGATCGGTTAGTAGAATGTTAACGTTCGGTAGAGTTAAATTATATTCAGTATTCAGAAGAAATTGAGGCGTCGGTGGAAAACTGCTTCCCTAGTAAAGCTGTGCATTTGATAGATTAACTTTTCAATTTTTGATTTTTGACGGGTGATCGGTGGTTTCTATCTATCGGTAACTGACGGTTATTTTACCAATCAAGAACCAGAATTCTACTCCATTCATTCGATTGGTATATCCATTCGGCTCATGATGTTTACTTTACCAAATTTCAAAATTTTTATCCGGTATACTATAATTCCATTTAAACTGATCGATTATTTCACCATCGATCGGTAATGTGTACTATCGATAATATGAGACTTGTGAATTTCATTTTCATCATCCATCGATAATGTTTTTGACTGTTCGGTAAAATCATTCATCGATATATTTCCCTACCATTTTTCAGTACAGTACAATTAGGTCCCATCGGTAAATGGAGGAAGTTGTAATCTTGGGTAGACTTGTTATTTTATAATTTTTATATACCCATTGGTATAAGTTTACCGGCTATTATTTGCAAATGGAAATACCCCATCGGTAATCACTTTACTAAATTTTCACATGTTCCATCGGTACTGAACAATAGATCCATTTTCACATGTTCCATCGGTACTGAATAATAGATCCATTTTCACATTTTTCAAATCTCGATCGGCTACCGTAGACAACATTTATAAATTTTTTTTAAGCAGTGTAATTTATTCTACTCCTATCGGTCACTCTTGAGTTTAATAAATTTATTTATTTAGTTATTTATTTTTTACTGTTACTTTTATTATTATTTTTATTTTCAATGTTATTCGGTATTGATTTTGAAATAACCAATCGGTATCAATATTGTAAAACTTCTCTGTTTGAAACATTTAAATTTCAGAAATTTGTTTCATCATTATTTGCATCCATAGGTAAGAGTCATCCAACAAAGGTATCGATCAATAAGAGAGCCATCCGGACAAACCTTCCCAAATTCCTCTATTTTCCCTTACTGAACAGCAGCGATGCACATATGAGAATCCACCAAAGTCTTCAAAGTCCTTCGTGAGTTACATTTGTTAAGATTTGCTCTCATAACCTACCACTTTCCAAAAAGATAATTTGTCACCGGGCTATCCAACATCTTCAATTATATTATGTAAAACTTATATTTATTCTTATATTTTCAGGATGCCCAAACTTTTGCTTATTCTCTGCGAACTTGCATTTCTCATTTCAAATCTTTATTTATCGACTGCCAAACATATTTTACCAACCGGACAGAACTATGAGCACTTAAACTTATTTGGAGTGACTTTTCCCAATCACCCAAGAATACATATTGGACATTTGTGTAATTTATAAGTAAACAAGAGTTATTTAGCAATTATGAGAAAATGGGTTGTAAATGAAGAGCAGTGGTGAGACATTAGAACCCACGAAGGCCAAACTTTATTTTTTTTCTTCTTCATTTTCTCTCTCGGTTCGCACTTTCTCTCTCTCTTTCTTCATGTTTCTTTCAAAGATCAATCAAAATACCTCTAGACCCACACTCTAAAAGTTTCAAAACTCATGACCCAACCTCTAGCAAGTTAAAGTTAGTGAAAGAGTTGAGATTTTTAACAAAAGAAAATCTAGAGTTTGATCGTGATTCGACTTGAGACAAATCGGAGACTAAAATTTAGGTAATATTTTTAATTTTAGTTTGAGTTTATTTTTCTCTTTCATGACTTTGGAGTTATGCTGAAATTTGATGAAATAGAATTGGTTGGTTTTGAGTCACCGTAAGTGAAAGAAAAATTGAGTATTCAATGTTAGGATTTTGGGTTTTCTTGAAAGAATTGATATTGATGATGATGGATACTTGGTTGTGTCCCTTAGGAGTTGTCGAAAGCTGAACAAGCGGGACATTCACTGCAGAGACGTTCGGGAGTGACTATCGTTCCTAGTACTGTGAGTGAGACTTTGATACTATGTTTTTGATTGAACCAAACTCCTGTTTTATAACTTTCCAAATGACATATTTCATGGCATGTGTGAGAACAGATGATTTGAGCTATGTTTTATAAATATTCTTTTGTGATTCATTGGAGTGTCCCAAATGATTGGTTTAAATGTTATTCATATACGGTTTGAAATGAAAAGATGTTGTGCCACTGTTGAAATCTTGATATGATTTATATGTTATCATTGTATTGCCGCACTGATTTGAAATGTGTTAACAAAATACATTGGCACACTGTTTTTGATATGATTTGATGATATGTGTGGGTCGGATGCCTACATGTGATATAATGATATGATGATATATCCTTAAGAGATTTCCGTAGCTACGAAAGACTTTGGCAGTGGCACCCATTGTGTTCGGATACATTTCGACCGGAGGTATCCCCTAAACGCCATATGTATAGTTGCGCTCGGATAAACCAAAATTTGGGGAGAACGTGTGTTACGCCACAGTCTAGTTCCGAGTGAGGTACTATACTCGATTTGTTGATTATACGTATAGACACGGGCTAGCCGGTTGAATCAAATGTGGGGAGGACATGTGTTACATCACTGTCTAGCACTTGGTGAGGTCTGTGGTCAATGTTGGGGTAGAGAGCTAATTTTATATACTTGCATATGAAAACCCCCAACATGCTCGTCATTGGTTGAGATAGACCACTGTCGGGGTTATTTTATTGGCAAGCTTTATATGATTTTGGAATTGTAAATGGATGCATACTTTGATACTATTATGTGTGATATATGATCACTTGGTTTCTGGACATGACATACTTGATTTTGATATCATATTAGTTTTGAAAGGTACTTTAACACTCCATACTCACACTCATTATCGAGAACATATTGTTGATCCCCTCACTCACTGAGTATTTCCTCATAGTACTCACCCCTCACTTTCTTTGATTTTATAGATAAATTGACAGAAAGACTTGTCGAGAGAGTTCGACATACCTGATTTGTATTGAAGACCTTGGACTTTGGGTATGGTATCGACCATTCTTCCGCAGTGATGTATTTGATGATGTTGGATGATATATATATATATATAGATATATATGTATTTTATTATTATGACAAATATATATATATACATTTGAGATTTATAGAATGACCATTGTATACATTTATTGGAATGACTGTAAATATGTTGTGAAATGAAATTGAAACTCTCAATATGTTGTACACTTATGCATTGAAACAAATATCTTACATTTTATATTCTTTACTTAGGAAAAATAATATTTTGAGGAAACATGTTTTATACAGGTGTTGGTGTTAGCCTTCGTTGTTTTGATAAGCGTGTCGAGTGGTGACAGCATACGGGGTGACGGACGGCTGTTCACGGCCTCAGATCGAGGATCGGGGCGTGACACATGAGGACATCTCTTTTCCTGTAGTTGTGTGGTCCCCGTGGAAGAGGAGATGTATGCTGGCCATGGAGAACAAAAGAGAAGATGCTCAAGGTCTGGTTAAGAAAGTCTACAATCTTAGTAGGTCCTGGAACGACGCCTTTATGGATAGGCACAATATCCTTAGGAAAATTGAGAAGTGGATTAAGTGGCATCCTCCTGAGAGGGGAAGAGTGAAATCAATTCAGATGGTGCAGTAGATTTGGCCTCTGGAAGAGCTTCTACAAGTGGCATTCTTCGAAAGGAAGAAGGTGACTGGTTAATGGGATATTACATCAATATAGGAATCACGGATTCTCTTACTGCTGAGTTGTGGGGTTTAAGAGAAGGATTAAGGTTAGCTAAGGCTTTGAAAATTCCAAATCTTAAAGTGGAGGTTGATTGGTTGCAACTTCTTAGCCTGCTAAATGGAGTTAGTTAGGAGGATCACCCTATTTGGCCTGCTGCTGCTGAGTGTAAAAATTTAATGACCGAGTTGAAGGTTGATGGAGTGATCCACATCTTTAGGGAGATGATTCTAGCAAATGGGGGGTCAGAAAGTGCCTCCAGGAGTTATGTCCCTTGACCATCCCCCGCAGGAGATGAGCTTGTTGCTGCTCGAAGACAAGGTGGGAGTTGGAACTTTGCGTGAGTTCAAGGATAGGGCTGTTGGGACCGCTTTGAGCCTGTGGTTCTTTTTGCTTTCTGGTGTATTTTGGGTTTTGTTTCTTTCTTTCGTTTTCTACCAAATATATATACATATATATATATATATATATATATATATATATAAATGATGATCATTTTAAAATAATCTAACATAGATTTTCATGCTTAAAATTGAAATGTCATAAATAAATTTTCTAAGATCTAGATCTAGGTTGAATCACTGATCCTTTTCAATACATGGGTCAAAAGCACTATTATAAACAAATCAATCTTTAATTTTCACAATCCAGATACTCTCGATCGTGGTATATTATTTGATGTTATTCTCAAGAAACTCTCTGTCTTCAAGCCCTCACAATTGTGTCTCACTTGGGTCTCCTTGATTTTTCTATCTAGGTCACTTTCTCAACCTTCACAATTAACTTATTTGAAATTTAAAACTAATGAGAAGTTGAGTTGGTTTTCATAAGAAAACCACTCCCTTCGGTTCTCTCTCTATCATTTGTTTTCTTTGAATTTCAAATTTAAATGGGTCGGGTCAAGTCCTAATGGGCGACCCACCACCAGTTTCCAACAATATATATATATATATATATATATATATATATATAATATTATACACATCAAATGGGTTAAGAATTAAACTGAATAAATATTACATGACAATTTAGATACATATGTTCTAATCAATACATTTTTATTTCAATTGGTGTAAATATAATAATAATTTGATTTAAAAAAATTGATTAAAATATATTAATATGAATTGATAGATAGTAATTAATTTATTTAATTTTTAACTCAATCTCATTGTCCAAGTGAATTCAGTGATTTCCTATATGCTTTAGAGTCCATACCACGGAGAGAATGATAAGAAATCAGCCCAGCCCCATCTGGGTACGCTATTTATTAGTGATATCCCGCCAGTAATGTCCAATGAAAGAAATTATTCTGTAAATAAAGAGATTTTAGACCATTTATTCTCTTCAAATAATCATTTGTAGTAGCAATTTTTATTTTTTTTAATTTTATTGAAAAGTTTACCATTAATTATTTTGTCTTTTTGGGTCAGTACCACTGGTCTCTCTAATTAAATCAGTTGGTATTTATAAACAAGAAATTAATTAAAACATAATTATAAATAAATATAACAAACTGCATGTTTAAAAGCCCAAGATACTGCATGTTTAAAGGCTGCGGCTACATGGTGTTTGAAAACATTAAGGGTTTTTTTTTTTTTTTTTTTTTGTTATACTGAAATTTAAATTTAGATAGTTGAATTGAGAAAAAAAATTGTGACAATTAAATTGTTCTTAGAGATTTGAAAACATTAAGTTTAGACTCAAATAAAATTAAGTTGAATTTTTAATATAAGGTATTATTAATATAATAAGAATTTCGATTCTTTAAATTTTATATTTTATTAAAATTTTTTATTTTAATTAAAAGATGTCATAATTAGAATAAAATAAAATAATTAAAAATTAAATTAAATTTTTAAAAATGATATTTTTCAAAAGGCATGTAATTGTGAATTGTGATGACCCACAAGCCTAAACTGGGTTAGCTCTGAATTTTCTATTAGATTTTTTATTTTATTTTATTTTTTTCTAAGCTTGCTAAGCCTAGCTCTGGATTTGACCCACAGAAAAAAGAAGATCTGAACATTTTAAAGGCGCACAAAGATCTGTTTCCAAGACCCTAAAACGATGGATGACTTGATAGTTGTTCCTGCATGTTTTCGAGGATATCTTCGCAACCCTCTCTCTCTTTCTCTCTGTCTATGTAGCACACATGAATCTCTTCTGCTGCCGCATGAGTTAGAAAATTGGTATGAAAGGTAATGGTGGCTCAGTTATCATGAATTAATTATTTTTAAATTAAAAAAAATTAGGTTTTTTCATTTCTTTTTGAGGGGGACAAAAATTGAACCAAACCACCCACACGATCATCAAAGTATAATTGATGATATATTTAATTGACCAACTTACCCCTACTGGGGTATATACCTTTAAGTGATATTTAATCAAAGGATGATTATAACGAGTTCCTAAATTACGTTAAATAGTTATTTAAATCGGACTATTCAGATTTTTAATATAAATATTTAAATATTAAAATAAAAAAGAAATGAGTTTAAATTAATTTCCCACCAACTTTAGAAACCCAAAAGTAAGAAGTGGATTTATGATTTTGAAAAATTTTTACTTTATTTATAATTTTAAGATAAAATTAAAATTTTCATGCTAATACTAATGCATTGGCCGAGATGATTGGTCGATCGGTTCTTCCGTGCTTTTGGAAGAACTGATTCTTTGCTCGAGCCATGGGCACCAAAACTGAGATAGATAAGCTAATCGGGGCAGGACTGGAAGGGTATTAAAAAAATTGTCTGGCCTTGACTAGAAGACGATACTCATATGAAGAGAAAGGGCACTGTGTTACTGTGTCTTCTGCGAATAAACGGGCGGGATTTTGTCTCTTGCTGCATCCTTTCATAACCAGCATGTTTCTATTCAATTGCTTCCTCAACTTGTCTTTTTAAGGCTAATTATGCCCTGTCATCTTGCAAAGTGTTCAATTTGCTTCCTATGATACTTACTAGGATTGGTTGGGACATTTAGATTAAAACACAAATAGCTCTTCTTTCTTAGTTTACATGTTTTTGGTTAACTTATAAAAGATGGGTGGATTGCAAAAGTTACGCGGATCATATTGAAATAAAGTGTTAGATCTTTTAATCTACTCTCGAATTAAAAAATTGAAAATAAAAAAAATTACGTTGGGAAAGCTACCCCTAAATAAGGTCTTATAAACGTTAAAATCGAATTAATCGAAATATAATTCTAGATCTCAATAGCAAGTACCAAAAAAAAAAAAAAAAAGTCAAGAAGATCCCTAGACAGTGTTAAAAAAAAAATGGACCTAGGGGATCCATAAAGTCTAAAATTTAGCTAAAGCATTTTGACAAAAAATAAAGAGTCCAAGATCTCAAAAAAGTGCCACGTTGACCATGATCCATAAGGTCAACTTAAAATTCATGTGGCACGTATTGGTGTGGTTTCTTTCTCTTTTTTCTTTTGCGAAGGGATCGTGCTTCCATCCTATCAGTGTCAAAAGAGCCGGTCTGAAAAAGAAAAAGAAAAAGAAAAAAGAACTAACTATGCAATCTTGATTAGTTGATTATTTAGTACTACACTTGTTTTGAGAAATTAGTCTCAATTAAGATTGTGCAGAAGTTTTATACAAATGAAACACTCTGTAATAATAATTATTAGCCTCTTTTGTGAAAAGAATTGATTTTTAATTTATAAACCCATATATTTTCTATAATAAATTATTCACTTTTTATTTAAAATAAAATATTACAATAGAAATAAAATAAAATAGGGATAAACCAAATCAAATTAAACAAACTTAAATTTTCAGACAATTTGATTATGCATACTAGAGATATCATCGAGTCGGCCTTGGTCAGGGCCGGTCCTGTTTAGATACGGTTTCAGGAATCATGGGCCCGACTGGCTACGGTTTCTAGGCCGGGCCGGGTCAGGTCGGACTGATTCAAAAACTGTTTATTCTGGAATCGGCCTAGCCAGTGAACCTGAATCAGTGTGTAAGGTTAGGCCAGTTTAGTTTGTTTGTTTGTATTTTTTTTTTTTTTTAAACAAGCTTGTTGTTTTTCTTTTTTGAGGAACCTTTTTTTTTTTTAACTCCCTTATTTTCTTTTTTTTTTAACTCTTTTTTTTTTACTCTCTCTTGCGTTCTTTTTTTTTTTTTTTAAAAAATAAACTCTCTTATTTTTTTTAACTATTTTCTGTTCTTTTTTTTTAAACTCTTTTATTGTGATTTTTTTCTTCACTTTGTATTTTTTTTTGAAAATTTACTTTTTACGAATAAATAGATAAAAAATTAGAGACATAAAATTTTTATAGTGGTTTCATCGAATTCGGTATACGTCCACTGTCAAACTCTTCAGTTGGATTTTAAAATTCACTAATTTTTTATAGTTATATTATTTTGATTTATATACAAATTTGATTTTTTTTCTATTTACATAATGATTCTTATACAAAAAAAATATGTTTCTTCTTCTCCTTCTTCTACTTTTTCATCTTCTTTGGAGGTCTTGACAATGCCTTACATCCTTTTATACACATCTCTTCAATCTTATGCAAATTAATGATTCCAAAGTATCGTCTGCCAAATTTGTATACTTGTTGATTAATATTCGACCACCTGCACTAAAACCACATTCTGATGGCACTGTGGACACAAGAGGGGTTAATATATCTTTGATCATTTAGATCAAAATTAGATAGTATGATAAATTATTTCTCCACCAACCTAATATATCAAAAAAATTATCATCATCAAAACATTTTAACCTAAGTGTTTGTTTGTATAAAAGTAATTTATTAAATGTTGATGAAGAATTTTTTTATTTTTTTTCTAACATATATAAATGATTAAAAAAAATTAAAAATGATCTAATTGTTGTACTAATACTATTACTACATGTATCACTAGTATTTAAATTATTATATTCATTTTCATATAATTCAAACATGGTTTGTAAAGTATTAAATATTTATTGTTTTAAATGTTGTCAACTAATATATATTTTCATTGAAAAAGTTTGTACAAAACAATCTATTAACATTTTAACACATTCAACTTTATTACGTGGATTTAAAACACTTGTTATTAAATACAAAATAAAAATTTTTTCATAATATTTTAAAAATTTTACTTTCATTAGATCAACAATGTTATTAAGTCTATTTTCTTTTTCAAATTGAGTAAATACATAACAAATTTTACAAAAATTAGGTAATATTAAATGAGTTGTTGGATAGTTATTTTCAGAAAATAAATTTATACATATATAAAAATTTCTAATAATTTAGTTAGTGTAATTGTAAAATCAAAAACAGTATTATCAATAAAACCAAATTCATAAATAAAATTTACAAATACAAGTAAAATATTTCTAAAAGAAAATACTCCTTATAACATATCATAAGTTGAATTCCATCTAGTATCACATTCTAATTTAAATTTTTTATTATATAATTGACATATTTATCTAAATTCTTGAGTTTTTGTCAAAAAATTTTTTAATTTGATGAATCATGTCATGAATGGATTTTAAAACTATTTTTGTCATTTGTAATTCATTTCTAATACATAAATTTATAGTATGACATGAACATCTAACATGAAAAATGTTTTCATTTAAACAAATTTTTATAGTTTGTTTTAAAGTATTATCTTCATTAATATTAATTGAAATATTATTAAAAGATATAGAAAAAATTCTATCACTAATTCTAAATTTATGAACAATATTCGTAATTACTCTAACTATGTGAGAACCATTATATAGATAATCCCAACATTGAAAAGCTAACATTCTTTTTTCTAAAACCCATGAATTATTAATCTAATGTCATGTTATTACAATATAATATTCTTTTTTATATTCCTTTTGTCAAATATCTAAAATTAAAAAAAAAATGACATTAACTACTCATAAATTATGCAATTAATACCATTTTTTAATTTTTGATACTGATCTATTGAGCTCCTTCTATCGGATACTCTATTACTTTTTTTATAATCCAATTGTAAATATTTTTGAATATATTTTTTAAAAACGGGACATGCAACTATATTAAGTAATAATTCTTTTCTTATTATTCATTATATTTGAACAAATTTTTCTTTTTTTGCAATATATTTAAATATATCCATGACATTTCCTCCCCTAGTGGCTATTTGTGTTTGTTTTGTTTGAAATAATTTATTTGGATAATCTCTAACTAAGCGTCTCTTAAGTGTGTTTATTCCCCAACTCTACAAAAATTTATATTTTTTGTGACAAATTTTACTAATTGTCTTTTGTTTATCAATATTTTTAATAAAATATTTCCATATATTAATATCATTTTTTTTAGTACTTGTCGTATTAAATTGTGATATTAGGTTGATTTTTTTTTTTAAAATTTCAATATCTATATTTTTCAGAATTTCATCTTGAAAAAAAGAAAATAGAAGGAGAGGAGATTGTTGAGAAGTTTGAGAAAAATGTGCTCCATCCATTTTTTTAAAAAAATTGAGATTAATTTTTTTAAAAAATTATATGTAATGCAAACACACACAAATAATATATATTATGCAAAAAAAATTTTAAAGATGGAAAAATAATAAATGTACCGACTTGATGGAGATCGCGATTGTTTTTTGCCAAATCTTGAATTTGAGCTCTTAACTTTGAAATCTTACCGAATCTTAATCAATGTTATAGGGGGTAATGGTGGAAATGGTAGAGTTGAGAATGAGATATGAGAATTATGAAAATGATGGAAATGAAAATGGTGAAAATAGTAAAATTGTGAAAATGGTGAAAATGAAAAATGTGAAATGATAAATGTTTGTTTAATGTGATTAGTGAAAGATTGAATGGTAATATAGAAAATTGAAATTGTGTTTTTGAGATTGTAGTGGTATTTAAAGAATATGAATGTAAGAGAGAATATGAAATTTTGTTATGGAGATTTTGAAAATAAGATGTAACGTATTTATAGGAAAATTTCTTAACCTCTTGAACCAAAATACCCTCGAAACTAACTATTTTATAACTGTTGAGAGTTAAAATTATCAAAAATTCAAAAAAAAAAAAAACATAGGAGCCGTTAGAACTGACCGGGCCGGACCAATTCCATAGTCGTTGGAAATGGTCGAGCCAGGCCGGTTCAAACTAGATGTTGGAACTGGTGGGCCGGTTTCAGGCCGATTTAGAGCTTGGTTTGGTTCTGTGCCGATCACGGGGTAGGGCCGAGCCGGTTCTCGATTCTAGTAAATAGTGAACCGGACCGACCCGCTACTATAGTCAGGCCGATCCAGTTTTGGGTTACTGTTCACCCAGTCCGGTTCACGGATAGGCTTTTCCGAATTGGCTGGGCCGATTTTCTAGCCCAAATCGGCTCGGTTATATCTCTAATACATACATACAACAATAAACTAAATTTTGATTCTAAATTTTAAAATCGGTCATTTGAGAGATCAATATGGGATAAAAAAATTTAAAATCAAAATTTAAAATAAAAAATAGAGAGCATAAAATTAAAAAATAAAAATAAAAAAAAAAGAATTAAAAATATGTTATTCATAATAATAATAATAATAATTTAATTCATTCGAATTATCATATACCACTCATTAATATATAAAATCATATTTTCAATTAAACTAGTCATATATTTAGAGATAAATTGTATTTACATTTTCAACGGCTTTCCCTGATATTTTACTAAATCTCCTATATATAAGATTTTGCTTTTCCTAACTGGTGTGGTTTTAGTTGTTCGTTGCATATATCCAAACCAATTTAGGTAATGCTATCTTATTTTATCAACAATTGAATTTACTTATGACTTAATACGTTTTTTTAGTTTAAATCTATCTAAATATTCTTATTTATATTTGTATAAAATTATTAAAATTATAAAACATGTAATGAACTTATCTCCTCTGCCTATTTATATCATTTAGGGTACTTTCGGTTCGAGAGAGACACAAAATAAGGATTGAGCACAAGAGCTAAGGTGAGTCTATACTCAGAAAATTGTGTAAGAGTCCTCAGGTTAATGCTCTAAAGTGAACTGAAAATGGAAGAACTATAAATTGACAAAATATCTAGAAAATGATAGTGAAATTGTTAAGATTATAGACATGAGATATACTTATCTCCTACTTATTTATATCTCCTTGAAGTAATTTTAGTTGCAGGAGAGGTCATATCAAGCCAACTAAATTTCACGTTATCACTCCAGATTATATTTTATGTGATTAATATTGAGGTGAGAAAATATGGTACATGTTTAATATTAATATGGATTGTAATATTAATGTTAGACTCCTTTTGGATGAAGCTCAGACTAAGCTAGTTTGATTAGGCATTAAACATATTAGGCTAAACTAACGAATAAAGATAAGTTCAAGCTGATTGATTAGTTTAGACTATATCAGTCATTTTTTATGGCTTTTTTGTTATTTAAAAAAATGAATAATTACAGGCTCACATTAAGCCTGCTACACTTTATGTGATCAACCATTGATGTAATTAATATTCTTGTCTCTTAAGTTTTACGCAATACATATGCAATACTGAAATGAGAAAAAATTGTACATGTTCAATGTCAAGGTGGATTGGAATATTAAGGTTAGACTCTTGATGAAGCTGGGATTAAGCTAATTTGGTCAGGCATATGTGGTATTAGGTTAAATTAATGAACTAAGGTCAATTTAAGTTAATGGGTTAGGGTTGATAATGCTAGTCGATCCTTGCCTCTCTTGTTTTCCCTTTTCTAAAACCCTAATTAGAGAGGGGGTATCTCGAAGAAATCATGGTGATTTCAACACCAAAAGCACCAACCCTTTCATCCTCCAAGTTGAATTTGTATATTCACAAATCAAGCACGTCTTTTTTAGGGAAAGACAAAAAGCAACAGCCAACATATGTAAATGTAAATGGAAATGGAGAGGGCTCAGGGTTTAAGGGCCTCCACTGCGCTGTGCTGCGCCTCCTGAAACTGTGCTGCTTTTCACTTGCTCCCATCCCACCCACTAGCTTAGAGATTTCCATCGGTGTCTCCACTAGCAGCAAAATGTGCAGCCTTCGGGGGTATTTAAGTAAATCAAAACAATAGCTAGGGCTTCGTGTCAAACGGCTGAGATTCCACATCGCCTCCTAAAAACCCCAATATCACCTGATTTGCTCCCTCTGTTTTCTCTCTCTATATAATAACCTAAAACCCTCCTCCACCTCACAAATTCCAATCTCTCAAATTCTCTCTCCTAATCAAAACAACCGCCTCCTCCCCTCTCTCTGAGTTGATCAAGTTCGAGTGACTTCACATTCTTTTTTTCACCCCTCAATTTTCTGTTAATCAAGTTTAATTTCTTGAAATCAAGCCCCCCAAAACCCAAAATCTTCATCTGGGGTTTCTTCTAATCTGCTTACAGTGGTTGATCGCATGATGGGTATTGACGAAAAGGTAAGTTTGATCAATGATCATAGACCTTTTTGATTAATTCTTCATTTTTTTTGGTTAGGTGGTCACATTCTTTTTTTTTTTTTTGGTGCCACAGAGATTAGTGCCTGAAGAAACAGCCACTGTTTCCACAAGTCAGAAAAGCTGCGTTGATTGTCACACCACAAGCACACCTCTTTGGAGAGGAGGTCCTGCTGGCCCTCGGGTACTAATCCTCTCTCTCTCTGTGCCTCTCTCTCTCTCTCCCCCCATCCCCATTCCCCTCAAATCAATGATCAGTTAGAGTTAACAATTTTGTGGCGATTTTTTGGATTAATCATTTTTTTTTTACGATATATTTTGCAGTCTTTGTGCAATGCCTGTGGGATTAGATACACAAAGAAGAGGAGGGCCATGTTGGGTATAAGTAAAGCGGAAGCAAAGAAGAACAAGCAAAAGGTGAAGATTACCGGCGGTAGTAATGGTAATAGTAAAAGCAGCAATTTGGGTGTGGAAAGTTCGTCTTTAAAGAAGAGATTGATGGCTTTTGGAAGAGACTTGTTGCGAAGACCTCTTGCTGAGGAAGAACAAGCCGCTATTTTGTTGATGGCTCTCTCTTGTAGCTAGAGAGAGAAAACCCTAGTGCCCAAAAATGGGTGGGGTGTGAAAAGCAAAACCCTAACCAACAATCATACCTAACTGATGTACTACAAAGTTATTAGTAATTTTTTCTTTTGTTTTTTAACCTTTTTAGTGTTTGACCTCAAAATTCCTCCATTTTACTGTTTTGGGGTTTAATTTTTGATCATAGGTTTTGGGGGATTGGTGATGTGAAAGAGAATTTACAGAATCCTTAGTGCCAAATGACATCTGTTCTCGTTATACATTTTGTTTCCTCGTTTGCAGATGAGACTCATTGAATTTGAGCTGGAAAAAATGGAAAATAGTAAATCAAATTGATCTATCTGGTAATTAAGGGTATTCTGCAGATGTTTTTGCATTGCCAATCCGGCTTTTTACGTCAAATGTTCCATGCGCTTGACCCATTTGCCAATTGCTGATACATTTTATATCTATTTCCATATGCATCAAACCCTTTTCAGTCCAATTATTGTTGGGAAAATTGAATTATCTTGGACCTTGAATCTTTTCCTGCCATATCATATGCACTTCTAACATAAACTCATAAAAATTAATTGGGTTATGTCCAAAATTTGGATTCTTCCTCTTGTACATAAACTCCGATGCAATCCATCCTAATTAGGCCACTTCTTTGTCCGATGCACTGATTATTTGACCAGATAAATTCTGACTAATTTCTATTTTTTTTTTAAAAAAAAAAAAAACTATTTTGATCAATAGAACTTTATAACAGTCACCATCCAATCCATACTTTATATACAAAACAATGCATCAAAGTTAATTGGTAATATATATGTACATATATAGATCATTTTTTAGATACATAATACATATAGAATTTCACATTATGTAGAATGCGGCTTCAATTCCCCCCCGCTTCGATGAGGGAAAAAATACCCACATATTAAATATATACGTGTGTAATGCACTTTGCTCTGGGAAAAACAAAATATATATATATATATTATATGAATGAATAGATGACTGGGTCAACGAAGGGTCAAAGATCCAGCTAACTATGACCATCCCAAGCTCCAAGTCCAAAAAGGTTAAGTTCCACATGCTTCTAGGTCACTCCCGCCCCTAACACGTCAGCAAAAGCAGGAAAATGGAGAGAGTACACGCAGGAGCTTTCGCCACTCACATCCAGAAAAGAAGGCCACGTGTCTTTCACTCACTACATGTTCTCCTCTCCCTGTCTTTCAAGAATGTGAACGTGCGAGAACATTTTAGAAATGCAAAACAAGGATAAATGATGAAGCCCTGACTGTTTGTTCATCCTCTCAATTGCGATTGCAATCCACTTTAAGGTCCTAGTCTTTTCGCCACAGAGAACAGACTAAAAATTGAGAAGAGGGTTGTTCTTGTTGGTAGTACGAAAATGATTCGATCAAGACTTTTAGCAGCAGTCAACTCTACCAGACTTTGTTGTCCAAAATACTCTACAGTTCCCCTTCCCACTGGCCGTGCCGCAGATCCTGCCATTTATACAGATGATGCAACTGTGAGTCAACCAATCTCTCTCTCTCTCTCTGCACAATTTTGAAGATCTTAATGAACCTGAAAATCTGATGGATTGAGTTTTAAGTGACAGTATCTTTTGGGTGTGTGGCAGGGTGAAGGTTATGAACAAGCAGCAAAGGGAGTAGCCAAAATGCACAAAAAGGAGTGCATGAAGCCCGAAATAGGAACCGAAACCGAATCCGAGATGGACCCATTAGTGGAGCCCAAACTTTCACATTCTCCATCTCCAAAGCTGGAAAGCCCGGGTGTGGCCTGGTTCGTAGACCCAATAATCCAACAAAAGCGCAAATACAGCACGGCCCACAACACCTCCAATTCTCAACTTCTAGAAGAAGTAAGTTGCATTGGCTCCGTAGATATACCAGTTCCAAATGGCAAACCGGAGAGAGAACAAGATGACAAAGAGTACTTCAAACACCACAAGGCCTCACCGTTATCCGACATCGAGTTGGTCGATACGAGGAAGCCGATTACGAGAGCAACGGATGGGACAGGCTATTATGGAAGAGGAAAAGTGAAAGTGTGGATGGAGGAGCAGCTTGACACGGCTGAGGAGGCGCTTATGAGAGGAATGGAGATTTGGAGGCAGAATAAGATGAGGGGTGATCCTGATTTTCCTCCCTCTAGGATTTTGAGAGCTCTTCGTGGTGAGGATTGGTGATTGATGTGCTTACGTTCAATAAAAATGTGTACATAAAGTTCGTGTTAAGCAAAAATGTGTATATAAAGTTCGTGTTAAGCAACAGATAAAATCGAATGAGGAGATGCTTCTTTATTTTGGGGTAGTGTTTGAAGAGGGACGAGGAGACGAAAAGTTATGGAACTTAACCCAATATTTTTAAAACCAAATCCAAATCTATGATTTATTGGTTAATTGATTGAATCAATTAAATCGATTAGACTGTTTCAGATGACATTAATATGATAGCGGTATTGATATGTATAATTTATATATTATATATTTTAAAATAAAATAAAATTTACATATAGTTTGAATATTATATTAATCGGATTGATTTTATCGGTTTTGACTGATCTTAAATAATTTTAATCAGATTTGATTTTATTTAGTTTAATAATAAAAATCGAATTGAATCATAGAACGGTTCATATTTGAACCGATCGAACTGGTTAGTCGGTTTTATTCAATTTTAAAAACACTGGCTTAACCATTATTGCGCCATCATGGGGCATTGATATTGGTAAGTTATTAAAATAATTTTAATTTTTAAATTGTTTTAATAATTTAAATAAATTAATTTGGTTTAACAATATATTTCATCAAAGTTTTCCGATGGTCGTAATTAAATTTAGTTATATAATTAATTTCTATAATTTTAAATATGTAAATATTTGTTAGAACATTTAATTTTTATTTTATTTTTTTGACAAATGGGAGTGGGATCGTGTTCCAAATAGGATTAGATTATTTTTTTCATGATAATGATTTAAGAATGGGAAGGTTTCAATTTCGATTCGTGTGTGAAGGTTTGGTTTATTTTATTTATTTTTGAAGAATTAAGTGGTTATTATTTTTTATTTTATTTATTTTAAAGAATCGGGTTGATAACTATGTATTCGAGTAAAAAAACTTATTATTAATTTGGAGATGGTGGTCGAAATTTTTTTAATTGATAATTGAATTTAGAATTTAATTAAAAAATGTATATGATTTTCATATTAAGAAATTAATTTAATATTTAACCTTTATAGATTCTGGTAAAATGAGTTTCACACGTTTTACAATTCCGATTGACGAATACTATATATGTCTTTTAATTAAATTTATT
This sequence comes from Dillenia turbinata, assembly GCA_037126225.1. Classification (NCBI taxonomy): domain Eukaryota; kingdom Viridiplantae; phylum Streptophyta; class Magnoliopsida; order Dilleniales; family Dilleniaceae; genus Dillenia; species Dillenia turbinata. Next base: position 1,181,144 of record JBAMMX010000006.1, read on the forward strand.
TTATCATCAATTATTTATTTTTTATAAAAATATTTATTTATATTTTTTATTATTTATTTTCTTTTAATTTTTATAATTTTAATTTTAAATTAAAATCAAAATTGAAATCATTTGATTTACATAATTTTAAAATCGAAATCGAAATTGCATCTTTAACATCAACTATTCCTTTAAATCAGAAATCGAGAGTCAGGTCGACAACTAATGCTTCGTAAATGGCCTACGATTACCCACGGGCTGTAGCTGTTGTCTATTAGCCAAGATTGATGGGTCGCCCTGCCCACGGGGGTAGCAAAAGAAGTTACCTTGTCGGCACTGTTACGAATACTATATTAAATTTATAAAAAATTAATAAAAGTTTACTTAAATCTAATAGAATCTCTTATTTAACAAAATGATCTTTTGGATAAACTTTTTCTATTGGATTTGTATCTATCACTTCGATCTATGACAAATTGATGTTAGAGTTTTTGATCAAATATGAAAAAGGACTATCTGGTATTTGAAAAGATCTGGAGTGAAAGCTGTCCAAAAGAAATGAGCTATCTAGTGCCGTAAAGGATTCAAAATGAGAGTGGTTCAAAAAAAAAAGAGTTATCTAGTGCTTTAAAAAAGTCCCGAGAGAGTTATCCGGTGGATGTTCGATTTTTTAAGAAATGAATAATATTACGATTCTTATATTAAATCCATAAAAAAATCATAAAAGCTTACTCAATTTTAATAGTTTCTTTCACTAGATCGATCTTTTGTATTCAATTTTTTTATTGGGTTTCGACCCATCACGTGCATCCAGGACAGGCAACTTTTTCCGGTTTTCGAGGTAGGCGCTCTCTTGGTTGTTGGGCTTTGCCCTGTCTTTGTGCTTACGGTTTGTCCGCTGTGGGCCTATAGGCCCCCTCTCTTCACCGAAAGAGAAAAGACTTCATTTGGATATCCGCTGTCTTTGGATGTCACCAAAAGTGTACAATATTCGCTTATAATCTAGAATCGAATTAAATTCAAATTCGATTTCAGATTACAAATCAATTTTTGATTAAAATTAAATTTTGAATTCAATTTTCGATTCAATTTTCGATTCAAGTTTCGAATTGAGATTGTTAATACGAATTTGAATTGAAAACCAAATTGAGATTTTTAATTATCTTATTTTTATTTATTTTGATTATTTATTATTTATTTTCTTTTCTTTTTATGTAAATTTAATTAGTAATTTTTACGTTTTAAACAAATAATAAAAGAGCAGCTAAAAAGAATTTATTCAAATTTGATTAAATCAGATTCATATGAAAATTTAAATCTCAAAAATCAAATTCGATTTATTCGGTTTAATTCGAATTCAAATCAAAAATCAAAATTTGAATTTAATCGAACTCGGTTCAATTTTCAATTTGGGGTTTAAAAAATATCAAACCTAATAAATCTAATCGATGAGCACCCCAAGATATCGCATCAATTTTTTTTTACACAACGATTTAAATTCTGAATCTTAAAATTGAGAAAGAAAATTGTGACCATTAAACTGTTCCCTTAAGGAGTTAGACGTCGCATCATTGGGATGTCACATATATGCTCCACCGGGCTAGTTTGCAACATTAATCAAAGCTCAACATTTTAACATTAAATAACATTTTTTTTTCCCTCTCATGACGTTTCTCTTTTGGTCCATTTACAAATAAAGATATAAGGCCTATGGATTTAAATTTAAGGGTAAATTAGGTATGGCCCACTCAAATCCATAGGCCTTATATCCTTATTCATTGTTTGGACACACAAATGCAAGGATGATGATATGGATTTGAGTGGAATGCGCTGGAATTCTAAACCCAAAATCTATAACTAAAATAGAATCCCTTTTAAATGTTATAATCATTTGAAGTCAATTACATTTTTGAGTGATGATTGATTATGCCTCAAATCCTGGACTAGTCCATGTAAGATTTAAAGGGAAGCTGTTGCGGGTCAGGGGACGTCTTCCCCTGTGCCGGTGGCCTTTGACTTTGTTGTGTGGTTTCATTATTGGGGAGTCTCCTCTTGTGGCCTTGTGTCAAATCTGTTTTTTCTTTGGGCTTTTTGCCCATTCGGGCCCAACACATCTATCGTGAAATTCAGTACAAAACTCCTTTTTTTTTTTTTTACCGATGAATATTTACTATTAATCGATATTCAGGTTTTATCCAATTAATTTAATTCGAATATTATAAGATCTATATATGAGATTGACTCTCACAAATCTTATTTTTTTATTCTTTTAAGTCAAATCCAAAATTGACAATTAAGGAAGTACAGTGCCTTACCACAATACTATAGGAGTTTGGCCCGGATAAAACTCTATTTTACTTCTACTATGTACGGAAAAATCCTCTCCATCGAGGACTTATTTGATAAGATGGGCGGGTTTATATGATCTATTCCCTATGATATATTTATAATTTAAACCATATTATAAGAGTGGGTTGCATATTTTACAAAATAATTTGCCCCTTGCCCCCTTCACGTTTGTCAGCCTCGGCGCAAGAATGATCAATAGACTCGATTTCCGAATCTCATAGTCGATCTGCGATCAATTATGGAGATCTAGTTGAATAGAATTGCAGAGTAAAGACAGAGAAAAGTGAATACTCGTCATAACTATAGACCAAAGTGAATATAATGTCACCGATGGATGGATAGTCAATTTAGTGTTTTGTTAGGAAAAAAAAAAACTATATCAGCAGAGTCCGCCCCTACATAGGATATCCGTAAATATTTGAATCGAATTAATTAGAATATAATTTCAAATACCGATGATAGATTAAAAAAAAAAAAAAACCCCACATCAACATGTGCAACCCTTTTCGGGCTTAGGCAACATGGGTAACTTTGTTGATTCCCAGGATGATACCAAATCTCAACGGTGTTTCGCGATCAATAGCAATGAACATGCAGAGCACATGCACAACATCATTTTTTATGGTAAAGAGAATTATTTATTACATTTCTAGGTATTATACATATATTCAATACGCATAATAATCTTTTTTTATGGAATTTGTAAGGCACCCTTTCCTAAACACACAATCACTTCAAATAAAATGTGAGGTAGTGCCGCTGAGATCTGCCTTTTCTCATCCTTAATAGCTGAAGTTAATTTTTTGGGATTGATAATTAGGCAAATTTCCACTTACTTATTTCGTGAATATATATATAATAATTAAAATTTGTATACGTAATTTTTAAATTTTAAGCTATTACGTGTATTTCATAAATTTATGCATTATACTAGTATTGAGCTCTTTACAATATTAAAAAAAAAAAATTGCACGAGCAAAAATAAAATAAAGAAATAAAGGGATCTTTATTTGTGACTTACAAAGTTTTCCTCCTCCTCCATGCCTAGCAAGAAGTATTTATCCTTTTTCCGCTCACTTCCTAATAATAAGTTCATCACTAGAACAATTATTCCTAAAATCTTTGGCAATAGGAATTCGATTTCTTTCGGCGCCTCAAGACAGACAAACAAAACTAAGCACAAGAACAATGAATCCTACAATAGGATGACAATTCTTCAACTGAATCGTCTTTGACATATAAATGGATGGAGAAGTATTGTTATACCAGTAATATGGAAAATAAGGAAGCATTGGATTCGGAGGTGGCGGTGAGCCATAGTAACTCGCTGGTGGGGGAGGCGAGTAATAAGGGAAAGCGACGACCGCAGGTGGGGGCGGTGAGTCATAGAACATGCCTGAAGTGGGTGGTGATGGCGGTGGTTCACAGTCAGACACGGATGGTGGTGGTGGTGGTGGCAGTGATGGTGGTGGCTCACAGTCAGGAACTGCTGGTGGTGGTGGCGGCGGTGGAGAGAAGATTGGTGGACAAGGGTTGTCACATGCATCACACATTGTGCACGTAGTTTGATCTTTGGAAGATATTATGGTTACTCTAGCATTGACATTGAAGAAGTTAATGTGTTCGATGCAAAGAAATAAGAAGAAATTGGTGAATACACAATGCCTTTTGGTGTACATTTTGTGGACTTATGGTGGAGAAGGTTTTGCGGAAAGCAACTCTATGTTGAATTGAAAGGAGATATAGTCGGAAGGGGGGGGGGAGAAGTGAGGGAGGGGAGGGAGGATTTCAGTGCATGTGTGGGGATGGTTTCAAAGCACCATGGATTTGATTTTTTTTTTCTTTTTTTTTTAATCTTTTCTTGAAGTTCCCTTTATCATGAAAAGCCCAAATCCTTGGATGAAACTTGAAGTTTAAGCCTGCAGGAAAGGTGCTTTTTGTTTCTTGAGATGTCCGCATGTATTTATTTCTTTAGGCCAGCTCATATTATGGGATGGCCCTATCAAATTCCGCCTTTGACATTCCAAAGCATGAGTTTAGGTTTAGCTCCTTTTGTGAAAAAGTTTATGTATTTTTTTTCAGATAAATAATGTGACAAATACCCTTTTATTTTTTTTTTTCATATAGTAGCGTGATTTTAGGAAAATTTAGCTTAATTTAATTTAATTTTATGTTTAATAATTTTTTTAAAAAAAATAATTTCTAATATAATAATTTAAATTATCATTATATTATAAAAAAAGTGAGAAAATTGTACAAAATTGCTCAATGTGCCGAAAGCTGAGAAAAGAAACATTTTCACATTTGCTACTATAGATTAGACATGAGTTTATTTGAAAAACTACTTTTACTTAAAATTAAAAAAAAAAAATGTAAAACTTTTCCAAACAAATCCACCGAAAAGAGAGCGAATCATGGAAAAGCAATGGGAGGGTGTGAAGAAGAAAGCTTGAAGTCCAAATTTGAGTCCTTCTGTTCTAGTTTATTGTTGCACTATTCAAACATTGGGATCTGAAACGCATGGAAATTAGACAACCGACCCCCACGATCCTAAATAAATTTTCACTAAATAAATTAAATTTTATATTATAAAACTTATATTAATATATTTTGATTAAATTATTATTAATTTAATTAAATTCTGGACTTTATTTTTTGTTGTTTCAAATATAAGAGAATTCGATTGAATTTCACATTTTATTTTTTAGTTCCAAGTATAATATTCATATAGATTTAATTTACCTTTTTTAGTTCCAAGCAGAGAAAAAAGGATTTATAAATGTATTTTACAAGAGTTTGTTGGTTAATATAACTTTTTAATTATCATATTATCTTAATTTAATTAATACTAAAGGGAGGAAACTATAAATAAATTCTGTATTTCACTTTTTAATTTAAGGTTTAAGATTTCGTTTGTAATTAAAATCCACAATTATATTTATTTTAAATAAATATTTTTTTTTTCATTTGAGTCTAAGCATAACATAAAAAAGAGATAAATCACGAAATTTGAGAAATATCGAGGGAATACAGAGTTTGTGAGGACTTTCAGAGCGAATTTGCCTGGAAAGCTTGAACATAAATTGTAATATTAATTATTAATTGATCGTTCATAATTGTAGTCTTGGAGGGAATTATATGCGGATGGACGCACCCATGTGGCGTTTATATATATTTAATAATTATTATTAATAATTATTTTTATTTTATAACAAGTGAGAACCATAATAAATTTGCCAACCTGAGAATTGTCGATCATGAGCTTGCTGAGTTACATGCAATTTATGAGCTTGCTGAGTTACATGCAATTTATGAAGGGCTTCGCATTTCGATAGATCATTAATTTTCCCAGGTAATCTCGGAGCTCGACTCCTCATCAATGGTTAAGGCTTTGAAAGCTCTTAGTTTGGTCTCTCATCCTAGCTCACATGTATTGAATAAGTGTCAGATGCTGATTGAGAAGCTCACAATTCGAGATATTCAATATGTCCTCTGTGCCGGTGCTATTGCTAAGATGGGGTATGGAGTTTTCCCTGGGTTTCATAAGCTTCATGCGTCCCCTAGTGAGAAACGATTCGAATTCTTACAGAGATTTGAGGGATATGATCTCTTTTAGAAGTTAGGCATGCCCTTTTTTTTTTTTTTGGTTCTTGTAACCAAAAAATGGAAAAAATTAATCCGTGCAATTCAATCATCTCTCCCGCAGATGCACTATGTCCATCAACATCTAGTAGCTTATTTTGGAACAGGGGATTTGTTCTGTTCTTCATTGTTTTGGTTACGTAAATACTGTGGGTATGTTTGCTTGTGGGGTCTAGCGTCCAGGCTTGATTGCCTCAGTCCACAATTACGAAATCTAGTTGGGTTTTTGGTTATGAACAGTTGCAATTCAATTGATTGGAAAAACCATAGCGTGTATGAATATGTACTATCATGTCGATTTCCTCCTCTTTTGTAAATCTTGAATATCTTGAATTTGATAATACAATTAGCCGAGTCCCTTATCATGTAATTAAAAATAAATAAATAAAATAAAAATTTTTTTTTAACATAAATACGTTAAACAGATATATCTTTAAACTCTCCTTATGTCTATTATTAGAAATCTTTATAAGCTATTAATTATTTTACTATATATTCAATGAAAAATTAGTAATTATTAAATCAGAAAACCACAATTAAATGCCAATAACCATGAGATAAAGCAACTCTTTTTTTTTTTTTTTTCTTTTGGCGCCATTTCATCTAATAGAAGGATAACTTCACAATGCAGTCATCAAAGTTTTTTAGGTTGAATGATCAGATACTCTATTTTTTTAATTAGAGATCTCGATTTTGAGTCTTAAAAATAAAGAAAAAGAATTTAAGAGAGTCAATCTCTCAATGAACCATATAATACTTAAACTGAATTAATCATATAAAACTCAAATATCAATAGATAAAAAAAAAAAAAAAAAAAAACTTGTCAATGCGGGGACTGCCTACTAATTCCTCAAGCAATCACACAGATTCCTTTCCCACCCTTTCATCAAGGAAGAAAAAACGAAGAAAATCATTATGCTGATTAAATAAATTAAAAAGGATTTTTATCGGCAAAAAGCCACGTAATGATGGGTCGGTGAGCGTTGCTTCTTCTTAATGTTACAAGGATTTCAAACTCAACATCTCAAAACAAAAATAAATAAAATAAACAATAAAGGCCAGTGATGGGTGGGGTGGGGTGGGGAGGGGAAAGCGGATCTCTGTTTCCGAGTGTCCTCAAGCGCGGAAGCAAGAGAGACGGCTTTAATTCGCAGTCGGTGGAATATATTATTAGCACTACAAGTACGCTCATGTCAATGGCACGAACGGATTCATTATTCTAGCATTTAATATACAGCCTACATGTCCCACTGCCCATACTCCTTGATTTAGAAACCCCTTTTCTCTCTCTCTCTCTCTCTTTTTTGTTAGAAAGGAAAACAATACAACCAAACAAAACACAGGCCTAGGACCCAAGACAATTAGGATCTAAGCATGGGAATGCCCAGCATATCTGCATACAGAAGGGGACGGAGACTACTAGGAGGGGAAGGAAGGATTCGTAGACCAGAAGGATTTGAATGAGCGAGATTCGCCAAATGGTCTACATATTTATTTTCTTCTCTGTAGATGTGAGTTGCAGAGGTAGAGCCAATAGAAGATAAGAGATTTCGACAATGACTGATGGCAGGGAATAAGGGGTGAGAGGGGACGACTCCCTGATTAAGGAAGGAGATGAGAGTCTTTGAGTCCGATTCTATTATCAGGTTGGAGAAGCGTCTGTCAACAGTTATTTTGAGGCCTTCTCTGAGGCCCCACAGCTTAGCTGAGAGGCTATTAGAGCAACCCACATTGATATTATAGCCTATGATCCAGTCTCTCTCTCTCTCCACCTACAATCTCACTCTCAAAGTCTTATTAGAGGTGAATTATGACTCCACAGATACTAACTCTTTCTTGACCCGAACAATAACCGTCAATGGGTGGATATACCTGCAAAAACTACCGGAGAGTGCTCCAGTGGGGAGGTTCCGACGCTCAAATCAATAAATAACAGTTTTCGATTGAAAAAAATAGACTGAGAGTTGAGAAAAAATCGTTCCCTGTAATCAGTGTGCCCCTTGTGTTAAGTTTAGAGAACGTACCTAGTTCTGAGACCTTAAAGATCATTTATATCTCTGAGAGATGTGTACCGCTGGGGGACTTCAACTCTACCTTCCTTATCGAATTGATCTAAGAATCTCGGAGGTAAATATTATGAGTTGATTACGATTCTCATTTATCGAAAGAGCTACCATTTTCGGAAGGGGTGTTTTCCTTACTTGAAAGAGTCGAGATTTGCCGTTATGAAATGAGAGACTGAAGATAAGGAAACTCTGACTTTTCTTAGAATCACTCGATCTATTGAGGGACCTTGATGATCCGTTCGTTTGAAGAGTCGATGTTGGCTTGCCCGATCAGAGCGATTACCTTTTAGCTAGTTATCGCTCGGTTGGCGGGGCGACTGAGACCCTATTGTTCGGTAGACCCGGACGACTGAGACCTTTCGGTAGATAATTTGGGCGGCTATGACCTTTCGGTAGATTGTCATGACGATCGTTAGGTACCAGTCTGTAGGTCGTGGGCTTCTTGAGAGTTGACTCTTTTGGTCTAGACTTTGGACCATGTCCCATCATTTGCTCCCAATTTATGGCTTTCTTGGAAAAGAAAAGTCATAAGTTAAGGTCTGTGAAGCGTGTTTCATACGTTATGAGTGTATAGGGATGTTTGGTCCACTCTATTCATCTTTTTTGTATGCCAGGAGCGTGAGTATGTCTCTTCAGATATGACTTTCTTCATGAAGAACCGAAACGACTTGTGCTTATGTTGATCCGCTTCACCTTCCTTAAATTAATTGAGGCTTCTCCTTTTTACTGTTATAAATAGCCATGATGCATACAATTTTTTTTCGCCAAGAATTAATACTCCTCCTTCATGGTTGTGCGACCAAGGATGGTTCCTTTCGGGGGTCGATTCTTAGGGTACTTCAACGTGCAACGCTTCTTGGTCGGGGTGACCTCTGCTGGAATGAGATCTTATTAAAGAAGATGACTACTAAAATGAGATCTCGTTATGTTGGCCGTTCACTTTGGTCAGCATAATTTGATCCCCTGCCACCGAGGGGTGTATCTTGTATCGCCTTGCATGATTTTCTCCGGTTGGTCCTTACCCTCTGGACGCGGTGGGAGTGTTTCTCACACCGTTTTTGGATGGATAAGTCGAGTCTGGGCTGCGTTGGGGGTGGCAAAACCTGGACTCGTCTTCTATTGTCCCTAACACTACATTTTTGCATTGTTCATAGGAATCATGTTCTCCATTGGTTTTTGGATCATTTTCTTGATTCATAACAATTGCTGAGAACTGTTTGTGGAAGGACATTACTGTGTATTTCTCGTAGTGTAATTAGTCCAACTTAGCGGCTTATGTATGTTCTCTTGTAACTGAATGTACTATTTCGCACAGGTGTAAATGAAAAAATTACGCTTTACTTACTTGAGTTCTGTTTCTTCTCTTTTTTATTCCTCGTCCAATTGCATACCTTTCTTCAGTCTTTATCAAGTGGATCGGTCAGAACTGGGCGACTGAGACCCTCCGAGCGATAGAAAAAATTTTAAGTTATCTGAGCAAAACCTTCTGATTGTTGGATAGCGCTGAGACTCATTGATAGTATATGCGCTGGTTCTCCGAGTTCCAAGTCCTAGGTGTAGCTGACCCATCTAGGTTATCGAGTCGGTACGTTCCTGGTCGAACTACGGAACGTACTCGATACGGACCTCCCAATTAGGGGCGAGTATACCCACGGGCTGCTGTTGACCAGTAGTCTCCACTTTTTGTAGCACCAATTCTTCGGGTTTGAACGTTCGGTTTCTAACCTTTCGGTTATGATACCAGGTCATTTGTTCCTGATAGGCCATCATTCGTGTTGATGTAGATTCCCGTAATTCTGGAAATAAGTCCAACCTTTCTCGTAAGGTGCGTTCGTTTTGCCTGGTATCATAGTGAGCTACTCAGAGCGAATAAATACCTATTTCCACCGGTATGACTGTTTCGCTCCCGTAAGTTAGACTGAAAGACATGTCTCATGTTACCTTTCAAGGAGTTATACGATACGACCAAAGAATGCCATAAAGTTCTTCAACCAATCGCCCCTTGGAGTCGTCCAGCATCGTCTTTAGTCCTTATAGGATCGTTCGATTGGTTACTTCAGTCAGTTCGTTGGTTTGTGGGTGAGCAATCGATGAGAATCTATGTTGAATCTCCAGTTTCTCGCAAAACTCTCGGAAGCACTGGTTGTCGAATTGCTTCCCGTTATCTGTGATAAGGACATATGGTATACCAAACCTAGTGATAACATAAGTCCACACGAAGGATTGGACTTTTGCGGCTGTGATTTGGGCTAAAGGCTCGACTTCCACCCAATTCGTAAAGTAGTCGATCGTCACAATTAAGAATTTTCGCTATCCCGTGGCTGGGGAAAATGGCCCGAGGATGTCCATGCCCCACTGAGCAAATGACGAAGGGTTGGATATTGGATTAAACTCGGTGGAGGGTAACCGAGGAACCAATGAAAAGCGCTGATATCTATCGCACCTTTTGACGTAGTTGTTAGAATCATCATTCATGGTTGGCCAGTAGTACCCCTGTTGAAGGGCCTTATAGACAAGATTTCGAGCGCCTAGATGATTGCCTCAGATTTCTTCGCGAATTTCTCGAATGACGTAATTTCCCTCTTCGGGAGTCAGGCATCGCAGATACGGGTGAGTAAACGACTTATGATAGAGAACCACATCGATTATGATGTAGTGTGCGGCCTTTCGCTTCAGTTTTGTTGCTTCCCTCGGGGATTCTGGCAGGCGATCGTGTCTTAGGTACTCTTCTTTAGGGTCTTTCCAACTAGGCGGCTGATCAACTGGGAGGATCTCCTTAGACTCGTCGATGCTGGGATATGACAAGCTTTTAATATATACTGTTCGGTTAGAGGCAATTGAATCAGAACTAACCAGCTTCGATAGGGTATCAGCTCTCGCATTTTCCGAACGGGAGATTTGTTGAATGTCTACTTTGCCTAATCGGTCCATCGTTTTGCGCAATTTGCTTAAATATTTTGCCATAACTGGGTCTCTGATTTCGTAAACTCCTTTGATTTGCTTCACGACCAACTGGCTATCCGTAAACACCCAGACATTTCCTCTCCCATGTCGGTGGCGATCTGGAGTCCCGTTAGCAGAGTTTCATATTCGGCTTGGTTATTGGTGGTTTGGAAATCAAAGCAGAGGACGTACTCCGCCTTAAAATTGTTCGGTCCTACCAATATGAGTCTGACGCTGCTTCCTGAAGAGTTTGACAATTCGTCTACATGGATAGTCCATTCGGGGGTGACCCACTCTTCCTGATGGCGAGAAAGTTGCCCTTCAGACGCTGTGGGCAAAGTGCATTCAAGAATAAAGCCGACCAGTGCTTGACCCTTTATCGCGGGTCGTAGTCGGTAGATTGTCATGACAGTCATTAGGTACTGCTCCGTAGGTATCCTTCGTGGGATCTTTGAGAGTTGACTCTTTTGGTTTGAACTTTAGGTCATGTCCATCAAGTCTGATCAAGAATAAACAAGGATTGTACGTGATTCAATCATAAAAAGAAAATCTTAAAAAACAATGCTAGAATAATATTAATTTTAGGTATCAAAGAAAAACTCTTGGCAAAAATATCATAGGCATATTTTCTTTAATTTATAGCCGGGGAACTCGTTCTGTTAATAAAATTGTAAATAAAATTAAATTTGAGATTTGAATTAATTTAGAATTAAAAACAAATCTTTATCCTTATCTTAATTAATTATTTAATTTTTATTCAAATTTATTCTATTTTAAAGATGTTATACAGATTTTTGGAGGCTGCACAAAAATATGTTAGAAGGTAGGGTTAAAAATCTTTTTATACAAATTATGTGAATTTATAATTTTGCACTAAACTTCTTTCTGTAACAAAACTTCTTTATTTCCTTAACTCCCACTTATCCGTTTATTCTTAACATAAAATAAGCATATAATGAGAAAATTAATGAAACTAATAGAGAATTAAGGTAGAGCTATGGATTTTAGATATATTTATTTTGAATTTCAAAATATCATTTAGTATTTAAACCTCAATTAATTTCATTACACTTCAAAATAAATATGTATTTATCAATAAAAGTCAATAAAGATATATTATTCGCTTTGCCTCAACCCATATATATTTGTTCATGCTAACCCTCTACATAGCATCCCTAATTTGGTCGATGAGACCCGGCAAAATCTAAAATATCTAATAAAATATAAAATCATATCACTAGATATAGTTTCAGATTATCTAATTGAACGATCATACGTTCAATTTCCGACACATTGTTATACATTCTCTATTGCTTACATATCTCCCCACAAACCAACACTATATACCAAATTGTATGAAACTTTTGATTCATAAAAGATTTCAATCACAGTACGTTAATTTCTATTTTTAAAATATATTTAAGAAAATCATACTACGGTGCTCAGTGCTAGTGATCTACACCTTATTGAGCCTAAACACTTGTTCAATGATCCAGATAAATCATCTCTTATTATATGGAAGCTTTGAAATCATATCCAATTTTATCAATTAGTGACAAACTTTATCTTCAAACAATATAATCATAACTTATATCTATTATATATATTGCCAACTCGATCGTAAGTCACACTCATTGGACCAATAGACTTTATACAATACATGTACATAATACAACAATATAATAATGAATTATTTACTTTGATTAAAAGAAATTATATATTTCTTGGAGTATAAATTTAGAAATTGTCATATAAATAATACCAATTACAACACTCAAAACCATATTAAAGCTCAAATATTTTATCAGGCCCCCTTGTGTTTCTTTATTTCTTTTATTGTTTTTAAGCACAGAATCTCCAGTGCACCACCCACAAAAAATTGACAAACATGAGACAACTTTGGGACATATATAGTATGTAATTAGCATAGGATCTACCATTAATTCCTTTTCTTTTTCCTTTTATGAGAACATAGGACCTACTAGAAAGTAAACAAACTCCCCCTCCCCCACCCAAATAGCCTTTTTAGGCACTTCTTACTTGTAGATTCCCCGATGGAAGAAAACAAAAGAGAATTTTGATCCATATACTAAATCTCTTCACTTGTAGATTCCCCGATGGAAGAAAACAAAAGAGAATTTTGATCCATATACTAAATCTCTTCATGGGATCTATAAATACTTCCTGTCCAATGCTTGTTAGTAAGAGAAAATATGAAAATAAACTAAAAAAGCACATTCCCAATATTTGTAATCCATTTATGTAATGGGGAAAAAGATTATTTGCTTTCGATCCCTTTGACGCGTGCATGAAAGATTGGGAACAATACTGACTTATAATTGATGTGTCAAATTTTTTAATAAAATTTTAAATTTTAAATTTAAAAATAAAAAAATATATATCGAGATATTCGTTTCTTAAAATCTTATAAATATTTAAATCGAATTAATCAAAATATATCGAATAATATAAAATAAAAAAAATAGATACAATCAATTTAATAAACTCAATAAAAAGACCAAACCATTAATAAATTGTTTTCCTTTTTTTTATTATAATAGGATTTAAATCCAGATAACGAAAAACAGAGAAAAAATAGTGTTGTGATTGCACTGTCTCCATGAAACTAATAAAATGTTATATTACTGCAGATACCTTCTGAAATAGTACATTGTATGCAGATGGACTTTGAGTCTGGTAGGTGCAAAGAGCCATCCCATCATCTAGACATAACCAGACAAGAAACCTATTTTTATAGAGAGTTCGTAATTGTTTATGCGAGGTCTCCTATCATATGACGCAAAAACAAGTTATTGACCTTCTCTTTTGTTGCTCTGTCCTACTCATATTAGGCTGGCAGTTGCTAATTTAATTTATATGACGTTTGACCGTGGCTAATTTTGCATTTAATATTCATAATTTTAATTTTAAATTTATATATATATTTTAATATTATTGAAACTCGACTTGAATTTAAAACAAATATCATTTGAATTAAAATTTATTGATATACGTGTATATATATATATATATATTTTAATCATATTTCTCGGTTTCTTAATTGGATCACAAATAAACTTACAAAAATAATAGTAATTGATAATTTTGCAAATAGCGGCGGGGCGGTGTTAAAAATTTATTTTGGAATGGAATATAAAATATAGAGATATAGCACAGATGGAAAAATATTATAATTGTTAGGGAATAAATACTTTATCTTCTTATAATTTTTTAAAAATAAACAGTATTTTAAAATATTCTAATATTTTAAAAAAAATTTATTGATATTTTTATAATTTTTAATAGTAATTTTAAATTATCTAAAATAATATATATTTTTTTTTCAAAATTTTAAGGGCAGTTGGTCGGGTACCTTAGCAGCCAAAAGCTATTTTAAATGAGATTTTCATAAAACTTAATTAATGTTTTCCTTTGTTGTTTGAGAAATTTTATAAACATAAAAAATCCTCTATAAAAAGTTTTAAATTTCTCAAAATACAATTGAAGAAGTTACGTTCAAAAAGTAATATAAATATATATATATAAATCTGTAATCAGACGGGAAACCATTTCAGATGAGATTTATAATTACTAATGAAAGTCCATATGAAATGATGAAGAAGTGACATGGGCTTGCTTTCTCGTGCTTATCTATATAAGTCATTAGTCAGCTAGGTTGGCAACTATATGATTAAAAGGAGGATATGGTGGGCAAGTAAAAGACATTTAACCTACTTTTGAAAGGTACCCTTCCCTTCCTGCGTTACCAATAAATTTTCCAACCAAAGACTGTGGTGTGAATGTTTGTTTGCCCTTTGAAAATGTTTTGAACTCTTTATGAAAATTCAATTCATGAATATCATATATTATGATTGAAACCTCCCACTAATGTGAAATTCCTATGGTCTCTTTGGTTTTACATCGTTTAGGTGCAAGGAACTGAGACTTATTAATTTCAAGTCAAATGAACAATTTCTTGTAATTTTTGTATTATGACTTGAAATTAATAAGTGTCAGTTCCTTGCACCTAAACGATGTAAAACCAAAGAGACCATATGAATTTCACATTACAGGGAGGTTTCATTCATACTATATGATATTCATGAATTGAATTTTCCTAAGTGATTTCGTTACAAGGCACCAAATCCATGGTAGTACAAGATTTTCTGTTTGAATTCTTATTTGATTGTTACTGAGATTTTAAGGCTTTGTAATATTTCAAAGTGATTTCTTCTATCGTCGGGGAAATCCAATTCTATGTATCACATTTTAGTTTTCAAGAGAATAGTTTAGTAATCACAATACTCATCATATTCTCATGATCCAAAATTCAAATCTCTATATAATAATAAAAAAAAAAACACACACACACACTCATTTTGATTCAATCTTTGAATGCTCAATATTTTCTCCCAAATATATTTCCAAATGAACCCCCGCAAGAAATTTGAAAAAGATTTGTGGATAAACGCTTTACAACTTAGGATGCATCTTCCATTCATTTATCACACCACCAGTGGTGGAGTCACATAGGGTGGACAATTATCCTATGAAACGAAAATAATTTTTATTAATTTTTACATATCAAATAAATATTATTTTCATTCAATTCAAAATATTACCCTACTCAAATCAAAATATATGTTATTCTATTCTATGAAAATATTTTACTCTTATAACTTTAGGTTCTGGATCGCCGCTGCACACCACGACTTGATAATTTCACTTAAAATTATAACAAAAATAAAATATTACCAATTCAGTGCTCATGCGTGAAGGTAATACTAAATAATAGCACCACAATTTCTGATTTTTTTTTTGACAATTTTTTTTTTAAATGAAAAATATGTAATATTAGATCATGGTTGCGTAATGTTTCACGTTGGTTTACGGTGAGATTTTCGGTGTGCGACAAATTTAGATCTTTGATGACGACACGACCTTTATGAATCACGAGCCACACTCACATACATATATTAGCAAAACCCTTTTTCCACTGCAACAACTGCAAGTGAAAGCAACATGTAACCAATTGATAAATGCTCAACTCAACACATCTTCAGACCATGCACTAAAGGCCAAGACTACATTGGACTAACCATGTTAATGCAAACCCTTTTTTGCAAATTATCCAAAAAAGAGAAAAATTTCTAGAGAAAAAGTAATTAAATTTTGTTATTTTGGTTTTTGATTATTTATATGAGTGCACCTCCACACGAAGTGACTAGAATAAAACTGGAACCCTTCCGAGTTATGACAGAAAATTCAGGTCATTAGCAAGGGAGACTCTTATGTAACAAAATTTTAGTCCTATAACGTTTAAAAAATAAATAAATAAATAAAAATAACAAAAAACTGAAAACTAAAAAAGAACGGGATCAGGATCAAGTGACACGTGTCACACGCTATCATGATTAGAAAATGGTTGGCACGGACACAGCCCCGAGAAATGCTGGTGCATATTATAGCATCTCATTTATTTTCTCTTTCCTCTCGTTCTCTCTCTCTCTCTCTCTCTCTCTCTCTCTCTACCCCCTCTTTTATAATATCCATACCCACCCATAAACCGCACTCATCAAAACCTCACCTCTCTATTCCCCCCTTCTCTCTCCCCGTCCCGGAAAATTGTAGAGAGAGAGAGAGAGAGAGAGAGAGAGTAGCAAAGGCCAGATGGAAGGAATATCTGCGAGCTTATACAAAAGGTTGAAAAAATACTGGAAGAGAAAAGCGTACGTGAGGTTGAATGGATCCGGTCGAAGAAGGAGAAACCGGGTGGAGTTAGCCCAGTTGGGTTCGAAACGACGTCGGTTCTGGAAGATTAAGGTTTCTCCCAAACTCAGGGGGTTCATCAAGTTCAGCAGTCCCAAGAAGTTCTTCGTTTGGCTCCGAGATGCTTACGTCAACATGATGATGGGTTTCGCCAACTCGAGAATCTGCACCGCCGGATATGGCGGTCACGCATATGAATCCAACACCGGTTTTGGGAGGGGACCACTTAAAGAGTACGATGAGAAGATGATCGTTGAGATTTATAAATCTCTGGTGGCGATGCAGGGACAGCTGGTGTCCCGCGATGCAGCGAAACTGACCTCTATTTCTCAGCGTTTGCCGCCGGTAATAGAAATTGACTAGCTTCAATCTTTCCTATTACTTGTTTCATCGTGAACTGTCATTTTCTGCTTGGTAAAATAAATTTCTTAGCCAAATAATAAAATTTCTTCTCAAAAATTTTTAAAAATTCTTGTGTGTATGGTGTTAGTGAGACGGTTTGGAGCATTGAATGCACCGTAAGTTCGTTCGTTGGATTTTAATGGGTAGGAGTTTGGCTTGTGATGGCCAAGACATGTTGAGTGGGTAGGTCCAATTGGTCACATCCGCCAACCTTGTCCACATGGCCCAAAGGCTTTTCACACACCCTCCCCCTTTTTTTTTTTCCACCGATGCTTTTGTGTAAGATCCCTTAAACAATTCACTCTCTTAATTTTTTTTTTACTCCATCCTCAAAATTCAAATTCAAAATCTCTAAAAAAAAAAAAAAAATTTATTCTATTATTCAATTCAAAAATTTAGTTTTCATACACACCCTCTTTTTTTTTTTTTTATATTACAATTTGAATTCGAAATCATTCAAATCAAAAAAGATATTATAATCACTAGACTATTCTTTTACACACAAACCCTCTCTCTCTCTCTCAATTTTTTCTAATAATGGAAATGATAGTATTAACACAAAGGTTGAGGGTTCTCAAAAAGTTGATTTTCTTATATATTTTTCACATAATAACTTGATTAATTTTATTATTATTATTGAATATATAAGGGTATCTGCGCACGATGCATGCAAAAAGTAAAAGATCAATTACGAAAAAATAACACTATATATAGAGACGAATCATACATTATTCAAATTACAAATAATTTTATTTTTTCTTATTATTAATTATTATATAAAATTCAATTTATTTGATGTGATTCATTTAACATTACTCTTTAAATTTATATGTAGTTCCTTTAGTTTTCTGCAACATTTGATGGTATTTTGCTCCAAAAAATGCCCACAGAATTTGAACCATGATAAGCAATTATTCTTTTTATTAAAGTTATTGATAAGTTTCTACCCATGGAATTGTATTTTTTTTTTAAATAAACATTTTTTATATATTTTTCTCCGTCACGCAATAAAAATAAACCCACTAATGTTTAGATACTATTTTCAGCTGTGTCAGAATATATGAATTTTTGTTTTAATAAATTATTAATATTTCATAATCACTGAGTGTCAGAATAAATGATGATATTGAATTTTGTTTTTATGTGAACCCAAAGAAATTGGTAATGGGTATGGAATCTTGAAATTCTTTAGACATTTAGGATGTAACTCTTTACGGTTTAAGAAAAGAATTGATGAGAGATTGTGCAATAA
Source organism: Dillenia turbinata (assembly GCA_037126225.1). Taxonomy (NCBI): domain Eukaryota; kingdom Viridiplantae; phylum Streptophyta; class Magnoliopsida; order Dilleniales; family Dilleniaceae; genus Dillenia; species Dillenia turbinata. The sequence continues at coordinate 1,199,546 of JBAMMX010000006.1, forward strand.
AGTGTATCCAATTAATATACTTTGAACCCATGTGCACCTAGAAAATGCACCTTTTTATGAAAAGAAAAAATATAAATACTTTTTTGATATAGAAAAAGCATTTACAGAATTATATTTTTAATAATTATATTAAAAATACTTAAATTTAATCTATTTATAGAATTGCTTAATTTATTATTTATTATATTATATCTCTCTAATAAAATATTTACAATTAAAAATGTCCTTATTAAATAAACCTTCTACTTTTTTTTTTCCTTGAAGTCTTATTTTTGCATAAGTTAGAAAAATTCATGTCCAAAATCTTTAAAAACTTTAATGAGACTATAAATAATGTTCAAGAAACGTAATAAACAAAAAAATTAAATATATTAAATTTTATGTGGCAATCTGGATTAATTTATTTAAATATTTTTTAATTTAAAAATATTTTAATTAATTTAAAATTACTCTAA